>JANJGN010000038.1:8627500-9227500 GCA_026770705.1 Isurus oxyrinchus
AACATACAAACACACACACATATACACACACATTCACACACACACACACACACACACACACACACACACACACACACACACAGAATCACACAGGCATATACAAAAACCCACATGCATGTATGCACAAAAACTCACACAAACACATGGACGCACACACACATATAAAAAATGAGTCACACAATCAACACACAGAAACACACATGTAAATGCACACCTCCACACACTGATAAAAATACACAAACAAATACACAGGCAGGCAGAAGATCACACACACACATACACAGGCATGCACAAGCACACAGAAACACTCACACACACAGGTTCCTACATAGGCACGGGGAAAGAGGCACATGTATGCAAACAGATGCAAGCATGCATACGCATATAGACAGGCACACACACACACGCACACACACATACACATACAAGCACAAGTATGCATATACACACAAACCGACACACACACACATATACACAGAGCCACACACACAAATGCACATGAAAACACAGACCCATGCAATGATAAACATGCACAGGCATACACACACAAACAAACCCACACACACAAATACACACACACATACACACATTCACAAGAGAACACATATACATAGAAAATGTGTAGACATGCAAACTCAAAGTAACAGACCACACATATGCATAGATGCAACCTCATACTCAGAAATATACACTCATTCTCGACAAACAGACACACACTCACACACAGACACACGCGCACACACGCAGGCACATAAAAACGCAGATACTCTCTCACACACATGCATTCACAGTCACACACATGCAAACGTGTGTGCGCAAACACACACAAACACACATGCATGGATACACACAACAGCCACAATTACAGATATACACAGCCCCATAAGCAGACTCAGACCGGACATGTAAGCATATGCATGAACGTGTTCATTACTATGCTTCAACGAGCACAACAATATAGATATAACGGCACACTACCATATACAATAGTGCACATGCATAGGCATTTCTACACACACATTAAAAATTGACACACGGACATACAGACAAATTGATGAACAAACAGTAATATTTTCACAAACATAGAACAAGAAAAAACTATGAATACATTCACGCACTCACAATAAAAACAGCCATTAATACATAGCTAGAAACATTCATGAACACATAAACGCACGCCTCAACATACTCTCACGCTCATGGGGGCACAATCATTAGCGCATCAAACATAGAACATAAAAAGGCACAATATCAGATATATTAATAGGCATGACGTAAACAAACTCTTTAACACAGACATTAATAAGTGAACATAAACATCAACGCATATAGACACACTAACACACTGATACTTTCATTTACAAATGAACAAACATACACACAAAGGCGGGCCACACATAAATAAGCATATCAACACTCATGCCACATGAACACACACATCAACGCTCATACAACAGGGCACACAAACACAGTTAAAGACAGAGCAAGAGATACTCGTGCACATATACGCAAATATTTAAAAAAACACAAAGGCAAACGCCAGGCTAAAAACGAAAGTATATTTTAAATCTTTTTTTTTAACGGACACATCTTCCAAAAATTGCTGGGAGCACATAATGACCCAGGAGACAGGCTGAAGCAATGTTCTCAATCAAAAACTGACTTACGTTAATTATGTGCTGAACATTACCACCACAAATAAACAAACAAGATCAAAATTCACAAAAGGTATCTAACAGAGTTCAGTGTCTTGGAATTAATAGCTATCAGTACTTATCATTAAAATAATTGCTATTAATTAAGAAACCTTCTGCAATTTCCATCATAATATAATCCAGTGATATGTCGCACTAAGTTCATCCAAAATGAATGGGCATCGAAGGAAAAAAACACGTTTTCCAATAGGGGCAGGATGAGAAATGTAAAGTGAGAGCAGCTGTGGAGTTAGCAACAGACAGAGATTGTTGAGAGTCACTTATTCATTAATAGATATGCATTGAAAACTAAATTACTGAACAGATCAAAAGCTTGAGAAAGATACAATCGAATTAATATATATAAAAAAAATCAGTAAGACACCCTCAATTAATAAGAATGTAATTAAAATTTCTCGGTTATATCCCTGTAGATTCCACAGACCGCATCTGGATTGAAGACAATGAGGACGATAACGGGAACATCTGGACAACCGCTTCCACATTCATTGTCCTGTTCTTCCTGAGCATTTTCTACAGCACTGCCGTCACTCTGGTGAAGGTGAGAAGATTCAATCCACTAACACTACAATCTGACAGAAGCGGTTTGAAAACTTTCTAAATATTTGAACAATTAAAAACTATAACATAAATGCACCAGATCATTAACATCTGCTTCATTATTTTCTCCCTCTTTTACAGATTAAGTGATTGGTTGAATTTGGACCTCGTAGCTTTTCCTCAGCTCTTCATTAAGATCTCTGTATTCCAATTTAAGATATGTTCTCTTGGTGATCCCGAATCTGTAACTGAGCCTGTAACAGTATTTCCGTTTTCCTGTATGAAATGTGCGAGATGGTAATGGTTGTAATGTAACTGTAGCATCTAATTTCCCTGGAATTAGGATTTCAATTGTAATTAAGTAACTTTTCTCATTCCTTATTCACTATTACCCCTTCCCTTTCCGTTGAGCCGCTGTTTTCTTTTGCTGATCTATGTTCCAGTGGTACATACAGTTTACCAACTCAGAGCGCATATGGACTCAGAGCGCATGTGTTCTGTTGCCAACGGGACTTCAGGAATTATATTCACTTCTGTTAACTTTAAAATAAACTTTCCTGTAAAATATTCTCTGAAATTGCTAATAAATCTGGAATGAAAAGCGAACTAACTGTGACTTTGCTGAAATTCCTTTCCCCAAGGCCCATCGACAACGCTCCATTTTCCCTGTTACACATTTCTCCCGTTTTACCATTCCTGTCGGGGTTCTGCTTACACCCATCGCTCCATCCGTGTAAGGAGACCTTTACCTCTGCCTGTTTCTGGCAATTGCCCGAGGTGGAATGATTGAACAGGGAGGGTCACCTCGGTGATTTCACTCTGGACGGTCATAGTCACATGTCTGGCATTTCCAAACTGTAGGGTTCGGCTTCAAAGGAGGTTGATACACGACAGGAAATTGGAGCAGAAAACGCCCTTTTCAATGCCCCATCCAACACTCCCACGGTTGGTGTAGCCAGGGTCAGAAACAGGGTAAAGATCCCTCTGCATTGTTGGATTAAACACTTTGAAGGTGGGGATGCCACAAGCTAGATATATGACACAGGCAGAATAAGGAGCACAAACCAATGGGCGTATCCAGGGACTGAAGCGTGTCTGGCACTGATATATTATTAAGTACAACTCCTGCAAATTATTACAGAGCTTTAGGTCTCTTGGACATACCGGAGGGTGGGGGGGTGCGGGGGGGGACAAAACTGCGAAAATGCCTGAAGACGAGGTTCAACGTTATGCAGCAAGTAATCATAAACATGAGGCTTGTTCCCAGACCCTGGGGCCGATCGGATACTGAGACACTGGCTTCGCATTTTCTGTTAAATACACAAACAGACATAACCCGCATCACGCCCTGCCCCGCCCCTTTCTGTTAAGCACATACACGCTGCTTATTCCGGTAAAAACACACTGACTCTCCACTTCCACCTTTTCCGTTAAATCCATTAACCCTGTCATTCTCTCATCTGCTTTGTTAATGAACTGTATTCCTGATCAGCTCAGTCCTACTGATACCAATTTTCTGAACTCACTGAACATCACCCCAGGGATCCTCTCTCTTTGCTCCATTCCCTCTGATACCAATTTTCTGAACTCACTGAACATCACCCCAGGGGTAAACACAGAAAACGCTGGAAAGCTCGGCAGGTCTGATAGCAGCTCCACTGATCTCCACTTGCCTGGGTGAGAGCAGCTCCAACAACACACTTGAAGTTCGACACCATCCAGCACAAAATCGCTCAATTGTTGACAGCTCATCTACCAGCTTTAACATTCACTCCCTCCACCACCGCCGCACAGTAGCAGCAGTGTGTGCCATTTACTAGATGCACTGCAGGAACTCATCAAGGCTCCTTCGACAGCACCTTTCACACCCACGACCTCCACCATCTAGAAAGACAAGGGCAACAGATACATGGGAAAACCACCACCTGGAATTTCCTTCAAGGGCACTCACCATTTTGACTTGGAAATTTATCGCTGCTCCTTCGCTGTCGCTGGGTCAAAATTATGGATGTCCCTTCCTAACAACACCTGCACTGCATGGACTGTAGCTGTTCAAGAAGGCGGCTCACCATCACCCTCTCAAGGGCAATTAGGGATGGGCAGAAAAATGTTGGACTCACCAACGAAGCCCACGTCCCGTGAAATAATAATAAATAATTTTCTAACTGATCATTGGGAACAGAAAAGCCGATTCTTGCAAAGGAAATGGACAGCCTCATATCACTTTGTAAACAATGGAAAACAACCGAATAATTATCAATAAATAGTTGCAGTATTAAACTATCTGCAATTAAAATGCAGGAACACTTTGGGATTTAACAGGTTCACTGAGGGCGGAGATGGGCTGAAGGTTAATGTAGGGGAGTTATTCTTTATTCAGTTTTTTATTCAAAAAAGCGTTATTAGAAAATCAGAGATTTAAATGAATGGGCATTTTCCCAGAGACAGAGAGACAGAGGGAGAGAGAGGGAGAGTTCAATAAGTTTCACTGAGTTAGACTCTGTCTCAGGTAGAGAGATGACAGACATTAAGTAAGTGTGCTGACAAATATGCCTGTCTTAGCAAAGAAATGGTTAGTATCACATGAAATTCTAAACAAAAGCACAACAGAATGTGCTCCCAATAAATATTTACGATATTAGGTCATCTGTAGTTACAGGTTGAGTAAGAGAAAATAGAAAAAGCTGAAACATTCTGGTGAAGATAAATCTTTTAACTTTGCGGACTGATGCAGCATTATTTCTTTTCACACAGACACACACTAAAGGCGATATCTCATATGTAATTATGTTAGCTGTAATGAAAATTAATATGAAGAACTGCGCGGAACAACCAGTCAATAGGAAACTTCTAGTTTTAGGCCAAAGTCAGAGGCCCATTTCTAACTCGACATCCACCTTATTGAGACATAGACAAGTGAAATAACAACAAAGACAGAGTTTGGTGTGGTAATTACTGAGACAGGGCCTAGTGCAATTTAAGCGAAGACATTACAAGCGCAGTAACAATTGAGACAGCATCTAATGTTACTTAAGCAAAGACGTGACCAAGTGCACGAATAACAGGGACGGGGACAAGTGTTATATTAACATAGACAGGGTCTACTGCTATAATAGCGGAGACGGGAATACAGGGCCTGGATCAATTTCAAGTGAAATAGGGCAGTTATTACAGGCACAGGGCCTAGAGTAATTGCTTCCTAGAGAGAGTCTAAGTCATAATAACGGAGACTGCCGCCAGTGTAAGAGAGACAGATATGATCTCGTGGAGTAAAATCAAGGAAAGGGAGAGTGGAATAGAAGCAGAGACAGAGGTACAAAGACAAAGCCTCTGCAAAGACAGGATTCATTTAAATTGAAAAGACAGACAAGGTCGTGTGTGATACAGGCTGATACAGAATCTAGTGTAACTTGTTCTGAAATGGTCTAGCAGAATATAAATGCAGACATGATTGAGTGTGTTATAAGCAGGGCTGCGATTAGTGGAACTTAAGTGAGGCAGTGCAGAGTGTAGTAATAATTGAGACAGCACCTTGTGTAATTCGAACCTGCCTAGTGTAGCAATAACACAGACCAGATCTAGTAGACGAAAACCGATACACAGTCTAGTGGAGCTTCACAAAATCCAGCGCTCTTTGTAATATAATCTGATGCAGTGTCTGGTGAATTAAATACCGGAAAAGGTACGAGATTAATAAAAACAGAGACCTGGACAAGTAAGGCAATAAGCGAGTAATGGTATAGGACAATAACAATAGAAACAGGGAATTGTGTGATATGAATAGAGGAATGTATTGGTGCAGCATTACCTGAGATAGAGTCCAATTTGATAGACACGTGGCAGGTTCTACTGGAGTAATAGCTGAGACAGAGTCTTGTTAAATGCAAATAAAAACATGTTCTAGTTTTCTATAACCAGACACAAGCTCTAGTGCAGTGCCAACTGGGGCATGGCTTATTGTAACTTTAGCCGAAACCTGCTTCAGTGCAGTCATGACTGAGATAGTGCCAATTGTATTGTGGCCCTCGTTCAGTGCATACACAACTGTGAATGAGCCAATTACAGAGACAACTGAGAGATGATCTTCTCTAATATGATCAGAGACCTGTCCTAGTGTAATAGAAACAGAGACGGCGTCTAATGTAATATGAACAGAGACAGTGCCAAATGCAGTAATAATTGAGACCGCCTGTGATGTGAGCATTCACGGTTACACTGCCATCAATTGGTCAATCTTTGCTATTACAGGTGTTGCGAAAATGTCGATTACATTTACTGTTTCTGAGATCAATGGTTAAAATCAGAAATAATGGAAAACGTAGTCGGCAGGATTTGAACCTGCGCGGGGTAACCCCAATGGATTTCAAATCCAACGCCTTAACCACTCAGCCACGACTACAGACCTGGACAGGGAAATATATATATGTCTTATATGAAATCATAGAATACTTACAGCAGAGAAAAAACGTCTTCTTCCCACCCTGTCACTGCAACAACCCAGCCTTTCCCCCGTAACCCTGCAATTCATACTGTCCCTCCTCGTTCTCCCTCCCAAACTGGGAATGAAAGAGAGAGAATGAAAGAGGAAGAGAAGTGATGGGTTTTCTAGATCTCAGGGAAAAGAGACTTCAGGAACAGTTCGTGGTGACAGTTCACACAGCAACAAGAAAACAGCATTCCCTGAGGAGGGCCAGGAGTGGGAGCGTGTATAGTTCAAACACAGAAGACTTGTTCAGCCAATAACAGCATCGAGTGTGTTAGACATATACATGAAGTGAACAGTGAGTTGAAATAGTGCCACAAGCTGCAGATGTGCAACTTTCAATTTCCAAGACCCACCATCTTCATCAATGCGCCTCCTCTGAAACTTTCAAGGTAAATGTTGATCCTTTATAAGGTGCCGTTCCCAGAACGAGACAGAGTCCTCCAGGTGTGACCTAACCAGGGCTTTGTATAGCTGCAGCAAACATTTCCCTCTTTCCTATAACAGCCTCTGTAACAGGTTGTACAGAGAGGGGGATTAGAATGTATCGATTGAATAAGAAATATAAGGAGATGCTTCATCAGACTAAAATTCATTTTCAAAGTCCATTTGAAATGAACTTAATTTTTTTGAAAGCTGTGTAAGAATCCCCAACCTACCTCTTCATGTCACTGGGCCAGGGAAACTTCGTTAATTTTCATACACTGAGCATGGACACGGCAGCAGGTCCTGCACCTCTTTCAATATTGTTTTTCTTAACTCAGAGTTTTCGAAAGGGAATTGGCCAATGACTTGAAAGGGAGAAAAACGTTCAGGATGATGGAGAAAGAGAAGGAAATTGAAACTAATTAGAAAAAAACATTGTAAAAATCTGATAATGATATGATGGTTTAAATGGTCTCCTCGTGCACTCTGCCATTTTATGATGACATCATCAGATTAATTTGATGACAACATTTCTAAATGTGCCACCCGAATTCCATTTCTGTAAAACAAAGACGCAAAGTGCGGCTGCAGGACCTCGCAGTTTAACATAGTGTGCAGGTGCCTCTGGCTTTGTCAGGTATTGTTCTGTAGGGGAGTGGTTATCACATGTGCATGAAATCACCAAGCCTCCTTAGACAGAACCTTCCAAGCCCACGACAATTACCATCTAGAAAAACAAGGGCAGCAGATCGATGGGAACACGACCACCTGGAATTTCTCCTGCAAGGCACTCACCATCTTGACTCGGAAATATGTCGCTGTTGCTGGGTCAAAATCCTGGAACTCCCTTCCTAACAGCACTCTGGGTGTACCTACACCTCAAGGACTGCTGCGTTTCAAGAAGGCAGCTCAGCAGCACCTTCTCAAGGGACAATGGGATGGGCAATAAATGCTGGCCCAGCCAGCGAAGCCCACATCCCGAGAATGAATTACAATCTGTTTGCAGAATTAATCATAAATCTTCTTCTCATCCGCGTTACTAAAAGTTATTTCAGTTGCAAACATTCACTAAATTTGGAGTCTGAAACGGAACAATCATTGGCCAATTTGGTGACACCGTTGTTTTCTGGGTCTTTGTCTCTCCTTAGGCCTCTATCACTCTCGGTGTAAATGTCTGTGTGTTTCTCTCTGTGTGTCAATGTGGTTGAGTCCCCCGAGGAGTTGAACACATTTTTTCCCATCACAAACTTTTTACACATTAGTTGTGCAGCTTCACATTACAATGTAACAGAGAAAAGTATCAAGATGAAAGAGCAATTTGCAACGTTCTCCCATCCCAAACCTTCACCTCTGTGTTTGCTCTTGATCTGTTGCACTGATGCAAATCCGAGCTCTGATACCATCTCTTGCTCCATTCATTTTGGTAGAGGTGATATGCAGGATTTCTGCGTTTTTTATGACTTAAGATCATCGTAGCATTCACCCTAGGTCATCAAATTCATTGCTTCCTAACAAGGAACCGAGCCCACACACTGACTATGAAAGCGCAGAATCATAGTTACTGAGCCACCAGGGAAGGTGCTCACAAGCCTCATAACCTGGGTAAGCCATGATACCTGTGCCTTTTATTTTCATTTCAGACCTCTTTCATTACAGACACGTTTCTCCCTCAAATTGACACGTTTATATAAAACACAAACAACATCCATGACCCTGAAATTAAGCGTTTTATATTCTATTGACTGAGTTAGCCGGGATGGGGGAAGGAATCCTTCATATCCCAACACATATGGCGACAGACGTGTTTTTTTTTCCACCTGGAGTCTCAGCTTGTTCTGAATCTTAAAGTGTAGAAGGGAGTCGACCTACAAAAGCCCCAAGGTTGCAATGCATTCCTCTCAATCTCAATAACATCATTCCCATCTTCCACTTCTTAGTTGCACCTCCTTCTATAAATGTCAATCTATCATCTTTCATCCTGATACTTTTCTCTAACATTTTAACATGAAGTTGCACAACTAATTTAAATGAAGTTAGTGATGGTAAAAAAGTGCTCACCCCTCGGGGAACTGACTCACATTGACACACACAGAGGAACAGACACAAACATATGCACTGAGAGTGACAGAGGGAAAGGGTTTGTCTCTAAGGAGAGGCAAATATCCAGAAAGCAAGCATGAAGCCAAGTTTTATTCCAGTTCCAAGTTTCGTGAGTGTTTTCGTGAATGAACAGAAATAGAAAAGCCCCCAAGGGTTTGGATAGATTTTATTCAATTTAACCTATAATTAACTCTATAGACACAGTTAAAAATCGGAATAATGAGAAGCGGGGATTCCTAATGGACTTGGGCTCCATCGCCTAAACCAATCGACCACGACAACTGGCTATGTGCACTGGTTAATGTCAATGGTATAAAATCCTAAATATCTACAGCAGAGGAGAATGTCATTCAGCCCATCGTGTCCATGCTGGCTGATGGCAAAAGGAATTCAACTAATTTGATAACCCCGCATTTTCTCTACTGCAATTCAAATTGATATTGTCTCTCCTCCCTCTTCCTGTTAAAATGATGCATGACAGGCATCTATTTTGACAGTGAGCTGGCACCTTTTGCCTCATTCGCGTTTGTAGTTGCATGTTAAGTGAATGTAATATCTCTCAGTCACATTACATTTCCTATTCACCATTTCACAGGATAAACCCTCAGCAAAGTGAGAAAATCCTTCAGCTGGCAGCGGGTGATTGGAGAGTGGGGGGGGTCGGAATATTGCTACTTTTCTGCTTTTCCCTGTCTCACTCACTGTGGAGCCGACGAAGGGAGAATAATTGATGAGTTTGTTTGAATCCAATAATTTCACAGGTGTCTAATGAGTTAGATGTAATTGCATAGTCGTTCATTGTTTTTTATTGTGTTTCAAATGAACATTCAAAACAAAAACATTGGTGTGGGAAGACACTGGTTAAGGGTAAAGTTTGCGGGATAATTCCTTGCAGCTCAAGTCACCAATGAGAGCCCGGAACTGTGTGACAATGAAAGCTGATAGGGAGAAAAAAGTGAAATCTTCGTCCCTGTGTGCTTTCGAACCACCAACCTTTCAGTAAATAATCGAACGTGCTAAACGTTTGTGCCACAGACACTGACGAAAGGCTGAGCTGCCAGCTTTCCTAACCCAGTGTGTCAGCGAGTTTAAGCTTCAGTTTGCTGCTGCCGGGATGACAATTATTCTCTTCATTTTTACTCTTCCAAAATAGAGGGAGGGATATTCACTGTGGATACATGGAAACAGGCTGATTCCACCCACTGCAGACACATCCATATCACCGGGAATCAGCTCTCCGACAACAGGTGCTGTCTCCCTTCGAGCCTTTCGGTGGCTTGTCTGTTACCAAGTATTCTGATTGTCCTGAAGCCGATGTTAGGTTTGAATTCCTGATGTGCAGTAACGAGAATCATTTCAATCTCTCAGGTCAGATAACTTCACTGATAACATCAGAGTAAATGTTCCAGCGTCTTAAAGAAGGGAAAGGTGCCTTTAATGTCTCTGGTGAGTCGAACAGATCACCCTTCATTGCTCCTCGGATTCTGGTTCCCAAAGAGTTTCTAAAGATTCACAAAGCTGGAGACTGGGCTTTTTGTTTTGGTTCCTTCTCCATTTTCCCACCTGCCAGCTGACAATATTTTCCAAATATTGAGAAGACAGCTACGTGGCCCCGAGACCACAATTAGATCAGCCATGATCTTACTGAATGGCAGAGCAGGGTCAAAGGGCTGAATGGTCTCCTCCTGATCCTCATTCCTCTCTTTCCTGTGACACAGCCCGGATCAACTCTTGACTTTAGCAAACTGCCTTCGGAAATAATGGTCAGTTAAATGAAATAAAAACCATCCAACTATTTCCATGTTTCTTATTTCCGTTCATCTGCAAACATTCACTAAATTTTCAGTCTGAAATGGGACAATAATTGGCCAAGTTGGTGGCATCCTTGTTTTCTGGGTGTTCGTCACTCTTGGTATAAAGGTCTGTGTGTGTCAAAGAGGTTCAGTTCCCCGAGGGGTTGAACACATTTTCACCATCACAAACTTTAGTCATATTAGCTGTGCAGTTTCATACTAAAATGTTACAGAGAAAAATATCAAGATGAAAGATTGAAGAGAGGTTTGCAATGTTTGGAAGGAGGTGCAGCTAAGAAGTGGAAGATGTCAATGATGTTATTGATGACTGAGAGGAATGTATTGCAACCTTGGGGCTTTTGGAGGTCGATCACCATTGAAATTCAGAATAAGCTGAGGCTTGAGGTCGTAAACAGCCATGATCTCCATGGATGTTGGGATGTGCAATACTTTGCTCTTCTTACATGCCTGGCGAGTTCAGTCGACAGTGGCTGAGGCTCTTAATGCCAGGTTATTGGGTTTGCGACCTGTGATCAGTGAAATTGCTTTTTTAATCTTTGCTGCTTTCGTGGGTGATCCCCAGGTCTCCATTCCTCCGGCAGTGTCACCGCTCAAACTGAGTCTTTCTCCATCCTGCTTTGTTAATATCACAGCTGCTGGCTTCTGAGTGAAAACTGCTCTCTGCGTCATTGAAAGTCAGAGTATTTAATTCAGAACATTTGGTGCTTTCACCACCGCAGCCTAGGTTTAATTCCCGTGCAGAAAAATCCTTTTCCTTTCCATTGTGTGAACTGTCACAATGAACAGGAATTCCTTATTGAATGAAATTAGATCTGGTAGCGTCTGTGGAGTGAGAAAGATTTAATCTTCCAGCTGGATGAACCTTCATCAGAGCTGGAAAAGTCTGAGATGTGACAGTTGGAAAACAAATCCAGAGGCGGAAGGAGGGGAGTGAAAGGACAAAAGGGAAGGACTGTGATAAGTTACAAGGCATGAGAGAGAAACTGACTAAAGGGATGATGGTGCAAAATGTGGGTAGGAATGGGACAGATTTTTCTTCCTGCTGTTCAAACTGGGACGAATATCACTGATCAACCAATCACAACTGCTTTTTCAAAGCAGCACGCCGGGCCGAATGGCCTCTTTCTGTGCTGTAACTTTCTATAATTGTTTCATTTCCATCCCCGCTGCTGCTGCCTTCACAGTCATTCCATCATCTTACAACCCTTTCCAGCAAATACACCTTCTTCCCTTGTGTTCAGCTCCTTTAAGATCATGGCACTGAGTAAATTCAGTGGGAAATTTCCTTCTCATTTAGCACGAGATTTGGAAACAGATCTGGGAAATATTCGTGTCAGTGCAAACAATAAAATCTCCCCTAACACTTCTACTTTTTCCCATGCACCCCCATCTCTATGGTCACTGCTTTTCAGCCTATCACAGCCCTTCTCTCATGTCCTACCTTCACCTCTGTATTTGTTCGCGACCTGTTACACGGGTGACATTTCCGGCTCTGATGCAAAACTCCAGCTCTCACTCCACTGATTCAGGTGGAGCTGGTAAGTGTTTTCAGTTTTCAATCAGGAAGTAATGCACATTTATTATCATGCACATTCGCATGACATTTATAAGCACCGAATCCTAACGACTGGACTCCCAGGCTTGCAACTTCACAGCCCGGCTTATCCATGCGACTTGTGCATTTTATTTTCATTTCACATCTTTCACCAGAGGCACTTTTCTCCCACAAAATGACGCGTTTATGTAGAACACAGACGACTTCTTCAGCCAATGACAACAGCGATTGCTGTTAGCTGGAGCAGCATTCATTGTCTCACAGTCCCGCGTTGTCATTGGGTCCTTAAGTCACAAAAAAGGGCAGAAATCGCCAACTCCCCTGTTACCCGGCGAGTTCCAAGAGATATGTTTTTATTGAATATTCTCCACTCACTCGCTGCCAGTTGAAGGATATCCTCACTATGCTGAGTGAAAAGACGAAGAGTAAGTGCAATACAGATGTGAGATTCTGAATTCAGCTAATATTCAACAACAAGCAGGAGCGAAGCAACTTTCCCTCTCCCATAATTGAACAAGTTTCAATAATGTTTCTGCCCGGTTTTAAACCGGGGACCTTTCGTGTGTAAGGTGAATGTGACAACCACTACACTACAGAAACTTCACACACCATGAGTCAAGTGCACCTGACTACAATGCAGTTCTGCAGCAGCACTTTGGGTCCATGTTTTGAAGAAATGGAATTCTGCTGTTCTCATCAGGAATGCTGGAGACAGACTGATCAACAATGTCATCATCAAATGGCACAGCGTGTCGGAGAGTCATTAGATCATGGCAGCTTATTCTTTAAAGAACCATCAATTAGTCTCAATATTGTTCTCTCTTTCCATAAGCCTCAATTTCTCTATTTCAAGTAACTGTCTAATTCACTTTTGAAGAAGGAGTTTCTGCAGAATCCATGCAGTTTCCCTGACCCAGTGACTTGGAGATTTGGACTTGGGTTCCTTCCAGTCCCTCGAGGAGTTGATCCTAATTCCAGCGCTGCCGCAGTTTGAGTCACATTCCCACTTTTGCACACTTTAGGAATTCCCTTTCGGAGAACAAGAGGGGACTCTAGTTTAATACAGGGCGGGTTGTGGTCCTTTATTTTGTTTGGAAAAGCACGGAGAGGTAATACAAATATAAATTGTTGTGGGGGTAAAGGTGGGTGTGTGGAATCGGTAGAGCTGCTCTTCCAGAGAGCCAGCACAGACACGATGGGCCGATTGACTTATTTTGCAGCCATCTCTGATTTGATAAGAACACATTGGAGCTCGCGAGCAGCTGTTAGTCGAGCTGAATGTTTAAGGTGATGGATTTGAAATCCATTGGGGTCTCCCTCTGTAGGATTGAATCCTACTGACTACAGTTCCCATTATTCCCCATTTTATCCCGGTGCCGCCAACCTCATCCCTGTGGCTCCTGTGAAACTGACAAGGTGACACACGTCAGAAATTCATCTCTGAAAGTAACTGACACATATCAAATTCTGCTGCTTTCATGTCGCATCTTTTAACTTCCTGTTCTCCATCACAGACATTTCCACGTCTATCAAATGTCTGGGACTTAACATCTACCTCAGTCTATTGAATATGGTGGACTTTCCCGTGCAGTCCTGTTAGCTAGTGGCTCCATAGCTCAGTGTTTGGATCACTGCCCTTGTAAACCAGGGTTTGTGAGTTTAACCTTCACTAGAGCCCATCATTAACCTTTAGCTGAGAATAAGAAGTTATGTGGAATGTTGAAAAACGGCAGAACAATATATAAGAAGGAAAAGCAAAGTACTGTGGTGAAGCATTTTGGCTTTTAAGTTAAAGTACTTTGGATGCTGGAAATCTGAAGTACAAAATCAGCATCTAACAGCAACTGTGGAGAGAGAAACAGAGTCAACGAGTCGAGTCCGTGTGATCTTCTTCAGAGCTAAAGAGAAGCAGAATTGTTCACTGTTTTTATACTGTTTACGAGCGGGTGGGGTGGAGCAGTTGGGGAAGTCAGGAGGAATTGACAAAGATATTATGGGCAAAACACAAAGGGAGTGCTAATGGTAGCGGTAAGGGCTAAAAATGGTGCTGATATTTGCATAAAGGTAAGGAAGCAGAATGTGTGAATAGCAGAACAAGGATCAGCACTCTGTGAAAGAACAACATAGAGCAATGACAGATGGCCCTTTAGTGGCCTCTCTCCTCACCTTTCAAGGGCCCAAACACTCCTTTCAGGTGAAGCAGCGATTCAGTTGAACCACCAATTTGATCCATTGCATTCACTGCTCCCAATGCGGTCTCCCCTACATTGGAGAGACCAAACGCAGACTGGGTGACCACTTTGTGTAACATCTTCAGTCTGTCAGCAAGCATGACCCAGACCTCCCTGTCATTTGCCATTTCAACACTCCACCCTGCTCTCATGCCCATATGTCTATCATTGGATTGCTGCATTTTTCCAGTGAAGCTCAACGCAAAATGGAGGAACAACATCTCATCTTCCGATTAGGCACTTTACAGCCTTCTGCACTTAACATTGAGTTCAATAGCTTCAGATCATGAACTCTCTCCTCCATTTTCACCCTTTTCAAAATTTCTTTATAAAAAAGTATTTTATTAACATATTTTTCATTCATTTATTCATTATTTCACCCCTTTTATTATCCCCTTTTCTATCGTTTTTCCCAAACTATCTCCCCCACCCATATTCCACCCCCAAACGGGCCATCTGTTTCTAGTTCCATGTTGTTTTTTCACAGAGCGCTGACCCTTTTTCTGCTATTCACACATCCTGCTTTCTTACCTTTATGTCACTATCAGCACCTTCTTCAGCCCTTACAACTACCATTAACATTTCCTTTGTCTTGTGTCCAGCGCATCTTTGTCAGTCCCTCCTTCACCCCCACATATCGCTGACCATCTATCCAGAATCACGTGCTCTACCCGTCTCGCCCTGCCCCCTCCCCACCTCACTTACACAGTATAAATTCCACCACTTTCTACTTCCCTTCATCTCTGAAGAAGAGTCATACGGACTCGAAACGTGAACAGTGTTTCCCTCACCACCAAGTCTGTGAGAAAGCTCAAAACTGTTGAGTTGTCCAGGAATTTCTGTTTTTATAATATACAAGAAGTGATTGGACAACAAGATGTAAGACGGAGAAAAATGTAACAAAGACTGAAGTAAGTCAGTCAGTCGTAGTAATTTTTCAAATGTAACAAAGCAGAACACGTTTGAAAAGGTGAGAAAGCTGTGCTGATGTTCAAAGAGACTCGGCTGCACTTGTGCAAAGAATGCCAAAAGTTCCATCCGTCCCTACAGCACTACTGATCAGCGTGTTCGACTAACTGAAGGTTTGGTGGCTCTCAGGGACGAAGCTTCCAATGTTTTTTCCTCCCATCAACATTCATTGTCGCACAGATTTGGGTTGTCAACGGCAGCAAGAAATTTTTCCACAAATAATTCCAGTTCTACTGCTCTGCAGTGAGTTTTGAACCAGAGAATCTTCCCGATGTATAGCATATGTGATAACCGTTGGACTACAAAAACTACACACAGCTCCTTGCAGAACGACCTAGAATATTAAACTGTGCAGTGTTATTGCAGTTCCGAACCTTGTTTTGTGGAAGTACAATTCAGCTGAGAAACTGAGTCATGCGGCAGAGAAATTGATCTAACATTAGAATCATCAGATGACACAGAACATCAGCAGCTCATTTAACACCTTACACATGCACAAACGGCTTTACAGCAAATCTGGCCCCATCTTTCTCTTTTTTCCGATCCATGCACTTTTCAGAATATTATTTAAAACCTGGAGAAGTATAAATGTCATATGGTTTTGAGATGATGTATCCAGTTACTATTTAGCAACAAAAAGGAACGATGCAACCTTTCCTCACACTCAATTCTGTTAATGCTTCTACCCCATTTTGAAAGGGGAAACATTCCTTGTGTGAGAGACCATGATCCCTATTGCCCTACACAAACCTTGCAATGTGACGGGGAAACTTTCAGTGTGTGAGAGACCGTGATCCCTATTACCCTACACAAGCCCTGCAATGTGAAGAGCCCAATTTAACACACAGAAGACAGACAGTCGGGATTATTCAGATTAGAAAGACGTAACTGGTGGAATGCCACAAGGATCAGTCTCAGGGACTCAATTATTTACTATCTATGCTAATGACATGGAGGAGAGGACAGAGTGTAATGTATCCAAATTTTCTGACGATATAAAAATAGGTGGGAGGTCAGGTTGTGATGAGGACTTGAAGAATCTTTAAGGAGATATAGATAAGTTGAGTCAGTGAGCAACAGTTGGCAGATGGAGTTTAATGTAGGAAAGTTTGAGATCATACACATTGGTAGGAAGAATCAAAAGGCAGAATATTATTTAAATGAAGTGAGACTCCAAAAAAGTGCAGCACAGAGGGATCTGAGTGTTCCTATGCATGCAACACAAAAACTTGGCATTCAGGTGCGGCAAGTCATTAAAAAGGCAAAGGGAATTTTGGCCTGTTTTGCTCGTGCTTGGAGTTTAAAAATCGGGAAGTCTTGTTACATCAGTAAAGGGTGTTGGTGAGGGCGCACCTGGAGTTCTCTGTACAGTTTTGGTCCCCATATTTAAGGAAGAATACACTGGCATTCTGGGCAGTTCAAAAGAGATGCACTAGGCTGATTCCTGGGATGAAGGAGTTGACTAATCAAGAACTGTGAAGCAAGTGAAGACTTTATTCATTAGATTTTAGAATACTGAGGGTTGATCTTATTAAAACGTGCAAGATTCTGAGGAGGTTGACAGGGTAGACAGAAAAGATGTTTCCACTAATGGGGGTACCTCCAGCGAGGGGACATAGTTACTGAATCGGAGGGCACTCATTTAAACCTGAGGTGCAAGGGAATTTCTTCTCCCAGAGGGTAGGGCCTGTTTGGAATTCTCTACCCAAGAGCGGTGTGGCGGGTAGCTCACTGAGAGTATTTAAAGGAGTGTAGATAGATTTTTGAAATATCGGGGATTGAGGGCTATGAGGAGCTGGCAAGAAAGATGAGTTGAGGCCTGGGGCAGAGGAACCATGATCCTATTCAATATTGGGGTAGGCTAGAGGGGCCGAATGGCCGACTCCTGCTCCTATTTCTAGTGTCCTTATGTTCTTATGAAACGTGTCTCTGGTGAAAGAGGTCTGAAACAAAAATAAAAGGCACAGGTAGCAGAGATAAGCCGGATTGTGAGGCTTGTGAGCAGCTTTCTTGGTGGTCTAGTGTTCAGGATTCAGCACTTTCACTGCTGTGTTTCAGGTTTGATTCCTGGTCCGGGAATTGAGACTTATTGACTTCGTGCAAACTGTTAAAATGAGTCTGACTTATCAGTGGAGTGAGAGCTGGAGTTCTGCTTCACAGCTGGAAATGTCACCCGTGCAACAGGTCGAGAACAAATATAGAGGTGAAGATAGGGAATAAGAGAAGGTCTGTGATAGCTTGCAAAACACTAACCAGAGAGATGTTTGTGCAAGGCAAAATATAGCGGCAATAAGGAAGGCTTTATTGTTTACACCGACACAAATACCTCCCAGATCTGGTTCCAAATCCGTGAGAAGTGAGAAGAAAGCTTCTCCCTGAATCTTCCACTTTTTAGCTGCACCTCCTTCCAAACATTGCAAACTGCTCCCCCACAACTTCCATCCTAATATTTTTCTCAGTGAAATTTGAAACTAATGTGAATGAACTTTGTGATGGTAAGCATATGTTAATCCCTGCGGGGAACTGAACCACATTGACACACTCAGAGGGACACACACAGACATATACACCGAGAGTAACAGAGGGCAAGGGACTTTCTCTAAGGAGAGACAAACACCCAGAAATGAAGCCTGACACCAAACTGGTTCTGTTTTTGTTCCAATTCTCGCTGCAACTTTTGTGAATGCTTGCAGGCGAATAGACATTAGAGAACGCTAAAGGTTTCAGATGTTTTTTATTCAACTTCTACAAACAATTAATTGTGCAGGTACACTGTAAAATTCAGGAATGATAAGAAGCGTAATTGACAAGATTCCAGCCGACCTGTGGAGATCCCAATGCATTCAAAACCCGATGCCTTAAACAATCAGTCACGAATCCAAGCCCCAGATTTGCATGAATGACATTTGTATAAAATCATAGGCGGCTATATCAGACGGTCAGTCAGCATGTCGTTCACATGTCGTCTGTGCCTGAGCAGCTCAGCGACTGTAATTCCACACACTGCCTTTTTACTACAGCAACTCATATTTATATCGTCTCTCCTCATTACTGCTATCAAAGTAAAACACCACACGCTACGCTGGATTTAAGATGAGTTGGCATTTGTTGGTTCAAATTGGACAGCTGCAGATCCTAAAAGGCAGATATCTTAAACGTTTAACAGCAATGAGATTCGAACCCATGCTTTCCATAGAAACCAGAGCCTTAATCCAGCACCTTAGACTGCTGCTTTGCCAATGGAATAGCGAAAGAGTAAAGGAGCAGGACTAGGTTATTGGAAAACTCGAACGAGCTCCGCCAGTTAATCAGATCATCCTGCACTTTGTAACATACAGAAATCATCTCTACTGCTAATTTCCTTTTTCAATGTTTCATTCTTTCTATGTTTCAAATGATGTTTCTTTTTTCCTGTGTGACTGTGCGTGAAATGTTGGTAAAAGGTAATGAAATTGTAAATATTGACTGAGAAAAATAAGGAGATGATTGGTCAGGATAATAATTCGATTTGACACCAACTATTTTTAAAATTTTGAAAACTGTTAGAAGTGTCAAAAGCCAACTCTTCATGTCACTGGGTCAGGGAAGCGTTGTTAATGTTCACACACTGAGCATGGACACTGCACAAGTTCCTGCAACTCTTTCAAAATGGTTTTTCGTAACTCGGAATTTTCTATAGGGAATTGGACAAAGACTTGAAAGGGAGAAAAAAAGGTTATGGAAGGAGGCAAAGAAATTGAGACTAACTAGAAATCTCTTTGCACAAAACTGACAGAGATATGATATTCCGAAAGGCCTCTTACTGTGCAGTGCCATTTGATGATGACATTGTTGATCAGTCTGTCTCCAGCATTCCTAATGAGAACAGCCGAATTCCATTTCTTCAAAACAAAGACCCAAAGTGCTGCTGCATGACGTCACCGCTTTACATTTTAGTGAAGCCCATTGGGCCTTTGTGCTGTTTCCTATTTCTGTGGTGCAGCGATTTTCATTCTTGTCTAACACGTGAAACGGTCTCTGGTTCAAAACTGGGCAGAGCCATTAACAAAATCTGTGGGTTCACGTTGCAGCCACGTGACCTGGTCAGTGTTTATCCCTCAACCAACCGCACATGGTCTGCCCATTGTGACGTCCCTGGTTTTGGCTGTTTCCTGAGCGGTGATTGGCTGCCGTGTTCCCTGCATTACATCAATGGCTCCACTTCAATAAACGCAAAATACTGCAGAAATCCGGAAAGGGAAACAGAAAATGCAGGAAAAACTCAACAGGTCTGACAGCATCTGTGGAGAGAGAAACCTGCTGAGTTTTCCAACATTTTCTGTTTTTATTTCAAAAAGGTACTTAGTTGGCTGGAAAGTGGTTTGAGACATCCACTGGTCGGGAATAGCGCTATTAAAATGCAAGTCGGTCCTTCTTTAATTATCTTAACTCCCAGTCCTCTGGTTACTGACCCCCGTCAGTGGAAACAGCCCCTCCCAATCTGCTCTATCAAACCGCCTCGACCCTGTTGTCCCCAGCCCCGTCATTTTGAACAGCTCCGTGAAATCTCCGTTGAACATTCTTTGCTCCATAGAGGACAATCGCGGTCTCCACAAACTCTCCATAAAACTTAATTTCCTCATCTCTGGACATGATGCAAGGCGGAGGATTGAGACGAGATTTTGGAAAATATTATCAGTTGGCAGGTGGGAAAATGGGGAGGGAACCAAACCAGAAAACCTATTCGCCATCTTTCTGAATCTTTAAAAACTCTGGGAACCGGAATCATGGGAGAATGAAGGATGAACTGTCCGACTGACCAGAGACAGTCAAGGCACCTTTCCCTTCTTTAAGACGTTGGAACATTGACTCTGATGTTATCAGTGAAATTTACTGATCTGAGACTTCGAAAGGATTCTCGTTACTGCATATCAGGAATGCAAACCTAATATCGGCTTCAGGACAATCAGAATACTTGGTAACAGTCAAGGCACCGAAAGGCTCGAAGGGAGACGCCTCTGCTTGTAGGAGAGCTAGTTCCCGGTAATGGATGTGTCTGCAGTGGGTAGGATCAGACGGTTTCCATATATCCACAATGAATGTCCCAACCTTTATTTTGGAAGAGTAAAACTGATAGAGAGCACTTGTCATTCCGTTCGCTGCAATCTGAAGCTTTAACTTGCTGACGCAATAAACTACGTCGGTCTCTGTGGCGCAATCGGTTAGCGCGTTCGGCTATTACCCGAAAGGTTGGTGGTTCGAGACCACCCAGGGACGAAGCTGTCGCTGTTTTCACACCATAACCCTTCATTGTCACATAGTTCCTGGTTGTCATTTGGACCTTGAACTGAATGTCAAGACTCCAGCAATGTTGCCGGCTCCACTGTTATCCAGTGAGATCCCAATTAAGAGGCTTTTTATCGAATTTTCGTTTCAAATGTAATGGGAAAACAATTAGGCATACCATGTACCGATATCCAACACAATGGAAATCTATGAGGTTATTGGATTCAAACAAACCCATCAATTCTACCCTCTTCCTCATTTCCACAGTGAGTGAGACAGAGCAAAGCAGCAATATTCTGGCCCCGCACTCTCCAATCACCTGCTGCCCGCAGAAAGCGGCAACTGCAGCTTCAGTCAGCGGTTACTGCCCATCCCTGGAACGCAAGATTCTCCAACCCAGGCCAAATCTCCCAAAACACCGAGCATAGGCTCAGGAAAAGGCAGGTAGATTATATCCTGGTCACTAAACCTCTGTGCAGCATTGACAGAATTCCCGAGTGAGTGAGTTACAAATAAAAGTCACACCAACTTTCTAATCTTTTCAATGCAAAATTCCTTCATTTATTGAAAAGCTGACTGTTGTGAATCTGAAAATGAGCACCATGGGATTTGAGTTACCGAGTGACTTGTTTTCCATTGTTTGTCTATCAGTTTGCAATTCAATTTGTGTTGGATGTTGATGCCAATAATTTCAAAATGAGGACACAAAGCAGGTAAGTATTAAATCCAGGAGAAAATCCTGAGGAAAATCGAACACAGTATTTGAAAGGAGGTGCAGCTAAGAAGGGAAAGATGTGAATGATGTTATTGATGATTGAGAGGAATGAATTGTAACTTTGGGGCATTTGTCAGCCGATTACGTTCCACACTTTAAAATTCCGACCAAGCTGAGGCATCAGGTAGAAAGCAACAAAACCATCCATGTATGTTGGGATACGAAACAGATTCACACATTCCTGGCTAGCTTAGTCGGTAGAACATGTGACCCTTAATCGTGGGTTTGAGACCCAAGCTGGGTGCTGTTTAAAAATCTGAATAACTGTCGTACGGACTAGGAACATTAACCCTGTTTCTGCTTCCAGCTGCTGATCGTTTCCAGCATTTTCTGTTTTTGTTTCAGGTTCCATCATTTGCAGTAATTTGCTTTTATCTTTTTACTTTTACATCTTACTGCTTAAAAAACACCAACTAATCACTGCGGCTCCTGTGAAACTTACAAGACAGACATTTACCACTGAAAACAACTGACACACATCAAATTGAAAGTAATTTCATTTTGCATCTCTTTCTGCTTCTGTCCCTGCCTCGCCTCCAGCTCTCTGCCCATCCAGCTCCCATGTCAATGAGATACTTGATGCAGACACAGTCAGTTCGTGGGAATGGGTAAATCTCGTGAGCAAAGAGACACCTGGATCTCATTTTCCTGATTCTCCTAGATTCTCCCACTGATTACATGAAGGTGCACAGTGGCGATTATCCACAGTCATTCAGCTTTGAAATTGATTTTCACATTGGATTTCAATGTGAAGAAAGCAGAGCTGTGATAAGCTTATATTTGTTCAGCGGATGTACTGCAAGAAGGTGCATAACAGGCTGATGATAACAGTACTCTATGGACGCAGTGAGCTCCAGTGAAGGATTGGCACCATTAATGTGTCGCTCATTTAGTCTCGTGACTAATCTCGTGCTGGAAATGATAAGAAAACTCGCTGAATTTGCTCCGTGTTTTGGTTTCAAAAGAGCCGAATACAAGGTAAGAAATAAAAACAAAGAAAACTGCGGATGCTGGAAATCCAAAACAAAAACAGAATTACCTGGAAAAACTCAGCAGGTCTGGCAGCATCGGCGGAGAAGAAAAGAGTTGACGTTTCGAGTCCTCATGACCCTTCGACAGAACTGTTCTGTCGAAGGGTCATGAGGACTCGAAACGTCAACTCTTTTCTTCTCCGCCGATGCTGCCAGACCTGCTGAGTTTTTCCAGGTAATTCTGTTTTTGACAAGGTAAGAAAGTTCATCTCGCTCGAGTGGGTTACAAAATGGCAGAATGACTCGTGCTGTTGGGAAACATAAAACTATAGAAAGTCACAGCACGTAAAGTGGCCATTCGGCCGGGCGTGCTGCTTTCAAAAAGCAGTAGTGATTGGTTGATCCATCAGGAGTGATATCTGTGCCAATGCAAACAGTAGGCAGCAAAAGTCGTGCTGCTCCCGTCCTTAGTTTGCCTCACGCCGACATTTCTATGGTCAGTACCTTGCAGCAGCCCTTCTCCCTTCCCTGATACTCACGAGAGTGATGTTTTTCAGATCTGAGGCGAAACTTAAAATCTCACTCTTCTGATTATGGTGGAGTTTTTAAACGTTCTTAATCAATGAGTGTTCGTTTCAACAAATACAATATATATCGACATTCCCTGACCGGGAATCGAACCCGGGCCGCGGCGGTGAGAGCGCCGAATCCTAACCACTAGACCACCAGGGAAGTTGTACTGTCATTTTTTTTTTTGATTCGGCTTATCTACGCTGCTTTTGCCTATTGTTTTTCAGTTCAGATCTCTTTCAGCACAAAACTGCTTGTTTAGGTTCAAGAAAAAGCACTTTGTCAGCCTATGAAAACAACAGTTGCTGTGAGCTGGAACATGAAACCGACAGTGAGATGAAATAGTCCCACAAGCTGCACATGCGTCACTTTCAATTTCCAAAACCCTCCACCCTGTTCGCTGAGCAGTGATTGGCTGCCGTGTTCCCTGCATGAGAACAATGACTCTCCTTCAGAAAGTACTTCAATAAAAGCAAAATACTGGAAATCTCAAATAAAAACATTAAACGCAGGTATAACTCAGCAGGTCTGACAGCGTCTGTGGAAAGCAAAACCTGCTGAGTTTCTCAAGCATTTTCTGTTTTTATTTCAACAAGTGCTTAATTGGCTTGAAAGTGGTTTCAGACATCCGCTGGTCAGGAATGCGCTGTATAAAGACAAGTCTGTCTTTCCTTCACTATCTTTAAATCCCAATCCTGTGGTTACTGACCCCCGTCAGTGGAAACAGTTTCTCCCTATCTGCACCATTAAGCCGCCCGTCCCCACTGCCCCCAGCTACATCATTTTGAACAGCTCAATGAAATCTCCACTTAAACTTCTTTGCTCTAAAGAGAACAATCCCGGTCTCGATAATCTCTCCACAAAATTGAATTTCCTCAGCCCTGGACATGTGAAAAAATGCTCCTAGGGAACGCCTTGTGACGTTTCATTAGGAAAACGGAGCTTTATAAATATAAGTTGTTGTTGTAGTCCATACATAGAAAGAGACAAACTACTCTTTCCTCTTTCATCTTGATATTTTTCACTGTAAAATTGAAATGTGAGGTTGCACAACTAATGTGAATACAATTTGTGCTCGTAAAAATGTGTTCATCTCCTCAGGGAACTGAACAGTATTGACCACATAGAGAAACTCAGAAAAGGACATCGAGAGTGACAGAGGCCTAAGGGGAGAAAAATGCCAGAGTGAAATCACGTGACCAAATTGGCTCCGTTTTGTTTTCCATTTCCGACTGGAGATTTGCAGAAGGCTGACAAATGAATGGAAACAAGAGAACACGGATGTGTTTGGATCGCTTTCCCTCGATTCAAACGATAATTAGTTCTGTCTGTGCGGGGTTAAAATCCAAATTAATGAGAATCGTAGTCGGCAGGATTCGAACCTGCGCGGGGTAACCCCAATGGATTTCTAATCCATCGCCTTAACCACTCGGCCACGACTACGGAATCTGCTTTTCCGTCACTATAATTTGTATGAAATCATGCAATGGTTAGAGCGGAGAAAGAGTTCTTTCTGCCCGTCCTGTCACTGCCATTACCTGACCTTTTCCCTGGAACCCTGCAATTTATCCTGTCGCTCCTCGTTCTTCTGACCAAACTGGGAAAGAAAGAGTGAGAATGATCCAACCCGGCCACTTACCACCCCATAGGTCTACTCTCCATCATCAGCAAAGTCATGGAAGGGGTCATCAACAGTGCTATCAAGCAGCACTGACTTAGCAATAACCTGCTCATTGATGCCCAGCTTGGGTTCCACAAGGACCACTCAGCTCCTGATCTCATTACAGTCTTGGTTCAAACATAAACAAAAGAGCTGAATTCCCGAGATGAGGCGAAATCAGCATTTGACCGAGTGTGGCATCAAGGTGCCCGAGCACAACTGGAGTCAGTGGGAATCAGGGGGAAACTCTCGGCTTGTTGGAGTCATACCGAGCACAAAGGAAGATGGTTGTGGTTGCTGGAGGTCAGTCATCTTATCTCCAGGACATCACTGCAGGAGTTCCTTAGGGTAGTGTCCTCGGTCCAACCATCTTCAGCAATAAACATCCATCCATCATAAGGTCAGAAGTGGCGAAGTTAGCTGATGATTGCACAATGTTCAGCACCATAGCCGACTCCTCAGATACTGAAGCAGTCCATGTCCAAATGCAGCAGGGTAATATCCAGGCTTGGGCTGACAAGTGACAAGTAACATTCGCACCACACAAGTGTCCGGCAATGACCATCTCCAACACAAGAGAATCCAACCATCACCTCTTGATGTTCAATGGCATTACCATCACTGAATCCCTCACTATCAACATTCTGGGGGTTCCCATTGACCAGGAACTGAACTGGACTAGCCAGATAAACACTGTGGCTACAAGAGCAGGTCAGAGGTTAGGAATAGTGCAACGTGTAACTCACTTCCTGACTCCCTAAAGCCTGTCTACCATCTACAAGGCACAAGTTAGGAGTGTAATAGAATAGTCCTCACTTGCTTGGATGAGTGCAGCCCCCGCAATACTGAAGAAGCTGGACACTGTCCAGGGCCAAAGCAGTCTACTTGACTGGCACCACCTCCACATCCAGGTTTAGCTGCAAATTACATTGTCTTGAACGTCTGACCAAAATAAAGCACTGCAAACATCAGACCCTGGAGCAAGGCTGACATATTTACGCAGGTGAGGAACCAGCTGAAGCTTTCAGTATTGATTTCCTTAACACCGATTTCCAAATGGGAATTGTTCGATGGCTTGAAAGCGAATAAAACAGGGCTAAGGAGAAAGATAAGGAAATTGTCATTAATTATAAAGCTCTTTGTACAAAACTGACATAGACACGATGGGTGGAAGGTCCTCTTACTGCGCTGTGCCATTTGATGATGACATTGTTGATCAGTCTGTCTCCAGCATTCCTAATGAGAACAGCCGAATTCCAATTCTTCAAAACAAAGACCCAAAGTGCTGCTGCATGACGTCACCGTTTAACATTCCAGACAGCTCCATTGGGATGTTTACAGCGCAGGGTTTATAGAGGCGAGTGGGGTCATATTCGCTTCACATATGTTGGAGCTGCGGTTTGATACCTGGCAAGACCATTTTCCAAGATTGTTTATTTGAGTGAGTGAAAGTTCGATAATTTACGTTTGTTGTAAATATGAACATGATGGTTGGAATCCTGCTGAAGAAATTTTTCACCATTTGTGATTTTATCCACATTAAATATCAGTTAATTAGATGGAAATCCATCCAAATACGTCTGTATTTTCTGATTTCCATTCATTTGTCAGCATTCAGGAAATTTGCTTTTGGCAATGGGACAAACACTGAGCCAAGTTGGTGACATCCTTGCTTTCTGGGTGTGTGTCTCTCCTTAGGCCTCTGTCACTCTCGGTGTGTATCTCTGTGTCTGTTCCTCTGTGATTGTCAATGAGGTTGTTTCCTGAGGGGGTGAAAACTTTTTTAACATTGCAAACTTAATTCACATTAGTTCAGGTTCAAATATCGATGAAAAAAGTATCAGCGTGCAAGATAAAACAGGAGACTGGCCCTTTCTATATATATCCTACATCAACAACAACTTATATATATAAAGCACCTTTAACCTGTTGAAACGTCACAAGGCGTGCCCCGGGATCATTATATAACAAAGTGTGACACCGAGCCTCATATTCGGTCAGATGACTAAAAGCTCGGTCAAAGGGGGAGGCTTTAAAAACTGCATAAAAGGAGGAAAGTATCGATTTCATGTTCCAACTAACAGCAATGGTTCTTCTCATTGGTGAAGAAGTCACTTGTGTTCAACTGAACAGTGACTCGGGATTGGCGCTTCCGTTGGACTGACAGCGAATAGGGTGGAGGGTTTTGGAAATTTAAAGTTGCACATGAGCAGCTTGTGGGACTATTTCACTTCACTGTCAATTTCATATTCCAGATCAGAACAACCGTTGTTTTCATTGGCTGATGAAGTCGTTTGTCTTGAAACTAAACAGACAGGTTCTGGTGAAAGAGATCTGAACTGAAAAACAATAGGCAAAAGCAGAGTAGATAAGGCGAATCGAAAAAACTCTCGTGCAACTTTCTTGGTGTTCTACTGTTTAGGATTCGGTTCTGTCACTGCTGCAGCCAGGGTTCGATTCCCGGTCCTGAAATGTCGATTTATTGATTTTTTTTAAACGAGTGTTGATCACTCATTGATTAGAAATGTTTAAAGGCTTCACCATAATCAAAGGATTGAGGGTTTAAATTTCGCCTCAGATCTGGAAAACATCACACTCGTGAGTGGCAGTGAAGGAAGAGGAGAGGAGAAGGGCTGTTTACAAAGCAAAGTACCTTCTTGCAGTACATCTGCTGAACAATATAAGCTTATCACAGCTCTGCTTTATTCACATTGAAATCCAGTGTGAAAAACAATTTCAAAGCTGAACAACTGGGAGGGGAGTGACTGTGGATAATCGGCACTGTGCACCTTCCTGTAATCAGTATCTGGGAGAACCAGGAATATGAGATCCAAGTGTCTCTTTACCCACGAGTTTTACCCATTCCCACTAACTGACTGTCTGCATCGAGCAGCTCATTGACCTGGGGGCATGGCGAGCAGAGGGAGCTGGAGGAGAGGCAGGGACAGAAGCAGGATGAAATGCTACTAAAAAGTGCTTTCAATTTGATGTGTTTCAGTTGCTTTCGGTGGTGAATGTCTGCCTTGTAAGTTTCACAGGAGCCGCAGTGATTAGTTGGTGTATTTTTAAGTAGTAAGATTTAAAAGTAAAAAGATAAAAGCAAATTACTGCAAATGATGGAAATCTGAAACAAACACAGAAAATGCTGGAAAAGCTCAGCAGCTGGAGGGAGACACGGAGTCAATGTTTCCAGACTGTAGGACTCTTAATCAGATTTTTAAAAAAAACTATAGCACCGAGCTTGGGGATCGAACCCACGACCTGAAATTAAGAGCCTCATACTCTACCGACTGAGTTAGCCAGGATATGAAAAATTGCCTCGTAACCCACTATACATGGATAAACCTATTGCTTTCCACCTGACATCTCAACTTGGTCGCAAGTTATAAGTGTGGGACATAATCGACCAACAAAAGCCCGAATGTTGCAATGCATTCCCCTCAATCATCAATAACATCATTCACATCTTTCACTACCTAGCTGCACTTCCTTCTAAATACTGCAATCCATTTTGCTCAGGATTTTCTCCTGCATTTAATATTTACCTGCTTTGTGTCCTCATTTTGAAATCAGATTCGCTTCAATGTCCAACACAAATTGAATTGCAAACCTAACGGACAAACAATTGAAAACAAATCACTTGGTAATACAAATCCCATGGTGCTCATTTTCAGATTCACAACAGTCAGCTTTTCAATAAAATGAAGGAATTTTACAGTGAAAAGAATTAGCAAGTTTGTGTGACTTTTAATTGTGACTCACTCACTCGGGTATTCTGTAAATGCTGCTCGGAGGTTTAGTGTGCGGGATATAATCTACCCGTGTTTTCCTGAGCCTGTGCTCGGTGTATTGTGAGGTTTGGCCCGGGTTGGAGTATTTCGCGTCCCAGGGATGGGCAGTAACTGCTGATTGAAGCTCCAGTCGCTGCTTTCAGCGGGCTGTGGGTGATTGGAGAGTGTGGGGCAGGAATATTGTTGCTTTGCTGCTTTTCCCTGTCTCACTCATCATGGACCTGAGGAAGACTTAGTAATTGATGGGTTCGTTTGATTCCAACAATTTCATGAATTTCTAGTGGGTTCCAGAGTAGGTCCAAATCTTCTCTCACTGTATTTGACAGAAAACGTAATTTTAAAAAGAAGCTGTTTTTGTGGGAGCTGACTGGACAGCAAAAGACCTGCCACCGTTTTGGGGATGATATCTTGCAGCCCAAGTATCCAATCACAATCCAGAACTGTGTGGCAATGATTGGTGATGATGGGGGAGGGGGGGTGGGGAAACAGTAAAAACCTTCACCCCCTGGGTGGTTTTGAAACACTAACCTTTCAGTTAACAGGCAAACATGCTGAACAATTGTATCACAGACACTTACACAAACCTGACCGAAAAGGTATCAGAACCAGGGTGTCAGTGAGTCTCGTCTTCAGATTGCTACTACCCAGATGGCTATCGCACGCTATCAGTTTTATACTTCCAAAAAAAGGGTGAGACATTCATTATGGATATATGGAAACAGTCTAATCTCACCCACTACAGACACATCCAAGTCACCGGGAATCAGCTCTCCTGCAACCGGTGCCATTTCCCTTCAAGCCTTTCATTGTCTTGTCTGTTACCAAGTATTCTGACACAGAAAGAGGTGTCCAAAATACTTAAACAGTCGCTTGGTTGTACGGAATTTGATTATAACTGTAAAAAGAGACAAGCTGTCAAAGCTTTTCGACTTGCACTCACCAGGACAGACACAAGAATCCCAAATTTCAAAGACAACAATTTCTACTGCATGAGAAAAGGGTGCAGATTGGTTGGTCCGACAGCTCTGATTGGTTGTTGCCATGGAGAACACAGCAAGGAGCTATCATCCCCTGTGCTTTTGTTTAATTCCACAATAGGCCACTTGTTCCTTCTGCCTGCAGAGGACAGGCCCCTGTGGATGAACATATGTAACTTCTAGCAAGTGTAAGTCAGCCATATTATGAGCCCGACTGATAATTTTTGAAATTTGATGTTCTTCCCTCTATCCTGATGAATACAAGATTAAACATTTTGACAAAATGTCTTTTTTTTATTAATATTCAATTGTCTTAAAGGGGGAAAGTGTGGTAGACAGAGGGAGAGAATCTCAGAGCTTGGGGTCAAGGGAACTGAAGGCACGGACGCTAATGGTGGAGCAATTAAAACAGGGAATGCTAGAATTAGAGCTGTGCAGATACCATAGAGGGTTGTGGGTCTGCAGGAGATTGCAGAGATTGGGAGAGAGGAGGCCATGGGAGGATTTGAAAATAAGGCTGAGAATTTTAAAATCAAGTTGCTGCTTGAACGGGAGACAAGAAAGGTCAGGGAATGGGCCTAGCTGTGAGTGAAGAAACAGACAGGAAAAATATGGATGTCTTCAAGGTTACGGAGGGTAGAATGTCGGAGACCAGCCAGAAGTGTGTTGGAATGTTCGAGTCTGGAGGTAAAAATGGCAGTGAGACACTCCTGAGACAGGGCTGAGGTCAGCTGATATTACGGAGGTGGAAACAGGTGATCTTAGTGATGGCACAGACATGAGGTCAGCAGCTCATGAGAGCTCGAGATCAAATGTGACACCAAGTTTGTGAACAGACTGGTTTAATCTCAGACTGTTCTCAGGGAGAGGGATGGAGTTGGTATCTGGGAAATGGAGATTGGAGCAGGGGCCGAAAACTGTGTCTTCAGTCTGCTCAGTGTTTAAATGGAGTTAATTAGTCATCAGAAAGAGGAACCAGAATGGGCCATGAGACTGATCCCAGGTTTAACTTAGTTAGAGAGGGAGAGAAGGAAGGAAGGAAACCCTGGGAGGTTTGAAGAAACCACCTTCATGACCACTCATTTAATCTCCACACAGTAAGTTTTGGACACAAGGTTAACGTCTGCTATTCTGTATGGTCAGACAGGGGGTTTCAGATTAATGTTTTGTCATGAGAAATCACTGAAGTGAATGATCAAACATATTGTCACCTCCCGTTGTAGAAATTTGTTAAGAAGATTCAGAAAGAATTGTCCAAAATTCTGTTTGGATTTCAGCACAGGGAGGAGGGAGAGTGTGTGGGACGGGGATTTGCAACTTTCGGGGAACAAGAGAGGAAAAAATGTTCCATAGAAACTAGAATTGTCTGTTCTGAATTTCTATCCTGTTCGTTCAGTGATGGCTCTTGTAAACTCCTTTTACAGAGAATTAGAAGGGAGGATTTTCAGGCAGGAAACTCAAACCAAACATCACATCAAGATGTGACAGAGTCACTCGATTCATCAGGACCTGAATATCATCACCGTTGAATGTGGAGGGAGAAACGTTTGTCTGCGGGAAAATATTTCAAACATCAGTGTAACTGGAAAAGCACCGAGACACACACACACCCGAGTGAGTGTGTTCCAGTGAACTGACTGTGGAAAGTTACGCAGCCTGAAAAAAATCACACCATTAACAGCGGGGAGAAACTGTACACGTGTTCTCTGTATGGACGAGGCTTCAACTGATCATCAAACCTGGAGAGACACAGAGACACCTGCACCATGGAGAAACCGTGGAAATGTGAGGACTGTGGGAAAGGATTCAATTGTCCTTCCAAACTGGAAATCCATCGACGCAGTCACACTGGGGAAAGGCCGTTCACCTGCTCCGAGTGTGGGAAGGGGTTTACTCAGTTATCCAGCCTGCTGACACACCAGCGAGTTCACACTGGAGAGAGACCATTCACCTGCTCCGAGTGTGGGAAAGGATTCAAGCGGTTATCCCACCTGCTGAGACACCAGCAACTTCACACTGGAGTGGGACCATTCACCTGCTCCGACTGTGGGAAAGGATTCAAGTGGTTATCCCACCTGCTGACACACCAGCAAGTTCACACTGGAGAGAGACCATTCACCTGCTCCAAGTGTGGTAAGGGATTCACTCGGTCTTCAAGCCTGCTGACACACCAACGAGTTCACACTGGGGAAAGACCATTCACGTGCTCCCAGTGTAGCAAGGGATTCACTCAGTCATCCGCCCCACTGAGACACCAGCGAGTTCACACTGAAGATAGACCATTCACCTGCATGGTATGTGGGAAAGGATTCACTGGCTCCTCTGACCTGCTGAAGCACCAGCGAATTCACACTGAGGAGAGGCCATTCAGTTGTACTTCCTGTAGGAAGAGATTCAGGACTTCATTCAACCTCAAAGTGCACCAGCGAATTCACACTGGGGAGAGACCTTTCACCTGCTCCAAGTGTGGGAAGGGATTCACTCAGTCATCCACCCTGCTGACACACCAGCGAGTTCACACTCGGGAGAAACCGTTCACCTGCTCCAAGTGTGGGAAGGGATTCACTCAGTTATCAAACCTGCTGACACACCAGCGAGTTCACACTGGGGAGAGACCATTCACCTGCTCCAAGTGTAGGAAAGGATTCACTCAGTCATCCCACCTGCTGACACACCAGCGAGTTCACACTGGGGAGACACCATTCTCCTGCTCTGAGTGTGGGAAGGGATTCACTCAGTCATCAAACCTACTGAAACACCAGCGAGTTCACACAAGGAGAGGCCGTTCACCTGTACTTCCTGTGGAAAAGGGATTCAGCCTTCATTCCACCTCAGTGTACACCAGTGAATTCACATTGGAGAGAGACCATCCACCTTCTCCGAGTGTGGAAAGGGATTCACTCATTTATCCAACCTGTTGAGACACCAGCGAGTTCACACTGGGGAGAGGCTGTTCACCTTCTCCAAATGGAGGCAGTGATTCACTTGCTCATCCCACCTGCTCAGACAGCAATGAGTTCACAAGTGACTGCAGGGGTTGGATTCTGCTGTTATTGCTGCTGTTAATCACATCCAGAACTGAACCATGTTCATTCTGACAGTTGGGGTTTGTTTCTATTGATGTTAATAATCCCTGTGACTGGGCTGAAATTTAATATCTTGATGTCTGTTAAATAAATCAGTTTTGTTTCAAACTCTCAGAATTTCAAGTCCTTGATTTCTCCAGGATAAGAGGAGACTGATTGATGTCCTGTTCCCAACTTCTCCAATTTTGGATCTTTTGTCCTTTCTAACCTTTGATTCTTTCAGTTCTCAGACCTTTGGTTACTCTCTTGGACAACTCCCAGCTCCCCACATCTCCCAGAGAGCCTTGGGATCCAGGGAAGTATCAGTATTAAAAACAGAAAATGTTGGAAATAACCGATACTTTTCCAAGTGTCAGCTGATTTTCTCCCAGATCATTGTCTCCAACCTTTCCCTATCACTGATGTGAAGCTGATTGTCCTGTACTTGCAGTGTTTTTGAACAGGGGTGTAACATTTACAATCTGTCAGTCCTTTGACACCACTACTGTATAAGGAGGATTGGAAGATTGTGACCAGATCCTCCACAAGTTCCATCTGAAGAAAGCTGTCTCTGACAGTGCAGCAGTCCCTCAATGTCACCCTGGAGTGTCAGCCTAGATAATGTGCTCAGGTTTATTAATATTTCCTCTTGTTATTGATGTGGATCATTAAGAAACAATGGACTCTTATGATGTCATCCAATCCCAGTGCGATGATGTCATCCAGTCCCAGTGGGATGATGTCATCCAGTCCCAGTGGGATGATGTCATCCAGTCCCAGTGGGATGATGTCATCCAGTCCCAGTGCGATGATGTCATCCAGTCCTAGTGTGATGATGTCATGAAAACTATTAAATACCAGCGGAGCCTTTGTGGTGAAAACAGTTTTGTTCGAGATGGCAGCAAGTCCATTACTGATAGATCAGCAAATGGAATTAATGGGAAAGAAAGTGAGGCAGCTCATGAACATCAGGAATAGTGTTGTGGATTATGAAGACGAGAAACATGTCCAGTATATGTCCCACCTCCCGACACTCTGCCCCATCTCCCGACACTCTGCCCCATCTCCCGACACTCTGCCCCATCTCCCGATATGGAATTCATTGCCACAGAAGGCGGTGGAGGCCAGGTCATTGAATGTATTAAAGACTGAGATAGATAGATTCTTGACTGGTAAAGGGATCAAAGGTTACAAGGAGAAGGCGGGAGAATGGGGTTGAGAAACCTATCAGCCATGATTGAATGGCGGGGCAGACTCGATGGGCTGAATGGCCTAATTTCTGCTCCTATGTCTTATGGTCTTATGACACCCTGCACCCATCTCCCGAAACTCTGTCTCCATCTCCTGACACTCTGCCCCTATCTTCCGACCCTCTGCCCCATCTCCCGACACTCTGCCCCCATCTCCTTGCACTCTGCCCCCATCTCCTTACACTCTGCCCCCATCTCCCGACACTCTGCCCCCATCTCCTGACACTCTGCCCCCATCTCCCGATACTTTGCACCCATCTCCCGACACTCTGCCCCCATCTCCCGACACTCTGCCCCCATCTCCCGACACACTGCCCCCATCTCTCGACACTCTGCCCCCATCTCTTACACTCTGCCCCATCTCTTGAGCAGTTTGTCTCTACCTCTGCTGAACCCACACAGGATGCACCATGTTGAAACCAGAGGAAAGGATTGGGTGAGAAATTATAAATCACCAAGGGTGCGCACATGGGGGCTTGACAAAGTATTAAGTTTCCTGTTTTTAACAATGAAACTTAAAACGCATTGATTGGAACCACTTCCAGCTCTTGTCCATTCTGACATCCCGTGGGCCAGCTCACCCTCTCACTGCGTTCATGCTGAATATCAATCCAGGCTGGGAGCCATTGGGTGGATGTGCAATGGGTGGATGAGTGGGTGAAGGAATGTTCAGTTCACAGGGAGGGGGATGGGGGACGGGGGTTGGCGCTGGTGGTGGGAAGTGTTCATTCTGAAGGAGTCCCACCTGAAACAGTGACTATTAACTTATCACTTTCTAATGGTTATTGACCAGCTGTGTATTTTCCCAGGTTCGTTCTGTTCAGTTTTTCAGTATTTATATATTTTTATTTTTGCTGAAACATGTTCTTGTTCTGACACTGAAATCCAGAGGATATTAACTCTGTTAAAGTCAATCCCCATCGAGTACACAGGAGGACTCAACTGGTTCAAACTTCTTATGGTATCAATAAACAAAAATCCTACAAGATGTTTATTTGGGGAATTGTTTTTCTCTGAGACCCCGGATGGTCAAACTATGTCCCAAAGTTCAGATTTGGGCCATGAGCCCAAGGTTACCTTGCTACCAAATTACATAAAAATTGACCACAGGCCCCAGTGAGAATTGAACTCACGACCCCTGGTTTACAAGGCCAGTGCTCTAAACCACTGAGCTATGGAGCCGCTTACTTTTTCCCCCTCACAGTAAGTCTCTGGTGGAACGAGGAACAGGGCAACGTTCTGCATGGATGATATTTGATGGACCTGGAAATGTCTGAAAGGTAGAACAGGAAGTTCGAGATGCGACATGAAAGCGGCAGAATTTGACGTGTGTCAGTTGCTTCCAGTGATGAATGTATGCCGCGGTGATGTGAGAGATTTTACTGCCGCATGTGTACACTGACCAATCAAGCACAACTGCTCTTTGAAAGCAGCGCGCCAGGCCGAATGGCCTCTTCCTTTGCTGGAACTGTCTATAATTTTATGTTTCCCAGCATAATTTCCCAGTCATTCCGACATTTTATTACACGCTTGGGGGAATGTACTTTCTTACATTCTCGCTTTTGAAGCCAAGACATTGAGCAAACTCAGAGTTTTTCTTAAATTCCTGAGCAGAATTTGGAACCAGACCAGTTGAACGACACTGTATTGGTGCCAATCCTTCACTGCAGCTACCCCTTAAAAACACCTCTGGTGAAAGTGTCTGAAAAAGGGCAAATGTGGACCAGATAAAGCACGTTGCAAGAGTTATAGACAGCTTTCTTCGTGACTTAGAGATAAGGATTCGGCCCTTTCACCGCCGTGGCCCAGGCTTGATTCCTAGCCAGGCAATGAAGGTTTATTGATCTGGTACAAACTGTTTAAACAGGCCTGATTTACTTATTGATTGAAAACGGAAAACGCACAACAGCTCCGCTCGAATCAGTGGAGTGAGAATTGAAATTTCACATCAGAGCTGCAAATGTCACACGTGGAACAGCTTCGAGAAGAAATACAGTTCCTAATGTCCGAGAGATTTCAGTTTGGACTATTTGTATTTACAAATTAATTCTCTCGATGTGTCCATTGCCTTAACTAATCCACCACAAGGACTCGGTGTCTGTTTAAATGTTGCTCAGTGAAAATTTCAAACGCCCTCCACTTTGTAACATACGCACACTTAGTAACTGAACAGTCTCCACTCAAAAATACAGGAAGAAAATTCCTCCTAAACCGGTTTTTATTCTCTCTGTACGATTTTAAAATGAAGTCAAACAACTAAGGTGAATAAAGTGGCGATTGCTAAAAATGAGGAACTGAAGCACATTGACATACACAGCGGAACACACACAGACATGTCCACCGAGAGGGACAGAGGGCTAAGGAGAGACAACCACCCAGATAGAAAGGATATCACCAAACTCGCTCAGTTTTGTTCCATTTCCATCTGCAGATTTCGCAAATCCTTGCAGATGAATGGAAATAAGAAAGCGCGGGAGTTTTTGTTTGATTCTATTTACCCGATAACTAATTCTGTTGGTCAAAATCGGGAATAATGAGAACCGCAGTCAGCAAAATAACATTGGGGAAACTCTGATGGATGCCAGCACCATCGCCCTCAACACTCGTCCGCGACTAACAGTACCTCTTTCGGGAAAGCATGTTCATATCAAATCAGAGCATTCAGGAGATGGCGTGTTGGCATTGTCACTGGGCTAGAAACCCAGAGATTAAAGCAAAATACTGTGGATGCGGGAAACCTGAAGTGAAAACAGAAAATGCTGGAAAAATTCAGCATGTCTGGCAATATTTCTGGAGAGAGAAATATAGTTAATGTTTCAATTCCATGTGACTCTTCTTTGGAGTTCTTTGAAAGCAGCACACAGGGCTGAATGGCCTCTTTCTTTGCTGTAACTTTCTTTAATTTGATATTTCCCAACACCACTTCTTTCACACTCATTCTGCCATTTTATAATCCACTTTTGCGAGTGGGTTCAAAGCTCAACTATGTGCACAAGACTGGAAGGAGTCTGCGACTCTGTGTAATTGGCATTCTGCACATTCCTGTCATCAGTGTCTGGGAGAATCAGGAAGATCCTGGTGTCTCTTTAGCCTGTTATCTGTATACCCATCACACTGTGTATTACATTCATACTAACTGACTGTGTGTGGTCAAACAGCTCCTGGAAGGGCGGAGAGAGCTGGAGATGAGACAGAAAGAGATGTGACATGGAAGTGCTTTGAATCAGTGGTGAATATCCGTCATGTGCCAGTTTCAAAGGAACAGAGGTTGGTTGTTAGTTGTTTGAAAGAAGCTGCACTCACCGTGCAGTGAGCCCATGACCTGAGATTAAGAGTCTTTGATCCACCAGTTGAACTAGCCGGGCACACATAACATATGTATCCCATATCCCAACATACATGGAGACAACTGTTGCTTTCCACCTGGAGCCTCAGCTTGTTCTGAATTTCATAGTGTAGAATGTAATCGAACTACACAAGCCCCAAGGTTGCAATACATTCCTTTCAATCAACAATAACATCATTCACACCTTCCACTTCTTAGCTGTACCTCCTTACAAACATTGCAAACCCCCCTGCATCTCTCATCCTGATATTTTTCTCTGTAACATTTTCATCTGAAGCTGCACAATTAATGTGAATAAAGTTTGTGATGGTAAAAATGTTTTCACCTCCTCGGGAACTGAACCACATTGACACACACAGAGGAACAAACACAGGGAGAAGCATCGAGAGTGACAGAGTAAAATTGCCCTATTGGTCGAAAAGGTGCCAGCTCACAGTTAAAGCAGGTGTGTGCGGTGTTTCACTTTAATAGTAACACTGAGGAGAGACAATAAAAATATAAATGGCTGCGGAAAAAAGGCGGGATTGCTCAATTCCTCTTCCATGAGCTGGCACGGACACGATAGGCCGAATGTCCTCCTCCTCTACTGTGGCCGCCTCTAATTTTATACCAACAAAATTACCCTGTGGATAGGGGCAGTCAGCATAGCCGAGTGTTTTAGGCGATGGAGTCCAAATCCATTGGTGTTTCCTGCTTTTCATTATTCCTGGTTTTAACTCTGTGTCTACAGAGTTAATTATCCGCTACATTGAATAAGATTCAACAAAACAAATGGGTGTTTTCCTATTTCTGTTCATTCACGAAACCTGCAGTGGAAATGGAGCGAAACTTGGTGTCATGCTTGCTTTCAGGGAGTTTGTCTCTTCTTGGGATTTGAAACTACGCCTCAATAAAGAATGAAACCTTAAAACCATTGACAACCACTACAGCTGCGCTGGCAAGCTCAGGATGCTTCCTCATATTGCCTTGACTGGATCTGGACTCCATCGCCTGAACCACTGGGCCACGATGACTGGTCCTATGGATAGGTTAGTGTTGTTGGTATAAAATTATAGATGGCTACAGCAGAGGAGGAGGAAAGTCGGCCCAGTCTGTCCATGCCAGCTTATGGAAGAGGAATTTAGCTAATTCGACAAACCCACATTTTCCCCACAGCCATTGATATTTGTATTGTGTCTCCTCGTTCTTACTGTTAAAGTGGAACACTGCACACACCTGCTCTAACTGTGAGCTGGCACCTTTTCAGCCAACAGCACAATGTTAGCAACAGTGGGATTAGAGACCATGTCTCAATAAAGGGTGAAACCTTAAACCAGCACCTACAACAACTCAGCTGAATTACCGAGCTCAGGATGGTATTGCCCATTGCATTGTTTGTTGTTGCTACTGAAACAGAACAGAATCAAAGCAGCAACAATACATCATAAGGCACCACAAGCCTCCTCCATCACTTAATAAGATCATGGCAGATCCCCAACCTCAACACCAATTTCTCACCCGATCCCGATCGCCCTTCATTCCCTTAGAGTCCAAAAATCAGGAGAATTTTTGGATGTTTTTTCTTCCATTGATCCGAGAGTTCTGTGGACACCTGGTTGAAATCAGCAATAATAAGAAGCACAGTCGGTAAGATAGGAACTTTCCTGGGGAAACCCCAGTGGATTTTAAAAGCATCATTTTCACCACTCAATGAAGAGTGACACCTTCAACCACCTTGAGCCACTCTACCGAACTCAGGCTATTAGTGCCCATTATCTTGGCTTTTGTTGCTACTCAAATAGAACTGGAGCAAAGCAGCAGAGATACTTCCTAAGGCCCTACAAGCCTCCTCCATCACTTAATAAGATCATGGCGAATCTCCAGCCTCAACACCAATTTCCCACCCGATCCCGATCGCCCTTCATTCCCTTAGAGTCCAAAAATCAGGAGAATTTTTGGATGTTTTTTTCCATTGATCCGGGAGTTCTGTGGACACCTGGTTGAAATCAGCAATAACAATAAGTAAGGTTTGAATTTACCTGCGGAGACTCCAATGGATTTTAGAACCATCCATTTAACCACTCAGCTACAGTGATTGACCAAGGATCCAATGCTTTTCACACATTCATCAATAACACCATTCACAGCTGCTGCTTCTCAGCTGCACCTCCTTCCAAACATTGTGATCCATTTTCCTCAGGATTTGTTTCTGGATTTAATGTTTATCTGCTTTGTGACCTCATTTTGACATCAGAATCGCTTCAATATCCAACACAATTTGAATGACAAACCTGACGGACAGACAATGGAAAACAAGTCACCCAGTAACACAAGTCCCATGATGCTCATTTTCAGCTTCACAACGGTTAACTTTTCAATAAAATGAAGGAATTTTACAGTGAAAAGAATTAGAAAGTTGGTGTGACTTTCATTTGTAACTTGCTCACTCGGGTATTCTGTAAATGCTGCTCGGAGGTTTAGTTAGCGTGATATAATCTACCTGTGTTTTCCTGAGCCTGTGCTCGGTGTATTGGGAGGTTTGGTCCGGGTTGGAGTGTCTTGTGTCCCAGGGATGGGCAGTAACCCGCTGACTGAAGCTGCAGTCGCTGCTTTCTGCAGGCAGCGGGTGATTGGAGAGTGCGGGGCCGGAATATTGCTGCTTTTCAGCTTTTCCCTATCTCGCTCACTGTGGAGCTGAGGAAGACAGAATCATTGATGGGTTTGTTTCAATCCAATACCTTCATAAATTTCCAACGTGCTAGATATCGGTACATGGTATGTCTAATTGTTTTCTCATTATATTTGAAATTAATATTCAAAAAAAGCCACTTGCCTGGGAGCTCACTTAATAACAGTGGAACTGGCAACATCTTGGGTCTCTTTCGTTTCAGCACAAGGAGCCAATGACAGCCCAGAACTGTGTGATAATCAATGCTGATGGGGAGAAAACAGTGAAAGCTTCGCCTCTGAACGGTCTCGAAACACCAACCTTTCAGTTAACAGCTGAAAGTGCTGACCAACTGCACCACAGAGACGGATGAAAACATTACCCAGGGTATCAATGAGTTAAAGCTTCAGATTGCTTCTACTCGAATGACAATTATCTCTATCATTTTTACTCTTCCAAAATAATGAGTGGGACATTCATTGTGGATACATGGAAACAGTCTGATACCATCCACTGCAGACACATCCCTGTCACCGGGAACCAGCTCTCTTACAACCGGTGCTGTCTCCCTTCGAGCCTTGGCATATCTTAACTCTTACCAAGTATTCTCATTGTCCCGAAGCCGAAATTAGGTTTGAATTCCTGATGTAAAGTAACGAGAATCCTTTCAATGTCACAGATCAGTTAATTTCATTGATAACATCAGAGTCAATGTTCCAGCGTCTGACAGAAGGGAAAAGTGCCTTGACTGTCTCTGGTCAATCGGACAGTTCACCCTTTATTCTCCTCTGAGTCCGGTTCCCAAACAGATTCTAAAGATTCACAAAGATGGAGACTGGCTTTTCTGTTGTCGTTCCTTCTCCATTTTCCCACCTGCCAACTGGCAATATTTTCCAAAATCTCGTCTCAATCCTCCGACTTGCATCATGTCCAGAGATGAGGAAATTCAGTGTTGTGGAGAGATTGTAGAGACCGGGATTGTCCTCTTTAGAGCAAAGAAGTTTAAGTGGAGATTTCACTGAGCTGTTCAAAATGAGGTGGGTGGGGGCAGTGGGGACGGGCAGCTTGATGGTGCAGATCGGGAGAAACTGTTTCCACTGACGGAGGTCAGTAACCACAGGATTGGGGTTTAAAGATAGTGAAGGAAAGACATACTTGCCTTTATACAGCGCATTCCTGACCAGCGGATGTCTGAAACCACTTTCAAACCCATTAAGCACTTGTTGAAATAAAAACAGAAAATGCTTGAGAAACTCAGCAGGTTTTGCTTTCCACAGACGCTGTCAGACCCGCTGTGTTATACCTGCGTTTAATGTTTTTATTTCAGATTTCCAGTATTTTGCTTTTATTGAAGTACTTTCTGAAGGAGAGTCACTGTTCTCATGCAGGGAACACGGCAGCCAATCACTGCTCAGCGAACAGGGTGGAGGGTTTTGGAAATTGAAAGTTACACATGTGCAGCTATTTCATCTCACTGTCGGTTTCATGTTCCAGCTCACAGCAACCGTTGTTTTCATTGGCTGAAGAAGTCTTGAACCGAAACAAGCAGTTTTGTGCGGAGAGACCTGAACTGAATAATAATAGGTAAAAGCAGCGTAGATAAGCAGAATCGAAAAATGCTAGCGTAGCTTTCGTAGTGGTCTACTGGTTAGGATTCGGGGCTCTCACTACCCTGGCCCAGGTTCGAGTCCCGGTCAGGGAATGTCGATTTATTGTATTTGGTGAAATGAGTGTTGATCAGTGATTGATTAAAACGCTTAAAAACTCCACCATAATCAGAGAAGTGAGAGTTCAAGTTTCGCCTCAAGTCTGGAAAAGAATCTCACTCGTTGAGTGGCAGTGAAGGGAAGAGGAGAGGAGAAGGGCTGTTTGCAAGGCACTGACCAGAGAAATATTTGTGTGAGGCAAAATGCGGGTGGGAGCAGTACGAATTTTGCTGCCTACAGTTTGCACTGACACAAATATCACTCCTGATGGATCAACCAATCACTACTGTTCTTTGAAACCAGCATGCCCGGCCGAATGGCCACTTTCTGTGCTGTGACTTTCTATAATTTTATGTTTCCCAACACCACGGGTCATTCTGCATTTTATAACCCACTCTTGCGAGATGCACTTTCTTACCTTGTATTCGGCTCTTTTGAAACCAAAACACGGAGCAAATTCAGCGAGTTTTCTTGTCATTTCCAGCACGAGATTAGTCACGAGACTAAATGAGCGACACATTAATGGTTCCAATCCTTCACTGGAGCTCACTGCGTCCATAGAGTACTGTTATCATCAGCTTGTTCTGAACCTTCTTGCAGTACATCTGCTGAACAAGTATAAGCTTATCACAGCTCTGCTTTCTGCACATTGAAACCCTGTGTAAAAATCAATTCAAAAGCTGAATAACTGGGAGGAGAGAGTGACTGTGGATAATCGGGACTGTGGAAATTCCTGTAATCAGTATCTGGGAGAATCAGGAAGATGAGATCCAGGTGTCTCTTTACCCACGAGTTTTACCCATTCCCACCAACTGACTGTGTCTGCATCGGGCAGCTAATTGACCTGGGGGCTGGACGGGCAGAGGATGCTGGAGGCGAGACAGGGACAGAAGCAGGAAGAAATGCGACAATAAAGTGCTTTGAATTTGATGTGTGTCAGTTGTTTTCAGTGGTGAATATCTGTCTTGTAAGTTTCACAGGAGCTGCAGTGATTAGTTGGTGGGTTTTTTTTAAGCAGCAAGATTTAAAAGTAAAAAGGTAAAAGCAAATTACTGCGAATGATGGAAATATGAAACAACACAGAAAATGTTGGAAAAACTCAGCAGTTGGAGAGAGACACAGAGTCAATGTTTCCAAATCGTACGACTCTTAATCAGATTTTAAAAACATTATAGCGCCCAACGTGGGGCTCGAACCCACGACCCTGAGATTAAGAGTCTCATGCTCTACCGACTGAGCTAGCCGGGCACGTGATAAACGATATGCGTATCCCAATATACATGGATAAACCCGTTGTTTTCCATCTGATACTTCAGTTTGGTCGGAATTTTAAAGTGTGGGACGTACTCGGCCTACAAAAGCCCCAAGGTTGCAATGCATTCCCGTCAATCATCAATAACATCGTTCACATCTTCCCCTTCTTAGCTGCACCTCCTTCCAAATACTGTGATCCATTTTCCTCAGGATTTTCTCCTGCATTTAATATTTGCCTGCTTTTTGTCCTCATTTTGAAATCAGATTCGCTTCAATATCCAACAGAAATTGAATTGCAAACCTGACAGGCAAACAATGGAAAACAAGTCGCTCGGTAACACAAACCCCATGGTGCTCATTTTCAGATTCACAACAGTCAGCTTTTCAATAAAATGAAGATATTTTACAGTGAAACATTTAGAAAATTGGTGTGACTTTTATTTGTAACTCACTCACTCGGGTATTCTGTAAATGCTGCTCGGAGGTTTACTGATCGGGATATAATCTATCTGTGTTTTCCTGAGCCTGTGCTCGGTGTATTGGGAGGTTTGGCCCTGGTTGGAGTATCTTGTGTCCCAGGGATGGGCAGTAACCCGCTGATTGAAGCTGCAGTCGCTGCTTTCTGCTGGCAGCGGGTGATTGGAGAGTGCGGGGCTGGAATATTGCTGCTTTTCTGCTTTTCCCTATCTCACTCACTGTGGAGCTGAGGAAGACTGAGTAATTGATGGATTCACTTCTTTCCAACAATTTCATGGATTTCTAGGGTCCAAATCTTTTCTCACTGTATTTGACAGGAAACGTACTTTTAAAAAGAAGCTGTTTTTGTGGGAGCTGACTGGACAACAAAAGACCTGCCACCGTTTTGGGGATGATATCTTGCAGCCCAAGTATCCAATCACAATCCAGAACTGTGTGGCAATGATTGGTGATGAGGGGGGAAACAGTAAAAACCTTCACCCCCTGGGCAGTTTTAAATCACTAACCTTTCAGTTAACAGGCAAACATGCTAATCAATTGCGTCACAGACACTTACACAAACCTAACCGACAAGGTATCCCAACCAGGTTGTCAGTGAGTCTAATCTTCAGATTGCCACTACCCAGCTGGCCATTGCACTCTTTCAGTTTTATACTTCCAAAATAAAGGGTGAGACATTCATTGTGGATACATGGAAACAATCTGATCCCACCCACTGCAGACACACCCATGTTAGCGGGAATCAGCTCTCCTACAACCAGTGCCATTTCCCTTCGAGCCTTTCATTGTCTTGTCTGTTACCAAGTATTCTGATTGTCCCCAAGCCGATATGAGGTTTGAATTCCTGATGTGCAGTAACGAGAATACTTTCACTGTCTGAGATCAGTTAATTTCACTGAGAACATCAGAGTCAATGTTCTTAAAGAAGGGAAAGGTGCCTTGACTTTCTCTGGTTCACCCTTCATTCACATTGGTTTCCATTCCTCAAAGGGGATTTTCATTTCCTTCTTGAGCTCCCTGACCACTGGCAACATCTTTGGATTGAGAGGCTTAATTAACATTTCAGATGCAGTGCAGTTCTAATTAAAGGCTACAGACCTGAAATGAAAACGATGTCTCTCTCTCCACAGACGCTACCAGATCTGCTGAGAATTCCAGCATTTTCTGTTTTTATTTCAGATAACCAGCATCTGCAGTGCTTTTCCTGATTAGGAAACATATAAGACCCTGAGTAGTACCTTGACAGGGCGGGTTTGAAGAGCATGTTACTTATTGTGGGAGAATCTAGAACTCGGGATCGCTGTTTAAAAATAAGGGTTCACCCATTTAAAACGGAGATGAGGCGATTTTTTTTTCTCTCAGTGGGTCGTGAAACTTATGAACACTCTTCCTGAAAAGGCTGTGGAAGCAGAGTCGTTAGATATTTTTAAGGCTGAAGTGGAAATATTCTTGGCAAGCAAGGATGTGACAGGTTATCGGAGATAGGTGGGGTACAGATTTCAGGTGACTATCAGATCAGCCATGATCTTATTAAATGGCGGAGCAGGATTGAGGGGCCGAATGGCTACTCCTGCTCCTTTTTCTTATGTAGTGCTAAGAATGTGGAACCCATTACCAGTAGATTTTGAGATCATGTCTGAGCTGAAAATGTGTCGGTAAATTCACACTGTAAACAGATCGTTCACCATCTGGAATTGGAAAGGGATTCACTCTCATCCCATTTACTGACACAGGAACACAGTCTTGCTGGTGCAAGACCATTCAGATACTTCACATGTGCAAAGGGCTTTATTCAGTTTTCCCACAAGTTAACACGCCAACTTTATAAATTCAAAGGATTTGATCCACTATCAGAGAAATGATAATAGCATGACACGGTTTAACTGTTCCACGTATAGGGGGAAAAGTCACGAGCTCACCCCATCTGTTGAGACTGCATTGAGTTCAGATCTAACTATAGGATTATTATGTCCAGGCGAGAATTGTGATGGAGCTCTGATCAATTTGGCTGCTGCACAATTTAATTCAACAATTTTATGTCTTGCCCCTATGTCACCCATCGTATTCTGAATGCAGGACATGGGTTTCTGTTCTATAATATGGTCTTTCAATGGCGGAGCGGAGGCCCAGGTTTCACTGCGAGACAGAATGTACCCGATCCTCACTCCAGCAGCTCACTGCGCATGCGCGTTTTTGCGTGTGGTGGGGCATGCGCATTTCGTTGTTTCATGAGCATGCGCAGTGCTTGTCTGTGACTGGAGCTCCTCAGAGCGGGTGAGAGAATGTCGAGCGGAGCAAACTAACAGAGTTAGTGTGTGTGTGTGTGAGGAGGAATGGAGCCAGCGGAGTGGGCAGGGAGGCTTCATAAAGACATAGTGCAGGCCTCAGACTCTAAATAACAAGGTGCCGGTCTTGTGTTTGCAGAGAACGGGCCTAAAAAGTCTGGATTTCTCCCTTCGGCAGTTGCTGGGTAACGGCCGCCATCTTTATAGGGGGCAATGTGCTGCAGGGCGCATGCGCGGTAATGCTGGTCCAGGTAGCAGGAGGAGAGAATGTTATGAATTTCTAACCTGGACTGACAGGGATGGATTTTGGAAACTCCTTTTGCAGGGGGTTAGAAGCAAACTCAAACCAAGAGAAATGTTTGTCTCTTCTCAATTTATGTTCGGGATTGACAATGATGGATTTTGTGAACTCTATTTACAGGGTGTTAGAAGAGGAGGGCAAACTCGAGGGAGATGAGAAACCAAAATCAAACATCACATCAAAATCTTAAAGTCACTTGTTTGGCCAGGACCTGAATATCATCACCCTTTGAATGTAAGCTTTGAGTTCCAGGTCATTACCAGTCACTGGGTAAAAAAAAAACTTTTCCTGGCATCCCCCTTGTGGAACTTACCCAAAATCTTAAACCTCTGTCCCTTAATCCTTTCATAATCAGCTAATGGAGCAGCTTTTATTTAACTACCTTTCTTAATCCTGTACCCCTCTATCAAATCTTCCCTCAATCTCCTTTACTCTAAGGAGAACAACCCGTTTCTTGAACCTCATCTTACAGTTGAAACCCCTCATCTCTTGAACCATTCTGGTTAATCTCCTCTGTACCCTTACATCCTTCACAATGTGTGGTGATCACTAGTTTGCACAGACCCAGATGTTCTGTGTTTGTGCCTGTGACATCATCACACATCAACAATTACACTGTGACATCATCACACATCGACAATTACACGGTGACTTCACTCGGCTCCCCGGGTATTTCCTCAACTGGGAGATTTTTCTCTGACTCCAGTGTTTCTGATATCTTTCCAGCTGCAGGCTCCAGCAGGAGAGTTTAAAGTTGAAAACTGAAATTGTTTTAGAGTTGACTGTTTTTCACCATCCACCTACAATTTAGAGCATGTAGTTCTATGCTGTGTATCTGTGAGAGGTTCCATTTCTCCGGGGCTGGTGTGGCTCCTTTACTGTGGATCTGAATCCGTGTCCAGCCATTGCTCTGTTTCACTCTGCCCTCCTTGATCACCTCTCTGCCATTTTTTAATTTCCCCTGTCTCTAATAATGGATGTATTTGAGTTATGTTTAGCATTTTACTGTTACTTCTGTCGACTGTGTCTAAATGATGTTTCCACCGATGCTCATCCCCTGACCATGTGCCTCTGGCTTCCCAGCTTTATCTTCCCACAGTATCTTTCACAGTCAGGAATTGTTTTTCCTGCACTATTGTCCATTTCTCTTCCACTTCTGAGCTTATATTGACCATCAAATTCTGCACCATTTTTACTCCCTGAGAGGAGGCGATGGTGTAATGGTATTGTCACTGGACGAGAAACCTAGAGACCCAGGGCAATATCCCGGGGACCCGGATTCAAATCCTGTCATGGCAGATGGTGGAATTCCAATTCTATGGAAAAAATCTAGAATTAAAAGTCTAATGATGACCAACGATGATTGTCGTAAAAACCCACTTGGATCACTCACGCCCTTTAGGGAAGGAAATCTGCCGTCCTTAGTCTTGGCCTGCATGTGACTCCAGACCACAGCAGTGGTTGACTTTTAACTGCCCTCTGAATGCCGGCCTGAGTGATGCCCACGTGAATTTAAAAAAATCATTCTGCACACCTTGAAATGTTAACTCTGTCTCTCTCCACAGATACCAGCATCTATTGTGATCCCCAGTTGCCTGTGGAGAAGATGATGTTTGACCTTCTTGAACCGCTGCAGTCCGTGTGGTGAAGGTGCTCCCACAATGCTGTTAGGTAAGGAGTTACAGGTTATTCACCCTGTGATGATGAAGGAACAGTGATATATGTCCAAATCAGCAACAACAATGTGTATTTATATGGCACTTTCAGTGTAAGACAATGTTCCAAGCATTTCACAGAAGGTTAAAAGCAAGGTTTGACACTGAGCCAAACAAGGATATATTGGGGCAGGTGACCAAACGTTTGGTCAAAGAGGTAGGTTTTAAGGAGTGTCTTAAAGGAGAAAAATGAGGTTGAGAGGAAGAGAGGTTTGGGGAGAAAATTCCAGAGCTTGGGACCATGGAAACTGACAGAATGCTCAGCAGGTCAGAACTAAAGGAGCACAAACATCTCAGAGGGTTGTGAGGCTGGATTACAGTGATAGGGAGGGGCGAGACCAACATGGAATTTCAACAAGTGGATGAGAATTTTAAAATGTAGGTGCTTCTTATCCTAGATCCTTTGTAGGTCAGTGAGCACATGGGTGATAGGTGAACAAGACTTGGTGCGAGTAAGCACACGGGCAGCAGAGTTTTGGATGACCTCAAAGTTGCAGGGAGTTTGAAAGTGGGAGACCAGCCGGGAGTGGGTCAGACAGGTCAGGACGGTGTGTGACTTGGAGGGGAACTTGGAGATGATGATGCTCACAAACACCTGCTACCCTGGTCCTTCTGGGGGTTTGGGTTGAGGGATTGGAAGATTCTGTCAAAGTTCAGCTTATGTTATAGATATAAATAATCCATCTCCTTCGCCTCCTGCTCTATCTACCTCTTTCTCTCTCACTCACTCTTTCTATAGAGGCCAGTGTCGATCCAGACTGGGTGGCAGGTTCCCTTCCCTGAAGGACATTAGTGACCCAGTTGAGTGTTTATGGCAATCTTGCAATTTTCATGGTCACTTTTTCTTCGTGCCGGCCCCACAAATTCCCAGATTCATTCAGCTCACACACCGAACTCTTCAGTCAGGAGAGGACCCACAGGAAATGATTAAATCATTTACAGTTTGGGCACTTGAATAGTGAGGAGTCTACCCCAACATCATCCCTGTCCTCTGGATTGGGGAACTATACTCTGTCTGTATTACTGCGGTGCTGTTAATAAAGTCAGCGTCAGACAATCTGTTGTGAGCTTGATTATCTGGTGCCTGAATCCACAAGATTCATCATTTAGAGTCAACAAGCTGAACAAGGAAACATATCACAGCCCAAAACTCCAGCTTGATATTCACAGGAGAAAGTCTGTTATCGAACACCTCAAATGGACAGAACAGAGAAAGATCCCAACTGGAAGAAACCCTCGAATCATTTGTAAATATCTTTCAAATGCTGAGAGATGCCAGCTGTCAGTTTCCATCACATTGAAGTTAATGGAAGGTGAGAGCGCAGTTATTCCAGAACTATAAAAAAACACTAGTTAGAGCACAGCTAGAGTACTGAGTCCAGTTGTAGTCAGCGCATTACAGGAAGGATGTGTTCACACTGGAGCGGGCACAGAAGAGATTTACCTTGATGTTGCCAGGACTAGAGAATTTTTGCTCTGAGCAAAGATTGAAGAGGCTGGGATTGTTTTCGTTGGGACAGGGGAGGAAGAGGGGAGATTTAATTTAAGTGTAAAAATTATGAGGGTCCCAGATAGGAAGGACCTATTTCATTTATAGAGGTCTGAACCAAGAGGATAGAGATTTAAAGTAATTAGTGGAAGGATTAGAGTGGAGTTCAATAATGCTTTTACCCAGAGGGTGGTGAGTCTTGGAACCTACTGACTGACAGGGTGGTAGAGGCAGAAACACACAGATTTAAAAAGTACTGGGATATACACTGGATGTGCTGTAACCTACAGGATTACGGACCAAGAGCTGGGAAGCGGGATGATACTGGATTGCTCATTTTCAGACAGTACAGACATGACGGGCTGAATGGCCTCCTTTGTGCTATAATTTCTATGATTCTGTGGTGACAAGTGGCCCTCGTGTTTTTATCTGAGACAGGCCTCAGCCCAGTCATTTGCCCCGAGTGTCGATGTGATGGTTCAAGCTAAGAGATGCCGGGTACTGGGAGCAGCAGGAACAATAAATCAAACCGAGGTGTCAGTAAATACTGATATAGTTTATTTGTATCTAGTTCCATTTTTATATGTTCTGTTGAATGTGGCCCTCGCCCAGTGTCAGGATATTGGATCAGAGCCACCATGGAAAATGAATTTGACACCAGTGAGATAGACAATGTCAACCGGATCCTCAGAATCTCTGTAACCTCCTCCAGCCCCACAACCCTTCCTGTAAATACAAGGTGTTGTTCTTGGATTACACCCTGAGATAGACAATGTCTTTATATTTTAACCTTTATTCTTCAGGTAAAGTATCTTTCTTCAGGCTGTTCTCAAGGTTGTGCAAGATGAAACCAAACAATGATTTATTTGTACTTCTTGCAGTTTAGTTACTGTATTCATTGCTGATGATGCGGTCTGCTCTACATTGGGGAGACCAACACAGATTGGGTGATCACTTTGTGGAACAACCTCCATTCAGTCTGTGAGCTTAATCCTGACTTGTCATTTTAATTTTCCGCCTCACTCTCACTCTGACCTCTCTGTCCTTGGCCTCCTGCACTGTTCCAATGAAGCTCCATCAGTGCTCGAGGAACAGCAGCTCATCTTTCAATTCAGCACTTTACAACCTTCCGGACTGAACATCGAGTTCAGCAGTTTCTGCATCAACAGAGAGTTTTCAGGATCTGGAACATTCTACCTGAAAAGGTGCTGGAACCTGAATCTATCATGAATTTTAAAAGGGAGTTGACAGGGATTTGGGATTGAGGAACTTACAGGGTTACAAACAGAAAGTGGGTGTGTGGGACTAAACATGGCAGCTCTTTCAAAGAGGCAGCACAAGCACAAAGGGTTGAATGGCCTCCTTCTGTGCTCTACCTTTCGATGATTCTGGGAGTTGGCCATTTAGCCCCTCGAGTTTGTCCACCATGTAATCAGATCACGGCTGACCTGTGACCCTTCATCTCATGTCCTTTAATTTATACCTTGTGTTAGGAAGGATCTAGCAATGCCAGATTGAAAATGAACATTGATCAAGCATGAACTGCTAATTCAGGAGGAGAATTCCCAACTTTCCCTGGAGAAGATTTTCCTAATCTCACTCCTGAAAGGTCTGGTTCTAATTTTTAGACCATGTTCCTCAGTCCTGGATTCCCCAACCAATGGAAATAGTTCCCCACTATCTACCACGCCATTTCCAATTAATATCATGAAAACTTCGAGAAAATCCTCCGCAATCTTCTAAATTCAAGGGAATACAAACCTCACAGTGAGATGATGAATATTGGCAGAATGAATAGGGCACTCAATGGTACAGTCCAAAAGGGTGTGTAGGAACTGGGGGGAACCAGGGGGTTAATGTGCATACACATTTGGAGGTGAAAGGACATAATGAGAGAGCAGTTCGCAAAATATATGAGATCCTGGGTTTCATAAGCAGATTTAATCTGTATAAACACAGGGGAAAATAGCTGACCCGTTCTAAAGCTCTGGTTAGGTCACAACAGGAGTATTGCATCCAGTTCTGGTCTCCACACCTTAGGAAAGGGGTGAGGGTCCTTGAGAGGATGCGGAGGAGATTTACCAGAATGGTTCCAGGAAAAAAGGGAATTCGGTTACAAAGTGAGATTGGAGAAGCTGAAGTTGTTCTTCTTGGAGTTACAGAGTTGAGGGGAGATTTGTTAGAGGTGAACAAGATTGTGACAGGTTCAGATAAGGTGGACAAAGAAAATGTTGTTTCCAATTGGTGATGGTACAAGGATTAGGGGGACACAGATTGAAGGTTATGGGCAATAGATACAGGGCAAATGCAGGGAGGAACATTTTACACAACAAGTGGTAATAACCCCGAACTCTCGCCTACGAGCAGGCTGGAAGCAGACATAATCAACGCTTTAAAATTAAATTGGATCAGCATTTAAGAGAAATAAACATGCAGGGAGTTGAAGACACAGCGGGGCAATGAGACAGACTGGATTGCTCTACAGAGAGCTGGCATGGACTCAATGGGCTGAATGGCCTCTTTCTGTGCTGCATTGACTCTGAAGCATTTGTTTGACCTCTCCTCATAATTTAACCGTTGGAATCCAGGTGTTATTCAGGTACATCTGCACTCCACTCCCACTAAGGCCAATATAGTTAATCCTTCCTAAGGTGCTGCCCAGAACTGAACACTGTATTGCTGTTCTGATGAAAGGTCATGTTGACCTGAAACGATAACTATGTTTCTCTCCACAGATGCTGCCAGACCTGCTGAGCACTTCCAGCAGTTTTTATTTTTATTACAGTGGTTTAGGTGCAGTCTAACCAGGATTTCGAAAATCTCGGATCTTCTCCCACAAACAGAACAGACAAACCTTTTTCCTTCCACAGTCAAAGTCATTTAGATCCTGATGACTCAAGTGACCTGTCAGACCTTGATGTGATGTTTGGTTTGAGTTTCCCCATCTGCAAATCCTTCCCATTGGAAATCCTGTAAAAAGATTATAAAAAAATTCCCTGTCAGTCAGGGGTAGAAATTGAGAAGAGACAATTATTTCTCTTGGTTTGAGTTTACTGTGTGTAAATCCTCCCCTTCTAACCCTCTGGAAAAGGAGTTTCCAAACACTCGGTGTGAACTCGGCTCCGGGAGTTTCTAATCTGGGTTTGGAGTCCTACCCCAGGGGTTTGTGAACCCTCCCAGTCCACCCTCCGGCCCCATTCCTCTCCTGCACTCGGCCCTTTCTCACCAGCTGTACTGTCACCCGACCGCTTTCATCCTAGTTCCGCACAGGTACTGCGCATGCTTCAATGCAAGACCGGCCACGCCCCTCATTCACTCCGATTGGTCGGAGGACCAGCCGCTCACACGCTATCCTCCAGGCCCGCCCCCTCTTCCTATTGGTCCGGAGCCGCCGTCAATCATTGTGAGCTGAAGCATGTGCAGAGCGTGAAGTGAGACGTGAGGAGAGCTCGAGCGAGCGGATTTGAAATGTGGGATTTACAAAGACCGAGTGTGGACTGAGGACGGGGAAAAAAACCCGTGAGCATAGATAGGGTCGGCGGGTAAGTCGGGAGGCTTTATGGATTCACGGTCTCTGTCCTAAACCCTCAATAAGGAACCATCCGTCCAACCACAGATTAGGCTCTTTCTCCGGAAGTAGGCCCAAGATAACGGCTGCCATTTTGTCGGGGGCAAGCAGCAGCAGAGCGCATGTGCGGTCACCATCTTTGTAGGGGGCAATGTCCAACAGGGAGCATGCGTGGCCGCCATCTTTACAGAGGCTGCAGACCCGGATGAATGACCCGCAGGAGGGACAATAAATCAGAGATAGAGTTTGGTGTGAAATCAATGGGTTGTTGTAAAACAGGAGATCAGGGTAACAGTCAGAAACAACAACAACTTCTATTAACATCATACATCATCCCAGTGAGCTTCACAGGGAAATTATAAAACAAAGTGTGACATCCAGACACACAAAGAGGTGTCCAAAATACTTAAACAGTCGCTTGGTTGTAAAAAATTTGATCATTACTGAAAAAAGAGACAAGCTGTCAAAGCTTTTCGACTTGCACTCACCAGGACATCCACAAGAATCCCAAATTTCAAAGGGAACAACAATTTCTACTGCATGAGAAAAGGGTGCAGATTGTTTGGCCCGTCAGCTCTGATTGGTTGTTGCCACAGAGAACACGGCCAGGAGCTGTCATCCTCTGTGCTTTTGTTTAATTCCACAATAGGCCCCGTGCCTGGACTTGTTCCTTCTGCCTGCAGAGGACAGGCCCCTGTGGATGAACATATGTAGCTTCTAGCAAGTGTAAGTCAGCCACATTATGAGCCCGACTGATAATTTTTGAAATTTAGTATTCTTCCCTCTATCCTGATGAGTACAAGATAAAACGTTTTGACAAAATGTCTTTTTTTATTAATACTCAATTGTCTTAAAGGGGGAAAGTGTGGTAGACAGAGGGAGAGAATCTCAGAGCTTGGGGTCAAGGGAACTGAAGGCACGGACGCTGATGGTGGAGCAATTAAAACAGGGAATGCTAGAATTAGAGCTGTGCAGATACCATAGAGGGTTGTGCAGGAGATTGCTGAGATTGGGAGAGAGGAGGCCATGGGAGGATTTGAAAACAAGACTGAGAATTTTAAAATCAAGTTGCTGCTTGAACGGGAGCCAAGAAAGGTCAGGGAATGGGCCTAGCTGTGAGTGAAGACACAGACAGGAAAAATATGGATGTCTTCACGGTTACGGAGGGTAGAATGTTGGAGACCAGCCAGGAGTGTGTTGGAATGGTCGAGTCTGGAGTTAAAAATGGCAGTGATGAGGGTTTCAGCAGCAGATGAGACACTCCTGAGACAGGGGTGAAGTCAGGTGATATTACGGAGGTGGAAACAGGCAATCTTAGTGATAGCACAGACATGAGGTCAGCAACTCATTTCGAGATCAAATGTGACACTGAGGTTGTGAACAGACTGGTTTAATCTCAGACTGTTCTCAGGGAGAGGGATGGAGTTGGTATCTGGGAAATGGAGATTGGAGCAGGGACCGAAAACTGTGTCTTCAGTCTTCTCAGTGTTTAATTGGAGTTAATTAATCATCAGGAAGAGAAACAGGAACCAGAATGGGTCATGAGACTGATCCCACGTTTAACTCAGTTAGAGAGGGAGAGAAGGAAGGAAACCCTGGGAGGTTTGGAGAAACCACCTACACGATCACTCATTAAGTCTCCACACAGTAAGTTTGGACACAAGGTTAACATCTGCTATTCTGCCTGGTCAGTCAGAGGGTTTCAGATTAATGTTTTGTCATGAGTAATCACTGAAGTGAATGATCAGACATATTGTCACCTTCAGTTGTAGAAATTTGTTAAAAAGATACAGAAGGAATTGTCCAAAATTCTGTTTGGATTTCAGCACAGGGAGGAGGGAGAGTGTGTGGGATGGGGATTTGCAGCTTTCAGGGAACAAGAGAGGAAAAAAAGTTCTGTAGAAACTAGAATTGTCTGTTCTGAATTTCTATTCTGTCCTTACAGTGATGACTCTTGTAAACTCCTTTTACAGAGAATTAGAAGGGAGGATTTTCAGGCAGGAAACTCAAACCAAACATCACATCAAGATCTGACAGAGTCACTCGATTCATCAGGACCTGAATATCATCACCTTTGAATGTGGAGGGAGAAATGTTTGTCTGTTCTGTCTGTGGGAAAATATTTCAAACATCAGTGTAACTGGAAAAGCACCGAGACACACACACACCCGAGTGAGAGTGTTACAGTGAACTGACTGTGGAAAGAGCTTTAACCAGTTATAAAGCCTGAAATAGCATCACACCATTCACAGTGGGGAGAAACTGTACACGTGTTCGTTGTGTGGACGAGGCTTCAACTGATCATCAAACTTGCAGAGACACAGGGACACCTGCACCATGGAGAAACCGTGGAAATGTGAGGACTGTGGGAAAGGATTCAATTATCCATCCAAACTGGAAATCCATCGACGCAGTCACACTGGGGAAAGGCCATTCACCTGCTCCCAGTGTGGGAAGGGATTCACTCGGTCATCCCACCTGCTGACACACCAGCGAGTTCACACTGGAGAGAGACCATTCACTTGCTCCGATTGTGGGAAGGGATTCACTCAGTCATCCCTCCTGCTGACACACCAGCGAATTCACACTGGAGAGAGACCATTCACCTGCCCCAAGTGTGGGAAGGGATTCACTCGGTCAGCCCACCTGCTGATACACCAGCGAGTTCACACTGGAGAGAGACCATTCACCTGCTCCGAGTGTGGGAAGGGATTCACTCGGTCATCCCACCTGTTGACACACCAGCAAGTTCACACTGGAGAGAGACCCTTCACTTGCTCCCAGTGTGGGAAAGGATTCACTCGGTCATCCCAACTGCTGAGACACCAGCAAGTTCACACTGGAGAGAGACCATTCACCTGCATGGTATGTGGGAAGGGATTCACTGGCTCTTCTAACCTACTGATGCACCAGCGAATTCACACTGAGGAAAGGCCATTTAGTTGTACTTCCTGTGGAAAGAGATTCAGGACTTTATTCAACCTCAAAGTGCACCAGCGAATTCACACTGGGGAGAGGCCTTTCACCTGCTCTGAGTGTGAGAAAGGATTCACTCAGTCATCCCACCTGCTGAAACACCAGTGAGTTCACACAAGGAGAGGCCGTTCTGCTGCACTTCCTGTGGAAAAGGGATTCAGCCTTCATTCCACCTCAGTGTACACCAGTGAATTCACATTGGAGAGAGACCATCCACCTGCTCCGAGTGTGGAAAGGGATTCACTCATTTATCCAACCTGTTGAGACACCAGCGAGTTCACACTGGGGAGAGGCTGTTCACATTCTCCGAATGGAGGCAGGGATTCACTTGCTCATCCCACCTGCTCAGACACCAGCGAGTTCACAAGTGACTGCAGGGGTTGGATTCTGCTGTTATTGCTGTTGTTAATCACATCCAGAACTGAACCATGTTCATTCTGATAGCTGTGGTTTGTTTCTATTGATGTTAATAATCCCTGTAACTGGGCTGAAGTTTAACATCTTGATGTCTGTTAAATAAATCAGCTTTGTTTCAAACTTTCAGGATGTCGAGTCCTTGATTTCTCCAGGATAAGAGGAGACTGAGTGATGTCCTGTTCCCAACTGCTCCATTTTTGGTTCTTTTCTCCTTTCTAACCCTTGATTCTTTCAGTTCTCAGACCTTTGGTTACTCTCATGGATAAGTCCCAACTCCCCACACCTCCCAGAGAGCCTTAGGATCCAGGGAAGTATCAGCATTAAAAACAGAAAATGCTGGAAATAACCGATACTTTTCCAAGTGTCAATTGATTTTCTCCCAGATCATTGTCTCCAGCCTTTCCCCACCACTGATGTGAAGCTGATTGTCCTGGAATTGCTGTGTTTTTGAACAGGAGTGTAACATTTACAATCTGTCAGTCCTTTGACACCACTACTGTATAAGGAGGATTGGAAGATTGTGACCAGAGCCTCCACAAGTTCCATCTGAAGGATGCTGTCTCTGACAATGCAGCAGTCCCTCAATGTCACCCTGGAATGTCAGCCTAGATAATGTGCTCAGGTTTATTAATATTTCCTCTTGTTATTGATGTGGATCATTAAGAAACAATGGACTCTTATGATGTCATCCAGTCCCAGTGCGATGATGTCATCCAGTCCCAGTGCGATGATGTCATCCAGTCCCAGTGCGATGATGTCATCCAGTCCCAGTGCGATGATGTCATGAAGACTATTACATACCAGCGGAGCCTTAGTGGTGAAAACAGTTTTGTTCGAGATGGCAGCAAGTCCATTACTGGTAGATCAGCAAATGGAATTAATGAGAAAGAAAGTGAGGCAGCTCATGGACATCAGGAATAGTGTTGTGGATTATGAAGAAGAACGTGTACAGTATACATGTCCCGTCTCCCAAAAAGCTGCCCCCATCTCCCGACACTCTGCCCCTTCTCCCGACATTCTGCCCCCATCTCCTGACACTCTGCCCCCATCTCCCGACACTCTGCCCCCATCTCCTGACACTCTGCCCCCATCTCCCGACACTCTGCCCCCATCTCCCGACACTCTGCCCCCATCTCCCGACACTGTGCCCCCATCTCCCGACACTCTGCCCCCATCTCCCGACACTCTGCCCCCATCTCCTGACACTCTGTCCCATCTCCCGACACTCTGCCCCTATCTCCCGACACGCTGCCCCATTACCCGACACTCTGCCCAACCCCCGACACACTGCCCCCATCTCCCGAGCAGTCTGCCTCAACCTCTGCTGAACCCACACAGGATGCACCATGTTGAAACCAGAGGAAAGGACTGGACGAGAAATTGTAATTCACCAAGGATGTGCACATGGGGGCTTGACAAAATATTACGTTTCCTATTTTGAACAATGACACATAAAACACATTGATTGCGACCATTTCCAGCTCTTGTCCATTCTGACATCCCATGGGCCAGCTCGCTCTCTCACTGGGTTCATGCTGAATGTCAATCCAGGCTGGGAGCCATTGGGTGGATGAGTGGGTGGAGGAATCTTCAATTCACAGGGAGGAGGATGGGGGGATGGGCGTTGTTGCTGGTGGTGGGAAGTGTTCATTCTGAAGGAGTCCCACCTGATACAGTGACTATTAACTTATCACTTTCTGATGGTGATTGACCTGCTGTGTTTATTCTGTTCAGTATTTCAGTATTTATATACTTTTTAGCTTTGCTAAAACATGTTCTGACACTGAAATCCAGAGGATATTAACTCTGTTAAAGTCAATCCCCATCGAGTACACAGGAGGACTCAACTGGTCCAAACTTTTTATGGTATCAATAAACCAAGATCCAACAAGATGTTTATTTAGGGAATTGTTTTTCTCTGAGACCTGGGACGGTTAAACTATGACCCAAAGTTCAGCATTGGGCCTTGAGCCTGGACTATGGGGCTCACATACATCATTACCTTCATCCCCGATTTTAATCTATTGGTGGCCGGGCCTTCAGCTTGCTGGGCCCTCAGCTCTGGAATTTCCTCCCTAAACCTCTCCACCTGTGTAATTCACTTTCCCCCTTTCAGACACTCCTTATAACTAACCTCCTTGACCAAGCAGTTGGTCATCTGACCTAATATGTCCTTATGCCCCTCTGAAAATTCTTGGGACAATGTATCACGTTAGAAGCTCGATATAAATATAAGTTGTTGCATTTGTTGTTGTATTTCAGTCAGACCTGATCATTTATTGAGTCTGTATCAGTGTAACTCAGATAGACACAGTTTGTGGCATAGTTCAGTGAGACCTCATCACTTACTGAGTGAGTGGGTCAGTATGAATGTAACTTGGATAGACACAGCTTGTGTCATAGTTCAGTGAGACCTGATTACTTACTGAGTGAGTGGGTCAGTATCAGCATAACTCAGATAGACTCAGGTTGTGTCATAGTTCAGTGAGATCTGATCACTTCCTGAGTGAGTGAGTCTGTATCAATGTAACTTGGATAGACACAGCTTGTTGGAACAGATCAGGGGAGAAGGAAGCTCTGAATTAATCACTGGATTTTCTGTTCTCCACAGTTGAGAAAAAGCTGATTCTTTCCAAACATCCAAATTATGAAGCAAGTTATTAAAGATGATTTGTTGTTTTGAGTTGAATTATTTGGTAGAATTAGAGTGAAGGAGTGGGATTGACCCACAGACTGAGCCACCACTTTAAGGACAGGAAGAGAGAGAATTTGGAGAGGGGGAAAGAATTAGTAGGTGACTGGGCACTGAATCTGCAACAATGAGCAGAGAGGGGCAGGAGTGTGTGGGACAGGGATTTATAGATTTGGGGGAATGAAAGGAGAAAGAATGTTCCATAGAAACTAGAATAGTCTGTTCTGAATTTCTATACTGTACTGATAGTGATGGCTTTTGTCAACTCTGTTTACAGGGGATTAGAGGGAGAGCATTTTCAAGATGGGAAACTCAAATCAAAAATCTTGCAAGATCTTATAAAATCACTGAATTCATATCTGATCAGCCTCTGATTATGGAAGGAGAATTGTTTGTCTGTTCTGTCTGTGTGGAAATATTTAAATCATCAGTGTGACTGGAAAATCAGCAGGATACACACACACACACACACACACACGAGTTGGAATCGCATCTCGGGGTCAAATCTGACATCAAGTGTGCAAAAAGTCTGGTTTAGTTTCAGACAGTTGTGAGGAAGAGGAATGGAGCTGGTCGCTCGGGAATGAAAACAATGGCTTCAGTCTTCCCAATACTTAATTGGAGGAAATTTCTGCACATTTACCATTGGATATCAGACAACAGTCTGATAATTTAACAAAAGTGGAGAGAGGTGGTGGTGAGGTAGCGCTGGGCACTGTCAGTGTACACTTGATAACTGACAATGTGTCTTCAGATGATGTCGTTGTGGGGAACATGTTGATGAGAAATAAGAGGTGACCAAGGCTGGATCCTCTGCGGGACACCAGAGGGAACTGTGGGAGTGGGAAGGTAAGACATTCCAAGTGAATCTCTAGCTATGATTCGATAGAGAAGAAAGGAACCAGGAGAGATTGAGGCCGAAATGAGATGAGGCCATGGTTGTATTGAATGGCGGGGCAGGCTGGAGGGGCTGAATTACCTACTCCTGCTCCTAGGTCTTATTTTCTTATGTAAGGTACATAACAGGCTGATGATAATAGTACCTGTTTTAAACAGTGAAAGACAATGAAGGATTGGCACCGATAAAAGTGTCCTTCAACTAGCCTGGTTCCAAAATCTCATTCGAGAAATGACAAGAAAACACACTGAATTTGCTCTATGTCTTGACTTCAAACGAACAGGATACAAGGTAAGAAAATATATTTAACTGGATTGGGTTATAAAATGGCAGAATGAGCGTGAAAAAACAACCATGCTGTTGGGAAATATAAAATTATAGGAAGTTGCACTTCTCGGTTTGGCGCGCTGCTTTGAAATAGTGGCTGTGATTGTTTGATCAGGAGTGATATTTCTGCCGGTTTGAACATCAAGCAGAAAAACTTATCCTTTTATCCCCCACATTTAGCCTCGCAGCACCATCCCTTTAGTCAGTTTATTCCTTGTGGCTTGCATCTTATCACTGTCCATCAGTAACAGAAACGGAATGAGGACAACTGCAATTATTGTGGCAACAATCTGAAACTTCAGCTTGTTAATACCAGCTTTAGGTATCTTGCAACTCACCTTGGTACATGTTTCCATGGTGTAATTAGTTACTACATGTAACAATTGTATGAGAGGTCGGTAGATGGAGAACAGTCAAATATGTTCTCTTTTTCCCCCCTTGGATATTGACTGCTGCACAGTTCCAGGCTTTTTATGTGTCCTTTCGCTGCCAGAAAATATTCCCTAAAACTTTCCAATGCTGCTGTTATCCATTAACTCTTCAGCTAAACAATACCTTGTTTTTTACCCCCAAATGGGACATGGAGAAAACCTGGTTGTGATGATACAAACCCACGTTCGAATTCAGAAATGAGCAAGTACAGTTTAGTTCATAGACCGAAGAATCGGAGGTTGTTCTTCTGAAAGCCGAGAAGGAAAAACAGGAATTGTGATCGAGCTGATTAAAATCATGAAAGGTTCAGATAGAGAAATTAAAGAGAAACTGCTTCCAATGGATAAAGGGTCGATAACCAGATGGCACTGATTTAACATGAGAATCTGATGTACCAGAGGCAATAAGGTGTTTTGTTTAAAATGGAAAGTGATGTATTGGAAATCACTGCCTAATACGATGGTGCAGACAGAATGAATTGCAGCCTTGAAATGGGAAGACAAGAAGGAGGAAAATCTGCAGCAATGTGGGGCAAGGGTGTGGGTGTGGGACTGGTTTCACAGCTCTTACAGACACAGTGGGTCAAACCATCTCCTCCTGTGTGGGGAAAGGGTGCGGATGTGGGACTGGTTTCACAGCTCTTACAGACACAGTGGGTCAAACCATCTCCTCCTGTGTGGGGCAAGGGTGTGGATGTGGGACTGGTTTCACAGCTCTTGCAGACACAGTGGGTCAAACCATCTCCTCCTGTGTGGGGAAAGGGTGTGGTTGTGGGACTGGTTTCACAGCTCTTGCAGACACAGTGGGTCAAACCATCTCCTCCTGTGTGGGGAAAGGGTGTGGATGTGGGACTGGTTCCACAGCTCTTGCAGACACAGTGGGTCAAACCATCTCTTCCTGTGTGGGGAAAGGGTGTGGATGTGGGACTGGTTTCACAGCTCTTGCAGACACAGTGGGTCAAACCATCTCCTCCTGTGTGGGGAAAGGGTGTGGATGTGGGACTGGTTTCACAGCTCTTACAGACACAGTGGGTCAAACCATCTCCTCCTGTGTGGGAAAAGGGTGCGGATGTGGGACTGGTTTCACAGTTCTTGCAGACACAGTGGGTCAAACCATCTCCTCCTGTGTGGGGAAAGGGTGTGGATGTGGGACTGGTTCCACAGCTCTTGCAGACACAGTGGGTCAAACCATCTCTTCCTGTGGGGGAAAGGGTGTGGATGTGGGACTGGTTCCACAGCTCTTGCAGACACAGTGGGTCAAACCATCTCTTCCTATGTGGGGAAAGGGTGTGGATGTGGGACTGGTTCCACAGCTCTTGCAGACACAGTGGGTCAAACCATCTCTTCCTGTGTGGGGAAAGTGTGCGGATGTGGGACTGGTTTCACAGCTCTTGCAGACACAGTGGGTCAAACCATCTCCTCCTGTGTGAGGAAAGGGTGGGGATGTAGGACTGGTTTTACAGCTCTTACAGTCACACTGGGTCAAACCATCTCCTCCTGTGTTGCGAAAGGGTGCGGATGTGGGACTGGTTTCACAGCTCTTGCAGACACAGTGGGTGAAACCATCTCCTTCTGTGTGGGGAAAGGGTGTGGATGTGGGACTGGTTGCACAGCTCTTGCAGACACAGTGGGTCAAGCCATCTCCTGCTGTGTGGGGAAAGGGTGGGGAAGTGGGACTGGTTGCACAGCTCTTGCAGACGCAGTGGGTCAAGCCATCTCCTCCAGTGTTGTACTTTCCTGTGACTCCGCGATTTGACTCACTTCTGAAAAATGGATCAGACCATTTCAGAAAGTTAGAGTCAATTCACTATTAAGCTCTCATCTCACTTTCATCCTTCATTCACTTTCAGCTGCCAAGGTTCCAAGTGATAGAATTCACTCCCTCAAACTCTCCACCTCTGTCCACTCTCTCTCCATTCCTTTAAGATGCTCCTTAAAACTTACTCCTTTTACCACATTCCTGGCCACCCATCCTAATATCTACTTCTGGGTGGGTCTTTGGGAACGCTCCTGTGAAGTGCTTTGCGGTGTTTTATTGGATTAAATGTCAATCAGTGAAAATTGTTGTTGTTCAGCTCCACATGGTAGGATTGGAGCTGAGGGGACTGAAAGGATCCAGCTCAGTCAGTGGCATTCTGCCTCGTGTATGGAAGTACAGCTAGGGAGAAATACCTGAACATTTGGGCTCTATTCCTGAGCTGGATGAGTTGTTTTCTCCATGGAGACTATGAAATGTATTAGCAGAGTCAATGATTGAAGCAGAGACCAGGGCAACGTAGAAGAACATGTTAAAAATGTGACGGGATGACAAGGGGAGAAAGAGAGTGGCAGATTAGCGGGTCTGTGAGATTAGGACTAATTCTGTTGGGGAATCTATACATAGACTTGTTGGAGTGACAGTCTGTTTCTGTTTGGTAATATTTCTGAAACTTTTGGATGTCAAAAACACATCAATGGATAAATAGCAGCATGAAATATTGGGTACAGTAGAAGAAGATTCACTAATAAATTAACCTCCCACTATTATGAGAACCCATTTATCATTCGCATGGATTGAGACAGACTTTGGTAAACTGAGATGTCATGGGAATGTGTTAATTATTAATATCACCCATGGTGGCTCCAGGTTAAATTACCACCAGGAAATCAGTTAATTGGCACACTTTTTTCTTATTCTTATTTTATTTATTTTACTTCTCTTATTTATTGTTATTTATCAGTCACATGTAGGCCAGACCAGGTAAGGATGGCAAATTTCCTTCCCTAAATGACATGAGTAACTGGGTGTGTTTTTACAAAAGCTGATGATAGTCTCATTGCTTGTGATTGCAGATTTACTAACTGAATTTAAATCCCACCAGCTGCCATGGTGGGATTTGAACCTGTGTCCTCAGAGCATGAGCCTGGGCCTCTGGATTACTCGTATGGATGTCCAGGCTTTAGAAAGACAGTTCATCCTGAAAACAGCCCCAACATTGCATTCAAAATAAAAAACTGAACACTAGGTGGTTATTGCACCAATAATTATAAAACAGACCAGCATTTAACTTTACAAATATGCATAAAGTATTGGAGCCAGTGTCCAGAGGTTACACGTCAAACATCACACAACAAATGTCACAATGTGTTCCTGATACAAAATCTAAAAGAAACAATTCCAGCTACTGACCTGGAGCCTGATATTTACAAACAGTTACTACTATCATCTTAGTTGGATTTCTCCATTTAGAGCAGCGATCTTCAACTCAGAGGCCAGTTTAACAGTTAAATGTTACAAATGTGCCGCAGCCTTCAGAGGACACGTGCACAATAATTAAGAATACCCAGTTCAGAGGGGATGGAAATCACTTCCATTTAATAAAATGTCTTCCTTTGGATTGTATAAAGTCTGCTTAGCACAAAAAATCACCTAACTCTGAAAGGCGGTGAATATAAAGTTCGAGGTTGCTGATTGAAATTTGATTGCTTTCTTTGCTCAGCTGGAGTCTTCAAAAGATGGGTTGGAAAACACAGGTGGAGCAGCTCACACAGGTTAATAAATCAATTAAATAGCAGTGTATTATATCAGCACATGAATAAATATCATGTCTCAGTACCTTTTAAGTAACATTTTGCTTTCATTTATCCACTTAATATATTTGGGCCAAGTTTAGTTATTGGCTCTGAAAGGTTGTATCATAATTACAACACTGTGGGTGTACCTACACCACAAGGACTGCAGCCGTTCAAGAAAGCAGCTCACTACCACCTTCTCAAGGGCAAGTAGGGATGGTAATAAATGCTGTCTCACACTCTGTGCATGGATACACAAAACTGAACAACTACTAAGCACAAATTGAAAACATGGCTGGGATCAATTGAAATTCAGATCTGTAAAAATAATAATTGCAGAAGATGAATCTTGAAATTTAAATGTACAAAAATACAAAGCTGGAAATATTCGTCAGCATTAGCAGCTGGGGGTGCATGATTCATCAGAACTGCCCTGTCCAGTTCCCAACAATGTATCAACATGAAGTAGAAAACTCTCTTCTCCCTGCTCCCACTGCCCCTCACTGAGTCTGAACTGGGTACAATGTGTCAACATGAAGTAGAAAACTCTCTTCTCTCTGCTCCCACTGCCGCTCACTAAGTCTGAACTGGGTACAATGCACAAGGACACAATACTGTGTCCAGAGCTTTTTAAAATTATTATTTATAAACAATGTTCAAAGTAGTGTTACTATTAGTTATGTTAGAGTGGGTTAACACAACCGTTTAAACTACCCCCTGGGGAGCTTGGACACGTGCTCCCAGCAGACAGGGCATCATTTCACTTCACAAGGTATCATAGGGAGGATTAGCATATTCCCATCCCATAAGCCTTTCCTTCTCATTTCAACATTCTGTCTGATAAATAATGTTTTAATGTACTGATATAATTTTAGAAAATAAGTTACATCTGATAAACACAATCCCAGGCGAGAATGTGCAATGCCCTGAAATCAATTCATTTTTCTCACCACAAGTGTGAATAGTTTGTGTTTGCTAGACCACCGCTTGTCCAGAGAGTTTGCATTAACTTTGTGCAGTGGCAGTATTGTAGCCAATGAGGTTTAACTGAGGTGCAATTATTGCTTATTGAAAACTTTTCCCAATACCCTGCTACAGTGACTTGCAATAAAGTCGCTATTAGCAATTTTTGATAGTCTGTTTGGAGACTATTTACATATATAAAAAGTTAGTATAATAAACCCAGAGGATTCTGTTAATATTCAGCAAGTAAGGCAGCATCTGTGAAGAGCTAAGCTTTTCAGCATTTAATGGTTGTGTTGATTGAACTCTGTCAGTGCTGGGGTTGTTAATGCTGTTTAGACATTTTCATGAAATTGATTCGGTAACACTTGTATCACTAAATAATTTCTCACCATTTACACGTTGCTGCATTTACCTGATTGAGGATTCAGCGGGAGTGTTGCTACTTTCATTGATTTATGAATCTGTCCCCCTGCTGCCATTTAGCTTCTCATTAGAAAACAATTACATCTCCCATGTACTTACATCTAACCTATTAGAAACCTATTAAGTTATTGTATTCAAACAAACCCATCAATTATTTGCTCTTCCTCAGCCCAGCAGCGAGTGAGACAGGGAAAAGTAGAAAGCAGCAATTATTTGCTCTCCAGCAGCCAGCAGGGGAAAGTGGCAATTGTTGTTTCAATCAGCGGGTTACTGGCCATCTCTGGGATGTAGAAACTGCAACAGGGGCCAAATCTCCCACAAGCACGGGCTTAGGAAATCGCAGGTAGATGATATCCCATTCACAAAACCTCCGAGCAGGATTTATAGAATGCAAGAGTGAGTTAGTCACATATAAAAGTAACACGCCACTTTCTAAATCTTTTCATTGGATGTGTTAATTTCATCTTAAGTTCTGCTAATGGGATACTGTGAAAGAGAGGTTGGGAAATCAAAGCTTGAAACCATAGTCCTCTCTCCCACTGCAATACCGATCCTTCCAACATACAGGCATTTGGGGGAAATGATGAGATTGAAGTCTCAGATTAGCTCCCTCTTTATATAATTAGATGGATCTAGAAGCATAGGAGAAGATGCAAGAAAGGTTTACTGGAATTATACTAAAATTGGAAATTTATCTCATTCAAAAGAGATTGAACAGGTTAAAAAGGCTTTCTGTGGAGAAAAGGGTGAGGGATGACCTCAGCAAAGCTGTTAATTTTAGAAAAAGATTTGGAAGATGTATCCACTTGTGGATAGACAAGAATCAACATAAATTAGTCACCAATAAATCCAATGTCCAAATCAGAGGCAATGTCTTTAACCAGAGATGAAAACAGAAAATGATGGAAATACTCAGCATATCTGGGAATTTCTGTGGATTGAGAAGCAGAGTTACGTTTTCGGGCCTGTGCACTGATTCAGTACAGTTCTGCTGAAAAGCCACAGACCTGATATGAAAACTATGTTTCTCTCTCCACACATGCTACCAGGGCTGTTTTAGTTCCAAAATATTGTGTTTTATTTCAGAGTTATAGCATCGCCTTTCTCTTCTCTTTTCTTTGAGTAGAATATAGAACTCATTGCCAGAAGGATTAGAGATCCAAGTCTGAGCTGGACAAGCCTGGGTAAAGTCACATGATTAAAACATCATTCACTGAATGTGGAAATGGATTCCCTTAATCACCTCATTCGTTGATACAGCTGCTGTCACATCTGATGGAGAAAACTTTGCGAAGGGATTTTCTCAGTTTGGCCACCTGTTAACAATCCATCTTTAAAAGTTCAAAGGATTTAAGTCACAAAAGTCACGTTCTGACTGACAAGACAGAGCTTAAATGCCCGGGGTATGGAAGGAAAAATAACTTCTTCACCCAGACTACTGAGAATCCAGTGAATTCACCTCGAACTGTTGGGGCTTGTTCTATTCTTAATTACACCCAGGACAGAAGTATGGTGGAAGCCCGTGTACTTTGACTGTTCTATTTATCAAATTAATAATTGAAAATTTTCTCTCAAGCGTTCGATCATGATTGAAACATGAAACATAATTTTACATTCAGGAATATCACTCTCCAATGGCAGACTTTTCACCCAGCATTCAGAGCAGGACAGAAGGTGTCCTATCCAGGACGCCATTGCCTTGCGCATGCGTATAGCTAAGTGTGATTGGCATCTGCGCATTGCGGTCTCCTATCTGAGCATGCGCAGTGCTGTTCTGTAAGCGGAGCCGGAGAGCTGATGAGAAAATGGCGACGGCGGTACAATAACAGATTTATTGGGTGGGCGGGAGGAATGGAGCCAGTGAAGTGGGCAGGAAGGCTTCAGAAACACTCGGTACAGGCCGCACACCCTTAATATGAAAGTACCGGCCCCGCGTTTGCAGCGAACAGACCGGAAATGGCTGGGACTCTCCCTCTGCCAGGCCCGGGGCAGCGGCTGTGCAGCAGGGCGCATGCGCGGTCATCCTGGTCCAGGTAGCAGGAGGAGAGTATGTTGTGAATTTCTATCCTGGACTGACAGGGATGGAGTTTGGAAACTCCTTTTACAGGGGGTTAGAAGGGGAGAATTTACACACAGCAAACTCCAACCAAGAGGAATGTTTGTCTCTTCGCAACTTGTATCCTGGACTGACAGTGATGGGTATTTTTATAATCTCCTTTTTACAGGATGTTGAATGGGAAGGATTTGCAGACGGGAAACTGAAACCAACATCACATCAAGACCTGACAGAGTCATTCAATTCATCAGGACCTGAATATTATCGGCCTCTGAGCGTAAGCATTGATTTCCACTCAATCACTCATTGGGTAATTTTTTTTTCCTCGCAGGCCCCATGTATATACTGCCTCAAATCTTAAATCTATGTCTGTAATCCTTTAATGATTAACTAATGTGAACATCTTTATCTTATCTCAACCTATCATAAACTTGTACATAAATCTCCCCTCAATCCACTTTGCTCCAAGGCGAATATCCCCAGTTTCTCCAAACTAACCTTACAACTAAAATCCCTCATCCCTTACCCATTTTGGTAAATCTCCTCCGCACCCTCTCACATTCTTCATAATGTGTGGTGATCACTGGTCTGCATAGACCCAGATGTTATGTGTCTGTGACGTCATCACACATTGATAATTACACTGTGACATCATCACACATCGACATTTACACCGTGACATCATCACACATTGTTAATTACACTGTGACATCATCACACATCGACAATTACACTGTAAAATCATCACACATCGACAATTTCACGGTGACATCACCCCGCTCCCCAGGTATTTCCTGTACTGGGAGATTTTTCTCTGACTCCAGTGCTTCTGATATCTTTCCAGCTGCAGGCTCCAGCAGGAGAGTTTAAATTTGAAAACTGTAATTGTTTCAGAGTTGAGTATATTTGACTATTCATCAACAGTTTAGAGCTTTTAGTGCTGTACTCTGTTATCTATGAGAGGTTTCATGGCTCTGGGGCTGGTGTGACTCCTTTACTGAGGATCTGAATCCATGTCCATCTATTGCTCTGTTTCATCCTTTGCCCTTCCTGATCACCTCTCTGCCATTGTCTAACTTTCTCTATCTCTAATAAGGGGTGTATTTTAATTATGTTTAGGATTTTAATATTTCTTCTGCCAACTGTGTCTAAATGAGATTTGCATTGTTGTCCATCCCCCGACCATGTGCTGCTGGCTCATCAGCTTTATCTTCCCACAGTATCTTTCAGGAATCGTTTTCCCTGCGCTCTCGTCCATTTCTCTTCCACTTTAGCGCCTGTGTTGACCATCAAATTCTGCCCACCCTGAAATGGTAATTAATTAATCCTGTTGTATAATGGTACCAAGGTGTTTCACAGGAGTGTTAGAAAGCAACATTTGACACGGAGCCACATGGACAAAAGTTTACTCAAAGAGGTAGGCGTTATGGATTATCTTAAGGGAGGAAAGTGAAGTGGAGAGGTTTAGCGGGGCAATTCCAGAGCTTGTGGCCTTGGCAGCTGCTGGAGGAGACCCAAAGGTGGTGCAGTTAAAATCAGGAATGCTGAGCAGGTTGGAATTAGAGAAGTGTAGATACCTCGGAGGGTTGTGAGGATGGAGGAGATTACAGAGATAGGGAGGGAGAGACCATGGAGAGATTTGAAAACAAGGATGAGAAATTTAAAATTGAGGTTCTCCTTAACCCAGAGGCTTTGTAAGTCGGTGAATACAGGGGTGATGGGTGAACAAGACTTGGTGCGAGGAAGCAGAGTTTTGGATTACATGGAGGCTGAATGTGGGAGGCCAGCCGGGAGTGTGTTCGGAGAGTTAAGTCTAGACAGAACAAAGGAATGGATGACAGGTTGAGCAGTTACATAAAGGGATATGTGGATAGTGTGGGAAAAGACTTCGAACAGATTGAATGGTGGAGCAGAATGGGCTGAATGGCCTACTCCTGCTCCTATGTTCCTATGCACAGTCTGGTTCAGCCACACACAGTTGTCAGTAAAAGGGATGGAGCCAGTGGTCAGGGAGTGGAATTTGTAGCGGGGACTGAAGACAATGGCTTCAGTCTTCCCAATAGTTAAACAGAGGAAATTTCTGTTGATCCAGACAAGTCAGGATGGTGCGTGACTTGGAAGGGATCTTGGAGATGATGGTGTTCACATACACCTGCAAGTAGAGCTGGATAGAGGGCCAGTGATAGGTGGAGATAACCAAAAGATGTCACAGACAAAAGGACAAAGAGGTGCTGAAGGTGATGATATTATCTAAGGAATGTGCTAATTAATGGTAGAAAGCAGGACAAGCCAGGTACAGATAGCCCTAGTGGGGGTGGGGTGAAGGAATCAAAAAAGGCTAAAAGGCAGAGATAAAATAATGGATGGAAATACATTTAAAAATAATGGAAATAGGTGGGAAAAGAAAAATCTATATAAATTATTGGAAAAAAAAGGGGGGAAATCGGAAAGAGGGTGGGGATGGAGGAGAGAGTTCATGATCTAAAATTGTTGAACTCAATATTCGGACTGGAAGACAGTGAAGTGCCTAATTGGAAGATGAGGTGCTGTTCCTCCAGTTTGCGTTGAGCTTCACTGGAACAATGCAGCAAGCCAAGGACGGACATGTGGGCATGAGAGCAGGATGGACTGTTGAAATGGCAAGCGACAGGGAGGTCTGGGTAATGCTTGTAGACAGACCGAAGGTGTTCTGCAAAGCGGTCACCCAGTCTGCGTTTGGTCTCTGCAATGTAGAGAAAACTGCATTGGGAGCAACGAATGCAGTAGACTAGGCTGAGGGAAGTGCAACTGAAATGCTGCTTCACTTGAAAGAAATGTTTGGGCCCTTGGATGGTGAGGAGGGGGGAAGTAAAGGAGCAGGTGTTGTACCTTCTGTGGTTGCATGGGAAGGTGCCGTGGGAGGGGCTTGAGATGTAGGGGGTGATTGAGGAGTGGACCAGGGTGTCCCAGAGGGTCTACCTCACCACCATCCCTTTCCATTCCTCCACAGTTACGAAGTTATCCAACTGCTTATCCCACACCCAGTACTGGATGAGCAGAAAATTCTTCCAATTAAAAATTGAAGACAAAAGCCATTGTCTTCAATCACTACTACAAATTCCATCCCGTAACTACTGAGACCATCCCAATGAGTTATCATGGGGGTACATTGTCCGATGTTTATCAAGCCAGGAATCTTTCTTCCTAAACAAGAGAGAGAGAGAAAGAGCTATTTCTGTTATGTTGAATAAATTTCTGAAGATTTTATAAGGTTAATTAGGCAGTGATTTCTCACAGATCTCCCCAGCTTGAGAAGGGAATAACCTTATTGACTTCTCACAACTGATTTCTGACTAACCTCGCTATTTCTAAGCTCCGAGCTTGTTTTCCTAATTTCTTGATGACAAACTGTAGATAACGTACTAAAGCTACTAAAATGATCAGAATCAGCAACACCAACACTTGAGCTGCTACCAAGAATAAATGTCAAAACTTTTCCACTAAATGTGATAACTATCGACTTAGATTCATCCTCCCCACCTGTCGATCATCTCACACAATCTAAATTATTGACATGTCGTAAATACATCTGGTTCAAAAGTTCAAGCACGGACTTTAAAGGTTCTCCAGCTCTCTGTTCACCTTCATCCACCTTGTGGATATTTTCTAAATCCAGATTCTATTCCCCTCTTCAAATTAATTTGGTTCACTTTGTTAGATTCAATGTGTTTAATTCTTTCCTAAATGTTTGAGAGACAACTTTTCTGTGGAATATGTATTGATGTCTTGATAATTTGAAACGTTGTTTTATTCTACTTGCCACACTAACCACTCATGTTCTGTTTTTTTTATATTCATTCATGGGATATGGGCTTCACTGGCTGGGCCAGCATTTGTTGCCCATCCCTAGTTGCGTTTGGGAAGGTGGTGATGAGCTGCCTTCTTGAACCGCTGCAGTCCATGTAGTGTAGGTACACCCACAGTGCTGTTAGGAAGGGAGTTCCAGGATTTTGACCCAATGACAGTGAAGGAATGGCAATATATTCCCATATCAGGATGGTGAGCGACTTGGAGGGGAATTTCCAGGTGGTGGTGTTCCCTTCTGTCTGCTGCCCTTGTCCTTCTAGATGGTAGTGATCATGGGTTTGGATGGTGCTGTTGAAGGAGCCTTGGTGAATTCTTGCAGTGCCTGTCATCAAACCCCATCTACTCTCATCCATTTTCCAGCACTTGGCCCGTAGCCCTGTTAGCTGTGGTATTTCAAGTGTTCATCTAAATACTTCTTAAATGTTGTGAGAGTTCCTGCCTCTACCACTCCCCCAGGTACTGAGTTCAACATTTCACCTGGGCCTGGGGATTTATCCACTTTTAAGGCCGTCATTAGAGACTGAGTCTCAGTTAATCATTGTCTGAATCTGGGGATGGGAGGGGGAGATTCTGTTAGCAAATGGATTGAAAAATGAGAAATACCAAGTTCCAGCTCGTACCATTCACACCTTATGATAACATAGTTATGGGATAATCTTGAGGATGGATGGAGTTGTATAAGAGGCATTTCAGGGAAGATTCACTCGGTTCATTCCTGGGATGAAAGTGTTGTCTTTTTAAATTCATTCACGGAATGTCGGCTTCGCTGGCAGGTTCCAGATAGCCCCCACCCTCTGGGTGAAAAGAAAATCCTCAAATTCCCTCTAAACCTTCTGCCCCTTACCTTAAATCTATGCCCCCTGAGTATTGACCCCTCCATTAAAGAGAAAAATTTCTTCCTATCCACCCTATCTATGCCCTTCATAATTTTGTGCACCACCATCAGGAACCCACTCAGTCTTCTCTGCTCTGAGGAAAACAACCCCAGCCTCTCTAGAACAAAAATAAAAGTACCTGGAAAAACTCAGCAGGTCTGGCAGCATCTGCGGAGAGGAACATATTTAACATTTCGAGTCCATATGACTGTTCAACAGAACTAAGTAGCCTATCTAGTCTCTCTTCATAGCTGAAATGCTCCAGCCCAGTCAACATCCTGAGTGAATCTCCTCTGCACCCTCTCCAGTGCAATCACATCCTTCCTATAGTGTGGCAAACAGCAGTGCACAGAGTACTCCAAATGTGGCCTAACTAATGCTTTATACTGCTCCATCATAACGTCCCTGCTCTTGCATTCAATGCCTCGACTAATATGTTGACAATGTTTGACACAAAGCTGATTTATTTAACCTTTATCCAGAATATTAAATTCCAGCCCAGTTACAGGGATTATTAACATTAGCAGAAACAAACCCCAACTGTCAGAATGAACATGGTTCAGTCCTGGATGTGATTTACAGCAGCAATAACAGCAGAATCCAACCCCAGGAGTCACTTGTGAATACACTGGTGTGACTGCAGGGTGGATGAATGACTGAATCCCTTCCCACACACGGAGCAGGTGAACAGTCTCTCTCCAGTGTGAACTCGCTGGAGTTTCAGCCGGAGGGATGTGTGAATGAATCCCTTCCCACACACGGAGCAGGTCAATGACCATTCTCCAGTGTGAACTCGCTGGTGTGTTAGCAGATCCATTTTGCTTTTATAGCTTTTCACAGTCGGCACGCTTAAAAGGTCTCTTTTCAGAGTGAACACGTTGATGTGAAGTGAGCTGGGTTAGTTGAATGAACCTCTTCCCACACTTGGAGTAGTTGAATGGTTTCTGCCCAGTGTGAACTTGCTGGTGTGTCAGCAGAATCTTTCTGCTTTTAAAGCACTTTTCACAATCAGAACATTTAAAAGGTCTCTTGTCAGAGTGAACAAGTTGATGTGAAGTGAGGGTACTTAACTGAGTGAATCCCTTCCCACACTTGGAGTAGTTGAATGGTTTCTGCCCAGTGTGAACTTGCTGGTGTGTCAGCAGAATCTTTCTGCTTTTAAAGCACTTTTCACAATCAGAACATTTAAAAGGTCTCTTGTCAGAGTGAACAAGTTGATGTGAAGTGAGGGTACTTAACTGAGTGAATCCCTTCCCACACTTGGAGCAGATGAATGGCCTCTCTCCAGTGTGAACTCTCTGGTGTCGCAGCAGGTTGGATAACTGAGCGAATCCCTTCCCACAGTCAAAGCAGGTGAATGGCCTCTCTCCAGTGTGAACTCGCTGGTGTATTAGCAGATTCTTTTTGCTTTTAAAGCTCTTCTCACAGTCACAACATTTAAAAGGTCTCATGTCTGAATGAACAAGTTGGTGTGAAGTGAGGTTAGTTAGTCGAGCGAATCCCTTCCCACAATCGCAACAGATAAATGGTCTCTCCCCAGTGTGAATGCGTCCATGAGTTTCCAGCTCAGAGGGGGATCTGAATCTCTTCCCACAATCCCCGCAGTTCCACGGTTTCTCCATGGTGTCGATGTTCCTGTGCCTCTCCATGTTGGATAATCAGTTGAATTCTTGTCCACACACACTACACTTGCACAGTTTCTCCCCGCTGTGCATGGTGAAATCTTTGTTTCAGGTGGTGTAACAGGTTAAAGCTCCTTCTACAATCATTTCACTGGCACACACTCACTGTGTGTGTGTGTGTGTGTGTGTGTGTGTGTGTCTCGGTGCTTTTCCAGTCACACTGATGTTTCAAATCTTTGCCCACAGACAGAACAGACAAATATACCTCCTTTCACAGTCAATGTCCAATGATATTTAGGTCTTGATGAATCGAGTGACGCGGTCAGATTTGTTGTGATGTTTGTTTCGAGTTTCCCGTCTGCAAATCATCTCCCTCTTCTCCCCTGTAAAAGGAGTTTACAAAAATCTTCACTGTAAGTACAGGATATAAATTCAAAACAGACAATTCAAGTTTCTTTGGGACATTCTTTCCCCAAACATGTGGTCCAATCAAACTAAAAGAAGCTCAAATCAGCAACAAAGTCCCAAAAAAGCAAAGGGAACCTCCCTAACTAAAGCAGAATGTTGTTTTAAGTGTCTATGAGACACTCTGTACCCTGAGGTGCCCACTGGTTATGGAAGGTATCAAGCGTACCGATAGACACCGCATATTCCCTCTCCAGGGACACCCGGGCACGGACAAGACCACGGAAGAGAGGTCGTCAGCCAGTGTGACCACCCCCATGTGTGTCACCCATCCTGGATCTGCAAATTCATGTTTTAACCTGGCCCATGAACAGTTTCAGGAGAAGATTCTCTGACTTACCCACCCCCCCTCCACACTGGTCAGACAAAGATTCAAAGAATGGGACAGCAGTGTCACCAAAGGTTGAGGATCATCCCCTTCAGGTAACTACACAGGGGCTGCAGCCTCTCACTCTGAATATATACAAGGCCCGTGAACTCCTCTCCGCTTCAAACATCACCTGCAGCCTGAAAGTGGGTAAAGCTGCTGAAAAACCTGTTTTCCAGGTTTATGCACCTACCGGGCACTTGGACCTGGTTGGGAACAGGCACGCCGAAGTCCCGCCCACTGTGGCGTCATCAAGTCCTGCGCACATGCGCCCTGCTCCCCTCTGAAACAAGATGGCGGCCGTTCATCTGGGTCTAGTCTCGGTTAAAAGCCCCGGAGCTGCAAACCCAGGACCTGCAGGTCTCTGTTCGGGGTTTGAGGCCTTCACCGGGTGTTTAAAAACCTTCCCGACCAGCCGCCGGCTCCATTGCTCCCGTCGCGTATCCAAATCCTCGCCGGCTGCAGAGGAGCTTCTCTCCCGTCGCCATCACTGACACTGCGCATGCTCCAAACACTCCGGCACTGCGCCTGCGCACCGCTTGCTAGTGGTCTGGATAGGGCACATTCACCATCGCGGGGAATGCTGGGAAAAGGCATCGCCATTGCCTGCCCAATGAGAAATGGTCACTTTGTGCTGCGATGTGGAGATTGGGGTAGTCATTTAAAATTTGGGGCACTCAATAAAATTAACAATCAAATTATACAGTAACCTGAATGTATAGACCACCTATGCACCCAAAAGAAGGGAAATGGGAATTGTCCATTTAAGTGGCATTGATACTTAATGAGGAGGACATTATTTTATGTGTCTTTAATGAACATTAACATGCATAGGGAGAAATGAGTGACCTTTAAACAGCTCATCCATTTGGCACAGGACTGTCTGAAACTCATATTAGAAACCACATGAAATAAAATAATGACAAATATTAAACTAGTTACAAAATAATTAATATATATATATGTATATAATATATGGGGGGTGGGGGGTGGCGTTGGCATCCTGCCGATGTCACTAAACCAGTAATCCAGAAGGCCAGCTAATACTCTAGGGACCTGGGTTCAAGTCCCACCTCAGCAGCTGGTTCAATTTAAATTCAATTAATAAATCTGGAATTTAAAGCTAGCCTCAGTAACAGTGACAATGAAACCATTGTCGGTTATCATTTAAAAAAAACATCTGGTTCACTAATGCCTTTTAGAGAAGGAAATCTGCCATCCTTACATGGTCTGGCCTACATGTGACTCCAGATCCACTGAAATGTGTTTGACTCAGAATGGCCCTCTGAATGGTGTGGCGAGCCTTGCTTCAAGGGCAGTTGGGGATGGGCAGCAAATGCTGGCCTTGCCCAAATGCCATGAAAGAAAGTTTTTAACAACCCCACCACTGAATGGCTACAATTTCAGAAGGAAGTGAAGACAGAAGGTCCAGAAAATATGCAAGCCAATGGTTCCACTTCCAAGGAAAACAAACCCAACTTCACCTAACCTAATTGACGTTCCTCATCTCTCGTGAACCTTTACTGCACAGTCTCTAATGCCTCACATTCTTCCTGTGGTGAGATGCTCAGAATTGGACCCAATTCACATGTAGGCCAGACCATGTAAGGATGGCAGATTTCCTTCTCTAAAAGGCATTAGTGAACCAGATGTTTTTTTTTTAAATGATAACCGACAATGGTTTCATTGTCACTGTTACTGAGGCTAGCTTTAAATTCCAGATTTAATAATTGAATTTAAATTGAACCAGCTGCTGAGGTGGGACTTGAACCCAGGTCCCTAGAGTATTAGCTGGCCTTTGGATTGTGCCTGGTACCAAGCCAGTGTTTTATTGAAGTTTATTCTAACTTTACTTTATATTTGGGTCTGGGGGGAGAATGTTCATTGTTTTGTATTCAGTCTAGGGGAGAACGCTCACTGTTTTATATTCGGGTCCTGTGAGCATCAAAAGAAGAAGCTTAAGGGCAGTCACTGCATTTTTGGTCTTTTGGATTTTATACAAAATAAACTATCCTGGTGTGAGGAGAAAACATAATCTGATTTGCTGCAATCAGTTAAGGCGAGTTTGAAGCTAAATCCTGCAATTCTGTAAATTTAGATTAAAACCAGACAAGCAGAAAGCTGCTGATGGTTAAAGGAGCCGGGGTGGTGGTGAGACGAGGTGTTCGGAGGAAGCCTGACACACACACAGGGTGAGCAAGGGAAAGGGGAGGAATTACTTGGTTAAACAGGGTGCCAGGGACAATAGCAGAAGGTGGGAATCACTGGGAATGGAGCAGCAGAACAGACACATCACAGAATCATAGAATGTTGCAGCACAAAAGTGGGGCCACTCGGTTGGTCATGTCTGTGTTAGCTCCCTGAAGGAACAGTTTACCTAATGCCACGTCCCTGCCTTTGCCCCATGGCCCTGCAATTAAACAAGATTAAACAAGTCTTAAACAAAACTTGTATGAAACAAGATGTTTATGCAAAGGGGGAGCAGAAAGAAAGAAAAGCAACTTGTTGACATGGTGAATGGAGGTGGGGAGGGGATGTGCAGGATAATGTACCTGTGCAGGTTAGTGAATATCCCCAAAGCCCATCAGCCGTCTGCATGCAGTGTTTATAGGGCCCTGGGGGAGGGGAGGAAGAGTCCATTTTGGACACAGCACAGGGCGGGAGGTCACCCCTCCCCCTCTCCTGGTGACACAAACGACTCACCTGGGACTGTCCCATACCTGGGCCGGGCGGGGTCAAGGTGCAGGAAGCTGCAAGCTGACAGGTTGGGCTGTGAACTGGGCGGAGTTGGGGATTTGAGTGACTGGCCTGGGGCTATATCAGAGCAGGCATAGTCACTGCTCCCCTTTTCCTCGTGGATGTTTCACTGGAGTCATGTTGGTGAGTGTTCCTAAACTCTGCCTCACTATCCCGGGAATGGAGGTGGTTTGGAGGTTGCTGTGAGTGTTGGATTATATTGTTTCTCCTCATTCTTCCCGCTTCTCCCACTCCCAGTTCCAGGCTGCAGGTCCCGGTGATTCTGGATGCTGGGAGGTTGTTAGTCTTGGTAACAGAAGCAGAAAATGCTGGAAAAACTCAGCAAGTCTAGCAGCATCTGTGGAGAGAAAGAGAGAGTTAACGTTTCGTGTCCGTATGACTCTTCTTCAGAGCTGGGTTTTATTTTGTTAGTTTCAGCATTGGTGTGGGTGTGCAAGTGCAGAAACGTGACTTAATTCTTCCGTAATAATAGCGGGTCATCCTACGCAGAATGCACCGCGGGATCGAATACGGTCTATCTCCATTAGCAGGGACCCAACCCACCTTCATTTCACTATTTTGAATTTAATTTTCCATTTCTCCATGTTCTCTGCAAAACCGTTTAAGTATTCCCCTAATTTGCTGCAGTTCTTCACCTCCTTACCTCTCACTGCGCCATTGTTATCACCCGCAGATTGCGACAACCGACCTTCCATAAGAAAATAAACAACTTTTAGATAGAGCGATTTCTGGGCCCACAGCATTGTGGGAACTTTGACCGCCATTATTCATTGGCTGCCGCTGAGCGTTTTTGTACAGTCTGAAGGCAGGTCAGTGACCTGAGCCCCGAGCTCTGTTTCTTAATTGGCTTATGCTGCCTGACAAGCTGAATATTTGAAGTCTTTTATATTTTCATTTCAGATCCAACATTGTAGAGTTTTGCTTTCGTATCATTGTTTTCTAGGACTGAGTTTATAAACACAGGCAGACCAATTCAGATAAAATCAAAATATTGGGGATGCTGGAAGTCTGAAATCAAAACAGAAAATGCTGGAAAAAAAAAACTCACCTGGTCTGACAGCAGCTGTGGAGAGAGAAACAACGGAGGTTTTTTGTTAACTCCATTCTTGGGATTTGGGCGTCACTAACAAAACCAACAGATATTGTCAATCCCCAGTTCTCTGTTGGTCAGGTGTTTGTGGGCCTTCTTCCTGAACCGCTGCAGTTACTGTGGTCAAGGTGCTCCCACAATAATGTTTGGTAAGGAGTTACAGGATTTCCACTCAGCGACGGTATAGATCCAAATCATCAAGGACAAGTTGTACTTATGTAGCACTCTGGATAAAACAAAACCTTCTAATGTGTTTAACAGGAATATTATGTTGCAATATTTAACACTAAGTCACATAAGCAGGCATCAGAGCAGATGATCAGAGGCTTGGTCAAATAAGTAGCTTATAAGGAGAGTCTTAAAGGATGAGAGGGAGGCAGAGAGGTCTAAGGAGGATATTCCAGAGCTTATGGCCTGGGCAGCTGAAGGTTTGGTCACCAATGGTGGATCAATTGAAATCAGGGATCCTCAGAAGGCCTGAATTAAATGACTCCAGATATCTGGGAGGGATGTAGATTGGAGGATATTATAGAGATAGTAAGGGGTGAGGTAACGGTAGGATTTGAGAACAAGGATGAGAATTTGAACATTGTGGTGCTGCCTAACGAGAAGCCGATGTTGCTCAATGAGCACAGGGATTTTGGATGAACGAGTCTTAGTGCGAGTAAGGATAAGGGAAGCAGAGTTTTAAATGACCCCATCTTTATGTAGGTAGCTAGTAATAGTCCAGTTTAGCAGGAACAAAGGAAAAGATGAGTTTCAGCAGCAGATGAGCTGAGGCAGGTGTGAAGTTTGGCAAAGTTACTGAGGTCCAAATAGGCAGTCTTGGTGATATGTAGTTAGAGGCTCAGCTTGGGGTGAAATATGACAGCGAGATAGTGAATTGTCTGAAACAAAAATAAAAATACTTGGAAAAACTCAGCAGGTCTGGCAGCATCTGCGGAGAGCATTACAGTTAACGTTTTGAGTTCATATGACTCTTCAACAGAACTAAGTAAAAATAGAAAAGAGGTGAAATATAAGATGGCTTGGAGGTGGGAGGGGGATACTGGGACAGGTAGAGCTGGATAGAGGGCCAGTGATAGGTGGAGATAACCAAATGATGTCACAGACAAAAGGACAAAGAGGTGTTGAAGGTGGTGATATTATCTAACGTGCTAATTAAGGGTAGAAAACAGGACAAGCAAGGTACAGATAGTCCGAGTGGGGGTGGGGTGGGGTGAAGGGAAGGGATCAAAATAGGCTAAAAAGTAGAGATAAAACAATGGATGGAAATACATTTCAAAATAATGGAAATAGGTGGGAAAAGAAAAATCTACATAAATTATTGGAAAATATAAGAGGGATCGGAAAGGGGGTGGGGATGGAGGAGTGAGTTCGTGATCTAAAATTGATTGTTGAATAGTCTGGTTCAGTCTCATAGTTGTCAGAGAGATGGATGGCATTGATGGGAGATTGTAGCTGGGACTGAAGACAATGGCTTCAGTCTTCCCAATATTTAAATGGAAGAAATTTCTGTTCATCCAGTACTGAATGTCAGTCAAGTCAGGACAGTTTGTGAATTGGAGGTGATTATGTTCACAGACACCTGCTACCCTGGTCCTTCTAGCTGGTAGATGTTGCGGGTTTGGGAGATTCTGCCAAAGCTCTGGTAGAGTTGCAGATGTGCAACATCCCTTTCCTTCACGCCCTGGCTCTCCCATCTCCCTCTCTTTCCTCCCCTAGATTTTGGAGTTCTGTATAGGCCCTGTCCAGTCGGTGGATTCCCTTTCCTAATAGGCATTAATGAATCCATCATGTCTGAAAGCTTTCATTGTCACTTTTTCCTCATGTCTGTCCCAAACATTACCGATTCATTCACTCAATTTCATAACCTGCTTTTGTGTTTTTGTGGGTTCTCTCTCACTCCCTTTTGCCTGTTCTAAACTACTTTCACAGGGCTTGCAGTCCGGAATCTCAAACCTAACATCACATCAGGATCTGACGGTGTCGCCCAATTTATCGTAACCCAAATATCATCGAATTTTGAACATGGAAGTTAAAAGCCTTGTTCACAGTGGGAAGAAACCGTATACATGCTCTGTGTGTGGACGAGGCTTCAGCCGAACAAATGACCTGTTGAACCACAGCCACAGTCACACTGGAGAGAATCCATGGAAATGTAGGAACTGTGGGAAGGGATTCAATTACCCATCCTAGCTGGAAATTCATTGAAGCACTCACACTGGAGAGAGGCCATTCACCTGCTCTGAGTGTGGAAAGGGATTCACTCAGTCATCCCATCTGCGGACACACCAGTGTTTTCACACTGGGGAGAGGCTATTTACCTGCACTGTGTATAAATAGGGCTTTGCTGATTCATCCAACCTACTGAAACACCAGCGAGTTCACAGTCAGGGGTGGCCGTTCACCTGCTTTGAGTGTGGGAAAGGATTCATTCGGTCATCCCAACTGTTGAGACACCAGCGAGTTCACAAGTAACTGCTTGGGTTGGATTTGGCTCCTAATGATACTGTTGTCTGAAGCATATTCATTGGAGTGTATTTCTGCTGATGTTAATAAACTCCAGCCCAGTTATAGATTCTGGATAAAATTCAAATAAATCAGCGTTGCGTTAAACACAGTGTGTTGAGTCTTTTTAATATCTTTAACACAAATTTGTTCCTTTTGAAGTGTTCTCCCTCTCGCTTGTCTCCTCCATCCTCACCTCCAGCAACAATGTGAGGATCTCGTGGAGCTTCTTTGTTTCTAAGACTGAGACAATCCGATCAGCTGCCTCTGCTGCTTCCCTCCATTCCACTGGCCCAATGGGACAAACTGTGTCTGACTATCCCATTTGCCCAAGCCCTGAACACACATTTTTCATGAGTTTCTCTCCCGTCTCCCCTCATGCCCTCTCAGTGCTCTCTCTGTGCACCACCTGCTCCATCAACCCTATTCCCACTAAACTGTTGACAACACAACCTCCCCATGCCTACTGACATTCACAACAGTTCTCTCTTTTCAAGTACTGTCCCGCTCTCCTTTAAATCTTCCATCATTACCACTATCCTTAAAATAACAAATTCTTCACTTCTCCATCTTTGCATGCTGTTGCCCCATTTCCTGCCTCACTTTCCTTTGAAAAATGCTTAAACGTTTTGTAATCTCCCAAATCCGTGCCCATCTTTCTCTGAACTCCAGGTTTGAATCTCTCCAATCAGGTTTCTGCCCTACCACAATTCCAGAACAGTTATTTTGAAAGCTATATGACTGTGACAAAGGTAAACTTTCCATTCTGGTTTTTCTCGACCTGTCTGCGGTGGGCCCCTCTCTCACTGGCCTTGGTTTCCACCTATTGTTCTGAACGATGACAGCATTAACCTTCTCCCTAACCTGTCCAAACCCTTCTGCCGGTTCATTTATTGAAATTAGGGAACCTTTTTGTTCTAATGGTGTTATTTCCTGTCTGCCCATTTATGCCTTGAAGTCAGCCCTTGTATTGTGTGTACATTGTTTCATCATGTTCGCACATTTCAGTAAGAAATGTTGAAATGTCTGCTCCACACCCACAGGGTTTCATCTGTTTAAAGTCACAAACAGAAAGGTCCAGTTTTCTCCTGGAGTTTGAGAGAAATTAGCTTTCAGAATGATGCAGAGTTTCAGCCAATGAGGGAGATCCGGGCTCAGCCCCGCCCCTCATTCACTCCGATTTCTTGGAGGACCAGCCTCTCCAACTCGATGCTCCTGCCCCATTCCCTCTTCCTATTGGCCCGCAGCTGCCATCAATCAACGGGGCATTGTGAGCTGTCAGGTGTGAGGTCAGTGTCGGGGGCGGGGTTTACAAATCCGAGTGCGGCCCCAGAGCTGAATCTGAACCAATCAACATTCTCCACTGTCACTCTCCGCCGCTTCCGGCTTCTCTCCGGCACCAACCTCAAGCAAAGAGAGAAGACTCCGAGCATGCGCCATCCACCCGGACAACCCGCGACAGATAGAGCGGTTTCTGAAGCGCAGTGGATTATGGGTAATCTGGCCGCCATTAAATACAACGTCTCAGTTAATCTTTGTCTGAACCTGGGGAATTGAGGGTGGGGTTTCTGTTAGCATAGGGGCTGAAGAATAATAAATATGATGTTCGAGCTCCAAAGCTTCAGACTAGGGATGATATGGGGCAAAAAGGGAATTTACACAAGGGGGCAGACATATAGCTGAGGTATTAAATGAATACTTTGCACCTGTCTTTAGCAAGGAAGAAGATGCTACCCAGACCATGGTAAAACTCCAAAGTAATTCGGACACTAGATGGGTTTAAAATCGGGAAAGAGGATGTATTGAATTTGTTATCTGTACTTAAAGTTGTTAAGTCACCAGGACCAGATGAGATGCATCCCAGGATACTGTAAGATGTAAATTGAAATTTCGGAGACACTGGACATAATTTTTCAATCCTCCGTAGACTCAGGGGTAGTTCCCGAGGACTAAAGATTGCAAACTTTACACTCTTGATCAAAAAAGGGCTTAAAGATATGCCCAGCGACGACAGACCAATCAGGTTAACTTCTAGAAACAACAATTCTGGACAAAATTAATCATCACATGGACAAATGCAGGTTGATTATGGAAAGCCAGCATGGACTTCTTAAAGGAAAATCATGCTTAACTAATTTGATTGAGTTTCTTGAAGAGGTAACAGAGAAGATTCATGAGGGCAATGCTGTCACTATGGTGTACATGGACTTCCAAAAGGCATTTTTTGAAGTACTGCACAACAGATTTGTGAGAATAGTTAAAGCTCAGGTTACAAAAGGGACAGGAGCAACATGGATATGGAATTGGCTGCATAACAGGAAACAGACAGTAGCAGTTAATGGATATTTTTTGCACTGGTGGAAGGTTTGAAATGGAGTTCCACAGGGGTCTGTTATGGGACCATTGCTTTTCCTGACATACATTAATGACCTAGACCTTGGTGTAAAGGCAACGTTTCAAAATCTGTGGATAATACAAATCTCAGAAGCAGCATAACTGTGAGGAGGATATTGTAGAACTTCAAAAACTCATAGACAAGTTGGTCGAATGGGCGGAGAGGTGGCAGCTGAAGTTCAATCCAGCGAAATGTGAGACAATAGGTTTTGGCAGGAAGAAACAGTATATATTAGTGGGTACAACTGTAAAGGGGGTGCAGAAGCTGAGGGACCTGGGTGTATATGTGCCTAAGTCATTGTGGCAGGGCAGATTGAGAGAATGGTTAATAAATGATACAGTATCCTGAATTTTATGAACAGGGGCACAGAGTACAAGAGCAAGGAGGTTATGCTGAGCTTGTATAAGACACTACTTAGACCTTAGCTGGATTATTGCTTACAGTTCTCGGCACTGAACTTTAGGAAGGCATTGCAGAGAGTATAGAAGAAGTTTACATGAATTGTTCCAGGGTTAAGAAACTTGAGTTATGAAGATAGATTGGAAAGCTTAGCATGGTGGCATGAGAGAAAAGATGCTCAGAGGAGATTTGATGGAGGCATTCAGAATCATGAGGCGTCTGGACAGAGTCTATAGGAAGAAACTGTTCTGACTCGTGAAAGGATCAAGAACAAGAGGGCACAGATTTAAAGAAGTTATTCAAAGAAGCAAAAGCAGTATGTGGAGAAACTTGTTATGCAGCATTGCAATTAAATTTTAGAAAGCACAGGTTGAGAGTGTGGCAGAGGCAGGTTCAACTGAAGCATTCAGGAAGGAATTAGAATGTTATCAGAAACGGGAGGACGTAAAGGGTAAGGTGGGAGAATGGGACTTGGTGAGTTGCTCTTTGGAAGAGCCAGTGCAAACACGATGGACCAAATGGCCTCCTTCTGCTTCATATCAATTGTGATGTGGTTAATCCTGACAGTCAATCTCTAGCTCTATGTCTGTAAGAGACCAATGGACCATTGTTCTCCCAGTTTACGTACTCACAAGAAGTTCCAAATATTTGTAGCACTGTGATCTTGTTGTTGTGGTCAATAATATAGTCAGTCTTCTCTATCAATCTTGTGCAGAAGGGCTGATATTGGTAGAATAACTTGGGCCTGCAAGATACAGTCTGTGTGGGAGTGATTAGAATACGATTGTGTCATAGTTCGGTGAGACCTGATCGCTTACTGAGCAAGTGAGCCTGTATAAATGTAACTCAGGTAAACACAGCTAGTCACAGTCCAGTGAATTCTGATCACTGACTGAGTGTGTGAGTCTGTACAACTTAGTGATTTTCTGCTAACAAAGAGATTGCAAATTAAGAATGATTAATATCCAACTCCTACCATCTGCATCCTGCAAGAATGGAGCTGTTGGCCAATGTTCAGTAATTAATCTGTTTCAGTAAAGTCTGTCATACACTAACACAACATTGTTCTGCTGTGCTCTATTTTTTAACATGAATTAGCAAACATTTTTTACCTCTATGAGTTTGGGTTGAGAACTGGAATGTCTTCACTCTTCTCTGTTGATCTTATCCAGAAGGGCTGTTCTGGAAAGAAGGGCTTGGTCCGTAAGATATGGTCACTGTGAGAGTGAAAATGGAACATTTTATATCAAAGTTCAGTAACATCTGATCACTTAGCAGGTGAGTCAGTCTGTGAAAATGTTACTCAGGTAATCCCAGCTCCTGTAGGTGATTCTCTGGTTACAATAAGAAAGGAATCAGGAACTTGCAGTCCCACCCAGCAGGGCACCAGTGGAGAGGCATTGGAGGAGGATGGTTTGGTCAATGGTGTCAAAGACTGCGGACAGATCGAGAAGGACTGTGAGGGAGAGTTTATCTTTGTCACATTCACATCAGATGTAATCTGTGACTTTGAGAAGAACTGTTTCGAAACTGTGACAGGGGCAGGAATCTTATTGCATGGAATGAAACATGGAGTTCCAAGAATGATGGGCATGGATTTGGAAGGTGACAAGGGTTTGGGAGAGGGAAGGATGGAAAGAAATGGAAAGGTGGTTTGCAAGAACATTGGGGTCAAGGGTTGGTTTTATTGAGGAGAGAGTGATGATGGCAGATTTGAAGAAGAGGGAGAGCCCTTCAAAGGCATTAACGTGTGTTTGAGATATTAAAGAGACTCAACACAGTGTGTTTAACACAAAACTGTTGATTTAATTTTTATTCAGAGTGAGAACCACGATGACATGATGTTTATTAACATCAGCAGAAACAGGCCTGAATGAACATGGCTCAGTCTGGATGTGATTAACAGCAAAATCCAATCACTGCAGTTATTTGTGAACTCGCTGGTGTTTCAGCAGGTTAGCACACTGAGTAAATCCCTTCCCCCACTTGCAGCAGGTGAATGGCCTCTCCCCAGTGTGAACTCGCTGGTGCGTCAGCAGGTGAGATGACTGAGTGAATCCCTTCCCACATGTGGTGCAGGTGAAGTGCCTCTCCCCTGTGTGAGTGCGCTTGTGTGTCTGCAGGTGGGATGATTGAGTGAATCCCTTCCCACACTCGGAGCAGGTGAACGGCCTCTCCCCAGTGTGAATGCACTGGTGTAAAATGAGTTGAGATGATCGCCTGAACCCAGCCCCACAGTGAGAGCACCTGAATGGTCTCTCATCAGTATGAACACGTTGATGGGACATCAGTTCCCCGGAACTTTTAAAACACTTCCCACAGTCTGGGCATTTAAACGGTCTCTCATCAGTGTGAATTCGTTGATGTGTTTGTAGGTGGGATGACTGAGTAAATCTCTTCCCACACTCAGAGCAGGTGAACAACTTCTCCCCAGTGTGAACCTGCTGGTGTCTCACCAGGTTGTTCGAATGGGCGAATCCTTTCCCACACCCGGAGCAGCTGAATAGCCTCCCCTCAGTGTGAGTTTGTTCATGTCTCAGCAGGCTGGATAACTGAGTGAATCCCTTCCCACACTCCGTACAGGTGAATGGCCTCACCCCAGTGTGAGTGTGCTGGTGTATGGTGAGTTCAGATAAACGCCTGAACCCAGTCCTACAGTGAGAACATCTGAACGGTCTCTCGTCGGTGTGAACACGCTGGTGTGCCAGCAGGTTGGATGAGTCAGTGAATCCTCTCCCACACTCAGAGCAGACGAATGGCTTTTCCCCAGAGCGAACTCGCTGGTGTATCACCAGGCTGGATGACTGAGTGAATCCTTTCCCACACTTGGAGCAAGTGAACGGTCTCTCACTTGTGTGAACTCTCTGGTGCCTCAGCAGATTGGATGAATTAATGAATCCCTTCCCACACTCAGGGCAGGTGAACGGTCTCTCCCCAGTGTGAACTCGTTGGTGTGTAAGCAGATTGGATGAATTAACAAATTTTTTCCCACAATCTGAGCAGGTGAATAGCCTCTTCCTGGTGTGACTGTCCCGCTGAGTTTCCAGCTGAACTGTATCAGTGAATCACTTCCTACAATCTGCACATTTCCATGGCCTCTCCCCATTTTGACTGCATTTACGTTTTGATGGGTCTGATGATCGGCTGAAGCCTCGTCCACACACAGAACATGTGTATGGTTTCTCCCCACTGTGAAAGGTGCTTTTTCCGTCCATGTCCATAAACCGATGATATTCACAACTCGATAAATTGGGCGACTCTATCAGATCCTGTTGTGACATTTGGTTTGAGTTTTCCAAATCCTCCCCTCCTAATCCCCTGTGAAATTGATTTAAAACAGGAAAAAGGGAGTGAGAGAGATCCCACAGAAACACAAAGGCAGGATGACATTTCCTGAGGGGCGCAGGTTTCTGCCCTGGGTCTTCATAGGACTGAAAAGACCCACAGATCTTTGGACATAGGGGGCAGGACGTGCCACGAGTTATCAGAATTCGGGAAGCAGAATTTGCTTCCTTTTCTTTCTTTCTCTGTCACCGCTCTGTCTCATCAATAAGACATTGGGACTCAAAGGGTATTGCAACTTGATGGACAAATTGTCTCCTTTCTGAACAATGGGAAACAAGCTCCACCCAGTCATTCAAAACCTTCCCCTTACAAATATGGCGGCCCCTCATTCGCCCTGCAGCATATTGCCCCCAATACAGATGGCGGCCAATAACCGGGCCCAATTTATGGGGTTTGCGGCCCCCGCTCTGTGCAAGTGGGGGACCACAAAGTTCAATTTTGGGGTTTTCTGATTGCACAACAAGTTTACCAATCCGCTCCACCCACCCGCCCAATCGATCGCTCCCTCCGCACAACCATTCACTTCCTTACCGATTACGGGTCCGAGGAGTGTCTCTCATCGTCATTACTCACACTGCGCATGCTTCACTCCCAGCCCGGTCCCGCCCCCTCATTCACTCCGATTGGTTGGAGGACCAGCCGCTCCCGCTCGGGCCTCCGTTTCCACCCCCTATTCCTATTGGTCTGGATCTGCTGTCGATCAGCCGGGCTGATTGTGACAGGTTCAGATGGTGAGAGCGGCCACAGAGTCAGCCTGACTTGCTGATTCTTGGCAGCATTTTCTGTTTGGGAATTAGAGCTAGAGATGGATTTACAAAGGGAGGAAGGGAGAAAACGGAATTATAGACCAGTCAGACTGACGCGGTAGTGGGGAAAACTCTAGAGTCCATTATAAAAGATTTAATAGCTGAACAGGTGGAAGACAGTGGCAGAATCGGACAGAGTCAGCATGGATTTCTGAAAGGGAAATCATGCTTGACAAATCGACTGGAATTTGTCGAGGATGTAACGAGTAGAGCTGATGAGGGGGAGCCAGTGGATGTGGTTTATTTGGACTTTCAGAAGGCTTTCAACAAAGCCCACATAAGAGATTGGCGTGTAAAATTAAAGCGCATGGGATTGGGGATGGTGTACTGAGATGGATAGAAAACTGGTTGGCATGCAGGAAACAAAGAATAGGAATAAACTGATCTTTTTCTGAATGGCAGGCAGTGCCTAGTGGGGTACTGCAGGGATCAGTGCTGGGACCCCAGTTATTCACAATATTTATTAATGATTTATATGAGGGAACTAAATGTAATATCTCCAAATTTGCAGATGACACAAAGCTGGGTGGGAGGGTGAGCTGTGAGGAGGATGCAGAGATGCTTCAGTGTGATTTGGACAAGCTGAGTGAGTGGGCAAATGAATGATAGATGCAGTATAATGTGGATAAATGTGAAGTTCTCCACTTTGGTAGCAAAAACAAGAAGGCAGATTATTATCTGAATGCCTATAAACTGAGAGAGGGGAATATGCAACGAGACCTGGATGTCCTTGTACCCCAGTTGCTGAAAGTAAGCATGCAGGTGCTGCAGGCGGTAAAGAAGGCAAATGGTTTGTTGGCCATCATAGCCAGAGGCTTCGAGTACAGGAACAGGGATGTCTTGCTGCAATTGTACAAGCCCTTGGTGAGACCACACCTGGTATATTGTTTGCAGTTTTGGTCTCCTCATCTGAGGAAGGATGTACTTGCTATAGAGGGAGTGCAGCAAAGGTTTATCTCACTGAATCCTGGGATGGCGAGACTGACATATGAGGAGAGATTGAGTCGGTTAGGATTATATTCGCTGGAATTCAGAAGAATGAGGGGGGATCTCATAGAAACCTATACAATTCTAACAGGACTAGACAGAGCTGATGCAGGAAGGATGTTCCTGATGGTGGAGGAGTCCAGAACCAGGGGTCACAGTCCGAGGATATGGGGTAGACCATTTAGGACTGAGATGAGGAGAAATTTCTTCACCCAGAGAGTGGTGAGCCTGTGGAATTCGTTACCACAGAAAGTAGTTGAGACCAAAACATTGTATGTTTTCAAGGAGTTAGATATAGCTCTTGGGGCGAAAGAGATCAAAGGGTGTGGGGAGAAAGTCGGAGCAGGCTATTGAGTTGGATGATCAGTCATGAACATAATGAATGGTGGAGCAGGCTCAAAGGGCCGAATGGCCTACTCCTGCTCCTAGTTTCTATGTTTCTATATCAGTTCCCCTCAGTCCGGGGGGGATTCACACTCATTTCCCTAGTGCACTGATCATCTCCTTTACTTTACTTGAGAAAGTCCCCAGTTCAATCCCAGCTGGATGCTTTGTGTTTACAATTGTTACTGAGGAGGAATTAACAGTGAGTTTAGTTCATGTCGAACAGGGGGACAGTTATTGTCTCATTCTGTAAAAGCCCCTTCTTCACCTTTAAACAGGGAACCATAATTCAGAGAAAAATGATCAACTGTGACCCTGAAACAAGATACAGTCGATACTGGAAATCCGGGCTCAAAACAGAAAATGTTGGAAACACACAGCAGGTCAAACAGCTTCTGTGGAGAGGGAACCTGAGTGAATGTTTCAGGTCGGTGATCTATCAACCAAAGTGGGAGGACTTAAAGATAGGGGATGCCATGTCGGGAGACGGGGGCCGCGTGTCAGGAGACGGGACATGTATACTGTACACATTGTTCACCTTCATAATTCACAGCACTATTCCTGATGTTCATGAGCTGCCTCACTTTCTTTCCCATTAATTCCATTTGCTGATCTATCAGTAATGGACTTGCTGCCATCTCAAACAAAACTGTTTTCTCCACTAAGGCTCCGCTGGTATTTAATAGTCTTCATGACATCATCACACTTGGACTGGATGAAATCATCACACTGGGACTGGATGAAATCATCGCACTGGGACTGGATGACATCAGAAGAGTCCATTGTTTCTTAATGATCCACATCAATAACAAGAGGAAATATTAATAAACCTGAGCACATTATCTAGGCTGACACTCCAGGGTGACATTGAGGGACTGCTGCACTGTCAAAGACAGCATCCTTCACATGGAACTTGTCGAGGCTCTGGTCACAATCTTCCAATCCTCCTTATACAGTAGTGGTGTCAAAGGACTGACAGATTGTAAATGTTACACCCCTGTTCAAAAACACAGCAATTCCAGGACAATCAGCTTCACATCAGTGGTGGAGAAAGATTGGAGCCAATAGTCCAGGACAAAATCAACTTGGACTTGGAAAAGTTTGGGTTATTACTTCCAACATTTTCTGTTTTTAATACTGATACTTCCCTGGATGCCAAGGTGAAAAGAGGCTCTCTGGGAGATATTGGGAGCTGGGAATTGTCCATGAGGGTAACCAGTGGTGTGAGAACTGAAAGAATCTAGATTTGGAAGAAGAAAAGATGCAAAAATGGAGCTATCAGTAACAGGACATCAATTAGTCTCCTCAGATCCTGGAGAAAGCAAGGACTCGACATTCTGAGTGTTTCAAACAAAAGCTGGTTTATTTAACAAATATCAAGATATTAAACTCCAACCCAGTTACAGAGATTATTATCACCAGTAGAAATAAACCCCAACTGTCATAATGAACATGGTTCAGTTCTGGATGTGATTAACAGTGTCAGTAAAAGCCGAATTGAGCATATTAAGGGGAACAGAGGGTAAATAGAAATTATTTCCACTGGTTAGGCAGTCTAGGAATAGGTGGGATAGTCTAAAAATTAGGACCAGACCCTTCAGGAGCGTAATTATATCTGATACATGACGCAGAAAGAGGCCATTCGGCCCAGCCAGTCCATGCTGGTGTTTATGCTCCATCAGAGCCTCCACCTATCATTCCTCATTAAAATGTATCATTGTAACCATCTATTCCCTTCTTTTGTGCTTGCCTAGCTTCGTCTTAAATAATATTGGATGTCATTCCATGATTAGACAACACCTACTCAACAATCCTGACTGTGCTGAGAATTACACGAACAACCAATTTAAGATTATCAGTCGGTCTCACAATGTAGCTCACTTACACATGCTAGAAACTACATATATTTACACACAGGGCCCTGTCCTTTGCACAAATAAATGAACACATCCACGTATTGCACTCTTTTCAACTAAACAAAAGCTATACGATTCACTTTTACCACTCCCAGTGGTAGGAAGTTCCACTTTCTCACTATTCTTTGGGTAAAGAAGTTTCTTCTGAATTCTCAATTTGATTTATTGGTGACTATCCAATAGTTATGGTCTCTAGTTAAGCTCTTCCCCACAAGAGGAAACATTCTGCCTGATCAAAACCTCTCAGACACTGAATTGTAGAGTTCATGCCAAAGATCAATTTGGGATTGAAGTAAAATATCAGAATTTTGTTGTAAACTAATTTCTGACGAGAGTTCCTGAATTATGGGGAAAAGTCAGAGACAGCGGTTCTTAAAGGGACACTGCGGCCCCGAGAACACAATCAGCACTTGGATCAGATGAATGGCCTCTCCCCAATGTGAACTTGCTGGTGTCTCAGTAGGTTGGATGACTGAGTGAATCCCTTCCCACACTTGGAGCAGGTGAATGGCCTCTCTCCTGTTTGAATTCACTGGTGTTCACTGAAGTGGAATGAAGACCTGAATCTCTTTCCGCAGGAAGTACAGTGGAACGGCCTCTCCTCAGTGTGAATTCGCTGGTGTGTCAGCAGGTTGGATGATTGAGTGAATTTCCTCCCACACTCGGAGCAGGTGAATGGCCTCTCCCCAGAGTGAACTCGCTGGTGTATCAGTAGGTTGGATGATTTAATGAATCCCTTCCCACACTGGGAGCAGGTGAAGGGCCTCTCCCCAGTGTGAACTCGCTGGTGTACTTTGAAGTTGAAAGAAGCCCTGAATCTCTTTCCACAGGAAGTACAGCTGAACGGCCTCTCCTCAGTGTGAATTCGCTGGTGTTTTAGCAGGTCAGAGGACACAGTGAATCCTTTCCCACATACTGTGCAGGTGAAATGCGTCTCTCCGGTGTGAACTTGCTGGTGTGTCAGCAATTTGATGACTGAGTGAATCCCTTCCCACACTTAGAGCAGGTGAATGGTCTCTCTCCAATGTGAACTCGCTGGTGCGTCAGCAGGTGGGATAACCGACTGAATCCCTTCCCACACTCGGAGCAGGTGAATGGTCTCTCTTCAGTGTGTATCTGCTGGTGTGTCCGCAGGTTGGATAACTGAGTGAATCCCTTCCAACACTCGGAGCAGGTGAACGGTCTTTCCCCAGTGTAACTGCGTCGATGGTTTTCCAGTTGGGATGGACGATTGAATCCTTTCCCAAAGTCCTCACATTTCCATGGTTTCTCCATGGTGCCTGTGTCCCTCTGTCTCTCCAAATTTGACGATCAGTTGGAGCCTCATCCACACACAGAACAAATGTCTGCTTTCTCCCCGCTCTGAATGGTGCAATGATTCTTCAGGTTGTGTAACTGGTTAAAGCTCTTTCCACAGTCAGTTCACTGGAACACTCTGATTCGGGTGTGTCTGTGCTTCGGTGCTTTTCCAGTCACACTGATGTTTGAAATCTTTTCCCACAGTCAGAACAGACAAACATTTCCTCTTCCACAGTCAAACATCCATGATATTCAGGTCCTGATGAATGGAGTGACTCTGTCAGATCTTGATGTGATGTTTGGTTTGAGTTTCCTGTGTGTAAATGATCTCCCTCTTGCACCCTGTAAAAGGAGTTTACAAAAACCATCATGGCAAGTACAGGATAGAAATTCAAAACAGACAATTCGAGTTTCTTTTGGACATTCTTTCCCCAAACATATGGTCAATCAAACTGAAAGAAGCCCAAATCAGCAAATAATTCCCAACAAAAGCAAAGGGAACCTTCCTAACTAAATCACAATGTTTTTTCCAGTGTCTGTGAGGCACTCTGTAACCTGAGATGCCCACCGGCTGTGGGAGGTATCAGACGTATTGATGGACACTGCACGTTCCCTCATCAGAAACACCCAGGCACGGACAAGACCACGAAGAGAGGCTGGCAGCCAATGTGACCAGACCCACGTGTGTCACCCATCCTGGATCGACAAATTCCTCTCTTAACCAGGCCCATGAAGAATTACACCCCACCATCACACTGGCCAAAGATGAGGAGTGTGGGGCTGAAGTGTCACCAAAAGTTGAGGATGAGCTCCTTCAGGTAACTCTGCAGCGGCTGCAACCTCTCACCCTGGCCCATGGACTCTTCTCGGCTGCAAACATCACCTGCAGCCTGGGACTGGGTGAAGCTGCTTCAAAACCTGTTTTCCTTCAAAATATTGACACGGAAACTAGGACCCGGGACCTTGAAGCCCCGCCCACTCACTGTGACATCACCAACGTAGCCGCACATGCGCCCTGCCCCTTGCTGAAACAAGATGGCGGCCGTTAAACTGAGCCTGGTTTTATTATTTTTTATTGGTTCCTGGGATGTGGGCGTCACCGGCCAGAATTTATTACCCATCCCTCGATGTCATAGTTCAGGGGTCACTTCAGAGTCAATCATGTTGTTGTGGGCTCGAGAAAAAGATCCAGAGTTGCCAACCCGGGACCTGCAGGTTTGTATTCGGGTTTTAAATCCTTCACCAGGTGTTTATAAACCCTCCCCGTCCATCTCCCGGCTCCATCGCTCCCGCCGCGTTTCCACATCCTCACCGGCTGCGCATGTGACCGAGGAGCTTCTCTCACATCGTCATCACTGACACTGCGCATGCTCCAAACGCTCATCACTGCGCCTGCGCACCGCTCTCCAGCGATGTGAATAGGGGTCATTCACCACCGCGGCGAATGCTGGGTAAAGACACCGCCATTGAATGGCCAATCCGAAATGGTCATTTTATTGCGGTGATGAGATTGGGGCAGTGGCCACTCAATAAAATGGGGCAGTGGCCACTCAATAAAATTAGCAATCAAATTGTTCAGAAATTTAAATGTATACAGCATCCATTATCCACCCATAAGAAGGGGAGTAGGAATTGACTATCTGAGTGTCCTCAATTGATACTTAAAGAGGGGGACATCATTCTCTGTGTCTTTACTGAACAACGACATGCAAAGGGCGAAATGAAAGACCTTTAAACACCACGTCCACTTGGCACAGATCTATCTGAAACTCATTATAGAAGCTATATGAAGCAAAATATTGACAAATATTGAACTACTTACAAAATAATATTTAAATATATGTTGTGGGAGATGGTGGTATCATGGAAACGTCACTAAACTGGTAATTGACAAGACCAGCCTGCAGACTTTGTTTCAAGTCCCACCGCGGCAGTTGGTGGAATTTAAATTCAATTAATAAATCTGGAATTGAAAGCTAGCCTCAGTTCTCAAAAATCCTTCAGGGAAGGAAATCTGCCATCCTTACTTGGTGTGGCCCACATGTGACTCCAGATCTACCGAAATGTGGTTACTCTGAATGGCTCTCTGAAATGGTGTGGCAAGCCACTTGCTTCAAGGTCAGTTAGGGATGGGCAACAAATGCTGGCCTTGCCCACATTCCATGAAAGAAAGTTTTTAACAACCCTGGCACTGAATGGCTGCAATTTCAGAAGGAATTGAAGTCAGAGGGCCCAGGAGAGATGCAAGAGAATGGTTCCCCTTCCAAGGAAAACAAACCCAACTTCACCTAACTGAAGTTCATCATCTCTCGTGAATCTTTTCTGCACATTCTGTAATGCCTCACATTCATCATGAAGTGAGGTGCTCAGAATTGGACACAATACTGCAGTTGGGACTAAGCCAGTGTTTATTCAGGTTTATTCTAACTTGTTGATTTTCTACTTTATTCCCCATTCCACATGCTTTATTCACTGCTTTTTCAGTCTGCCCTGCCATCTTCAATGATGTATGCACATATAGCCCCAGATTACGCTACTCCTGCACCCTTTTACAATTGTACCCTTTATTTTATTTTGTCTCTCCTCGTTCTCCCTACCAAAATAAATCACTTCACACCTCTCTGAATTATATTTTACTGGCCACATGTCTACCCATTACTTCATCCTGTCTATGTCTTCTTGAGGTTTATCACTATGCTTCTCACTGTAAATGCCACTTGAAAATTTGGCTTTGTTTTCAAATTTTGCCCTGCACACCCAAGTCTATATCATTAATATATATCAAGAAAACAGTGGTCTTAACACCTACTCCTTGTGATCCCACTCTATATTTTTCTTCAATCTGAAAAAACAACCGTTCACCATGTGTGTTGTTTCCTGTCACGCAGCTAATGCTGCCTCTGCCCCATGGGCTTTAACTTTGCTGACAAGCCTGTTAAATGGCGCTGTATCAAATACTGTTTAGCAGTTCATGTTCACATCAACCGTGTTACCCTCATGAACATTCTCTGTTGTGAGGAAAATGAGAAAAGTGATGAAATTGTAATAATATTTAAAGACACTGATAACTGATAAGTAGCTCAATAATTAATCAGATTTCAAGACAAAAAGTACAGATAACAAATTAATTTATCAGTAACTGAATTGAGTTATTAATAATATCAGGTAGAGTGCTTGGAATGGAAAAACAAACAATACTGCGATGCTTAAAGTATGAAATGAAAGCAGTAAAAACTGGAAACACTCCAGCAGGTCTGGAAGAATCTGTGGAGAGAGAAACAGTATTGACGTTTCAGGTCTGTGACCCAGTGAAAGGGGGAGGTGGGAAGAGGAACAGAAGGAAAGGTCTGTGAAAGGCTGCAGGGCGGTACAGATTAACTGACAAAAGGTTTCATGATGTAAGGTCAAAAGGAGTGGTAATGGCCCCATTAAAAAAACAAAAGACGTGTCTAGATTGGGTGTGAATGGCACGATAACAACAGTCTGAAAACAATATGGAGAAAATGATAGAGAAATGAGAAAGGAAAACAAAGACTTAAAGAAACAAGAAACAAATGAGGGCAGAGATTATGAGAGAAAATTGTTGAAGTCAATTTGATTCCCCAAGTCTGTAAAGTGTCTCTTTTTGACCTGGCAATGAACTGTTACATTTCTATATATTCTCAGTTCAGATGAAAGGTCACAAAGCTGTCACATTAACTCTGTTTCTCTCTCCACAGATGAAGGCCTGACCTGCTGAGGAATTCTAGCATTTTCAGATTCAAGTCAGGATTGTAAACTGTGAGAATTTTTAAAGATATTGTCCCGAATTAATTTACCTCATCGACAACAAACGTCTCGGCCTCATGAAACTCCAGTCTCATTGTTTTATATTCAGGTCTGGGGGATAATGTTCACTGTTTTATATTCGGGTCTGGGGGATAATGTTCACTGTTTTATATTCGGGTCTGGGGGACAATATTCACTCTTTCATATTCGGGTCTGGTGCAGATTTAAATGAGGAGCCTCTTCAATTGAGGAGAATAACTGCATTTTTGGTTTGACTTTAAGCAAAATGAACTATCCAGGTGTGAGGGACAAACATTTTCCGATTTAGAGCAGTCAGTTAAGGCGAGCTTGAATCTAAATCCTTCAATTCTGTAAATTTAAACTAAAAGCAGACAAGCAGGAAGCTGCTGACGGTTAAAGGGGCCGGGATGGTGTTGGGGATAGGTGTCTGGAGGAAGCCTGACACACACACTGCACAGGGTGAGTAGAGGAAAGGGAGGAATTACTTGATTAAACAGGGAGCCAGGGACAATAGCGGAAGGCGGGAATCACTGGGAATGGAGCAGTGGGATAAAGACACCTCAGAGAATCATTGAATGGTTACAGCACAGATGGAGGCCGTTTGGCCCGTCCTGTCTGTGTTGTCCACTGAAGGAACAATTTTCCTCGTGCCACCTCAGGGCTATGGGCCAAGTGCTGGAAAATGGGATTGTAATAGATAGGTGTTGATGGCCTGCACGGACACGATGGGACGAAGGGCCTGTTTCTGTGCTGTACAACTCTGATTCTATGACTTCCCTCCCTTTGCCCCGTAGCCCTGGGATTAAACGAGTCTTAAACAAGACTTGTATGAAACAAGGTGTTTAGGTGATGGGGGAGCAGCAACAAAGATAAACAACCTTTTCACACAGTGAATTGGGGGCGGGGTGCAGGACAATGTAACTGTGCAGGTCAGTGAGGATCCCCAAAGCCCATCAGCTGTCGGCATGCTGTATATAGAGGGCCCTGGGGGAGGGGAGAATGGAACTATTTGGGACACAGCACAAGGTGGGAGGTCACCCCTCCCCCACTCCCCTGGCTACACAAATGACTCACCTTGGACTGTCCCACACCTGGGCTGGGCGGGGTTAAGGTGCAGGAAGCTGCAAGCTGGTAGGTTGAGCTGTGAACTGGGTGGAGTTGGGGGGTTTAAATGACGGATCTGGGGCTATATCAGTATGTGTTCATACTGACAACAGACTGCTCAGATGCTCTCTCTGTTGGACTGGGTTCAGGCAATCACTTAATCTCACTGTGCACCAGCGAATTCACACTGGGGCGAGGCCATTCACCTGCTCCAAGTGCGGAAGTCGATTCACTAGTTCTTCCATCCTGCTGAAACACCTGTTTACACTGTGACAAGAGCTTTAAAAACCCATATTCATTGATGGTTCACCAGTGCATTCATTCCGCTTCCACTCCATTCATCTGCTCTCACTGCGGGTATAGGTTCAGGTGATTGTCCATCCTGCTGCAACACCAGTGAGTTCACACTGGGGAGAGGTCATTCACCTGCTCCATATGTGAGGAGGGATTCTCACTGATGGAAGATCTTTTAAATGTGTAGATTGCAGAAAGAGTTATAAAAGTTCTGTGGAGCTGATGTTCCATCAACGTGTTCACACTGACCAGAGCCTGTTTAAGTGCTCTCTCTGTGGGACTGGGTTCAAGTGATCATGTGATCTCAGTGTTCACCAGTGCACTCACACTGGGGAGGAGACCATTCATCTGTTCTGTTTGGGAGAGATTCACTCCTTCATCCCACCTCCATACCCATTAGTTCTGAAGAGGAGTCATACTGACTTGAAACGTTAACTCTGTTTCTCTCTCCACAGATGCTGTCCGACCTGCTGAGCTTTTCCAGCATTTTCTGTTTATAATTTTAGATTTCCAACATGTGCAGTATTTTGCTTTCATCTATAACTATCGACTTGTTTACATGGGTCAGGAAGCTTTTCAAAGTTCTGACCATGAGCCAAGATTTAAAAGCAAAATGGGTGCTGAGACACAAACACATTCACGCTGGGGAGAGGCTGTTCACCTGCTATGTGTGTGGGAGGAGATTCACTCAGTCATCTCACCTATTGACACCCCAGTGAGTTCACGAACGGCTGCAGGAATTGGATTCTGCTGTTATTGCTGTTGTTAACCACATCCAGGACTAAACCATTCTGACAGAGTTTGTTTCTGTTGATGTTCATAATCCTTGTAACTGTACTGAAGTTTAATATTCTGGATAAATGTGAAATAAATCAGGTTTATTTTAAACACATTGTGGATTTTTGCCTTTCCCACCTCGGTGTTTAACATCACCTGGCTGGAGCTCAGGAAGGACAATCTGGGTCGTGGATCACACAGCAGGAACAGAACTTCAGCCTGGACACAGTCCCTCAGGGTCACACTGAGAGGGACAAACAGCACTTTGGTCTTTCTCATCTCTCTTCACTGACAGCAAAGCCCCCGTGTGGGTTAATCCTGAGGTGTGTAAGAAATGTGTCCCAGCCGCTCTCTTCCATGGTTCAGAGCTCCTAGACACGGATCAAAAGGCTCCTTTACAACTGTGTTTAGAGTCAGGAGGAACAACGGTGTTGTCAAATCAGAGTTTGGTGTAAAACTGTGATCTGTTTCTGACTGAAAGGGAAAATCAGGTTTAAATTTCCAGTCTGAAAATGACTGTGCTAATTATTCTATGAAGATTTACTGTGTTTGTGACAGACCAAAATCGATTACTTTAAGGCAGAATTAAACCCATTTGAAATAAATTTGCAAAATTCTGTATTAAAATAGCTGGTAGATGATTTCAGAGGTACCTGTTAACTGCTGGGAGAATTATACAACAGATAAAGAAATACCTGCAGCACATTTCCTGGAGTTCCCTGTTTTATTGATGTGTGTTAGACACCAGGATAACTAAAAATACTCAACCCTGAACATCCATGTGGTTGCGATCCTCAAAGTTATTCTGGGATCACTCCCGCTGTGTAGCTCCAGCACTGACCCTGCTGCCGGTTGGAGGCTTGGGGAGTGGGCCCTCCAGGAGTGGATTGGGAGAAAGCAGTGTTTCAGTATCCTGACTAATATACGGTGAGGAACCAGAGGAATCCTTACTGAGGGACTGTCTGGGGCTTTACCTCTCAGTGTAGGTCTAGGGGTGAATGATTCTCGACTCCCTGAACTGCCGGACATTGAACCCAGTTTGGAACAAGATGAATTCAGTGTCCAGGAGAACTGGGACCAATATCACCCACAATTGAGGGAGAGAAAAGCAGTCATTAGAGAAGAGATCTTTGGGAAAGAAGATGGTGAACAATTGTGGAAATAACAGCAAAGCTTTCCCAGCTCCATCAGGAGTGGGAAGATGGTTAAAGGTCGTTTCGAGCCACTGAAAGACAGTTGAGGACAGATTGAATCAGATTGCCAGGCTATGACTGAGCTGTTAAATGACTTTCACATCAGCCTGCACTCCTGTGGATGATGCTCAGATTCCAGCTGTGGGATGTGCTGTCGACAATAACATCATCAATATTAAAATAGGAAGGGATTGTCACCCTGGAGAAAATAGGAAATCTCAAACTAGATGGTGCTCCAGGTCCAAATGATATCCACCCAAGGGGGTTTAAAGAGATGTGACGGGTGCCCTGTGAACCTCTTGTCCGTATCTTCAGCAGCTCAACAGAGTCAGCGATTGTTCCCTGAGATGGGAAAGTAGCTCATGGTGTTCGCACTTTCCAAATTGGGGACAAATCAGAGCCAGGTAATGATAGGCCCATCAGTGTGGCCACAATCACAGGGAAGATGCTTGAAGGTTTCTGATTCTGTTTCTGATCACTGGGGGAGAGAAGGATCCATTAGAGATCCTCAATATGGATTCTGGAAAAGAATGTCACACCTTGGAAAACCTGTTGTGTTTTGTGAAGAAGTTGCTGTGCTGGTGGATGAGGGGAATCAGGTTGACATTGTCTATCTCAGGGTGTAATCCAACAACAACACCTTGTATTTACACAGAGGGTTGTGGGGCTTGAAGAGGTTACAGAGATACTGAAGATCCGTTTGACATTGTCTGTCTCAGGGGTGTCAAACTCCTTTTCCATGGTGGCTCTGATCCGATATGCTGGCACTGGGAGAGGACCACATTCAGCAGAAGTTATTAAAATGAAACAAGATACTGATAAACTTTATCAGTATTCACTGAAATCTCGATTTTATTTACTGCTCCTGCTGCTCCAGATACCTGGCACCTCTTCACTTGACCCATCACATCAACACTTGGAGCAAATGACTGGGCTGAGGCCTTTCTTGGATAAAAACATGAGGACCACTTGTCAGCACAGAATCAGAGAAATTTACAGCACAGAGGAGGCCATTCAGCCCATCATGTTTGTACTGGTTGAAAATGAGCTATCCAGTCCAATCCCACTTTCCAGCTCTTGGTCTGTAGTCTTGTAGATTACAGCACGACTGGTGCATATCCCAGTCCTTTTTAAATGTGAGTATTTCTGCCTCTACCGTCCTTTCAGATAGTGAGTTAAAGTTCCCCACCACCCTCTAAGTGAAAACATTACTCAACTCCCCTCTAATCTTCCCACCAATTACTTTAAATCTCAGCCCCCTGGTTACTGACCTCTCTGTTAATGAAATAGGTCCTTCCTATCCAATCTATCTGGGACCCTCATCATTTTATACACATCAATTAAACGTCTCCTCAGCATCCTCTATTCCAAGAAAACAACACCCACCTCTCCAAATCCTCCTCAGGGTTAAAATCACCAGTCCTGGCATCATCCAGATAAATCTTTTCTGTGCCCTCTCCAGTGTGATCACATTCTTCCTGTGAGGTGCTGAATAGAACTGGACTGCGCTCTAACTAGCGTTTTTTATATTTCTAGAATAACCACGCTCTCACCTTCCATTCACTTCAATGTGAGGGAAACACAGCTGGAACCGGTCAGCATCTGAAAGATATTTACAAATTTTCGAGGGTTCCTTACAGTTGGGGTCTTCCTCTGTTTTGTCCACTCGAGGTGTTAGATAACAGACTTTCTCCTGTGAATATCGAACTGGAGTTTTGGGCCGTGAGGCGTTTCCTTGTTCATCTTGTTGACTCTAAATATTGAATTGTGTGGTTTCAGACACCAGGTAATCAAGCTGACAACAGATTGTCTCACACTGACTTTATTAACGGCACTGCAATCATACAGATAGAGCATATTTCCCCAGTCCAGAATAGGGATAATCACAGAATCTTTACAGTGCAGGAGGCCATTCGTTCCTCGAGTCTCCACTGGCTCTCTGAAATTGCATTCCACCTAGTCCCACTCCCCTGCCTTATCCCGTAACCTTGCACATTCTCTCTTTTCAGGTAGCAGCCCAGCTCCCTTCTGAATCCCTCAATCGAACCTGCCTCTACTGCCCTTTCAGGAAGTTCGTACCAGACTCCAACTTCCCTGTGGGTGAAAAAAATGTTCCCTCACATCGCATTTAGGGAGGGAATTTAAAAGCTTCACATCAAGGCACAGCCACCAATGATGGAATAATTAAAATCCTGGGTATTCAAGAGGGCAGAATGAGGGGCGCAGAGGGACATGTGACTGGAGATTACAGAGATAGGGAGTGATGAGGCCACAGAGGGATTTGAAAATTAGGATACAAATTTTAAAATTGAGGCATTCCTTGACCAGGAGCCAATGTCGGTCAATGAGCACATGGGTGATGAGTGAATGGAACTTGGTGTGAGAAAACTCATGGACGGCAGAGCTTTGGATGATCTCACGTTTCCATATGGGGGTGGGGTGAATGTGAGGGGCCAGCCAGGAATGCATTGGAATCATCAAGTCTAAAGGTAACACGGACATGAATGAGGGTTTGAGCAGCAGACAGCCAGAGAGTGGTGAATCTATGGAATTCATTGCCACAGAAGGCTGTGGAGGCCAGGTCATTGATTGTATTTAAGACCAAGATATATAGGTTCTTGATTGGTAAGAGGATCAAAGATTACGGGGAGAAGGCAGGAGAATGGGATTGAGAAACTTATCAGCCATAATTGAATGGTGGAGCAGACTCGATGGGCCGAATGGCCTAATTTCTGCTCCTATGTCTTATGGTCTTATGAGCTGGGGTGGGGTGGATACAGGCAACATTATGGAGATTGAAATATCTAGTATTAGTGATGATATGGATATGTGGTCAGAAAGTCATCTTGGAGTCAAATAAGACACTGAGATTATGAACAGCGTGGTTCAGCCTCGGACAGTCCCAGGGAGAGGGATGGACTCGGCAGTTAGGGAATGGGATTTGTAGTGGTGACCGAAGATAATGACTTTGGTTTTCCCAATTTCTAATTGGACGAAATTTCTGCGCATACAACACTGGATGTGGGATAAGCAGTTTGATAATTTAGTAACAGTGGAGGAACGGAGAGGGACGGTGGTGAGGTAGAGCTGGGTGTTGTCAGTGTACATGTGAAAACTAACACGGTGATTTTGGATGATGTCACCGAGTGGCAGCATGTAGAATAGAAATAGGAGGGGCCAAGGACAGATCCTTGGGGGACACCAAGTACAAGGACTTTGGAGAGGAAAGGGAGGTTGGAGATGGGGTGATAGTTTACAATGACGATTGTGGAAAGTTTTTTTTCAGGATGGGTGATGATGGCGGATTTAAAGGTGAGGGGAACAGTACCAGGAGAGAGACAGAACCATTAGCTGATATTGTTGAAATGGAGAAGTTGGGTGGTCAACAGTTTAGTGTGAATAGGGTTAAGGCAACAGAGGTGGGTCTCATGGGCAAGATAAGCACTGAGACAGCATGGGGGGAGATGGGAAAGAAACTGGGGAAAGATGTGGATTCTGGTCTCGGACAAGGGGGAGTTTTAGAGACAGTTTGTCCCGGTGGACTACTGGAAGGGAGGGAAGCAGCAGAGGCAGCTGATCGGATTGTCCCAATGTTAGTGACAAAGAAGCTCCATGAGATCCTCACACTTGTTGTTGGAGGTGAGGGTGGAGGAGACAGGGGAGAGGGAGAGGCCCTTCAAAAGGAACTAACTTGTGTTAGAGAGATTAACAAGATTCACCAGACAGTGTGTTTTACACAAAGCTGATTTATTTGATTTTTATCCAGAATATTAACACCTATAACTGGGCTGGAATTTACGAACATCAGCAGAAATACTCCCCAATGAAAATCGTTCAGTCCCGGGTGGAATTAACAGGAAAACTCATTGTATTTACTTGTGATCTTAAAAAGACTCAATATTGTGTGTGTAATACAAAGCCGATTTATTTGACTTTTGTCCAGAACATTAATGCCTATAATGTTACATTAATGCCTATAACTTAACGTCAGAGAAACAGACCCTAATGATCATCGTTCATTCCTGAATGTAATTAAAAGTAAAATCCAATCACTGTCTTTATGTGTGAACCCGCTGGTGTCTCAGCAGCTTAGATAACTGAGTGAATCCCTTCCCACACTGGGAGCGGGTGAATGGCCTCTCCTCAGTGTGAACTCGCTGGTGTGCAGTGAGGTGAGATGCTCATCTGAACCCAGTCCCACAGTGAGAGCACCTGAACGGTCTCTCGTCAGTGTGAACACGTTGATGATGCATCAGTTCCCTGGAACTTTTGTAACACTTGCTGCAGTCTGGGCATGTAAAGGGTCTCTCCCCAGTATGAACTCGCTGGTGTCTCAGCAGGTTAGATGAGTGAGTGAATCCCTTCCCACACTGGGAGCAGGTGAATGGTTTCTCCCCAGTGTGAACTCGCTGGTGTGTCAACAGGTGCGATAACTGAGTGAATCCCTTCCCACAGTTAGAGCAGGTGAACTCTCCAGTGTGAACTCGCTGGTGTCCAGTGAGTTGAGATGATCGCCTGAACCCAGCCCCACAGTGAGAGCACCTGAACGGTCTCTCGTCAGTGTGAACACGTTGATGGGACATCAGGTCCTGGGTACTTTTAAAGCTCTTCCCACAGTCTGGGCATTTAAAAGGTCTTTCGTCGGTGCAAACACGCTGGTGTTTCAGCAGGTTGGATGAGTGAGTGAATCCCTTCCCACACTCGGAACAGGTGAACGGCCTCTCCCCCTTGTGAACCCGCTGGTGTTGTTGCAGCCCTGTCGATCGAGTGAATCCCTTCCCATACTCAGGACATGTGAACGGCCTCTTCCCAGTATGAACTCGCTGGTGTTGCAGCAGGTTGGATGACTGAGTGAATCCCTTTCCACACTCAGAGCAGGTGAATGGCCTCTCTCCACTGTGAACCCGCTGGTGTTTAAGCAGGTCAGATGAGCGAGTGAAACCCTTCTCACACTCAGAGCAAGTGAACGGTCTCTCCCCAGTGTGGACTCGCTGGTGTCTCAGCAGGTCAGATGACTGATTGAATCCCTTCCCACACTCAGAGCAGGTGAACAGTCTCTCCGAGGTGTGAACTCGTTGGTGTTGCAACATGTCGGATGAGTGAATGAATCCCTTCCCACACTCGGAGCAGGTGAACGGTCTCTCCCCAGTGTGAACTCGCTGGTGTGTCAACAGGTGGGAGGAGGTAGTGAATCCCTTCCCACACTCAGGGCAATGTTGGCATTTATTTTGAGAGAACTAGAATATAAAAGCAGGGATATGCTGCTGAGGCTTTATAAGGCTCTGGTCAGACTACATTTAGAATATTGTGAGCAATTTTGGGCCCCATATCTCAGGAAGGATGTGCTGGCCCTGGAGAGGGTCCAGAGGAGGTTCACGAGAATGATCCCAGGAATGAAAGGCTTAACATATGAGGAACGTTTGAGGACTTTGGGTCTATACTCGATGGAGTTTAGAAGGATGAGGGGGGATCTGATTGAAACTTACAGAATACTGAAAGGCCTGGATAGAGTGGACGTGGGGAGGATGTTTCCATTAGTAGGAGAGACTAGGACCCGAGGGCACAGCCTCAGAGTAAAGGGAAGACCTTTTAGAACAGAGATGAGGAGAAACATCTTTAGCCAGAGAGTGGCAAATCTATGGAATTCATTGCCACAGAAGGCTGTGGAGGCCAGATCATTGAGTGTATTTAAGACCGAGATAGATAGCTTCTTGATTGGTAAGGGGATCAAAGGTTACGGGGAGAAGGCGGGAGAATGGGGTTGAGAAACTTATCAGCCATGATTGAATGGCAGAGCAGACTCGATGGGCCGAATGGCCTAATTTCTACTCCTATGTCTTATGGTCTTACAGATTCATCCTCCCCACCTGTTGATCATCTCTCACAATTCTAAATTATTGGCACGTCGTAAATATATGTGGTTCAAACAGAAGTTCATGCACGGACTTTAAAGATTCTCTGGCTCTCTGTTCACCTGCATCCACCTTGTGGATATTTTCCAAATCCAGATTCTATTTCCCTCTTCAATTTAACTTCATTCCGTTTAATAGATATGAGTGTGTTTAATTCAATGCTGATTGTTTTTTAGTTAGTTTCACTATGGAGTGTGTGTTAATGTCCTGATGATTTAAAATGTCTCATTCAATTTTCCACAATAATCACTCCATGTTGTTCTGTTGTCGAGTAGCTGGGCATGTCTGGGACCTGCTCTTCAGTACAGGGTCACCATGCATTTCCACATGTTAATTACACCACACAGGACATATCACATCTGCACACTCACGCTGTATCCCAATACCATGCTGCATGTGCCAACCTACGCAAGTTACTCTTGGTCTTTCAGGTGATCTTATCAAAATATCAGTGGGGTGTCTGCCTGAAGATCTTTGCTGATCTAACCCTGCCTGTTTCTGGAGTCTCGGATAGTGGCCAGACTATCAAATTCAGTTTCTTTTAAAATACAGAGACAAGGACACAAATATCACCAATAGAAATCTCTGTTTACTGTTCTCATCTACACTTTCCTGACTTTAACTAGAATGTACATGTACATTAGATTGATTATTCCATTGAACTATACCCAGGTGAATTATTCCATTTCCCGACTGGTGGTGTGATTTTCTTTATCTTTTATTCTAAATGCATCATTTCATGAATTACTATTCTATCTCATTCAGGAGCACTGGAGGAACTTTACTGTCCCATTTAATACTCACATAATATAGTGTTTGTAGATCAGAGACAGAAGTACAGATACTTGCAATCAGATTGTAGATCACTCCCATATCTCCTGTTCTCAGACACTTTGTCCTGAATTATAACAAATGGGATGAAGCCAAATGTTTAAAAAGCAAAGCCTTTTGTTTACATTGTCACCGTGCTGTCAGTGGAAAGGGATAACTTCTCAGCTTGTTAGCAAAGGGGCTGAAGAAACATTCTCAAATGTGCACACTTGTGTCAACTTTATGTAACTTCATTTTCAGATCAAGGATGAACCAAACCCCATTTCAATCTTTGTTTTTCCAATTCTCTTGGTATTTTTATCAGCTTTTTCAAAATGTTATTATTTTCTTCTTCCCCAGGCACCTTTCCAAATGACGGTAATAAAACTGAAGAAAAATAAAACTGAAAAAGTTCACTTTCACAGGCAAAAGGAGCTTCAACCTTCTGAGACTGAAAAGAGTTAAAGAGGGTGGAGCTTCCCACAGCTTGTGAGCTCCGGAACACAACCTCAAGGCTGAAGCTTATCTTTAGGGAATCCAACTTTTCAATGCCTTTTACAATTGTACAAGTTCATTGTGATTCATACTTAAAGGTTTACTTTCACTCAGTCATTATAACCTTTCACTTTCCTCAGCACAGAAGCTGGCAGCATTTTAGATTCAATCCCAATTGTAAACTTCTCTTGTAGCTGGTGTATGGAGAAGATCATGTCCACTGTAGATCTGCCAGCACAGAAACCGCACTGTGCTTCTGGATACACTCGCTCTGCAAGTAGATGGAGTCTTTTAGGCCTGACCCTAGTGAAGGTCGTCCCTGTGATGCTGAGGAGTGAGATGTCCCTGTAGTTGTTGCAATCTCCTCTGTCACCTTTCTTTTTGTATATTGTAATCATTCTTCAATCACACACGTGTACTGTGGAATGGATCCTACCACCCAACAGAGAAGGAGGAGCTCATGAAGCTGTGACAGTGGATGGGACTTTCTGGGCTAGAGCAGTTCAGCTGGAATTCCATCCTTGCTGGGTGTCTTTCTGCTTGCTAAACAATTAATGGCCTTTTCGAGCTCACGTGATGAGGGTTCCTCGTCCAACCCAACCATGACAGGAAGCTGCAGGAGGGAGTCAAACAGAGACTGGGAGATGTCCTTCTCACAGGAGTACAGCTCACAGCAGTTTCAACCCAATGGGACATCTGTTTACGTCTGTCAGTGAGAACTTCACCTCCATTTGGTGATGGTCAGACCAAGCGCCCTCCTGATCCCATCATACACACCACATAGATTTCCATTGTCACAGGCAGTTTGGATTTCTTGACATCGGCTGTTCCAGTGTTTATTTACATAGTATCTCCCTGTCTTTTAACAATTGTCTTAGCTACTTGCAAGTTACATAATGTTCTAGTTGTTGGGTTTATGTTGTAATCAGGCAGGCTTTGCTTTTTGCTTCAATGACAGATTCATCTCTGCTGAGTGGGTCTCAAACCTGTCTTTGTTGTGGGCTCCACCTTTCCCAAATGTTGCTGCTGCTGTGTCAGAAATGATTGAACTTAGCGCCTTCCAAGATTCAACAATATCAGTGTTGACTGCTGAAGCTTTTATCGATGTGCATGTAAAATATTTTACTGTTTTGCTTATGTTCCTTGATAAATTAATTTCATCATGGAGGTATCTCTGTGTGGAATGTACAAGTCAGTAAGAATTGTCAGAAAGGATTAATCAGCACTCTCTAACTGGAGATGTTAATCAGTGGAACCTCTCAGACACTGAATTGTAGTCTTTGCTCCAAAAGTCAGTTTAGGATTGAAGTAAAAATTCATAATTTTATTGTAATCAAGTTCTTGAATTAAGAGGAAAGATCACAGATGGTGCTTTTAAAAAGGGACACTGCAGCTCAGATAATCAGTGACAGATCCAGAAAAGTAAACTCCAGCCAGTTATAGGGTTGTTAATATCAGCAGAATCAAAGCTAATACTATCTGATGTGACTATCCTGGATGTGACTAACAGCAGCAATAACAGCAAAATCCAATCCCTGCAGTCACTTGTGAATTCGCTGGTGTGACAGCAGGTTGGCTGACTGAGTGAATCCCTTCCCACACACAGTGCAGGTGAATGGCCTCTCCCCAGTGTGAACTCGCTTGTGTACTTTAAGATTGGATGGAGACCTGAACCTCTTTCCACAGGAAGTGCAGCTGAATGGCTTCTCCCCAGTGTGAACTTGCTGGTGTGAACTTGCTGGTGTGACTTAAGGCTGGCTGACTGAGTGAATCCTTCGCACACACAGAGCAGGTGAATGGTTTCTCCCCAGTGTGAACTCGCTGGTGTGACTGAAGGCTGGCTGACTGAGTGAATCCTTCGCACACACAGAGCAGGTGAATGGTTTCTCCCCAGTGTGAACTCGCTGGTGTGACTGAAGGCTGGCTGACTGAGTGAATACCTTCGCACACACAGAGCAGATGAATGGTTTCTCCCCAGCGTGAACTCGCTGGTGCGCAGTGAGGTCGGAGGAATGCCTGAACTTCTTTCCACAGGAACTGCAGCTGAACAGCCTCTCCTCAGTGTGAATTTGCTGGTGTTTTACTAGGTTGGAGGGCACAGTGAATCCCTTTCCACACACGGAGCAGGTGAATGGCCTCTCCCCAGTGTGAAATCGCTGGTGTCCACTCAGGTGGGATGAAGACCTGAACCTCTTACCACAGTAAGTGCAGCTGAAGGGCCTCTCCCCAGTGTGACCTCGCTGATGTGTCAGCAGAGTGGATGACTGAGTGAATCCCTTGCCACACACGGAGCAGGTGAACGGCTTCTCTCCAGTGTGAATACTTTGATGGCTTCTCAGCAGAGATGGATAATTGAATCCTTTCCCACAGTCCCCACATTTCCACGGTTTCACCATGGTGTTGGCCCCAGTGTGAGTGCGTCAATGAAATTCCAGCTGGGATGGATAACTGAATAGCTTCACACCATTCTCACATTTTCTCATCCACACACAGAACACGTGTACAGTTTCTCCCCACTGTGAATGGTGCAATGTTTCTTCAGGCTGTGTAACTGGTTAAAGCTCTTTCCGCAGTGAGTTCACTGGAACACTGTCAGTCGGGTGTGTGTGTGTCTCGGTCCTTTCCCAGTCACACTGATGTTTGAAATCTTTTCCCATAGACAGAACAGTCAAACATTTCCCCTTCCACATTCAAAGGTCAATTCTATTCAGGTCTTGATGAATCGAGTGACTCAGTCAGATGTTGATGTGATGTTTGGTTTGCATTTCCAATCTACAAATCTTAATATTTGATGATGTTTAGCATCTGAAAATCCTTCCCTTCTAAGACCCTGTAAAAGGAGTTAATAAAAGTCATCACTGTCAGTCCAGCATGGAAATTAGTCATTGACAATTCCACTTGCTACAGAATATTTCTTCCTGTCATCTCCCCTCCCCCATCCCAAACTGTAAATCACAGTCCCACACACACTCTCCTTCCTGTGATGAGAAATCCAAACCAAGAGATCCAATCTTCACCATTTCTTTCCTCTCCCAGTTTTCTCTCTCCCTCTGCTCTGGCTGGGTTCAGTTCTACAGCCCTGCTGTAAAAGGAATTGGAAAAGGAGACTGTAAGTTCAAGATTAGAAACTGAGAAGAGACAAACATTTCTCTTGGTTTGAGTTTGCTGTGTGTAAATTCTCCCCTTCTAACCCCCTGTAAAAGGACTTTGCTAAATCCATCCCTGTCAGTCTAGGATAGAAATTCACAACATTCTCTCCTCCTACTACCTGGACCAGGATGACTGCGCATGCGCCCTGCTGCACATTGCCCCCTATAAAGATGGCGGCCGTTACCCTGGGCCTGGCAAAGAGAGAAATCCAGACTTTTTCGGCCCGTTTTCTGCAAACCCAAGACCGGTACCTTGTTATTTGGGGTCTGAGGCCTGCACTGTGTCTTTATGAAGCCTCCCTGCCCACTCCGCTGGCTCCATTCCTCCTCACACACCCACTAACTCTGTTAGTTTGCTCCACTCAACATTCTCTCACCCGCTCTGAGCAGCTACAGTCACAGACCAGCACTGCGCATGCTCATGAAACAGACAGTAATGCGCATGTGCAGGGAGCTGCTGTTTTGAGGATAGGGCACATTCTTCTCCCATTTGAATGCTGGGTGGTCCCGCCGCCATTGAAAGCCCTTTTCTTTTGCACAGCAAATTATGGTTTGTGATCCGATGATGACTGGATGCCAGAGTCAAGATATAACATTATTTATCAATTGATATAACAAACAAAGTGCATGGGTTTCTGCTATAGTTCTGTCCTGGGTGCAAATAGCAGAACAATCCTCTACATTTCAGTGTGAACTGTCTGGAGTCTTAGTCTGCAGTGCGAACCAAATATTTCTTCCCGTAAATAGAACTTTTAAACTTAGTTTTTGTTAGTAAAGGACGAACATATGAACATACGAACAAGCAGTAGGAGCAAGGAGAAGGGGTATATGCCCCCTTGAGCCTCTTCTACCTTTTAATAAGATCATGGCTGATCTGGCAGTCACCTCAAATCTGCATCCCTCTTCCCGCCAATAATATATCACCCCCCCTTGCTCATCAAGAATCTATCCACCTCTGCCTTAAAAATATTCAAAGATTCTGCTTCCACCACACTTTCAGGAAGAGAGTTCCAAAGAATCACGATCCTCTGAGAGAGAAAAAATCACCTCTTCTCCATTTTAAAGAGGTGATCTCTTATTTTTAAACAGTCAGAGAACGACCAGACTTTAGCACGGGGCCAGTGGAAAGTTCAGTTAACATGATTGTCAAGCAGTGATGAAGTGAATTTTCAATTCATGTGCACCTTGTTTGTGCATTTTCCAGATTAAAACTTGAATTGAATCCATCGTTCTCCATCATAAGAGCATTCAAGGTGGAAAGCCATAAATACTTCGACACTCAGGAAATCAATGGATATGAAGGTAGGGTGAAAGTAGAGTGGAGCTGGAAGATCATTCAATGTTGGAGCAGGTTCAATCATTGGTCTATCAATCAATGGTCTATCCCTGCTCCAATTTCTTGTGTTCTTTTGAACATCACTATGAATCACTGTGATCCTTTAAAAGCGGAGGCTGGTGGGGGAAAAGTGAGGGGGAGAGCAACCCAATCATGGTTCTGGAAGTGATAAATAAATGAAACTGGCGTTAAGGAGAGCTTTGAGATTGGATGGGTCGGTGCTGCTGGAGGGAAAGATCGAGTGTGTACATACGGTGGTGCATGGCACTGAGTGTGGATCTCAATGTGAGGTGAGAACAGCAGTGCGAGGAGCATTCTATGTCCCGGAGATACCTGTCTTCCTGGGTGGATTCAAAACATGAGGGATGCAACTTCAATTGAATCCACACGGGGTATGTCAGATGGAGACAGTCACTAAGGAAGGAGCCATGATAGGGTCTCCCTTGTCCTCACTTTTCACCCCACCAGCCTCCACATTCAGAGGATCATCCTCCGTCACTTCTGCCAACTCCAGCATGATGCCACCACCAAACACATCTTCCCCTCACCAACCCCATCAGCATTTCATAGGGACTACTCTGGGACACCCTGGTCAACTCCTCCATCACTCCTAACACCTCATCCCCTTCTCAAGGCACCTTCGCATGCAATCGTGAAAGGTGCAACACCAGCACCTTTATCACCTCCTTTCTCACTGTCCAAGGGGACAAATACTCCTCTTCAGAGAAGCAGCACTTCACTTGCACTTCCCTCAATTTAGTCTACTGCATTTTCTGCTCCCAATGCGGTTTCCTCTACATTGGAGAGACCAAACGCAGACAGGGTGACTGCTTTGAGGAACACCTTTGGTCTGTCCGCAATCATGACACAGACCTCCCTGTCGCTTGCCAATTCAACACACCACCCTGTTCTCATGCCCACATGTCTGTCCTTGGCCTGCTGCAATGTTCCATTGAATCTTAATGCAAACTGGAGGAACGGCAACTCATCTTCCGATTAGGCACTTTACAGCCTTCTGGATTTAACATCGAGTTCAACAACGTCATGGCATCTACTCTTTCCTCTATCCTCCTCCCTTTTTCACCCATTAAAAAAATTTTATTTTATTTTTTATCCACTTATTGTCATTTTTATTCATTTATTCATGTTTTATTCCCTTTTACATCGTCTTTCATTTTGTCCATGACATCTTTGTCAATCTCTCCTTAGCCCCACCTATCGCTGGCCCTCGATCCAGCTTCACCTGCTCCACCCCCGCAACCACCTTAAAACTGTATACATTTTGTCACATTTCCACTTCTCTTTAGCTCTGAAGAAGGGTCAAACAGACTCAAAGTATTAACTGTGTTTCTCACTCCACAGATGATGTCAGACCAGCTGAGATTTTCCAGTATTTTCTGTTTTTATCTCTGAATTACTAGTCTAGTGACAATATCACTATTGGATTGGCTCCCCCTCTTGTGGTAAACTAATTTCTAATGAGAGTTCCTGAATTATGGGGAAGGATCAGAGACAGCGGTTCTTAAAGGGACACTGCAGCCCCGAGAACACAACCAGCAAATGATCCAGAATATTAAACTCCAGCCCAGTAACAGGGATTTTTAACATCAGCAGAAACAAACCCCAACTCTCAGAATGAACATGGTTCAGCCCCGGATGTGATTAACAAAGAACAAAGAAAAGTACAACACAGGAACAGGCCCTTCGGCCCTCCAAGCCTGTGCCGATCATATTGCCCGTCAACTAAAACATTTTGCACTTCCGGGGTCCGTATACCTCTATTCCCATTCTATTCATGTATTTGGCAAGCTGCCTCTTAAACATCACTATCGTAGCTGTTTCCACAACCTCCTCTGGCAGCGAATTCCAGACACAGCAGTAATAACAGCAGAATCCAACTTCTGTAGTCACTTGTGAACTCGCTGGTGTCTCAGCAAGTTGGATGACTGGGTGAATTCCTTCCCACACTTGGAGCAGCTGAATGGCCTCTCCCCAGTGTGAAGTCGCTGGTGTGTTAGCAGGTCAGATGACCGAGTGAAACCCTTCCCACACTTGGAGCAGGTGAATGGCCTCTCCCCAGTGTGAAGTCGCTGGTGTGCAATGAGGCTGAATGAAGACTGAATCTCTTTCCACAAGAAGTACAGCTGAACAGCCTCTCCCCAGTGTGAATTCGCTGGTGTGTTAGCAGGTCAGATGACCGAGTGAAACCCTTCCCACACTCGGAGAAGGTGAATGGAATTAGAGAGGGAGAGAAGGAAGGAAGGAAACCCTAGGAGGTTTGGAGAAACCACCTTCATGATCGCTCATTAAACTCCACACAGTAAGTTTTAGACACAAGGTTAACGTCAGCTATTCTGTATGGTCGGTCAGAGGGTTTCAGATTAATGTTTTGTCACGAGTAATGACTGAATTGAATGATCAAACATCCAGCCTCCGCATTCAAAGGATCATCCTCCGCCATTTCCGCCAACTCCAGCATGATGCCACCACCAAACACATCTTCCCTTCACCCCCCTTATCGGCATTCCGTAGGGATCGCTCCCTCCGGGACACCCTGGTCCACTCCTCCATCACCCCCTACTCCTCAACCCCCTCCTATGGCACCACCCCATGCCCACGCAAAAGATGTAACACCTGCCCCTTCACTTCCTCTCTCCTCACCGTCCAAGGGCCCAAACATTCCTTTCAAGTGAAGCAGCATTTCACTTGCATTTCCCCCAACTTAGTCTACTGCATTCGTTGCTCCCAATGTGGTCTCCTCTACATTGGAGAGACCAAACGTAAACTGGGCGACCGCTTTGCAGAACACCTGCGGTCTGTCCGCAAGAATGATCCAAACCTCCCTGTCGCTTGCCATTTTAACACTCCACCCTGCTCTCTTGCCCACATGTCTGTCCTTGGCTTGCTGCATTGTTCCAGTGAAGCCCAACGCAAACTGGAGGAACAACACCTCATCTTCCGACTAGGCACCTTACAGCCTTCCGGTCTGAATATTGAATTCAATAACTTTAGGTCGTGAACTCCCTCCTGCATCCCCACCCCCTTTCTGTTTCCCCCTTTTTCCCCCTTTTTTTTCCCTATAAATTTTATAGATTTCTCTTTTCCCATCTATTTCCATTATTTTTAAATATTTTAAAATCTTTTATGCTCCCCCCACCCCCACTAGAGCTGTACCTTGAGTGCCCTACCATCCATTCTTAATTAGCACATTCGTTTAGATAATATCACCAACTTTAACTTTAACACCTATGTGTTCTTTTGTACCATTGTCGCTGACATCTTTTGATGATCTGCTTCTATCACTGCTTGTTTGTCTACACAAGCACCTCTCTCTCTCTCTATCTCTCCGCCCCCCCACACACACACCTTAAACCAGCTTATATTTCAACTCTTTCTTGGACTCGAAATCAAGTTCTGTCGAAGGGTCATGAGGACTCGAAACGTCAACTCTTTTCTTCTCCGCCGATGCTGCCAGACCTGCTGAGTTTTTCCAGGTAATTCTGTTTTTGTTTTGGATTTCCAGCATCCGCAGTTTTGTTTTGTCTTTAACTCTGTTATTCTGCTGGAGACGCCATGTTTTAACCCGCTCTCTGCGGCTCCGGTCACAGGACAGCACTACGCATGCTCAGACAGAAGACCGTAAAGCGCAGATGCCAATTACGTTCCGTAATGCGCATGCGCAGGGCCCTAGCTCTCGGGATAGGGCACCTTCTCTCCTGCTCTGAATGCTGGGTGACAGGTCTGCCATTGGGTGTCTATATTTTTGTATGTAAAATTATTTTCTATGATCCGATGATGACTGGAGATTTAGGGTCAAGATGTAAGATTATTAAATCAATTGATACAACAAAGTGCACCATACTTCTGTCCTGTGTGTAATTAACAACAGAACAAGCTCCTACAGTTAGATAAAAGCAAAATACTGTGGTTGCTGGAAATCTGAAACAAAAACAAAAATTGCCTTCGCTTAGATGTTAACTCACTAGATTCTTAGCAGGTGAGGTGAAGAAGTGATTTTTCCTTCCATGCACTGAATATTGAAACTCCGTATTATCAGTAAGAATGTGCCTATTGTGGATTAAATCTTTTGAACTTTTAAAGCTGTTATGTTAACTAGTGGCCAAACTTTGCACGCTTGAAGTGCCTAAATTTTCTCCATCAGATATGACTGCTGCTGTGTCAACTAAGCAGATGATAGAGTGAATCCATTTTCACATTCGGTTTTGGAAATGAGTTCCACGTTCTTATCCAAGGAAAAGAAAGAAGCGATGCTCTAAAACTATAATAGAAACAGAACATTTTGGAACTCGACACAGGTCTGGTAGCATCTGTGATGAGACAGACACATTTTTCATTACAAATCTATGACTTTTCAGTAGAACTGTACTGAATCTGTGCACAGACCTAAGAATATAACTCTGGCTCTCAATCCACTGACATTCCCATATATTCTGAGTATTTCCATCACTTTATGCTTTTATCTCTGGTTAACGTTGTTGCTTATGAATTTGGACATTGGATTTATTGGTGATTAACTTATATTGATTACTGTCTATCCGCCAGTGGAAGCATTTTCCAAACCAATTTCTGATATTAACAGCTTCGATCAAGTCCTCTCTTACCCTATTTCTCAGTCATTCTGCCATTTTATAACCCATTCTATCGAAATGTATTTTGTTACCTTGTGTCCAGTCCTTCTGAAGTCCAGACCCGGAGTGAATTCTTGCCATTTCTAGTAGGAGATTTGAACCTAATCAGTTGAATGACAGTTGAAATAGTGCCGACCCTTCACTGCAGCTCATTGTGTTTTTGAGTGGAGATAATTTCTGTTTGTTACAAAGTGCAGGATGATCTGATTAACTGACGGAGCTGGCTCCGGGTTCCAAATGGCCTTTTCCTCCTCAATTGCTTTTGTTCTATTTCAGTGGCAATGCCAATGAAGAGGATGATAAATAGCTTTGAACCACTGTGACAGGGTGGTCAAGTGGTTTAAGTTGCTGGATGAAGGCATCAGTTTCTATGGAAATGAGGGTTCAAATCCCACAGCTGCCAAACATTTAGCAACCCCATTTGGACAAACAAGCACCACCTCAAATTGAGTGCGCAGTGTTGCATTTTGACAGAAAGAATGAGGAGAGACAATATAAATGTGAGTTACTCTGGGGAAAAGGCGGGGTGTGGAATTACAGTAGTTGAGTTGCTCTTCCAGAGAGTTGGCATGTGAACGACATGCTGAATGACCATCCGACGTGGCTGTCGATGATTTTCTACAAGCAGCAGTGACGTCAGTGTCAGTCCTGTGTTCATGGCGGTGTGGATAAAGGGATGGAGTTGGAATCCTGTGGGGTCTCCTCACAAATCCTACCAGCTCCAATTCTCATCATTCCTGATTTTGATAAGGTGCCTATGGAATTAATTATTAGATAAACGGAATCAAAACCATGCAAACACTCCCATGGTTTCTTCTTTCCGTTTGTCTGTGTAAGTGTCAATGTGGTTCAGTATCCCAATGAAATGGACACATTTTTCACAGAACAAACTTTATTCACATTAGTTGTGCATCTTCAGATCAAAAATTATCAGGATGAACGGTACAAGAAGAATCTGTCTCCTTCCCTGTGTGCCTCATTACAACAACAGCTTATATTTAGATGGCGCCTTTAACGTAATTAAACCTCCAAAGATGATTCACAGGATCATTATATAACAGAGTCTGAAACTGGCACACAGAAGGAGATGTTAGGCCAGGTGACCAAAAGCTTGGTCAGAGAGGTTGGTTTTAAGAAGAATCTTAAAGGAGCAGAGTGAGGTGGAGAGACAGAGAGGTTTAGGGAAAGAATTCCAGAGCTTGGGGCTTCGGCAACTGAAACTATGGTCACCAATGGTGGAGGGGTTCTGATTCGGAATGTACAAGAGGCCAAAATTAGAGGAGCACAGATATCTGAGGCTTGTGGGGATAGAGGAGATTACAGAGATAGAGAGGGGCGAGAACAAGGAGAGATTTGAACACAAGGATAAGAACTTTTGAAGTAGATAATTCTTTGATCGGGAGCCAATGTCGGTGAGCGAGCAGGGGGCTGAGAGAGGAATGAGACTTGCTGTGAGTGAAGACACGGGCAGCTGTTTTGGATGACCTCAATTTACGGAGGGGCCAGTGTCCACTTACACTCCAGAACTGACATTCTACTGGATCAGCACTGCCCTGTTTCCAAGACCAATATTGATCCTTTATAGTTCTGGAAACGGCACCTTATAAACAGTCCTCCAGTGTGATCTAAGCAGGGCTTTGTATAGCTGTAGCAAACCTTTCCCTCTTTTCTATAACAGCCTTTGTAACAAGCTGTACAGCAAGGGGAATTGGATTGTCTATATCGACTGAGAAAAATGACCAATTGAGAGTTGCTTGATCATCATGGACTTCTTTCAAATATTCAATAGGAAATCGAAGACAACATATGAATCCCTAATCCAACTCTCACTGTCATTGGGTCAGGGAAACTTTACTAATTTTCACACACTGTACGTGGACACTGGAGAAGCTCCTGCACCTCTTTCAATGTTGTTTTTCTTAACTCAGAGTTTTCAAAAGGGAATTGGGCAATTATTTGAAATGGAAAAAGAAGCTGCAGGGTTATGCAGGAAGATAATGATATTGGAGCTCAGTGGATAGCTCTTTGGAGAAAGCGCACACCCGATGGGTCGAATGGCCTCCTAATGAGCTGTGTCAGTTTACAATTAGATCAATTTCTCTGCAGCATTCCATAATGTCCCACTCCAATTCTATTCCTATGAAACAGGATCTTGCAATGCAGCATGTCTACAAAGTTTGAAATTAAATAGAAATCATTTTTGTTTTTTCTTGCAAATTATTTTTGTGGTGTCATGGCCTTGCCAACGATGTCCACATCCCATAAATTAATAAAGAAACAAATAGTGGTTATCACATTAACTTCACATGCTCAAGGTTGCCGATTTGAAAGCTGGCAGAAACATTATCACAACTGAATTATTTAATTGTGGGAAGTTTCACAATTCCTGCTTGTTGCTTAATAATAGCTGAGTACATTATCTCACAGCCATGTAACACTGGCACTTCCCCAGGCTTTGAATGATTTTCCCCAAAAGGCTCGGTCATGAGAAAGAAACAATAAATTAGACAAATTGCAGTAAATTAGCTCGCACATGTGTGAAGTGTTGAATGAGCTGCTGATGTGCTCTGTCATTTTATGATTCTAATTTCAGGTCAATTTCTCTGCTGCATGGCTATGTTTTTCAGCCGAATTGTACTTCCACAAAACAGGGCTCGGAAGTGCAGTAAGACTGCACGGTTTGATATTCTAAGTCAGTCCATGTGGTTCTGCCCAGTGTTTCTGTCGTGCAGTGGTTACTACGTACACGCAAAAGGTCCCTTGTCTGGAAATGGGTGGAAACATTATCGAGATTTACACATCTAAGTGTGAGGGAAAGTTCCATAATTCATGTTTGTTGTTGAAGATTAACTGAATAGAGTATCTTGCAGCCACTTTACATTTACACTTCGCCAAGCCTTAAAGAAGCATTCTCAAAATCAGGAGAGCTGAAACTGACAGTGCACAAAAAATACTACTTTCTTTTGTCAATAACAGAAATTAATGAGTTTCCAAATGCAAATTCACAGTTACTTACTGACTGAAAGATGACTACTAGTGTGATCCAAAGTCTAGCACCACCCTAAATACAGACGCAACTAATACTGTCATTGAGCATGAGGGAATGGGAGAGATGGTGTTAAATCATTTTGTATCACTCTTCATCATGGATCTTCATTCTTTCATGAGCATCGTTGACCAACATTTGTTGTCCATCCCGAATTGCCCTTGAGTTGTGTAACTTGTTAAACCTTTTCAGAGGGTAGTTGTGAGTCAACCACATCACTGTGGGTCTGGAGTTACATGCAGGTCAGACCAGGTACAGCGACCGATTGAATTCCCTAAAGGTCTAGTGAACGACATGGGTTTGTACAGCAATCAATGACAGTTTCATGGTCATCATGATTGAGAAAATACTGAGGACATGTCTGATCAGAATAACCGTCTTTTGTAAGTTCAGTATGAAGTGAATTGAATAAATAACTAATGTTTATATCGAAAACTGCAGAAGCAACCCTAGTCAAACTCTTCATTTCATTGGGTAAGGAAAATGTCCAATAAGGCAAACTGCATGGATTCTGCAGAAACTCGTTCTACAAAGAGGAATTTGGCAATGGTTGAAAGGGAGAAGATTCTGAATCATGGAAACAGAGAAGGAATTTGGGATTAATTGGCAAGATCTTTGTAAAAAAAAAATGCTGTTATAAATAGAATGGGTGGGAGGGTGGCTTCTTGCTGTTAATTATAAAGCTCTTTGTACAAAACTGACATAAACACGATGGGTAGAAGATCCTCTTACTGAGCTGTACCATTTGATGATGACATTGTTGATCAGTCTGTCTCCAGCATTCCTAATGAAAACAAAGACCCAAAGTGCTGCTGCGTGGCGTCACAGTTTAACATTCCAGACAGCTCCAATGGGATCCAGGCAGGGGAATGTTCCTTTAGCGTTGTATTTACCCCGCTCATTTCGCATGTGCAAGTTACTCCATTCGATGCTAGGGGAAAAACATTGTCACCTAGCTGTGTGGAAAAGTTGTATCGCTGTCATTCCTGTTTGTTATTGAAAAGAACTGAATGCAGGATCTTGCAGCCACATTATATTCGCTCTTCACCAGTTTTGAAGATAACATTCAGCAAAATAAGAAGCTGCTTCCGCTGGCAGTGGGTGATTGGAGAATCTGTGGCTACTTTTTCCTGTCTCACTTAGCGTTGAGCTGAGGAAGAGCGATTAATTGATGGGTTTGTTTCAATCCAAAAGCCTCATAGATCTCTATTGATTTAGATGGGGGTACATGATCGTTCATTCTCTTTGTTATATCTGAAATGAATATCCATAAACAAAGCTTGGTGTGGGAGCTCAGTGGGTGACAGCCAAGTTGGCAACGTTGGGGTGGGGTAGAATTTTCTCGTGGTTTCAGGGTCCTAGAGCATTAATGGGGAGTAAAAAACAATACTTTCGTCCCTGGTTGGTCTCGAACCACCAACCTTTCGGTTAGCAACCGAATGCGCTGACCAATTACGTCACAGAGACTTGAGGAGAGCACCTGCACACTTTAAGATACCTAAACAAATCGCTCAGTCAGAGAAACCTTCAGATTGCTGCAACTGAAATGACAATTATTCCCTATCAGTTTTACTCTTCCCAAGTAAAGGCTGAGGCATTCATTGTGGATACATGGAAAAGGCCTGACCCCACCCACTGCAGACACATCCATGTCACCGGGAACCAGCTCTCCCACAACCAAGCCTCTCAGTGTCTTGTCTGTTACCAAGTATTCTGATTGTCCAGAAGCCGATTTCAAAAGAGAATTGGACAGGAAGTTCAGGTCTCCAAGGACAAACGCGGGGGAGTAGGACCAGGTGAATTAGTCTCCAGAAGAGTAACAGATCTCCCTTTTCAGACAGAGTTAAGGAGACTTTTCCCTCTCAGAGCGCCATTGGCCTGTGGAATTATTTTCATCAGAGGTTTGCTCATTGATTTTACACAAGGCAGAATTAGACAGATTTTTGAAAGACAAGGTAGTCAAAGGATCTGGGGGGCAGACAGGAAGGCGGAGTTGAGATCACAACCAAGTCAGCCACGATCTAATCAAGTGGAGAAACAGGGTCAAAGGGCTGAATGGCTTTCTCCTGCCCCTCGGTTCTTTGTTCCTATGTCTCGGTTTGAATGGCCTCCATCTGTGTGTAGCCTTAGCTCTGATTCTCTGACACTATGAGGTGCTCGAGAGGCAAAATGGTCAATCCCAGCTCCTATTTGTTATGTTCTATTTTGGAGCCGTTACCACCCAAGGCAATGGTTGGTTTACCTTTGATAGTGGGAGCGTGTCCTGCTGGGTTAAGGTGTTTTGTTTGGCCTCTGTTCTCTTCGTGGGTTCGAATCAAAGTTTCAGTTCATTTGTTCTTTCAGCCACTTCACCTGAGCATTGGCTCACGGCCGATGAATTAAGGTTTTCATCAATGCACGAAGAACAAGGAGACACAGTGTGAATTGTAGGGAATATGTGGGGCCGATTGCCCTCTTTCTCTGTTATAATCTTTCTATGATTCTATACGAACAAGATTAAAATAGATGCGAGGTCTGTAATTGTGGATGAGTGGTTCAGACAATGGAGTTGAAATCTATTAAACACCCTCCCATGCAGGTTTGAATCCTGCTGACCTCGCTGTCTGCTGTGCCTGACTTTAGGTGAATCCACAATTAAAATTAATTATTGGTGAAACGGAATAAAAACCTTCCAAACACTCCCGTGTGTTTCTCTTGCTTCTATTCCATGTTTCTTCATTTCAGTTCATCTGCAAGCGTTCACCAAATCTGCAGTCTGAAATGGGACAATAATTGGACAAGTTGGTGACATCCTTATTTCTGTGTGTCTGTGTCTCCTTAGTCCTCTGTCACTCTCGATGCATGTGTCTGTGTCTGTTCCTCTGTGAGTGTCAATGTGGCTCAGTTCCCTGAGGGGGTGAACACTTTTTTTACCATCACAAACTTCATTCACATTAGTTGTGCCAGTTCATGCTAGAATGTTTTGGTCCCCCACCTTTTCCCCGGAGATCTGCATTTTCTGTCCAATTCTCTTTTGAAATCCGCAATTGAATCTGCCTCCCCCACACTCACAGGTAGTACATTCCAGATCGTAACCACTCGCTGTGTAGCAGAGTAACCCCTTTAGAACTGTACAGTTTATGTGATATTGCCTCTCCTCATTTTTCCGACCAACGTGAATCAGTTCACACTTCCATGCGTTAAATTTCAGGTTCGTTTTAACAGTTTACACGTGGAATTCCTGTGCATTGTGACAGTTCACACAGCGGTAAGAAAAAAAGTTTCCCCTGATCAGGAGTTGAACCTAGGCTGCGGCAGGAAAGCACCAAATCCAAAGCACAAAACTCTCTGCCTTCCAGTGAAGGGGAGGGTAGTTTTCATTCAGAAACCAGCAGCTGTGATATTAACAAAGCAGGATGGAGAAAGACTCAGTTTGAGGGGTGACATTGCCGGGGGATTGGAGAAGGAGTTCACCCATGAAAGCAGCAGAGCTTTAAAAAATGGTGGCGTTCAAGCCCACAACCTGAGATGAAGAGTCTCATGCTCGACCGACTGAGCAAGCTGGGCATGCGCATTCATGGCTTCCTGTGCGAAAATTCAGGGAGGTCAACGTTGCTTCCTCCATGGAGCCTCAGATTGTTCTGAATTTCAAAGTGTGGAAGGTAATCGGCCTACAGAAGCCCCAAGATTACAATGCATTCCTTTCAATCATCAATGACCTCGTTCACATCTTCCATTTCTTAGCTGCACCTCCTTCCAAATATTGCAAACTCTCTCTTGCATCTTTCATCCTGATATTTTTCTCTTTGACATTTTAATATGAAGCTGCACAATTAATGCGAGTCAAGTTTATGAAGTAAATATGTGTTCATCCCCTCGAGGAGCTGAACCACATTGACACACACAGACACATACACCGAGAGTGACAGAGGACAAAGGAGAGACAGACACCCAGAAAGCAATGATGTCACCAACTTGGCCAATTATTGTTCCATTTCAGATTCAAAATGTAGTGAATATTTGCAGGCGAAATGTGGTCAGAAACACGGGGATGTTTGGGTGGTTTTCTTTTTCATTTGACTGATAATATATTCTGCAGACAGTTTGTGTCAATCAGGAATGAGAAGAAGGGGAGTTGGCAGGATTCGGACCACGTGGAAAAACGCCTGAACCACTCGGCCAGGACAACAGGGTAAAGGCTGCATGTTGTTTGATTAAAATAATAGAATGAATACAGAGAGTTTCAGTGAAAGAAGGGCCTCCAGTCCGTGCCATTGTCCCACCTTTTCCCAGTCACCCTGGGATTTACACTGTCTCTCCTCATTCTCCCAACTGAAATACAACACTGCACAGCTCAGCTGCTCCTTCACTGCACAGAGAATCTTTGGCAGAGTCTCAAATAACAAATCACCAGAAGGTTTGTCAGCCGTGTGAGTAAAGCCCAAATCACCAGAGAGATCAAAACCTGAACCAGCGGCTGAGCCCATTCAGCCTCACTACCACATTCAGATTAGACACAAACATTGTCTTCACCAACATTGACACTGAATTAGAATATAAAAAATAATGATCAGGAATTGGCCATTCGGTTCCTCGAGCATTCTGAGCTGCTTAATAAGATCACATGAAAACTTCAATCATCCTCCGCTTTGTAACATCCAGAAGTTTAGTTGCTGAATGGTCTCCACTCAAAATAAAGAGAGAAATGTCGTGTTAACGGCTTTTTTTCTTTAGGCTGATATGATGTCAGAGAACTAACATGGATAGTGTTTGGGTGGTGAAAATGGGAAACTCAACCACATTGACACACACAGAAAATCACAAATACGCACGTTGTTAAGATTTGAAATAGTGAATATTTTCACACTGTCTTTCAATGTGCAGAAAGTGGAGCTGTGATCAGCTTATAGCTCAGAAGATGTACAGCAAGAATGTATATAACAGGCTGATGCTCATGGTGTCTGTTTGAACTCGGTGAGCTGCATCTAATGATTGAGACCATTTAAATGTCGTTCAATGAGTCCGGTTCCAAATTCTGTGCTAGAAATGATAAGAAACCTCGTCGAATTTGCCTATTGTCTTGAATTCAAAACAGCACATTGAAGATAAGAAAGTTCATCTTAACCGTGGTGTTAAGAAACATAAAACGACAGAAAGTTACAGCAAAGAAAGAGGCCATTCGGCCCTGTGTGCTGCTTCCAAAGAGCAGTGTGATTGGTTGATCTGAATGATATTCCTCATTTAGGAAGAATGGGCAAAAAGGAAAATGAGGCGGGGTCATGTTGTTCATTAGGAACGAGGTCGGTACATTAGTGAGAGAGGTTCTTAGATTGAAGGAGAATAATTGATGGGTTCATTTGAATCCAATAATTTCATGGATTTCTAATGGGTTAGATGAAGGTACATAGTGAGTCCAAATCTTTTCTCATTGTATTTGACAGAAAACGTAATTTTAAAAAGAAGCTGTTTTTGTGGGAGCTCACTGGACAAGAAAAGAACTGCCACCATTTTGGGGAAGATATCTTGCGGCCCAAGTACCGAAAGACAATCCAGAACTGTGTGGCAATGATTGGTGATGAGGGAGATAAACCTTAACCCCCCTGGGTGGCCTTGAATCATCAACTTTTCAGTTAACAGGCAGATATGCTGACCAATAGCGCCACAGACTTTTACACCAACCTAACTGCAAGGTATCCCAACCAGGGTGTCAGTGAGTCTGATCTTCAGATTGCCACTACACAGATGGTTATCACGCTCTATCAGTTTTATTCTTCCAAAATAAAGGGTGAGACATTCATTCTGGATACATGGAAACAGTCTGATCTCACCCACTGCAGACACATCCATGTCACTGGGATTCAGCTCTCCGACAAATGGAGCCGCCTCCCTTCGAGCCTTTCGGTGTCTTGTCTGTTACCAAGTATTCTGATTGTCCCAAAGCCGACATTAGGTCTGAATTCCTGATATGCAGTAACGACAATCCTTTCACTGTCTCAGGTCAGTTAATTTCACTGATAACATCAGAGTCAATGTTCCAGCGTCTTAAAGAAGGGAAAGGTGCTTTGACTGTCTCTGGTCAGTCGGGCAGTTCACCCTTCATTTGCATTGGATTCCATTCCTCAAAGGGGATTTTCGTTGCTTTCTTGAGCTCCCTGACCACATCTGGCAGCATCCTTGGATTGAGAGGCATAATTATCATTTCAGATGCAATGGAGTTCTGATGAAAGGTTACAGACCTGAAATGAAAACCATGTCTTTATCTCCACAATCACTCCCAGATCTGCTGAGAATTCCAGCATTTTCTGTTTTTATTTCAGATAACCAGCATCTGCAGTATTTAGCTTTACTTTACCTGATCAGTGAAACATATAAGATCCTCAGGGTACTTGACAGGGTGGATTTGGAGAGGATGTTACCTCTTGTGAGAGAATTGAGAACTCGGGATCGTTGTTTAAAAACAAGGGGTCACCTATTTAAAACAGAGATGAGGCGATTTCTTTTTCTTTCAGAGTGCCGTGAAACTTTGGAACTCTGTTCCTGAAAAGACTGTGGAAGCAAAGCCTTTGAATATTTGTAAGGCAATGGTGGATATATTCTTGGTAATCAAGGGGGTGATAGGTTATTGGGGATAGGTGGGGTACCGATTTCAGGTTACTATGAGGTCAGCCATGATCTTATTAAATGGCAGAGCAGGCTTAAGGGGCCGAATGGCCTACTCCTCCTTTTTCTTATGTAGTGCGAAGAATATGGAACCCATTGCTAGTGGATTTTGAGATCCATGCCTGAGTTGAAAATGTGTAGGTAAACCCACACTGTAAACAGATTGTTCACCAGCTAAAATTGGAAAGGGATTCATACTCATCCCACTTACTGACACAGCAACCCAGTCTTGCTGGTGGGAGACCAGTCAGATACTTCACATGTGCAAAGGGCTTTATTCAGTTTGCCCACACGTTAACACTCCAACTTTAAAAGTTCAAAAGATTTGATCCACAGTCAGAGCAGAGATGCTTGCAAGACAGGGTTTAAGTGTTCCACGTAAAAGGGGAAAAGTCACTAGCTCACCCCATCTGCTGAGACTCCACTGAGTTGAGATCTAACAGTTGGGTTTTGTTCTGCATCCAGGAGAGAATAGCGGTGGACCTTGGAGCAATTTGGCCGCTGCAACAATTGATTCAACAAGTTTATGTCTTTCCCCGATGGCACCTATCGTATTCTGATCACAAGATACAGGTTTCTATGCTAAAACATGATCTTTCAATGGCGGAGTGGTCACGCAGCATTCACTGCCGGCCAGAATGTGCCCTATCCTCATGACAACAGCGCACTGCGCATGCGCACTTCTGAGTATGATGGGGCATGCGCATTGCGGTCTCTTTCATGAGCATGCGCAGTGCTGGTCTGTGACTGGAACTATTCAGAGGGAGTAAAAGAATGTCGAGTGGAGCAAAGTAACAGAGTTAGTGGATGTGTGAGGAGCATTGGTGCCAGCGGAATGGGAAGAGAGGCTTCACAAAGACACAGTGTAGACCCCAAATAACAAGGTACCGGTCTTGTGTTTGCGGAGAACGGGCAAATCTGGATTTCTCCCTTCGCCAGGCCCGGGGTAACGGCCGCCATCTTTATAGGGGGCAATGTGCAGCAGGGCGATTGCGCGGTTATCCTGGTCCAGGTAGCAGGAGGAGAGAATGTTGTGCATTTCTATCCTGGACTGACAGGGATGGATTTTGGAAACTCCTTTTACAGGGGGTCAGAAGGGGAGGATTTACAAACAGGAAACTCAAACCAAAAGTTCTTCCTTTCTGAATTTCAATCCTGGATTGGTCGTGATGGATTTTTTGAATTCCATTTACAGGATGTTAGATGGGGAGGGAGACGTGAAACCAAACAAGGCATCAAAATCTGAAAGTCACTTGTTTCACCAGGACCTGAATAACACCAGCCTTCAAATGTAAGCATTGAGTTCCAGATCATTTTCAGTTACTGGGTAAAAAATCTCTTCCTCACATTGTGGATCTGACCTAAATCTTAAATCTCTGTCCTTTAATCCTTTCATAATCAACTAATGGGAACAGCTTTTGTTTAACTATCTTTCATAATCTTGTCCACCTCTATCAAATCTCCCCTCAAGCTCCTTTACTCCGAGGAGAACTCCAGTTTCTCAAATTTAATCTTACAACTAAAATCCCTCATCCTTCGAACAATTCTGATAAATCTGTTCTGCCCACTCTCAAGGCCCTTCACATCCTTCACAATGTGTGGTTATCACTGGTTTGCACAGATCCAGGTGTTCCAGTGTGTGACATCATCACACATCGACAATTACACGGTGACATCATCCTGCTCCCTAGATATTTCCTCAACTGGGAGATCTTTCACTGACTCCAGTGCTTCTGATATCTTTCCCGCTGCAGGCTCCAACAAGAGAGTTTAAATTTGAAAATGGTGAAGTTGTTTCAGAGGTGAGTATTTTTCACCATCCATGTACAATTTAGAGCTTTTAGTGAGACGTTCCATATCTCTGGGGCTGGTGTGACTCCTTTACTGAGGATCTGAATCCATGTCCATCCACTCTCTGCCCTCCCTGATCACCTCTCTGCCATTGTCTAACTTCCTCTGTCTCTAATAATGGATCTATTTGAGTTATGTTTAGTATTTTATTGTTACTTGTGCTGACTGTGTCTCAATGAGGTTTCCATTGCTGCCCATCACCCGACGATGTGCTGCTGTCTTACCAGCTTTATCTTCCCACAGTATCTTGCATAGTCAAGAATTGTTTTTCCTGCACTATAGTCCATTTCTATTCCACTTCTGTGCTTATATTGATCATCAAATTCTGCAACATTTTACTCCCTGTAATTCATTCTGCACACCCTGAAATATTAACTCTGTTTGCCTCTCCACAGATACCAGTGCCTGTTGTGACCCCTAGTTACCTGTGGAGAAGATGATGTTTGACTTTCTTGAACCGCTGCAGTCCATGATGTGAATCTTTCCCACAGACAGAACAGACAAACATTTATCCTTCCATAATCAAAGGCTGGTCATAAATGAATTCAGTGATTCTATAAGATCTTGTCGAGATTTTTGGTTTGAGTTTCCCCATCTGAAATGCTCTCCCTCTAATCCCCTGTAAACAGAGTTGACAAAAGTCATTACTGTCAGTACAGGATAGAAATTCAAAACTGACAATTCTAGTTTCTTTGGAACATTCTTTCTCCTTTCATTCCCCCAAATCTATAAATCCCTGTCCCACACACTCCTCCCCCTCTCTGCTCATTGTTCCAGATACAGTGCCCAGTCACCTACTAATTCTTTTCCCCTCTCCAAATTCTCTCTCTTCCTGTCCTTAAAGTGCTGACTCAGGCTGTGGGTCAATCCCACTCCTTCACTCTAATTCTACCAAATAATTCAGTTCAAAACAACAAATTATCTTTAATTACTTGATTCGTCATATAGATGTTTGGAAAGAATCAGCTTTTTCCCAACTGTGGAGAACAGAAGGTGCAGTGATTAATTCAGAGCTTCCTTCTCCCCAGGTCTGTTCCAACAAGCTGTGTCTATACGAGTTACATTAATACAGACTCACTGACTCAGTGAGTGATCAGGTCTCACTGAACTATGACACAAGCTGTATCTATCTGAGTTACATTGATACAGACTCACTCACTCAGTAAGTGATCAGGTCTCAATGAACTATGACACAAATGTGTCTATGTGAGTTACACTGATACAGACTCAATAAGTGATCAGGTCTGACTGAATTACATCAACAAATGCAACAACTTATATTTATATTGAGCTTCTCGTTGTCCCGAGAAGTTTCACAGGGGCATAAGGACATATTAGGTCAGATGACCAAATGCTTGGTCAAGGAGGTCAGTTATAAGGAGTGTCTGAAAGGGGGAAAGTGAATTAGAAAGGTGGAGAGGTTTAGGGAGGAAATTCCAGAGCTGAGGGTCCGGGCAGCTGAAGGCCCAGCCACCAATGGTCGAGTGATTAAAATCAGGGATGAAGGTAATGGTGCTCCATGTATGTGGGCCCCATAGCCCAGGCTCACGGCCCAATGCTGAACTTTGGGAGGTAGTTTGACCATCCCGGGTCTCAGAGAAAAACAATTCCCCAAATAAACATCTTGTAGGATTTTGGTTTATTGATACCAGAAAAAGTTTGGACCAGTTGAGTCCTCCTGTGTACTCGATGGGGATTGACGTTAACATAATTAAAATTGTCTGTATTTCAGTGTCAGAACAAGAACATGTTTTAGCAAAGTTAAAAAGTATATAAATACTGAAAAACTGAACAGAACAAACCTGGGGAAATACACAGTAGGTCAATCACCATTAGAAAGTAATTAGTTAATAGTCACTGTTTCAGGTGGGACTCGTTCAGAATGAACACATCGCACCACCAGCACCAACCCCCCTCCCCCATCCCCCTCCCTGTGAACTGAACATTCCTCCACCCACTCATCCACCCATTGCACATCCACCCAATGGCTCCCAGCCTGGATTGACATTCAGCATGAACCCAGTGAGAGGGTGAGCTGGCCCACGGGATGTCAGAATGGGCAAGAGCTGGAAGTGGTCCCAATCAATACATTTTCTGTGTCCTTGTTAAAAACAGGAATCTTAATATTTTGTCAAAGCCCCATGTGCGCACCCTTGGTGATTTATAATTTCTCGCCCAGTCCTTTCCTCTGGTTTCAACATGGTGCATCCTGTGTGGGTTCAGCAGAGGTAGAGACAGGCTGCTCGGGAGATGGGGCAGAGTGTCAGGAGATGGGGCATAGTGTCGGGAGATGGTGGCAGGGTGTCGGGAGATGGTGGCAGGGTGTAGGGAGATGGTGGCAGGGTGTCAGGAGATGGGGACAGAGTGTCGGGAGATGGGGCAGAGTGTTGGGAGATGGGGGCAGAGTGTCGGGAGATGGGGGCAGAGTGTCGGGAGATGGGGGCAGAGTGTCGGGAGTTGGGGACAGAATGTCAGGAGATGGGCGCAGGGTGTCAGGAGATGGGGCAGAGTGTCGGGAGATGGGGCAGAGTGTCGGGAGATGGGGCAGAGTGTTGGGAGATGGGGACAGAGTGTCGGGAGATGGGGCAGAGTGTTGGGAGATGGGGGCAGAGTGTCGGGAGTTGGGGACAGAATGTCAGGAGATGGGCGCAGGGTGTCAGGAGATGGGGCAGAGTGTCGGGAGATGGGGACAGGGTGTCATAAGACCATAAGACATAGGAGCAGAAATTAGGCCATTCGGCCCGTTGAGTCTGCCCTGCCGTTCAATTATGGCTTATAAGTTTCTCAATCCCATTTTCCCTTCTGCCCGTAACCTTTGATCCCTTTACCAATCAAGAACCTATCTATCTCGGTCTTAAATACACTCAATGAGCTGGCCTCCACCGCCTTCTGTGGCAATGAATTCCATATCAGGAGATGGGGCAGAGTGTCGGGAGATGGGGACAGAGTGTCGGGAGATGGGACATAAAATGGACATGTTTCTTGTCTTCATAATCCACAACACTATTCCTGATGTCCATGAGCTGCCTCACTTTCTTTCCCATTAATTCCATTTGCTGATCTATCAGTAATGGACTTGCCGCCATCTTGAACAAAACTGTTTTCACCACTGAGGCTCCGCTGGTATTTAATAGTCTTCATGACATCATCACACTGGGACTGGATGACATCATCACACTGGGACTGGATGACATCATCGCACTGGGACTGGATGACATCATAAGAGTCCATTGTTTCTTAATGATCCACATCAATAACAAGAGGAAATATTAATAAACCTGAGCACATTATCTAGGCTGACACTCCAGGGTGACATTGAGGGACTGCTGCACTGTCAGAGACAGCATCCTTCAGATGGAACTTGTGGAGGCTCTGGTCACAGTCTTCCAATCCTCCTTATACAGTAGTGGTGTCAAAGGACTGACAGATTGTAAATGTTACACCCCTGTTCAAAAACACAGCAATTCCAGGACAATCAGCTTCACATCAGTGGTGGGGAAAGGCTGGAGACAATAATCTGGGAGAAAATCAATTGGCACTTGGAAAAGTATCAGTTATTTCCAGCATTTTCTGTTTTTAATACAGATACTTCCCTGGATCCTAAGGCTCTCTAGGAGGTTTGGGGAGTTGGGACTTTTCCATGAGAGTAATCAAAGGTCTGAGAACTGAAAGAATCAAGGGTTAGAAAGGAGAAAAGAACCAAAAATGGAGCAGTTGGGAACAGGACATCAACCAGTCTCCTCTTATCCTGGAGAAATCAAGGACACGACATTCTGAGAGTTTGAAACAAAGCTGATTTATTTAACAGACATCAAGACATTAAACTTCAGCCCAGTTACAGGGATTATTAACATCAATAGAAACAAACCACAACTGTCAGAATGAACATGGTTCAGTTCTGGATGTGATTAACAGCAGCAATAACAGCAGAATCCAACCCCTGCACACACTTGTGAACTCGCTGGTGTCTGAGCAGGTGGGGTGACCAAGTGAAACCCTTCCTACATTAGGAGAAAGTGAACAGCCTCTCCTCAGTGTGAACTTGCTGGTGTCTCAGCAGGTTGGATAAATGAGTGAATCCCTTTCCACATTCAGAGCAGTTGGACAGTCTCGCTCCAACGTGAATTCACTGGTGTACACTGAGGTGGAATAAGGCTGAATCACTTTTCCACAGGAAGTTCAGCTGAACCGCCTCTCCTTGTGTGAATTCGCTGGTGTTTCAGCAGGCTGGATAACTGAGTGAATCCCTTCCCACACTCGGAGCAGGTGAACGGTCTCTCACCAGTGTGAACTCGCTGGTGTGCCAGTAGGATTGATAATTGAGTGAATCCCTTCCCACACTCGGAGCAGGTGAACGGTCTCTCACCAGTGTGAACTCGCTGGTGTGCCAGTAGGATTGATAATTGAGTGAATCCCTTCCCACACTCGGAGCAGGTGAACGGTCTCTCCCCAGTGTGAACTCGCTGGTGTTTCACTAGGCTTGATGACTGAGTGAATCCCTTCCCACACTTGGAGCAGGTGAATGGTCTCTCTCCAGTGTGAACTCGCTGGTGCATCAGCAGGTTGGATAACTGAGTGAATCCCTTCCCACACTCGGAGCAGGTGAATGGTCTCTCTCCAGTGTGAACTCGCTGGTGTGTCAGCAGGCTGGATAAATGATTGAATCCCTTCCCACACTGAGAACACGTGAACGGCCTTTCCCCAGTGTGATTGCGTCGATGGATTTCCAGTCTGGATGGATAATTGAATCCTTTCCCACAGTCCTCACATTTCCATGGTTTCTCCATGGTCCATCTGTCCCTGTGTCTCTCCAACTTTGATGATCAGTTGAAGCCTTGTCCACACAGAGAACACGTGTACAGTTTCTCCCCGCTGTGAATGGTGTGATGTTATTTCAGGCTTTATAACTGGTTAAAGCTCTTTCTACAATCAGTTCACTAGAACACTCTCACTCGGGTGTGTGTGTTTCGGTACTTTTGCAGTCACACTGATGTTTGAAATCTTTTCCCACAGACAGAACAGACAAACATTTCTGCCTCCACATTCAAAATTGATGATATTCAGGTCCTGATGAATCGAGTGACTCTGTCAGATCTTGATGTGATGTTTGGTTTGAGTTTCCTGCCTGAAAATCCTCCCCTTCTAATTCTCTGTAAAAGGAGTTTACAAGAGCCATCATTGTAAGAACAGGATAGAAATTCAGAACAGACAATTCTAGTTTCTACAGAACAGTTTTTCCTCTCTTGTTCCCTGAAAGCTGCAAACCCCTGTCCCACACACTCTCCTTCCTCCCTGTGCTGAAATCCAAACAGAGTTTTGGACAGTTCTTTCTGTATCTTTTTAACAAATTTCTACAATTGGAGGTGACAATATGTCTGATCATTCACTTCAGTGATTACTCGTAACAAAACATTAATCTGAAACCCGCTGTCCGACCAGGCAGAATAGCAGATGTTAACCTTGTGTCCAAAACTTACTGTGTGGAGATTTAATGAGTGATCGTGTAGGTGGTTTCTTCAAACCTCCCAGGGTTTCCTTCCTTCTCTCCCTCTCTAACTGAGTTAAACCTGGGATCAGTCTCATGGCCCATTCTGGTTCCTGCTTCTCTTCCTGATGACTAATTAACTCCAATTAAACACTGAGAAGACTGAAGACACAGTTTTGCGTCCCTGCTCCAATCTCCATTTCCCAGATACCAACTCCATCCCTCTCCCTGGGAACAGTCTGAGATTAAACCAGTCTGTTCACAACCTCGGTGTCACATTTGATCTCGAAATGAGTTGCTGACCTCATTGTCTGTGCCTTCACTAAGATCGTTTGTTTCTACCTCCATAATATCACCTGACCTCTCCCCTGTCTCAGCTGCTGCTGAAACCCTCAATACTGCCATTTTTACCTACAGACTCGACCATTGCAACACACTCCTGGTGGTCTCCTACATTCTATCCTCCGTAACCTTGAAGAAATATTTTTGTTGTCTGTGTCTTCACTCACAGCTGGGCCCCTTCCCTGACCTTTCTTGGCTCCCGTTCAAGCAGCAACTTGATTTTAAAATTCTCATCCTTATTTTCAAATCCCCCCATGGCCTCCTCTCTCCCTATTTCTGCAATCTTCTGCAAACCCACAACCCTCTATGATATCTGCACTGCTCTAATTCTAGCATCACCTATTTTTATTGCTCCACCATTAGTGTCCATGCCTTCAGTTCCCTCAAGCTCTGAAATTCTCTCCCTCTGTCCACCACACTTTCCCCCTTTAAGACAATTGAGTATTAATGAAAAAAGACATTTTGGCAAAACGTTTTATCTTGTACTCATCAGGATAGAGGGAAGAATACCAAATTTCAAAAAGTATCAGTCAGGCTTGTAATGTGGCTGACTTACACTTGCTAGAAGCTACGTATGTTCATCCACAGGGACCTGTCCTCCGCAGGCAGAAGGAACAAGTCCAGGCATGGGGCCTATTGTGGAATTAAACAAAAGCACAGAGGATGACTGCTCCTTGCTGTGTTCTCCATGGCAACAACCAATCAGAGCTGACGGGTCAACCAATCTGCACCCTTTTCTCATGCAGTAGAAATTGTTGTCTTTGAAATTTGGGATTCTTGTGTCTGTCCTGGTGAGTGCAAGTCGAAAAGTTTTGACAGCTTGTCTCTTTTTACAGTTATAATCAAATTCCGTACAATCAAACTACTATTTAACTATTTTTGGTCACCTGCCCTAATATCTCCTTATGTGTCTGGGTGTCACACTTTGTTTTATAATTTTCCTGTGAAGCTCACTGGGATGATGTATGATGTTAATAGAAGTTGCTGTTGTTTCTGACTGTTACCCTGATCTCCTGTTTTACAACAACCCATTGATTTCACACCAAACTCTATCTCTGATTTATTGTCCCTCCTGTGGGTCATTCATCCGGGTCTGCAGCCTCTGTAAAGATGGCGCCCACGCATGCTCCCTGTTGGACATTGCCCCCTACAAAGATGGTGGCCGCACATGCGCTCTGCGCTGCTTGCCCCCTATATACATGCAGCCGTTAAGTTGGGCCTACTTCCGGAGAAATAGCCTGAACTGTCGTTGAACCAATGGTTCCTTATTGAGGGTTTAGGTCAGAGGTCGTGAATTTATAAAGCCTCCCAACTTCCGCACCAGCCCTATCTATGCTCACGGGTTTTTTTTTTTCCAGTTGTCAGTCCGCACTCGGTCTTTGTAAATCCCACATTTCAAATCCGCTTGCTCCAGATGTATTCACGTCTGACTTCACTCTCTGCGCACTTATCAAGCTCACAATGATTGACGGCAGCTCCGAACCAATAGGGACAGGGGGCGGGCTTGGAGGAATGAGACGGAGAGGCTGGTCCTCCGGCCAATCGGAATGAATGAGGGGTGTGGTGGACTTGAATTGGAGCATGCGCATTGGGGGTGAGGATCGGGATGAAAGTGGTCAGGTTGAGAATCCAGCTGGTGAGAAAGGGCGGAGTGCAGGAGAGGAATGGAGCCGGAGGTTATTACTAATTGTTGTGTAAAATGTTCCTCCCTGCATTTGTCCTGTATCTGTTGCCCATAACCTTCAGTCTGTGTCCTTCTAATCCTTGTATCATCACCTAGTGGATACAACTTTTTCTTTGTCCATCTTATCTAAACCTGTCACAATCTTGTCCACCTCTATCAAATCTCCTCTCAACTCCATTATTCCAAGAACAACTCCAGCTTCTCCAATCTAACCTTGTAACTGAATTCCTGTTTTCCTGGAACCATTCTGGCAAATCTCCTCTGCAGCCTCTCAAGGACCCTCACATCTTTCCTAAAGTGTGGAGACCAGAACTGGATGCAGTACTCCTGTTGTGACCTGACCAGAGCTTTATAACGGGTCATCTTATTTTTCTCTGCTTTTATGCACGTTAAATCTGCTTATGAAGCCCACGATCCCAGATATTTTGCTAACTGCTCTCTCAATATGTCCTGTCACCTTCAAATGTCTGTGCAGGTCAACCCCCAGGTCCCCCTGTCTCTGCACACTCTTTGGGGCTGTACCATTAAGTATCTATTGCCTCTCCCTATTCCTTCTGCCAGTATTCATCATCTCACTGTGAGGGTTGCATTCCCTGGAATTTAGAAGATTGAGGAGGATTTTCTCGAAGTTTTCATGATATTAATTGAAAAATGGTGTGGTAGATAGAGAGGAACTATTTCCATTGGTTGGGGAATCCAGTCTACAAATTAGAGCCAGACCTTTCAGGAATGAGATTAGGAAAATCTTCTCCAGGTAAAGTTGGGAGAAGTTTGGAATTCTCTTCCTGAATTAGCAGTACATGCTTGATCAATATTCAGTTTCAATCTGACATTGATAGATCTTTGCTAACCCAAGGTATAAATTAAGGCACATGAGACAAAGGGTCACAGATCAGCCCTGATCTGATTGCATGGAGGGATAGGCTCGAGGGGCTAAATGGCCAACTCCTGGAATCATAGAAACTTAGAGCACAGAAGGAGGCCATTCAGCCCTTTGTGCTTGTGCTGTCTCTTTGAAAGAGCAGTTGTGTTTATTCCCTGTTCGTAACCCTGTAAGTTCCTCAATCTCAATCCCAGTCAACTCCCTTTTAAACTCCCTGATAGAATCAGGTTTCAGCACCTTTTCAGTTAGAATGTTCCAGATCCTGACAACTCACTGTTGGTGCAGAAACTGCTGAACTCGATGTTGAGTCCAGAAGGTTGTAAAGTGCCAAATCAAAAGATGAGCTGCTGTTCCTCAAGCCCCCATGGAGCTTCATTGGAACAGTTCAGGCCGAGGACAGAGAGGTCAGAGTGGGAGTGGGACGGAGAATTAAAATGACAAGTGACCGGAAGCTCAGGGTCAAGCTCACAGACTGAATGGAGGTTGTTCCACAAAGTCATTACCCAATCTGTGTTTGGTCTCCCCAATGTAGAGCAGACTGCATCATGAGCAGTGAATACAGTAACTAAACTGCAAGAAGTACAAATAAATCACTGTTAGGTTACATCTTGCAAAACCTTGAAAATAGCCTGAATAAAGATACTTCACCTGAAGAGTAAAAGTTAAAAAATAATTACACCGTCTATCTTCAGGGTGTAATCCAACAACAACACCTTGTATTTACACAGAGGGTTGTGGGGCTGGAGGAGGTTACAGAGATACTGAGGATCCGGTTGACATTGTCTATCTCACTGGTGTCAAATTCAATTTCCGTGGTAGCACTGATCCAATATCCTGACACTGGACGAGGGCCACTTTCAACAGAAGATATAAAAATGCAACTAGATACAGAAACTATATCAGTATTTACAGACGCCTCGATTTTATTTACTCATCCTGCTGCTACCAATACTTGGCACCTCTTAGCTTCATCCAAAACATCAACACTTGGAGCAAATGACTGAGCTGTGGCATGTCTCGGGTAAAAACACAAGGACCAGTTGTCACCACAGAATCATAGAAATTTACAGCAGGAGGGCATTCAGCCCATCATGTGTCTACCAGCTGAAAATGAGCAATCCAGTCTAATCCACTTTCCAGCTCTTGGTCCGTAATCCTGTAGGTTACAGCACATCCAGTGTATATCCCAGTACCTTTTAAATCTGTATATTTCTGCCCCTATCAGCCTTTCAGTCAGTAAGTTCCAAGATCCATCACCCTCTAAGTAAAGTCATTATTGAACTCCCCTCTAATCTTCCACCAATTACTTTCAATCCCTGTCCTCTTGGTTCTGACTGCTCTGTAAATGAAATAGGTCCTTCTTATCCACTCCACCTGGGACCCTCATAATTTTATATACCTCAGTTAAATCTCCTCTCTTCCTCCCCTGTCCCAAAGAAAACAACCCCAGCTGATCCGATCTTACCTCAGAGTTAAAATTCTCCAGTCCTGGCAACATCCAGATAAATCTCTTCTCCTGTGCTCTCTCCTGTGTGATCACATCCTTCATGTAATTTGCTGACTAGAACTGGACTCAGTACTCTAGCTGTGCTCTAACTAGTGTTTTTTAAAGCTCTCGAATAACTGCTCTCTCACCTTCCATTAACTTCAATGTGATGGAGTCTGACAGCTGGAACTTGTCAACATTTGAAAGATATTTACAAATGATTCGAGGGTTTCTTACAGTTGGAATCTTTCTCTATTCTGTCCACTCGAGGTATTAGAAAACAGACTTTCTCCTGTGAACATTGAGCTGGACAATTGGTGTTACCTTGTTCATCTTGTTGACTCTAAATGTTGAATCTTGTGGTTTGTGACACCAGATAATCAATCTCACAACAAAAGATTGTCTCACACTGATTTTACTGACAGCACTGCAATAATACAGACAAGTATCGTCCCCTGATCTGGACAACAGGGATAATATTGTGATGAACTGCTCATTGTTCCATTGTGTCCAAACTGTAAATGATTTAATCATTTTCTGTGGATCCTGTCCTGACTGAAGAGTTCGGTGTGGGATCAGCATGGACATCCACAGAACTGGCTGTTCATATTGTTGTTGGTGGTGCTTGGGTGAACTTCTGCATCTGTGCCACCTCTGACCTTCCTCTGGGCATGTCAGATGTTGAGTTTGATGTAGATGGTCCTCAAAACACGCTGAATAAAATTTCAGTGCTTGCCTCCACTTCTACACTCATAGATATTTACAGCACAGGAGAAGGCCATTCAGCCCATTGTGCCCATGCTGCTCACAAAGATCTGACTACACCAGTCCCATTTTCCAGCGCTTGGCCCAAAGCCCTGGAGGCTAAAGCAATGCAAGTGAATATCTAAACGCTTCTTAAATGTTACAAGCGTTTCTGACACAACCACCCTTTCAGGCCGCGAGTTCCAGGCTCCCACCACCCTCTGGGTGAAAAAAAAAATCAATTCTCCTTAACTCCCCTCTTAGCCTTCTACCTCTTTCCTTAAATCTATGCCCCCACCCCCTGCCCTCCCCCTCCTAGTTAATTGACCCCTCTACTAATGGAAAAAGTGCCTTCCTATCCATCCTACTATGCCCCTCATAATCTTAAACCACATCTATCAGGTCCCTTTTGCTACTCGAAGGAAATAAAACCCAACCTATCCAATCTTTCCTCATAGCTCAGAGCCTCCAGCCCGGGCAGTATCCTGGTAAATCTCCTCTGCACCCTCTCCAGTGCAATCACATCCTTCCTATAATGTAGTGACCAGAACTCAGCCGGCCGACTGCAGTGTTTTCCGAGGAGAGGCAGTCTGCAACGCAGGACTTTGTGAGGCTCTTTTTTAGTGTGACCTTGTATTGGTTGTACTGACCACCTTGATGTTTGCCCTGAGACACTTCCCCATGGAAGATCAGCTTGGGAATTCTGTGATTGTCCATGTGGGAAACATGGCCTGGCCATCGGAGCTGAATTGTCTGGAGGGTGGTCTCCAAGCTGTTGAACCCAGCGTGATGGAGAATCTCGTTATTTGTGATTGTTGTCCTGCCATCTAATTCTCAGGATGGACCTCGGGTGTCTTTGATGGAAGTGTTCCAGAGCTTTAATGTGGCTGCAAGAGCAGATCCAGAATTCTCCTCCATACAACAAGGTGGTCAGGATAATAACAAAGAAAACTGCGGATGCTGGAAATCCAAAACAAAAACAGAATTACCTGGAAAAACTCAGCAGGTCTGGCAGCATCAGCGGAGAAGGGTCATGAGGACTCGAAACGTCAACTCTTTTCTTCTCCGCTGATGCTGCCAGACCTGCTGAGTTTTTCCAGGTAATTCTGTTTTTGTCAGGATAATGGCCTGGTAAAGTTTGATTTTAGTTTTAATGCCATGTTGCTTCCAGACAGAAATAATACCGTGGATTTAGAGTTAGATTACAAAGGGGATATACAGCACAGAATCAGGTCATTCAGCTCAATCAGTCCATGCTGGTGTTTACACTCCACTCGAGCCTTCTCCCATCTTTTTTCATCTACATCTACGAATGTAACCATCTATTCCCTTTTTCCTCATAGACTTGTCTATTTTCCCCTGAAATGCATCTATCTTATTCACTTCCTGATTCGAATTCCATGCAATTCACTCCCGCCCCCTCCCCAATTCCAGATTGGAAACAGGTTGAAAGTGGTGATCCACAAGGATCAGTGCTGGGTCCACTGTTAGTCATAATGTACATTCATGATTGGGACTTGGGAACAAGTTACTCAATGTGAATTTTTAGCTGATAACAAACTGGAGGCTATATATCTCACACTGAGGAAGGATGAACATAATACAAAACAACATTAGAAAACCTGCAGTCTGGGCAGTCAAGTGGTAAATAAACTTTAACATGGATAATGTGCAATGATGTACTTTGGTATGAGGAGGACAAACATCTCCTACACCTTAGAGAAAAAGAGAATGAATGGGGTAGAAAAGCAAGGCAACCTCAGGATATCATGAACAAATAATGTTAAAAATGATGGCAAATCAACAATTGAACTAAAATACTCAAAGGACTGGGATTTATTACGAGAATGGAATTCAGAAACAGTAAAGTTATGTTCAATGTGTATCGGAGTCAGTGCAAATCTCTGAGCTCTGTATAATCACTGGCGAAAGTGCAATAAACTTTGCAGTGATGATGTACATGATGCAAGGATACACGATAGACAAGGATGATATCACAAATGAGAGATTACAGTTATTGGGAAAGATTGAACTGGCTGGGGCTTTTCTCTTTCGACAAGAGAAGACTTAGAGGTGACATAAAGAGGCCTTTTCAATGATGATGGAATGTATATGGTAAATGTGAAGCCAATGTTTCCACTTGTGGGAGAATCAAAACCTACGGCCATAAGTACAGGATAGTTGCTACTAAATCCAACAGGGAAACAAGGGGAAGTGTCTTTACTCAGAGTAAATGTGAAATGCACTGCCACAGGAAGTGGGTGAGGTGAAATAGCTTTGATGTTTTCAAAAGGAAACGGGATGAGTGAATGAGAGAAAAGGGAGGAGGAGGAGAAGCTGAAAGGCTGGGAGGAGGCAGATGGAATGGAAGGAAACGTGGGTGAAATGTAAACATCAGCACAAACTCGTTGAACAAAATGGTCTTATTCCGGACTTTATATTCTCTGTTATTCAATGTAATCTTCTACTGGCTCCTGATCTTGATGTTCCACATCCACGTGAGCCCATATCTTCCTTTAGTTTCTCTCCAATCTCCCTCCTGCCCTCTCAGGGCTGATCTTGCCCATGGGACCCAACTCCTGCTCCATCCACCCTATTCCTAGTCAATGCTGACCATCCAACTTTCCCATGTCCGCTGAATTTGCTAAAAGAACCATTCCCCTATCTCAGTGAAGAGTGGGGTCAAATGAGGCTGTGACATCGCACCAATCCTCTTCTCCATTTTCCTCTCTGCAATGCTGCTCATCTCCCCCACTGCACATGCTCAGAGGACAACCCGGTGCTGCACATGCTCACTGGGCTCCTGTGGTCACTGACAGGGCACATTCTGTCACGTGGAAAATTATCATCATCCTTGAAAGTCCAATTGGTGAGTGGAAATTTTCATGAACACATTGCGATTGAATTGAATGACTGTTTCTGTCATGTAGTCCTTTACGGCAGAGGTGAATTAATGCTCAGGTCCACACAACTACAGTCAAGGAGATGGATTAATGCTCCAGCTCACAAATCTCCCCATCATAAACTCTGTTTCTTTCATCACTGTCTCCACCCCTCTCCCTGGCCACGGTCTGTGGCTAATCCAGACCAATTGCAGCCTTAGTTTCCTATTAGACCCTAAACTGAGGGCTGAGTTACTGACTACACGTCCTCTCCATCAGGGAGATCACCTCCATCCACTTCTGGAATATCAGTTCTCCCCAACACCCTTTAGTTAATTTCCTGCTGAAATCCTCAGCCATGCCTCTCTTACCTCCAGAGTCGACTATTCCTATGCTCCTCTGGCTGGTCGCCCATCTTCCACCCTTCATAAACCTTCATCCAACATTCTTCTCACTGATAGCAGTTTATTGGAAATAGGGTCAATAGAGCAGGTCTCATGGACAAGGTGAGCATTGAGAAGACGGAGGGGGGGAATGGTGTAATGGAGAAAAACCTAAAGGAAGGTGTGAGTTCAAGATGAGAGGGCAGATCTTTAGAGGCAGTTTGTCCCGGTGGGCTAGTGGGAGGGAGAGAAGCAGCAGAGGCAGCTGATCGGATTGTCTCAATCTTAGTGACAAAGAAGCTCCATGAGCTCCTCACACTTGTTGTTGGAGGTGAGGATGGAGGAGACAGGGGAGAGGGAGAGCCCTTCGAAGGACACTAACTTGTATCAGAGATACTAAAAAAAATCAATATGCTGTTTAACACAAAGTGCTTCAATAACATAATTTACCCCCTATAACTGGGCTGGGATTTATTAAGATCAACAGAAACCGACCTATTGAACATGCCTCAGTCCTGGATGTGAGTAAGAGAAAAGCCCAATCACTGTAGTTGCTTGTGAACACGTTGGTGTCTCAGCACATTGGATGTCTGAGTGAATCCCTTCCCACACTTGTAGCAGGTGAATGGCTTCTCCCCAGTGTGAATTCGCTGGTGTTTAGTGAGATCGGATGACTACCTGAACCCAGACCCGCAGTGTGAGCACCTGACCAGTCTCTCGTCAGTGTGAACATGTTCATGGGACATCAGATACCTGGAACATTTAAAACATTTCCCACAATCTGGGCATCTAAAAGGTTTCTCCCCACTGTGAACTCGCTGGTGTCAGCAGGTTGGATAAATGAGTGAATCCCTTCCCACACTTGGGGCAGGTGAACGGTCTTTCCCCAGTGTGAGTGTGTTGGTGTGTCAGCAGGTTAGATACACTAATGAATCCCTTCCCACACTCAGAGCAGTTGAATGGCCGCTCCCCAGTGTGAATTTGCTGGTATCTCAGGAGGTGGTGAATCTGAGTGAAGCCCTTCTCACACTTGGAGCAGGTGAATGGCCTCTCCCCAGTGTGAATTTTCTGATGTCTCAGGAGGTGGTGAAACTGGGTGAATCCTTCCCCACACTCTGAGCAGGTGAATGGTCTCACAGCGGTGTGAACTCGCTGGTGTCTCAGGAGTTGGTGTAACTGAGTGAATCCATTCCCACACTCGGAGCAGGTGAACGGTCTCTCCCCAGTGTGAGTGCGTCAATGAGTTCCCAGATGAGATGGGGATTCGAATCCCTTCCCACACCACATTTCCATGGTTTCTCCCCATTGTGACTGCATTTATGTTTTGACAGGCCAGATGATCGGCTGAAGCTTTATCCGCATACAGAACACGTGTTCGGTTTCTCCCCACTGTGAAAGGTGCTTTTTCCCTCCATGTTCAAAATCTGAAGATACTCAGTTTAAGGTAAATTGAGTAACTCCATCAGATCCTGATGTGATGTTTGGATTGAGTTTCCCGACTGCAAATCCTCCCCTTCTAACACCCTGTGAAACTGATTTAAAACAGAAAAAAGGGAGTGAGAGAGAACCCACAAAACACAAAGGCAGGTTGTGAAACTGAGCTGAATGAATCTGGGAATTTGTGGGGCCAGCAGTAGGAAAAAAGTGACCATGAAACTGCTGGATTGTCATAAATAAACAGCTGGTTCACTAATGTCCTTCAGGGAAGGGAACCTGCAACCCAGTCAAGGCCTACACGAGACCCTGGCCTCTATGTAGAGAGGCAGAGAGAGAGAGAGGGAGGCTGTGGGTGGGCGGTGGAGGGGTTGGCGGGGGTGGGGGGGGGGAGTGGGGAGTGGGTGAGAAGTGCAGGAGGAAGGAGAGGGATTTTATATATTTACAACTGAACCAGGACTTTGACAGGATCCACAATGTTATTGATTTTGAATGTAATAAAAAAATCTGGAATTAAAAGTCCAATGGTGACCATGAAACTATTGGAGATTGTTGTAAAAACCCATCTGGGTCACTAATGTCCTTTACGGAGGGAAACCTGCTGCCCTTACCTGGGGATGGGTAATAAATGCTAAACAATAACAGAATTACCTGGAAAAATTCAGCAGGTCTGGCAGCATTGACGGAGAAGAAAAAAGTTGACGTTTCGAGTCCTCAGGACCCTTCAGCAGTACTGGTTGAATCCAAGAAGACGGGTGAAATATAAGATGGTTTAAGGTGGGGGGCGGGGAGAGAAGTGGAGGGGTGGTGTGGTTGCAGGGACAAGCAAGCAGCGATAGGAGCAGATAATCAAAAGATATCACAGACTGAAGAACAAAAGGACACAGAGGTGTTGAGGTTGGTGATATTATCTAAACGAATGTGCTGATTAAGAATGGATGGTAGGGCACCCAAAGTACAGCTCTAGTGGTGGTGGGGGGGCATAAAAGATTTAAAAATAATGGAAATACTTGGGAAAAGAAAAGTCTGTATAAATTATTGGAAAAAACAAAAGGAAGGGGGAAGAAACAGAAAGGGGGTGGGGATGGATGAGGGTGGACAAGATCTAAAGTTGTTGAATTCAATATTCAGACCGGAAGGCTGTAAAGTGCCTAGTCGGAAGATGAGATGCTGTTCCTCCAGTTTGCGTTGGGCTTCACTGGAACAATGCAACAAACCGAGGACAGCCATGTGGGCAAGAGAGCAGGGTGGAGTGTTAAAATGGCAAGCGACAGGGAGGTTTGGGTCATTCTTGCGGATAGACCGTAGGTGTTCTGCAAAGTGGTCGCCCAGTTTACGATTGGTCTCTCCAATGTAGAGGAGACTGCATTGGAAGCAACAAATGCAGTAGACTAAGTTGGGGGAAATGCAAGTGAAATGCCGCTTCACTTGAAAGGATTGTTTGGGGCCTTGGATAGTGAGGAGAGAGGAAGTGAAGGGGCAGGTGTTACATCTTTTGTGTGGGCATGGGGAGGTGGGGGTTGAGGAGTAGGGGGTGATGGAGGAGTGGACCAGGGTGTCCCGGAGGGAATGATCCCTACGGAATGCCACCGGGGGGGGTGCAGGGAAGATGTATTTGATGGTGGCATCATGCTGGAAATGGCGGAGATGATCCTTTGAATGCGGAGGCTGGTGGGGTGATAAGTGAGGACAAGGGGGAGCATATTATGTTTCTGCGAGGAAGGAGAAGGCATGAGGGCAGATTCACGGGAGATGGGCCGGACACGGTTGAGGGCCCTATCAACGACCGTGGGTGGAAAACCTCGGTTAAGGAAGAAGGAGGACATGTCAGAGGAACTGTTTTTGAAGATAGCATCATCAGAACAGATGCAACGGAGGCGAAGGAACTGAGAGAATGGGATGGAGTCCTTACAGGAAGCAGGGTGTGAGGAGCTGTAGTCGAGGTAGCTGTGGGAGTCAGTAGACTTGTAACAGATATTGGTGGACAGTCTATCACCAGAGATTGAGACAGAGAGGTCAAGGAAGGGAAGGGAAGTGTCAGAGATGGACCCCGTGAAAATGATGGAGGGGTGGAGATTGGAAGCAAAATCAATAAATTTTTCTAAGTCCCGACGAGAGGATGAAGCAGCACTGAAGTAATCATCGATGTACCGGAGAAAGAGTTGTGGAAGGGGGCCGGAGGAGGACTGGAACAAGGAATGTTCCACATACCCCATAAAGAGACAGGCATAGCTGGGGCCCATGCGGGTACCCACAGCCACACCTTTTATTTGGAGGAAGTGAGAGGAGTTGAAGGAGAAATTGTTCAGCGTGAGAACAAGTTCAGCCAGACGGAGGAGAGTAGTTTGCGGATGGGGATTTTTCAGGCCTCTGTTCGAGGAAGAAGCTAAGGGCCCTCAGACCATCCTGGTGGGGGATGGAGGTGTAGAGGGATTGGACGTCCATCGTGAAGAGGAAGCGGTTGGGGCCAGGGAACTGGAAATTGTTGATGTGACGTAAGGTGTCAGAGGAATCACAGATGTAGGTGGGAAGGGACTGGACAAGGGGAGAGAGAAGGGAGTCAAGATAACGAGAAATGAGTTCTGTGGGGCAGGAGCAAGCTGAGATGATCGGTCTACCGGGGCAGTTCTGTTTGTGGATTTTGGGTAGGAGATAGAAGCGGGCCATCCGAGGTTGGGCGACTATCAGGTTGGAAGCTGTGGGAGGGAGATTCCCAGAGGAGATGAGGTCAGTGACAGTCCTGGAAACAATGGCTTGATGTTCAGTGGTGGGGTCATGGTCCAGGGAGAGGTAGGAGGAAGTGTCTGCGAGTTGACGCTCAGCCTCCGCAAGGTAGAGGTCAGTGCGCCAGACAACAACAGCACCACCCTTGTCAGCGGGTTTGATGACAATGTCAGGGTTGGACCTGAAAGAATGGAGTGCAGTAAGTTCAGAGAGAGACAGGTTAGAATGGGTGAGAGGAGCAGAGAAATTGAGACGACTAATGTCGCGCTGCTAGTTCTCAATGAAAAGATCAAGAGAAGGTAGGAATCCAGAGGGAGGGGTCCAGGTGGAGGGAGAATATTGGAGATGGGTCAAAGGATCCGTTGAACTGGGAGAGGACTCCTGCCCAAAGAAGTGAGCCTGGAGACGAAGACGGCAGAAGAAGAGTTCAGCATCGTGCCGAACCCGAAATTCATTGAGGTGAGGGTGTAAGTGTATGAAACTAAGTCCTTTGCTGAGCACTGAACGTTCAGCATCGGAGAGGGGAAGGTCAGGGGGTATAGTGAATACACGGCTGGGGTTGGGATTGGAAGATGGGGTGGGGACGGAGGGACAGGCTGGGGTGGGGGGTACTAGATGGGTGTTGGTGTCAATGAGTTGTTGGAGCTTGTGTTCCTTAGCACTTGAGAGAAAGAGAAAAAGTTTCTTGTTGAGGCATCGGATGAGCCGAAGGATAAAATGAAACTGGGGGCACGCGCAACTTTGAAAAAGGGTACGGCGGTGCTGCTGGAGGGAGAGATCGAGTGTGTTCATATGGCACCGCATGGCACTGAGTGTGGATTTCAGAATGTGATGGGAACAGCAGTCCGAGAAATCCATTCTTAATTAGCACATTTGTTTAGATAATATCACCAACTTTAACTTTAACACCTATGTTGTTGACATCTTTTGATGATCTGCTTCTATCACTGCTTGTTTGTCCCTACAACCACACCCCACTCCACCTCTGTCTCTCTCTTTCTCTCTCCCCCCCCCCCCCCCCCCCCCCCCCACCCGCCACACACCTTAAACCAGCTTATATTTCAACTCTTTCTTGGATTCAAACTCAAGTTCTGTCGAAGGGTCATGAGGACTCGAAACATCAACTCTTTTCTTCTCCGCCAATGCTGCCAGACCTGCTGAGTTTTTCCAGGTAATTATATTAGTAATACCTGTCATACCTATGTCAATGACATAACCCAGGTAAGACGCCCAGTGACTGCTGGTACGGGACCCCAGCCATGGGGCCCATTTGCACACCTACAAATGGACTTTATACAAATGCCTAAATGTATGGGATATAATTATGTTTTAATTCTAGTGTGTTTGTTCTTGCGATGGGTGGAGGCGTATCCCACCCAATGCAATGATGCTGTTGTTGTAAAATTGTTCATTTTACTGCTGAAGTGATAAAGGAACTGTTGAAGGCCTTACAATGCAACCATCACCTTTCCTGCCCATACCACCCCCGGTCTACTGGAGCGATGGCAGGACAAAATAGTATTCTGAAAAACAAACTAGCTAAATTATGTGAAGAAACCAGTTTGAAAGGGCCTGAAGCTCTACCCTTGGCGCTCATGACTATGCGCTCTCACAGTAATTGTCTCAAGAGCTCGCATATACAGGTAGTAGAAGCTCAGAAAAAGCCCACCACTGAAGACTGCCATCAATACCAGCCCGGGGACCTAGTCCTGGTAAAGACCTTCAGTAGAAAGAACTGTTTGGAACCTCGATGGGAAGAACCTTTCCAAGTCCTGCTCACCACCCATACAGCCATGAAGCTTGAAGGATGCACTTGTGGATCCACACATCGCACGTCAAACAGACGCTGACCTCGGATGGAAGTGCTTGTGCAAGAACTTTAACTGAGCCATCGGAATGCTGACTCTGATTTGGATCCTGTCCTGCATGGTCCTTGCAGGGGCATGGAATACCAATTCTGTGGTTCAACAAATACAGGCCATAGCCTTGCAAATTCATCAGACTGAATGTTGGATTTGTACTCATTTTCCTCAATGCAAAACAACAGCTGAATTGCATGAGAGAGTGGAAACGACCCTATCTGGTGCTGCTAACAACTCGTACAGCCCTGAAGATTAAAGGGAAGGAAGATTGGGTCCAAGCCACTCGTTGTCTGGCAGCCCTGTAGCATCAGATATTCACCCACATCTGCGTCTCCATCGTCGTAACATCTCAAAATCTGAACAATGCTGGATGATTGCTATCCCCTCTTGTGGAACTGTGCGTAACTCCCGAAAGGTTATCAACCTGGCAGCTGCGCTTGAAAAATTTGCCAATTCGACGGAAAATGCTTTTATTGAGACCCAGAAACAGATTTCAGACACCACTGCTGAAATGTTAGCCCTACGCCTGACAGCTCAACAAAATAGAATGGCCCTTGATTTCCTCCTAGCTGAAAAAGGTGGCACTTGTGCCATAATAGGCTCAGAATGCTGCGCCTATGTGCCTGATGTTTCTGAGAATATTATTGACCTGGAACAGCATGTTATGGATAAAGTGTGAGAAATAAAGAAAGTTGGGGAAAGGTTGAGTAGTGTTTATAACAAGGATTCCTGGCGGGCTACAGTAACGGGGTGGTTCGCCAGTTGGGAAAGTTAGCTGCTGATGTTTTAATTGGGTTAGTTTTATTAGGTGTTATAGGGTGTTGTGCATGTGCTACTATGAGGATTTGCTGTACCCATGTATTAATGGAGCTATGACTGGAGTCACCACTGGATTAGGAGGAGCTCCCTTTGTCCCTCAATTGATACGCACTGGCCCCAGTGAAACCCCTGGTGGGGAGAAAAAGTTTACCCTGCCAGTGATTGGCCTTTTCCTTATGGTTATGAGCCCCCCTTTTGATGATGAAGATGTGTTTAATCTAAAAGATTAACAAGGAGGGATTGTTGAAGAATAAAATACATCTATACTTATGAGAGAAAAAAACTAAAAATACATGTATAATGAAATTACTGTAGAATGTCCCCAAACAGTCACACAGCCAGCACATAAATTAGCAAATCAAAGGGCCAGTGCTACCTTCCCAGACAAAGGGGCTCCGGATGTCAGATACGGTGGCAAAATCTAAGAGAAAAAAACTATTGTGTGTGCATTGCCCAGGATATGTAACCATTAACACTATCTATTTGTTGAACCATCGACATTGTCCTCTCTATTTGCTAAACCATTGACATTGTCGTGTCTAATCGTTAAATCATTAACACTGATCGCTATCCTTTGAAACCATTTGAAACTATTGTAATTGCCCAAGTTTCTGTCACGAACCTTTTGCTATAGTTATGTGTGTAAAGCGGTGTTAGTTAGAGTGCCGGCTAGCTCTGTTCTATGCTGTTGGGCTCTCTGTGATATCACGATTATAATAAAAGGCTTCCGAGACAAACCTCCTGGGTCTGAGTGTTCACTCGGTTTTTCCGCAACAATTATGTATGTAGATGTAAGAAGGAAGTTGATAAAATAAATGAATAGAGACAATGTGGCAGATTGAGCTTACTGTGGGCAGGTGTGAGGGCATTCACCTTGAATCTTCAAACTTTAACCACGGAGAAAAGAAGGATGTTAATGATACTTAATTGTCCTCTTTTACAATCATTGAAATCGTGTAGAGGGGGAGAAAATACAATCGGAATGGCGAAAGGAGGTAAGTCCTTATTGGAAGATAACTGGGACAGGTAGCGGCAAAAGTTAGGCATCAGTAGTCTGCTCAGACGGTATCTACATGAATGCATTCAGCTCTGTGCTCCTCACCGCAGGCAACATAAATTTGCTTCCGAGTTAATACAGCACAGATTGACCAGCAGGATACTAGGGACAGAATATTAAATTGTGTGGAGAGGTTGCAGAATTGTCAGTTTATTCCATTGACTATAGAATATTGAAAGGAGGTCTGTTCGAGGTGATTTAGTGTTAAACTATTTGACAGAAAAATAATTCTTCTTTCGGAGAATAAAGGATGAGGGTGTATAATATTACAATTAGAGGTAGGCTATATTTGAGGAGAAACTGAATTTCCTCCATGCAGAGGGTTATGAATCCGAAGCTCTTGCCTCCAAAGTATTTGGATTTGATTCATTCAAAGCATTAAGTAGAATTACAGGATATACAGCACAGAAACAGGGCACTCAGCCCAGCAGGTCTGTGCGGCTGATTACGCTAAGCAAGAATGCCCCAATAACTCTTCATCTATCTTATATTGATACAACCACTTCTAGTAATTCCCACAAGTTGATACGTTTGCCCTATATATATTTTAACAAACACTTCTGTAACCCAAAAATATTTATCAGGGTGTAACCCACTTTACTCATTTCTCGAGATCAGAGACACAGCGTCTGCAAGATATCTAGCCATTATGATCTCAAATTTCTTGTCATGCTAGTAAAAACAAATTTATCGAAATGAAGACTAGAACTGTGGTTGGAGATTCTCACGTGTGATCCAACGGGTCTCAATGTAACAGTAATACAACTTTTCTGATTTTCAGTTTCCTCCCTTTATAAATGAAACTCAGTTTTTGTTGTGTGTGTCAAATTGCGTGGATAAACTCTGTCGCTACGGAACTTGCACCAGTCACTGTAGACCCCCTTGTTCCCTGCCACATTTAGACTCTAATTTTTCAAGGGGTATCTTGCCTCATTATTATATATGTTTGTGCTCTTTGTACCTTTTCACTATATTTTCAAGATGTTCCTTAGCTAAGCACAATTGTATCATGGTATATTGGGCTAAGGAGGATAAATAAATTTAGGCTTCAGACCAATGGAGAACTAGATGAATTTGGAGCAGGGCTGAAGAGTTGAAAGTCATCCACCTGCTCCTATGTTTCGGAGTTACCTGTTGGGCATGATTAGAGCTGGTGGCTTTGCTCTAGTGCTCACTTTGTGTCTTGCAGGTTAAACAGACGTTATACAAACTTAAAAACAAAACAAAACTGCGGATGCTGGAAATCCAAAACAAAAACAGAATTACCTGGAAAAACTCAGCAGGTCTGGCAGCATCGGCGGAGAAGAAAAGAGTTGACGTTTCGAGTCCTCATGACCCTTCGACAGAACTTGATTTCGAGTCCAAGAAAGAGTTGAAATATAAGCTGGTTTAAGGTGTGTGTGTGGGGCGGAGAGAGAGAGGTGGTTGTGTAGACAAACAAGCAGTGATAGAAGCAGATCATCAAAAGATGTCAGCGACAATGGTACAAAAGAACACATAGGTGTTAAAGATAAAGTTGGTGATATTATCTAAACGAATGTGCTAATTAAGAATGGATGGTAGGGCACTCAAGGTACAGCTCTAGTGGGGGTGGGGGGAGCATAAAAGATTTTAAAATATTTAAAAATAATGGAAATAGGTGGGAAAAGAAAAATCTATAAAATTTATAGGGAAAAAAAGGGGAAAAAAAGGGGGGGAAACAGAAAGGGGGTGGGGATGGGGGAGGGAGCTCACGACCTAAAGTTATTGAATTCAATATTCAGACCGGAAGGCTGTAAGGTGCAAGCTCCAATAACTCATCGACACCAACACCCATCTAGGACCCTCCACCCCAGCCTGTCCCTCCGTCCCCACCCCATCTTCCAATCCCAACCCCAGCCGTGTATTCACTATACCCCCTGACCTTCCCCTCTCCGATGCTGAACGTTCAGTGCTCAGCAAAGGATTTAGTTTCATACCCTTACGCCCTCACCTCAATGAATTTCGGGCTCGGCACGATACTGAACTCTTCTTTCGCCGTCTTCGTCTCCGGGCTCACTTCTTTGGGCAGGAGTCCTCTCCCAGTTCAACGGATCCTTTTACCCATCTCCAATATTCCCCCTCCACCTGGACCCCTCCCTCTGGATTCTTACCTTCTCTTGATCTTTTCATTGAGAACTGTCGGCACGACATTAGTCGTCTCAATTTCTCTGCTCCTCTCACCCATTCTAACCTGTCTCTCTCTGAACTTACTGCACTCCATTCTCTCAGGTCCAACCCTGACATTGTCATCAAACCCGCTGACAAGGGTGGTGCTGTTGTTGTCTGGCGCACTGACCTCTACCTCGCAGAGGCTGAGCGTCAACTCGCAGACACTTCCTCCTACCTCTCCCTGGACCATGACCCCACCACTGAACATCAAGCCATTGTTTCCAGGACTGTCACTGACCTCATCTCCTCTGGGGATCTCCCTCCCACAGCTTCCAACCTGATAGTCGCCCAACCTCGGACGGCCCGCTTCTATCTCCTACCCAAAATCCACAAACAGAACTGCCCCGGTAGACCGATCGTCTCAGCTTGCTCCTGCCCCACAGAACTCATTTCTCGTTATCTTGACTCCCTTCTCTCTCCCCTTGTCCAGTCCCTTCCCACCTACATCCGTGATTCCTCTGACACCTTACGTCACATCAACAATTTCCAGTTCCCTGGCTCCAACCGCTTCCTCTTCACCATGGACGTCCAATCCCTCTACACCTCCATCCCCCACCAGGATGGTCTGAGGGCCCTTAGCTTCTTCCTCGAACAGAGGCCCGAACAATCCCCATCCACCACTACTCTCCTCCGTCTGGCTGAACTTGTTCTCACGTTGAAAAATTTCTCCTTCAACTCCTCTCACTTTCTCCAAATAAAAGATGTGGCTATGGGTACCCGCATGGGCCCCAGCTATGCCTGTCTCTTTATGGGATATGTGGAACATTCCTTGTTGCAGTCCTACCCCGTCCCCCTTCCACAACTTTTTCTCCAGTACATCGATGATTACTTCGGTGCCACTTCATGCTCTCGTCGGGACTTGGAAAAATTTATTAATTTTGCTTCCAATCCCCACCCCTCCATCATTTTCACGTGGTCCATCTCTGACACTTCCCTTCCCTTCCTTGACCTCTCTGTCTCAATCTCTGGTGATAGACTGTCCACCAATATCCATTACAAACCCACCGACTCCCATAGCTACCTCGACTACAGCTCCTCACACCCCGCTTCCTGTAAGGACTCCATCCCATTCTCCCAGTTCCTTCGCCTTCGTCACATCTGTTCCGATGATGCTACCTTCAAAAACGGTTCCTCTGACATGTCCTCCTTCTTCCTTAACCGAGGTTTTCCACCGACGGTCGTTGACAGGGCCCTCAACCGTGTCCGGCCCATCTCCCGCGCATCCGCCCTCACGCCTTCTCCTCCCTCCCAGAAACATGATAGGGTCCCCCTTGTCCTCACTTATCACCCCACCAGCCTCCGCATTCAAAGGATCATCCTCCGCCATTTCCACCAACTCCAGAACGATGCCACCACCAAACACATCTTTCCTTCACCCCCCTTATTGGCATTCCGTAGGGATCGCTCCCTCCGGGACACCCTGGTCCACTCCTCCATCACCCCCTACTCCTCAACCCCCTCCTATGGCACCACCCCATGCCCACGCAAAAGATGTAACACCTGCCCCTTCACTTCCTCTCTCCTCACCGTCCAAGGGCCCAAACACTCCTTACAAGTGAAGCAGCATTTCACTTGCATTTCCCCCAACTTAGTCTACTGCATTCGTTGCTCCCAATGTGGTCTCCTCTACATTGGAGAGACCAAACGTAAACTGGGCGACCGCTTTGCAGAACACCTGCGGTCTGTCCGCAAGAATGACCCAAACCTCCCTGTCGCTTGCCATTTTAACACTCCACCCTGCTCTCTTGCCCACATGTCTGTCCTTGGCTTACTGCATTGTTCCAGTGAAGCCCAACGCAAACTGGAGGAACAACACCTCATCTTCCGACTAGGCAACTTACAGCCTTCCGGTCTGAATATTGAATTCAATAACTTTAGGTCGTGAGCTCCCTCCCCCATCCCCACCCCCTTTCTGTTTCCCCCTTTTTTCCCCTTTTTTTCCCTATAAATTTTATAGATTTTTCTTTTCCCACCTATTTCCATTATTTTTAAATATTTTAAAATCTTTTATGCTCCCCCCACCCCCACTAGAGCTGTACCTTGAGTGCCCTACCATCCATTCTTAATTAGCACATTCGTTTAGATAATATCACCAACTTTAACTTTAACACCTATGTGTTCCTTTGTACCATTGTCGCTGACATCTTTTGATGATCTGCTTCTATCACTGCTTGTTTGTCTACACAAGCACCTCTCTCTCTCTCTCTCTCTCTCCGCCCCCCCACACACACACCTTAAACCAGCTTATATTTCAACTCTTTCTTGGACTCGAAATCAAGTTCTGTCAAAGGGTCATGAGGACTCGAAACGTCAACTCTTTTCTTCTCCGTCGATGCTGCCAGACCTGCTGAGTTTTTCCAGGTAATTCTGTTTTTGTATAAAATTATTAAGTCAATTGATATGGCAACGATAGTGCACGGCCCCTCCACCATAGTTCTGTCCTGGGTGTAACTAACACCAGAACAAACACTGACAGTTATATCTGAACTCACTGGAGTCTCAGCAGTGGCGTGGACAAGTGATTTTTCTTCCCATACTCCGACTACTGAAACTGTCTTGTCGGTTAGAATGTAGCAATTGTGGATCCAATCCTTTGACCTTCTAAAACTGGAGTATTAGCAGGTGGGCAGTGAGTAATCCCTTTGCACACATGAAGTATCTGAATGGTCTCCCACAAGTGTGACTGTGCTGTTGTGTCAGCAAATGGAATAATGAAGTGAATCAATTTCCACATTCAGCTGGTGTGATTTCATGGTGTGATTTTGCAACATGAATTTCAGCTCACACTGGGATCTCAAACCCTTCTGAGAATGAGCTCTACATTCTCAACCACAGTTAGAGAAAGGTGGTGCTGTAAATCTAAAATAAAAAAAAAAATTGGAATTTTCAGCAGATCTGGTAGTGTCTGCAGAGAGTAAAAGATGTATTTAAATTTCAGGGTTGTGGCTTTTCATCAGAACTGCACTGCATCAGTGAGCAGACTTGAAAACTTAACTCTATTTCTCAATTCACAGATTCTCCTGGATGTGCTGAGTATTTCACGATTTTCTGCTTTTATCTCAGATTGAAGAAGTCGCATATGAATTGTGCATTAGATTTATTGATGACTAACATATGCATTCTCAACCATCTACAAATGGAAAACTCTTCCACTTGTCTACCCTGTCAACCCCTTTCATTTTCTTAAAGGCCTTAGGTCATCCCTCACTTTCTTTTCCAGAGAAAAACATTTCAATCTATTAAATCTCTGTGAATTTTACATATTTTCCAATTCTGGCATCATTCCAGTAAATCTTTTTAGCACCATCCCCAGTGCTTTGCTCCTTCCTGTAATATGGGGACAGAGATAATCTGAGCATCAAAGTCACATTGTCTCAAATTCCTGTATGTTGTAAGGATCATTATGGCAGTGGGAGAGGGGACTGTGGTTTCGAGCTGTTATTCACCATCCCCTGTTTCAGCCATTCTCCCAATAGCTGAAAACAAGATTAGATGAAATGAGCAGATCTAATGAGCTGATCTGTGACATTATGAATTAATTACAAAGTTGTCTCTCAGCCTTACAGTGAAGCGGAGGGTATTTTTCATTCTAAATTTGCTAATTTACCATTAAGAATACGTGTCAGGGAATGACTAGATTTCAGCATGGGACCAGTGTAAAGCTCATTTAACATCATTACCAAGTAGTGAAGAGTTGAAGTTGTAATTCACATGCACCTTGTTTGTGAATTTCCCAGATTAATAGTTGCACTGAGTCTGTTGTTCTCCATCTTGATATGTTCAAGATGGAAATCCATAAATATTTGGGCACTAAGGGATATGGTGACAGGATGGGAGAGTGGAGTTGAGCTGGAAGAACACTTAATGGTGGAGCAGGCTCAAGAGGCCTTTTGGTCCAACCCTGCTCCTATTTCTTGTGTTCTTATGAAAATCACTGTGAATCATATCCATTCAAGCACAGCAGATGCAGCAGCACCCAATCACCTCCTCCCTTCCCACATTTCAGGACCCCAAACACTTTCCAAGGGGCACAGTGATTTACTTGTACTTCTTGCTATTCAGTATTGTCTATTCACTGACCACAGTGCAGTCTTCTCTACATTGAGGAGATTAAATCCCAGTTGGGTAACTGCTTTGTGGAACATCGCCTTTCAGTCTCCAAATGTGACCCCGAGGTTCTGGTCATTTACCAGTTTAATCTCCACCCACTCCCACTCTGACCTCGGCCTCCTGCGCTGTTCCAATGAAGCTCAATGGAAGCTGGAGGAACAGCAGCCCATCTTTCATTGGACACTTTACATCCTTCTGGACTCAACATTCATTTTGGCAATTACAGATCATAACCACTGCTCCCATTTTGTCTGACAGTAGGTGCTGGTAATGGTTCTACTTTTACCATTTATCCCTCCTCTGGGCCTGTGTTGTTTCTCCACTTGTCCCATCAGTTTATTTCCTTATCTCATTATCATCCAATGCTGCCTTGCACCATCATCCCCTTTGTCATTTAATCACGAGTTCAGGCTCGGACAAGGGGGATCTTTAGAGACAGTTTGTCCCGGTGGGCTAGTGGGAGGGAGGGAAGCAGCAGAGGCAGCTGATCAGATTGTCTCAATCTCAGTGACAAAGAAGCTCCATGAGCTCCTCGCTCTTGTTGCTGGAGGTGAGGATGGAGGAGACAGGGGAGAGGGAGAGCCCTTCAAAAGGAAATAACGTGTGCTAGAAATATCAAAACGACTCAACTGTTCATCGCAAAGCTGATTTATTCCAATTTTATACAGAATCTGTAACTGGGCTGGAGGTTATTAACATCAAAAAGGAACTTACGTATTAAAAATAGTAAAAAAGGTTCAACACATTGTGTTTAACACAATGCTTATTTATTTGACTTTTATCTAAGTGGGCTGGAGTTTATTAGTTTCTACAGAAACACACTATAATGAACATACTTCAGTCCTGAATGTTATTAAGACCAAAATCCCAACACAACAGTTACTTGTGAACTTGCTGGTGTCTTAGCCAGTGGGATGACTGACTGAATCCCTTCCCACATTCAGAGCAGGTAAATGGCCTCTCTCCAGTGTGAACTCTCTGGTGCCGTAGCAGGTTGGATGACTGAGCGAATCCCATCCCACATTCGGAGCAGGTAAACGGCCTCTCTCCAGTGTGAACTCTCTGGTGCAGTAGCAGGCTGGATGACTGAGTGAATCCCTTCCCACACCTGGAACAGGTAATTGGTCTCTCTCCAGTATGGACTCGCTGGTGTGCGAGGAGTTGAGATGATTGTCTGAACCCAGTCCCACAGTGAGAGCACCTGAACGGTCTTTCAACAGTGTGAACACGTTGATGGGACTTTAGTTCCACAGAACTTTTGAAGCACGTCTCACACTGTGGGCATTTAAAAGTTCTCTGATCTGTGTTAACTTGCTGGTGTCCCATGAGGTTGGCCAATTGAGTGAATCCCTTCTCATGCTCAGAGCAAGTGAATGGTCTCTCCCCAGTGCACCAATGAGTTCCCAGTTCCAATGGGGATTTGAATCTCTTCCCACAGTCCCCACATTTCCATGGTTTCTCTCCGTTGTGACTGAACTTATGCTCCATCAGGTCAGATGATCGGCTGAAGCCTCGTCCACACACAGAACACGTGTACAGTTTCTCCCCACTGTGAACGCTGCTTTTTCCTTCCATGTTCAAAATCTGAAGATACTCAGTTTAAGATAAATTAGGCGACTCCATCAGATCCTGATGTGATGTTTGGTTTCAGTTTCCCGACTGCAAATCCTCCCCTTCTAATACCCTGTGAATTGATTTAAAACAGAAAAAGGGAGTGAGAGAGAACTCACAAAAACACAAAGGCAGGTTGTGAAATGGAGCTGAATGAATCTGGGAATTTGTGGGGCCGGCACGAGGAAAAAGTGACCATGAAAACTGCTGGATTGTCATAAAAACCCAATGGGTTCACTAATGTCCATCAGGGAAGGGAACCTGCCACCCAGTCTGGGCCGACACAAGACTCTGGCCTCTATAAGAACATACGAAATAGGAAGAAGAGAAGACCTAACAACACACTGTCGAGCCTGTTCCACCATTCAATACGATCGTGGCTGATCTTGGGCTCCAACTCCACTTTCCCTACCCACTCCCCATATCCCTCGACTCCCTGAGACCAAAAATCTCCCCATCTCAGCCTGAAATATATTCAATGATGGAGCATCTGCAACTCACTGGGCTGGAGAATTCTATGTGACAGAGAGAAAAAGAGAGAGAGGAGTGGGAGAGACAGAGAGAGAAGGTTACTAAACAAGTACAGGATGTCAGTAAACAGAACTCAATTGCATGAGATTGGGGTAATATCCTGTTATAGATTGAGAATTGATGAACAGACAGAAAATAGAGAGTGGGAATAAATGTCTTATTCTCAGGATGACAGGCTGTTATTTGTGGGATACTGCAAGGATCAGTGCTTGGCCCACAACCATTCACAAACTATACAAATGAGTTGAAGGCACTCATTGAAGCAGCACCTAAATTTTCACATTCTCATCCTTGTTTACCTCCATGGTTGTGATCATTCCTATCTCTGTAACCTCCTTCAGCCTCACAATCCTCCCGAGATATCTGCTCTTCTTGAATTCGAGAATTACTAATTTTAATAATTCCATCACTGGTTGCCATTCTGTCAGTTTCCAAGACTCTAGAATTCCCTCCCTAAACCTCTCCGCCTCTCTACCTCATTTGCATCCTTTAAGATATTCCTTCAGACCGACCACTTTGACCAAATTATTGGCCACCTGCCCGATTGTCTCCTTGGTTTCTAACATTTCTGTGAAGTGTCTTGGTAAACTATATAACAATAAATGTGTGATATAAACTCAAATTGTGTTGTTGATTTGGAGATATATCAATGTCCCTTCCCCATCGCTGGGTGAATAACCTGTAGCTCTTTACCTAACAGCATTATGTGAGCACCTTCATCACACAGACTTAATTAGTAATGGGTTGAAAGGTTATGGGGAGAGGGAGGGAAATTGGAGTTGAGACCAAAATGAGATCAGCCATTATTGTAATGAATGGTGGGGCAGGCTCGAGGGGCTGAATTGCCCACTCCTGCTCCTAGTTCTTATGTTCAAGGATCCATTGACATGCACATGAAGGGTCTGTACTTCCTCGGGTCCTACCATTCATCAAGTGCTCCCTTGCCTAGTTAGTCCTCCCAAAATGCATCACCTCACACTTTTTGGGATTAAATACCATTTTCCAGTGCTCTGCCCATTTGACCAGCCCATCTATATCATCCTGTTGTCTAAGGGTTTCCTCCTCACTATTTACCACACTAATGATTCTTTTGTGTTACCTGTGAACTTACTGATCATACCTCCCACATTCATGTCTGCATCATTAATGTCCACGAAAAACAAGGGACCCAGCACCGAACCCTGCAGTACACCACTGGACACAGGCTTCCAGTCACAAAAACAACCTTTGACCATCACCCTCTGCCTCCTGACACTGAGCTCATTCTAGATCCAGTTTGCCAAATTGCCTTGGATCACATGGGCTCTTAGCTTCTGAACCTGTCTCCCAGGCCAGACCTTGTCAAAAGTCTTAGAGAATTCCATGTGGACTACATCAATTGAACTACCCTCATCTACACACCTCGTCACCTCCTTGAAAAATTCAATCAGATTTGTTAGACATGATCTCTCACTGACAAAGCCATGCTGACTATCCTTGATTAACTCTTGCCTCTCCACGTGGGGATTAATTCTGTCCCTCAGAATGTTTCCAGAAGTTTCCCTACCACTGTGATGTTGGACTCACTGACCTATTAGCTCCCTGGTTTATCTCTACCATTCTTCTTTAATAATGGTACCACATTAGCTGTCCTCCAGTCCTCTGGTACTTCTCCTGTGACCAGAGAGGATTTGAAAATTAATGTTAGGGCCCTTGCAATCTCCTCCCTTGCCTCCCACAGCACCTGGGATACATCTCATCTGGGCCTGGGGATTAATCCACTTTTAAGGCCCAATAAAACCACTAATACCTCCTCCCTCTCAATACTCATTTGTTCAAGTATATCACAGTCCCCCTCCCTGATTTCTATACCTACATCATCCTTCTGCATAGTTAATACAGATGCAAAGTACTCATTTAAAACCTCACCTACATCTTCCAGCCCCTCACACAGACTGCCACTTTGGTCCCTGATGGGCCCTAATCTTTCCCTGGTTATCCTCTTGTCCCAAATATACTTATAAAATGCCTTTGGATTTTAACTTATTTCACCCAGCTGTGTTTTTCATGACCCCCTTCACCTTCCTAATTTCTTTTCTAAAGCTACCCCCTGCACTTTCTCTGCCCACCAAGGGCTCCTGCTGTTTTGAGCCCTCGGTATGTACCATAAGCTTCCCCTTTTTCCCCCTTTATCTATTTGGAGTCCTACACCGGGTGTTTGTGAACCCTCCCAGTCCACCCTCCGGCTCCATTCCTCTCCTGCACTCTGCCCTTTCTCACCCGCTGGACTTTAAATTCCACTGCAACAAAAACAGAAATAACTGGAAAAACTCAGCAGGTCTGGCAGCATCAGCTGAGAGGAACGTGGTTAACGTTTTGAGTCCGTATGACCCTTCAACAGAACTAAGTAAAAATAGAAGAGAGGTGAAATATAAGCTGGTTTAATGGGGGTGCGACAGGTAGAGCTGGATAGAGGGCCAGTGAAAGGTGGAGATAACCAAAAGATGTCACAGACAAAAGGACAAAGAGGCGTTGAAGGTGGTGATATTATCTAAGGAATGTGCTAATTAAGGGTAGAAAGCAGGATGAGCAAGAGAGATAGCCCTAGTTGGGGTGGGGTGAAGGTACAGATAGCCCTAGTGGGGCTGGGTGAAGGTACAGATAGCCCTAGTGGGGGTGGGGTGGGGTGAAGGTACAGATAGCCCTAGTGGGGGTGGGGTGGGGTGAAGGTACAGATAGCCCTAGTGGGGGTGGGGTGGGGTGGGGTGAAGGTACAGATAGCCCTAGTGGGGGTGGGGTGAAGGTACAGATAGCCCTAGTGGGGGTGGGGTGAAGGTACAGATAGCCCTAGTGGGGGTGGGGTGAAGGTACAGATAGCCCTAGTGGGGGTGGGGTGAAGGTACAGATAGCCCTAGTGGGGGTGGGGGTGGGGTGAAACAGGCTAAAGGATGGAGATAAAACAATGGATGGAAATAAATTTAAATAATGGAAATATGTGGGAAAAGAAAAATCTGTATAAATTATTGGAAAAAACATTCCACCTCCTTCTTCCCTCTCCCCAGCCCACACTGCGCATGCTCCACTCCCAGCAGGCACCGCGCGGTCCTCCAACCCCGCCCCTTCTTCCTATTGGTCCGGAGCTGCCGCCAATCATTTGGATTCGGAATATGCGCAGTCCGTGGAGACAGACGGGCGCTCGAGCGACTTGATTTAAAATGTGGATTTTACAAGGTCCGAGTGCGGACGCAGAACCGAAAATAAACCCGTGAACTGACGGGTGAATTTGGAAGGTTCATAAACTCACGGTGTCGGCCCCAAACCCTCAATAAGGAGTCACCGGTCCCGGGTTTGCTTGGTGTTGCGGGAGAAAGGCCGGGGTTAACGGCCGTGTTTATAGGGGCAATGGAGTATTGGGCGCATGCGCGGCCGTCATCTTTGCAGGGGAAATGTGGCGATGCGCGCATGCGCGGCTGCCATCTCGATGGGCCAATGTGCTATAGTGCGCATGCGCGGCCGCCATCCTCTCGGGGACAATGAGCAAGAGCCCGAGGGAGACATTCATAAAATGTGTGTTCACTAGGAGTTTTAGATCCGCAACAAGAGAATTATAAACCCACAGTCACTCAGCGGTACAGAATCTAAGTATTGCTGAAAAAGGGAGACATATTGCTGATATTTCATGTTGCAGTCACCCGGATATATGCAAAAAAAACAAATTACTCAGCGAACAACAATTTATGTTGCACGAGGAAAGGGTGTTGACTGGTTTGGCCAGTCAGCTCTGATTGGTCAAGGCTTCACCATGGAGAATGCACCAAAGAGCTCTCATGCTCCATGTTTTTGTTTAATTCAACAAAAAAAAACCCATCCCTGGACATGCACCTGCAGTGGACGGTTCCCTGTGTAAGAATATATGTAGCTCTAACAAGTATAAGTGAGCCACGTTATGAGCCCGACTGATAATCTCTGAAATTTGATGTTCTTGTCTCTGTCCTGATGAGTACAAGATAAAAGGTTTTGACAGAATGTCTCTTTTTTTAACTCAAGTGTCTTAAAGGGGGAAAATGTGATTGACAGAGGGAGTGGTGCAGGCAGAGAATTTCAGAGTTTGGGAATGAGGGAACTTAAGGCAAGGTCATTAATGCTGGAGCGATTAAAAAGGAGAATGTACAAGTTGCCAGAATTCAAGCAGTGCAGATATCTCAGAGGGTTGTGGGGCTGGAGGAGATTACAGAGATAGGGAGGGGCGAGGCCATGTAGGGATTTGAAAACAAGGATGAGAATTTTAACATCAAGCTGTTGCTTGACCGGCATCCAAGGCAGGTCAGGAAGCAAATGGGTGACAGAGGAACAGGACTTGCTACGAGTGAAGACATGGACAGCAGACTTTTGGATGGCTTCACGTTTACGGAGAGTAGAATGTGGGAGACCAGCCAGGAGTGTGTTGGGATAGTCGTTCAAGTCTGGAGGTAACAACGGCAGTGATGAGGGTTTCAGCAGCAGATGCAGTGAGACAGGGTGAGGGCGGGTAACGTTACAGAGGTGGAAACAGGCGATTTTAGTGATGGCACAGATATGAGGTCAGAATCTGATCTTGAGATCAAATGTAACACAAAGTTTATGAACAGACTGGTTTAATCTCAGACTGTTCCCAGGGAGAAGGATGGGAATAGAGATTGGAGCAGGGACTGAAAACAGTGTCTTCAGTCTTCTCAGTGTTTAATTGGAGTTAATTAGTCATCAGGAAGAGAAGCAGTAACCAGATTAGACCATGAGACTGATCCCAGGTTTAACATAGTTAGAGAGGGAGAGAAGGAAGGAAATCCTGGGAGGTTTGGAGAAACCACCTTCACAATCACTCATTAAATCTCCACACAGTAAGTTTTGGACGCAAGGTTAACGTCTGCTATTCTGTAAGGTCCGTCAGGGGGTTTCAGATTAATGTTTTGTCAGGAGTAATGACTGAAGTGAATGATGAAACATATTGTTATCTTCAGTTGGACAAATTTGTTAAAAAGATACAGGAAGAATTATTCAAAACTCTGATGGTCTTCAGCACAGGGAGGAGGGGGAATGTGTGGGACAGGGATTTGCAGCTTTTGGAGAAGAAGACAGGAAATAATGTTCCATAGAAATGAGAATTGTCTGCTCTGAATTTCTATCCTTTTCTTACAGTGATGACTTTTGTAAACTCCTTTTACAGGGTATTGGAAGGGGAGGATTTACAGAGGGGGAACTCAAAACAAACATCACATCAAGATCTGACAGAGTCACTCGATTCATCAGGACCTGAATATTATCATCTTTGAATGTGGAAGGAGAAATGTTTGTTCTGTCTGTGGGAAAAGATTTCAAACATCAGTGTGTCTGGAAAAGCACCGAAACACACACACCCGAATGAGAGTGTTCCAGTGAACTGACTGTGGAAAGAGCTTTAACCAGTTACACAGCCTGAAATAACATCACACCATTCACAGCAGGGGGAAATTGTACACGTGTTCTTTGTGGACAAGGATTCAACTGATCATTAAACCTGAAGAGACACAGGGAGACTTGAAGCATGGAAAAACCGTGGAAATGTGAGGGCTGTGGGAAAGGATTCAATTACCCATCCCAGCAGGATATCCATTGACACAGTCACACTAGGGAGAGGCCATTCACCTGCTCCAAGTGTGGGAAGGGATTCACTTCCTCAACCAACCTGCGAACACACCAGCGAATTCACAATGGGGAGAGACCATTCGTCTGCTCTGAGTGTTGGAAGGGATTCACTCAGTCATCTGACCTGCTGAGACACTGGCGGGTTCACAGTGTGGAGAGGTCGTTCACCTGCTCCGAGTGTGGGAAGGTGTTCACTCAGACATCTGACCTGCTGATACACCAGCGAGTTCACAGTGGAGAGAGACCATTCACCTGCTCTGAGTGTGGGAAGGGATTCACTCAGTCATCTGACCTGCTGATACACCAGCGAGTTCACAGTGGAGAGAGACCGTTCACCTGTTCCGAATGTGGGAAGGGATCCACTCAGCCATTCGGCCTGCTGAGACACCAGCAGTTTCACAATGGAGAGAGACCATTCACCTGCTCTGAGTGTGGGAAGGGTTTCACTCAGTCATCCCGCTTGCGAATACACCAGCGAATTCACACTGGAGAGACACCATAAGAACATATGGAATAGGAACGGGAGCAGACCATTTGGCCTCTCAAGTTTGCTGTGCCATTCAATAAGATCATGGCTGATCTTCTTGTGCTTGAATTTCCACATTCCCATCTAACCTCGATAACCTTTGATTCCCTTGCTTATCAAGAATCTATTTACCTCTGTTTTAAAAATATTCAATGATCGCGCCTTCACCGCCTTCTGAGGCAGAGAGTTCCCATTCTCACATCCCTCTGAGAGAAAAAAAATTCTCCTCATCTCTGTCCTGAAAGGGCAACCCCCTCATTTTGAAACAGTGCCCCCTCGTTCTGGACTCACCCACAAGAGGAAACATCCTTTCCATGTCCACCTTGTCAAGGCCGTTCAGGATCTTGTATACTTCAATCAAATCACTCCTCACTCTTCTAAACTCCAGTGGAAACAAGCCCAGTCTGTCCAATCTTTCCTCATAAGACAGCCCACTCATTCCAGGCATCAATCTAGTGAACATCCTTTGAACTGCCTCCAATGTATTTATATCCTTCCTTAAATAAGGAGACCAAAACTGCGCACAGTATTCAAGGTGCGGTCCTGTATAACTGAAGCATAACATCCTTACTTTTATCTTCAACCCCTCTCCTAACAAAGGATAGTTTCCATTAGCCTTATTAATTACTTGCTGTACCTGCATACTAACTTTTTGTGACTCATTTACTAGAACACCTAGGTCCCTCTGCACCTCAGAATTATGCAGCCATTCTCCATTTAAGCAACACTCTGCTTTTTTGTTTTCCTGCCAAAGTGACCAACTTCACATTTTCCCACATTTCGCTCCATTTGCCAGATCTTTAGCCACTCATTCAAACTATCCACATCCATCTGCAACCTCCTCATGTCCTCTTCACAACATACTTTTCTACCTATCTTTGTGCCATCTGCAAATTCAGCGACCAAGTCTTCACTCCTCTCAAATAAGTCATTGATGTAAATCATAAAAAGCTGAGGCCCCAATACAGATCCCTGTGGGACTCCATTCGTCACATCCTGCCAATCAGAAAAAGACCAATTTACACATACTCTCTACTTTCTGTGAGCCAGCCAATCTCCTATCCACGCTAATAAGTTACCCCCTACACCATGCACTTTTATTTTCCATAATAATCTTTGCTGTGGCACCTTATCAAATGCCTTCTGGAAATCCAAGTACTGTACATCTACAGGCTTCCCTTTATCCATTGCGCATGTTACTCCTTCAAACAAATCTCTAATAAATTGGTTAAACATGATTTTCCTTTCACAAAACCATGCTGACTCTTCCCAGTTGCCTTGAGCTCTTCTAAGTGCCCAGTGATTGATTCTGATAACATCCCCACAATAGACGTTAAGCTAACTGGCCTATAGTTTCCTGTTTTCAGCCTCCCTCCCTTCTTGAATAGAAGGGTTATATTTGGTACTTTCCAATCTGATGGAACCTTTCCAGAATCGAGCGAATTTTGGAAAATTAACACCAGACAATTACGTCATTAGCCATCCCTTTTAAGACCCCAGGATGTAGTTCATTGGGTCCCATAGACTTGGCAGTCTGAAGTTCCATCGATTTTCTCAGGACCATTTCCCGTGATTCCAATTTCACCAAGTTCCTTTCTCCTGTTCACCTCCTGATTTGCCGCTATTACTGGAGTGTTTTTGTATCTTCTATATTGAACACAGAAGCAAAATATTGTTCATTTCTTCCACCATTTCCTTATCCACTATTAACTCCCCACTGTCACCCTCTAGAGGACCAACACTCACTTTGCTCACTCTTTTCCTTTTTAAACACCTGTAGAAACACTTGCTATCCATTTTTACATTTCTAGCAAACTTCCACTCACTCTCTAATTTCTTTCTCCTGAGTAACCTTTTAGTCATTTTCGACTGTTCTTTATATTCTATCCAATCATCTGTCCTGCCCCTCATCTTTGTGGAGTTGTATTCTTTTTCCTTTAGCTTGATGCTTTCCTTAACTTCTTTAGTTAGCCACAGATGATGGGTTCTCCCCGTATAATGTTTCTTTATGGTAGGAATGTACTCATTCTAAATACTCTGAAATATCCCCTTAAATGTCTGCCACTGCTTCTCTATTGATCTATCCTCTAGGCTAGTTTCCCAGTTCACTTCAGCTAGCTCAGCTTTCATCCCCACATAGTTGCCCTTATTTAAGTTTAAGATACTAGTCTTTGACCCACACTTCTCCCTTTCAGACTGGATGTAAAATTCAACCATATTGTGCTCGCTGCTACCTAGCAGTGCCCTTACTCTGAGGTTATTAATTAATCCTGTTACATTACACAATACCAAGTCAAATATAACCTGCTCTCTGATTGGCTCCTGAACATGCTGCTCTAAGAAACTATCTCAAAAGCATTCTAAGAACTCCTCATTCAGGCTATTACTGCCAATCTGACTTTTCCAGTTAATGTGTAGATTAAAATCACCCACAATTATTGCTGTCCCTTTATCACAAACACACAATACTTTCACTTGAATACTTTGTCCTACACTATGGCTGCTGTTAGGGGCGTGTCAATCACTCCCACTAATGACTATTTTCCCCTACTATTCCTCATCTCCACCCAAACCGATTCTACATCCTGATCTCCTGATCCAAGGTCATCTCTAACTATTCCACCAGTTCCCTCTGTGATTAACAATGCTACCCCTCCACTTTTACCAAGCTTCCTATTCTTCTTGAATGTCATGTACCCCTCACTATTAAGGACCCAATCTTAGTAGTCCTGCAGCCACGTCTCCATAATTACTATCAGATCATATTTATTTACTTCTGTGCAGGTCATCAATTCATTTACTTTGTTTTGGATGCTATGTGCATTCAGGTAGAGAGCCTTCAGTCTTGTCTTTTTGTCACCGTTGTAACATCTAGTCTTGACTGTTGATTTATTCTGAGGTTTTTTCTCTCAATTCTTTCCTGCCATTCTCTGACCTCATTTCTCATATTACTATTTTGCTCTCCTGTCTTGACTCTACACCTTGAATTGCTACCTCTACCCAAGCTTGATCCCTCACCACTCTTGTTTAGTTTAAAGCCCTCACTACTTCCCTGGGTTATGTGATTTGCGAGGACACTCATCCCAACACGGTTCAGGTGTAAACCATCCCAACGGTACAGCCCCCACTGTCCCCAGCACTGATACCAGTGCCCCACAAACCAGAACCCAGTTCTCCCACACCAATCTTTGAGCCACGCATTGGTCTCACTAATCTTATTTGCCCGATGCCAATTTGCATGTGGCTCAGGTAATAATCCAGAGATTTTTACCTTTGAGGTTGTGCTACATAATTTGGTACCTATCTCTTTATGCTGACTTTACAGAACCTCTTTCCTAGTTCTACCTATGTCATTGGTACGTACATGGACCACGACAACTGGATTCTCCCCCTCCCATTGCAAGTCCCTCTCCAACCCTGAGCAGATGTCCCGAACCCTGGCACTGGGCAGGCAACACAGCCATCTGGACTCTCACTTTTTGCTGCAGAAAACAGTGTCAATGCCCTCACTATACTATCCCTTACTACCACTACATTCCTTTTTGCTCCCCCTGCGTGAATGGCTTCCTGTACCACAGTTCATGGCCAGCCAGCTCATCCACCTTGCACATTTCACTTTCATCACACAGGTTGTGAGCACCTCAAACCTGTTTGACACTTGCAAAGTCTGAGACTCCTCCACTCCTGCCTGCTCGGTCCCATTACCGGCCTCACTAACAGTCCCATCCTCCTGTCCCTCATTGCTGATCAAACAGATGACCCTCTTCTAAGGTCTTCTGGAACAAAGTATCCAGGTATTTCTCCCCGTCCCTTATGTTGCGCAGTGTCTGCATTTCGGTTTTCAGATCAAAAATCCTGATCTGGAATTCCTCAAGCTGCTTACTCTTCCTGCAGACGTGTTTGTCATGGATCACCTTGGCGACCAAAAGCTCCCACATCTGCAACATAACCCCTGTGCTACCATTCTAACTTATGTTAATTGGTTAATTTACTTTAATTACTTTCTTCCTTTGCATGCTACAATTTACTGTGATTACTGAATACTAGTACCCCTGACAACTAAAGATTATATGCTTCTTAACTCCAAGGTATGTATATTAAATGTTTGTTTAGGTAACTCTATTTTACTGCTTGTTTAAAATCTTTGTTGTTTTATTTGAATTTTAAAGTTTTCAAATTTTGGTTTATGATTGTAAAGTTTTAGTTCTTTTTATTTACAGATCTACATGAACTCGCCTGTCCTAAGCTGGTTTCTCACACACTGTCCCTTAGACTCAACACTTACCGACCAATCAACGTACCAGCTTCCTGTGACATCACAGTTGCTTCTTTCCGCCCAATCCTGCTGCCTCACAGCAGCTGCAACAGTGAAACAGCCCATTCCTCACTCAAACCCCCCGTCTGTATTTATACACCTCACTCAAACCCCCCCGTCTGTATTTATACACATTCCTCACTCAAATCCCCCGTCTGTATTTATACACATTCCTCACTCAAATCCCCCGTCTGTATTTATACACATTCCTCACTCAAACCCCCCGTCTGTATTTATACACATTCCTCACTCAAATCCCCCGTCTGTATTTATACGCATTCCTCACTCAAATCCCCCGTCTGTATTTATACACATTCCTCACTCAAACCCCCCGTCTGTATTTATACACATTCCTCACTCAAATCCCCCGTCTGTATTTATACACCTCACTCAAATCCCCTGACTGTATTTATAGGTGTTCCTCACTCAAACCCCCGTCTGTATTTACAGGTGTTCCTCACTCAAAATCCCCCATCTGTATTTATAGACGTTCCTCCCTCAAACCTCTGTCTGTATTTATAGGCATTCCTCACTCCTCACTCAAATCCCTGGTCTGTATTTATAGATGCTCCTCACTCAAATCCCCCGTCTGTATTTATATGCGTTCCTCACTCAAATCCTCACGCTGTATTTATAGATGTTCCTCACTCAAATCCCTGGTCTGTATTTATAGACGCTCCTCGCTCAAATCCCCAGTCTGTACTTTTGGACGCTCCTCACTTAAATCCCCATCTGTATTTATAGGTGCTCCTCACTCAAATTCTCACTCTATATTTATAGATGTTCCTCACTCAAATCCCCGGTCTTTATTTATGGATGCTCCTCACTCAAATCCCCGGTCTGTATTTATAGATGCTCTTCACTCAAATCCTCATTCTGCACTTATAGACGTTCCTCACTCAAATCCCGGTCTGTATTTATAGGCACTCTTCACTCAAATCCTCACTCTGTATACATAGGCATTCCTCACTCTAATCCCCGGACTGTATTTATAGGCGCTCCTCTCTTAAATCCCCGCTCTGTATTTATAAACACTCCTCACTCAAATCCTCAGTCTGTATTTATAGATGCTCCTCTCTCAAATCCCCGGTCTGTATTGAAAGATGCTCCTCACTCAAATCCTCAGTCTGTATTTATAGGTGTTCCTCAGCTACCAACTGTCTCCCGCAGGTCTGCTCTGCTCTGACTCCCAGCAAGGTAGCCCTCACTCAAATCCCCGACCTGTATTTAGAGGCGCTTCTCATCTCCTGAGTATCTCCCACAGGTCCACTCTGCTCCAACTCCCAGCAAGCTAGAGAGATAGAGCCAGTGTCTATGGAGTGGAGTTTTTAGCGAGGACTGAAGACAATGGCTTTAGTCCTCTCAATATTTAAATGGAGGAAATTTTTGTTAATCCAGTTCTCCCGGCATCTTTTGGGTGCATTTCATTTGGCTCAGGTGACATCACAACTTTGAGGTAAAGCAAACTACTGTGGATGTTGGAATTCTGAAACAAAAGCAGAAAATGCTGGAAAAACTCAGTAGGTCTAAGAGCATCTGTGGAGAGAGAACAAAACAGTGAGTCATACGGACCCGAACATTAATTTTTTTTTTCATTCCACAGATGATGTCAGATCTGCTGAGTTTTTCCAGCAGCGATGGAGGAGTGGGTGGGGCTGGATGACCGAATGGGAGCAGTTGCTCCTCCAGCCAATCAGACTGAATGAGGGGTGGGGCTGATCCCGGTTCTCCCTCATTGGCTGAAACTCTGCATCATTCTGAAAGCTGATCTGTCTCAAACTCCAGGAGAAATCTGGACCTTTTCTTTTTGTGACTTTAAACAGATGAAACCCTATGGGTGTGGAGCAGACATTTCAACATCTGTTACTGAAACGTGGGAACATGATAAAACAACGTACAAATAATTCAAGGGCTGACTTCAAGCCAGGCAGGGAAAGTCATCATTAGAACAAGTAGAATCCCTGGTTTCAATAAATGAACGGGCTAATTAATGTGTCAGGTCCCAGCGACTTATCAACTTTCAATCCCATTCTTACTGATATTAATTTCCTTCAACTCCTTATTCTCCCTACTCCCTTGGATCTCTAAACATGGGAGATTTCTTGTATCTTCCCCAGTGAAGACAGACTCGGAATTATCATTTAGCTTCTCTGCCATTTCTCTATTCCCAGACTCTGCAAGCAATGGACCCACATTTGCCTAAAGCAGCTTTTAGAGTCTGTTTTTATCTTTTCTCCAGATTGCATTCATATGCTATTCTCCCTTTCTTTACCAGAAGGGTTAGGACAGTTTAGGGAGAAGGTTAATCCTGTCATCATTCAGAACATCACATGGAAGCCAAGGCCTGGGAGAGGGGGATCCACCACAGGCATAGGAACAGGGGAACAAAAACAAAAAATCCCGGAAAAACACAGCAGGTCTGAAAGCATCTGCGGAGAGAGAGACAGAGATAATGTTTCAAGTCTGTATAACCCTTCTTCAGATCTAAAAGGAGGTAGAGATGTGGTGAAATATGTACTGATTAAGGGGGGTGAATTTGCCCAATCTCTCTTCATAAGACAGACCCACCATCCCTGGAACAAGCCTGTGAACTTCCATTGCACTCCCTCTATGGCAATAATATCCTTCTGAGGCAAGGTAACCAAAACTGCACACACTACTCCAGGGGCAGTCTAAACAAGATTCTAAACAATTAAAGCAAGACTTCACCACTCCTGTACTCAAATTCTTTTGTGGCAAAAGCTAACATTCCATGAGCCTTCCGAATAGCTTGCTGCATCTGCAAGTTAGCTTTCAGTGACTTATGGACAAGGACACCCAGGTCCCTTTGTATATCTATACTTTCTCATCTCTTACCATTTAGGAAATAGTCTGAACGTCGGTTCCTTCTGCCATTTTTCCACAATACATTCCATCTGCCATGTGCTTTCCCACTCACTAAGTCTGTCCAAATCCTCCCATAGCTGCTTTACATCTGCCTCACAACACATTCCTATCTAGCTTTGTATCATCAGCGAACGTGGAAGAATTCCATTTGGTCCCCACATCCAAATTGTTAATATATATTGTGATCAACTGGGATCCAAGTACTGATCCTTGCGGTACCCCACTAGTCAGAGTCTACCAACTCGAGAATTACCCATTTACTCACTGTTCGTCAATCCTTAATCCATGTCAGTGTATTGCCACCTATCCCATGTGGGTTTATTTTGCTAATTAATGTGTCAGGTCCCAGCGACTTATCAACTTTCAATCCCATTCTTACTGATATTAATTTCCTTCAACTCCTTATTCTCCCTACTCCCTTGGATCTCTAAACATGGGAGATTTCTTGTATCTTCCCCAGTGAAGACAGACTCGGAAATATCATTTAGCTTCTCTGCCATTTCGCTATTCCCAGACTCTGCAAGCAATGGACCCACATTTGCCTAAAGCAGCTTTTAGAGTCTGTTTTTATCTTTTCTCCAGATTGCATTCATATGCTATTCTCCCATTCTTTACCAGTTTCCTGGTCTTATTTTGATGTATTTTAAAAGCCTCCCAATCCTCAGGTTTACTACCACTTCTGGCATCTTTATAAGCCTTATCTTTAAATTTTATACCATCCTTAACCTCCTTTGTCAGACACGGTTGACTGACTTTTTGGGGGTTCTGCACCTTGAAGGAAGGTATATGTGCTGTAAGCTATGTAATAATTCTTTGAAGGCTATCCATTGCCTCTGTACATTTTAATGTATTTTCACATTCTATCTCAGCCAATTTCTCCCTCACACCTTCATAATTTCCTTTATTCAACTTTAACACCCTTGCTTTAGAGTGAACTACCTCATTTTCAAACACAGTATAAAATACTATAATATTGTGTTCACTCGCCCCCAAAGGTTCTTTTACAACAAGATTATTAATTAGTCCTTTTACATTAAATAATGCTAGATCTAAAATAGCCTGTCCTCGAGTCAGCTCCTCAACATACTGCTCTAGAAAACCGGCCCCAACGTACTCCAGAAATTCATCTTCCACAGCATCAGTGCTCAATTGGTTCACTCAGTGTACTTATAGATCGAAGTCATCCATGATCAATGTACAGCCTATGCTATTATATTAAAGATTAATGCATTACTATTACCATTACTATCTGGTAGGCTATGAATAACTCCAACAAATGTCTGCTGCCTTTTGCTAATTCTTAGCTCCACCCAAACAGATTCCACATTGTTCTTCCAAACTGAGATCCCCTTTACTAATGCGCTGATCTCATCCCTTATTATCAGCATAACTCCACCTCCTTGTCTGCCTTTACTAAACTTCCAGTATCCATGAAAATTCAGTTCCCAGTTTTTGTCACCATGCAGCCATGTTTCCATAATGGCAATAATATCTTACTCAGATAGTATCTTACTATTTATGCCTTCTGATCATCGATTGCGAATGCTGTGCACATTCAGGGAGAGCGCCTTTAATTTTCCCTTTTTAACATAATTCTGCATTTGAAGCAGACTCAATGCTCTGCTTTGTTTCTCCTGCCTTGTAGCCTCACGACTACTTCCTGTTACCCATTTTGCTTCCTTCTTATTTTACACTTAAAGTAAGGAGGATGAGTAGAATAAATTAACAGTAACTTCACTTTGCGACACTTCTCCTAACTTTACCTTACTTTGGTTTACTTTATGACTCTATTTCACTTTGACTTGATTTAATGTTACTTCCCTATTGTTGGTGTTCCTTACTGAAATCCAGGCAGCTACCTCTTTATAAATGTTATTTTTTTTTCTAGTTTTAAGCTATTTAAACACAATCCCTAACAGCAACTTCTCACCCACCAAGTTTTCCTGCAATGTCGCCCTTGGGTTTATTTTCAAACTCAGCCCACTGCCCGATCGGATGTGTTCCTCACAGGTCTGGCTGTCTCCTCTCCAAGAAGGTGAGACATGTCGGGAAGGACCAGAAGGGAAAGTTTACCTGTGTCACAGCCACATAGGATCTCACTTGTGGCTTTGATAAGAACTGTTTTCGAACTGAGGCAGGGCAGAAACCTGATTGGAGGGATTCAAACATGGAGTTCTCGGAAAAATGGACACAGTTTTGGGAGATTACAAAATGTTTAAGGATTTTAGAAAGGAAAGAGAGGCTGGAGATGAGGCGGCAGCATGCAAAGATGGGAGAGTGACGGGCTTGTTTTTATTTAAGGACATTATAATGATGGAAGGTTTAAAGGAGAGCAGAACAGTATCTGAAAAGAGAGAACCATTGACAATGATGGCAAACATGGGGAAGTTGGATGGTCAGTAGTTTAGTGGGAATAGGGTCGATGGAGCAGGTGGTGCACACAGAGGGCATGAGAGGAGATGGGAGAGAAACTGGAAAAAGATGTGTTCATGGCCCAGATATTGGGGGAAATTTAGAGACAGTCTGCCCCGGTGGGTTAGTGGAAGGGTGGGAAGCAGCAGAGGCAGCTGATCAGATTGTCTCAATCTTAGTGACAAAGAAATTCCATGAGCTCCTCACAACTGTCGTTGGGGGTGAGAATGGAGGAGACAGGGCAGAGGGAGAGCACTTCAAAAGGAACTAACTTGTGCTAGAGATATCAAAACGACTCAACATACTGTTTATCGCAAAGCTGGTTTATTCCAATTTTATACAAAATCTGTAACTGGGCTGGAGTTTATTAACACAGCAGAAACACACACTTATGAATATGCTTCAGACAAGAATATCATTGGGAACTAAATCCAACCACAGCAGTTACTTGTGAACCTGCTGGTGTCTCAGCATATTGGAAAACTGTATGAATACCTTCCCACACTCTGAGCAGGTAAACGGCCTCTCCCCAGTGTGAACTCTCTGGTGTCTCAGTAGATGAAATGACCGAGTGAATCCCTTCCCACACTTGGAGCAGGTGAACGGTCTCTCCCCAGTGTGAACTCGCTGGTGTTCCAGGAGGTTGGATGGATCAGCAAATCCCTTTCCACATGTGGAGCAGTTAAGTGGTCTCTCTCCAGTGTGAACTCTCTGGTGTCTCAGCAGGCTGGATGAATCAGTGAATCCCTTCCCACAATCAGAACAGGTAAATTGTCTTCCCCCAGTATGACTTCGTTGGTGTCTAAGCAGATGTGATGACTGAGTGAATCCCTTCCCACAATCAGAACAGGTAAATGGTCTCTCCCCAGTGTGAACTCGTTGGTGTTTCAGTCGGTTGGATGAATCAGCAAATCCCTTTTTACACACAGTGCAGGTAAATGGTCTTTCCCCAGTGTGAACTCGCTTATGTTTCATTAGGGAGGATGAATCAGCAAATCCCTTTTTACACACAGAGCAGGTAAACAGTCTCTCCCTAGTGTGAACTTGCTGGTGTCTCAGCAGGCTGGGTGACTGAGTGAATCCGTTCCCACACTCCGAGCAGGTGAATGGCCTCTCCCTAGCGTGAACTTGCTGGTGTCTCAGTCAGTTGGATGAATCAGAAAATCCCTTTTCACACACTGACCTTGTGAATGGTCTCTTTCCAGTACTTGTACATTGATGGATTTCCAGCTGGGATGGGTGATTGAATCCCTTCCCACAGTCCCCACATTTCCATGGATCCTCTCCAGCGTGACTGTGTTTCAACAGGTCAGATGATCAGCTGAAGCCTCGCCCACGCACAGAACGTGCGTGTGGTTTCTCCCCATGGCGAACAGGGCTCTTAACTCCCATATTCAAAATCCGATGGTATTTGGGTTGCGATAAATTGGACGACACCGTCAGATCCTGATGTGATGTCGGGTTTGTGATTCTGGACTGCAAACCCTGTGAAAATAGGACAAAACAAGCAAAGATGAGTGAGGGAGAACTCACAAATACACAAAGGCTGGGTGTGAAATTGAGCTCAACGTGTGGGACTGGCATTAGGAAAAAGTGACCATGAAATCTGCTGGATTGTCATAAAAACCCAACTGGTTCACTAATGTCCTTCAGGGAAGGGAACCTGCCACCCAGTCTGGGCCTACACAACTCTACCAGAACTTTGACAGAATTTCCCAATCCCTTAGCCTCCAACCTCCATAAGGAGCAGGCTAGCAGGTGAATGTGAACACCATCACCTCCAAGTCACACTCCGCCCTGAGTTGTCTGACATCCATTACTAGATGGACAGAAACTTCCTCCATTTAAATTTAGGCAAGACTGAAGCCATTGTTTTCATTCCCTGCTACAAACTCCACTCCCCAACCTTCAATGCCTTTCTGACAACTCTGAGGCCAAACCAGACAGTTCACAATCTTGGTGTCATATTTCACCCCAAGCTGAGCTTCTGACTACATACCACTAAGGCCGTCCATTTCCACATCAGTCATTTTGCTGAATTTCATACCTGCCTCAGCTCAGCTGCTGCTGAAACACATCCATTCCTTTGCTATCTCTAAACTGGAATCTTCCTAGCCTGCCACATAAACAATGGAGTCATTTAAAACTCCACTTCCCATATCTTTACTCACACTTTGTCTCGTACATCCAACGCCCCTGTTCTCACTGAGCTACATAGGCTCCTCGTTAAGCAGCAGCTCAATGTTCAAATTCTCATCCTTGTTTTGAAATCCTTCAGTGACTACGCCCCTCACTATCTCTATCATATTCTCCAATCTACATCCCTCCCAGATATCTGGACTCATTTCATTCAGGCCAATTGAGCATCCCTGGTTTTAATTGACCCACCATTGGTGACCGTGTCTTCAGCTGCTCAGACCATAAGCTCTAGAATTCCCTATTTAGGCCTCTCTTTCTCATCCTTTAAGACTCTCCTTAGAAGTTACCTCTTTGACCAAGCTGTTGATCATGTGCCCCAATATCTCCTCATGTGCTTCAGTGTTAAATGTTCCTGTGAAATACTTTGGAACGTTCTATTCTAATCAGTGTGCTACATAAATGCAACTTGTTATTGCTGATTTGGACATTTATCATCGCTCAGTGAAAATCCTGTAACTCCTTACCAAACAGCATTGTTGGAACACCTTCACCACAGTGACTGCAGCGGTTAAGGAAGAAGGCCCACCAACACCTGACCAACATACAACTGGGGATTGACTATATCTGCTGGTCTTGTTAGTGACACCAAATACCAAGAATCGAGTTAACTAAAAATCTTGGAAAAAAAGGCACTGTAGAAATACTTGTTACTAAAACAACACTCTTAAATTGAATGGACGTTTGTCACTCTGTTCTCCCCCAGGATCTACCTCCTTTAACAGACTCACACTGGAAATTGCTGGGCCCGACTGGGTTGCAAAGTCCTTGGGGTTAACCCCTGCAGCTTCTCCTCCAATTCCAACTCCAGCTCAAAACTGATGCAACCAAAAAAGACCCTATTCAACACCCACCCTAATTCAAACCGGCTCCTAATTGGTCTGTCTGTGTTTCCAGACTCGGCTGCATGAAACAATAAAACAAAAGCAAAGCTCTGCAAGACTGGAACTGAAATGAAGAGATAAAATATTTTAAATATCCAGCAGGTCAGGCAGCATGAATAGATTAAGAAACAGACGGCGGGGCTCAGGTCACTGAGCTGCCTTCAGACTGCACGATAACTCTCGGCGTTGGCTACCTACTAATGGCGGGCAATGTTCCCACAATGCTATGCGCTCCAGAAACCGCTCTATTTAAAAGTGTTCATTTCCTGATCGGAGGTCGGTTGCCGCAATCGGCAGGTGGCAACTATGGCGGCGCGAGAGTCAAGGAGGTGAAGAACTGCAGCAAAATACAGGAGGACGATCACCCGCCATTATGACAGAACAATAAGCCGCGCATCTGCGCTTGCGCACACACACCAGGGGCGGGACTAACAACCGTCCCGCATCCAGAATCACCGGGACCTGCAGCCTGGAACTGGGAGTGGGAGAAGCGGGAAGAATGAGGAGAAACAATATAACCCAACACTCACAGCAACCTCCAATCCACCTCCATTCCCGGGATAGTGAGGCAGAGTTTAGAAACACTCACCAACACCATTCCAGTGAAACTTCCACCAGGAAAAGGGAGAGCAGTGACGGTGCTGCTCTGATATAGCCCCAGACCTGTCACTCAAACCCCCAACCCCACCCAGTTCACAGCTCAACCAACCAGCTTGCAGCTTCCTGCACCTTGACCCCGCCCGGCCCAGGTGTGGGACAGTCCAAGGTGAGTCCTTCGTGTCACCAGGACAGTGGGGGAGGGGTGACCTCCTGCCCTGTGCTGTGTCCCAAATGGTTCCATCCTCCCCTCCCCCAAGGCCCACTAAACACCGTATGCGGACGGCTGATGGACCTTGGGGATCCTCACTGACCTGCACAGGTACATTATGTTGCTCCCCACCCCCGATACACTCTGTAAACAAGTTGCTTTTCTTTTTTTTCCTGCTGCCCCTTCGCGTAAACATCTTGTTTCATACAAGTTTTGTTTAAGACTTGTTCAATCTTGTTTAATTGCAGGGCTATGGGGCAAAGGCAGGGACGTGGCATTAGGTAAATTGTCCCTTCAGGGGGCTAACACAGACACGACTGGCTGAATGGCCTCCTTCTTTTGCTGTAACCATTCTATGTTTCTCTGACTTGTCTCTATCCCTCTGCTCCATTCAAAGTGATTCCCACCTTCTTCCTTTTGTCCCTGGATCCCTGTTTAACCAAGTATTTACCTCTGCCCTCATTTGTTCCTGATTTCGTTGAGTCCTAGTTTTCCATTCTCATTTCTCTCATTTTCTTCACATTGCATTCAGGCTGTTGTTATTATCGTGTCATTCACACCTCATCTAGACACAGATTTGTGTTTTTAATGGTCCCATTACCATTCCCTTTGACTTTACATCATGAAACCTTTTGTCAGTTAATCTCTCCCACCCTGCAGCCTTTCACAGACCTTTCGTTCTGTTCCTCTTCCACCTCCCCCTTTCAATGGCTCACAGGCCTGAAACGTTAATTCTGTTTCTCTCTTCCAGACCTGCTGAGTGTTTCCAGTTTTTGATCTTTTCATTTCATGTTTTAAACATTGCAGTAATTTTCGTTTCTCCACTCCAAGTACTCTGCCTGACATTATTAATAATTCAATTCAGTTATTCATAAATTAATTTAACTGTACTTTATGTCTTGAAATCTGATTATTTATTGAGCTATTTATCACTTATCAGTGTCTTTAAATGTTACAATTCAATTTCACAACTCCTCATATTTTCCCCACACTTCCGGGCACTAATATTAAATCCTTAGTAATCTTAAATGGAAGTGTCAGCCCAGCATTGACAGACCAGTCAGGTTAACCTCTGTGTGGGAAAGCATTTAGAAGTGGCAATTCAGGTCGAAATTAAGTCACTTGTACAATTTGTTCAGGACAATCGTGTTGAACTAAATTTCTTGAGTTTTTGATAAGGCAACAGAGAATGTTGCTGAGGGTAACACGGTTGATGTGCACATGAATTGCTGAACAGTATTTGATACAGTGCCAAGTAACAGGCGTGTCAGCAGAGTTAAAATCCTTCGGGCAAAGGCAGCATTGGCTGTGTGACAGGCAACAACATGCATGGTGAACGGTTGCTTTTTCAAACTGAGGAAAAGTATAAAGTGGGATCACAAGGGGTCGGTGGTCAGACCACTGATTTCTTGATATATATTAATGATCTAGACTTATGTGTGCAGGGCTGCATTTCAAAATTCGCAAACGACACCAAATTTTCAAGTTGTGTTCACAGTGGGGAGGATGGTGATAAACCCCAAGAGACCATAGTGGAAAGGGCAGACAGGTGGCAGATAAAATTTCATTCAGAGAGGTGTGAAGTGATTCATTTCGGTAGGAAAAACAAGGAGAGGTAAGATAAAATAAAGGATACAAGTGTAAAAAGGTGCAGGAGCAGCGTAATCTGGGGCTTTATGTGCACAAATCATTGAAGATGACAGGGCAGGCTGAGACAGCAATGAATAAAGCATGTGGAATCCTGGGATTTATGAATATGGGAATAAAGTACAAAATCAACCAATTTAGAATAAACCTGAATAAAACAGTGCTTTGGACCCAACTGCAGCATTGTGTCCAATTCTGAGCTTTAGGAAGAATGTGAGAGTGTGGAGGAAAGATTCACGAGAGATCGGAACTTCAATTAGGCGGATGAAGTTGGTTTGTTATCCTTGGAAAGGGAACCGTTCTCTTGCATCTTTTCTGGACCCTCTGTCTTCACTTCCTTCCGAAATTGTAGCCATTCAGTGGCGGTGGTGTTAAAAACTTTCTTTCATGGAATGTGAGCAGTGACAGCATTTGTTGCCCTTGAAGCAACTGCTTGCCACACCATTTCAGAGGGTACTTAAGAGTAGCCACATTTCAGTGTGGACCTGGAGTCACATGTAAGACCAGGTAAGGACGGCAGATTTCCTTCCCGAAAGGACATTAGTGAACCAGGTGGGTGTTTATGACAATCGACAAGGGCTTAATTGTCGCCCTTATTGAGAGTGGCTTTCCATTCCAGATGTAATAATTATTTTAAATTCCACCAGCTGCTGTGGTGGGATTTGAACCCCTGTCCCCAGAGCATTAAGCTGGTTTTCTGGATTATTAGTCCAGTAACATTCCCACTGTGGCACCGTCTCCCCCAGGATACATTTGTATTTATTTGTAGCCAGCAGTTTAGTATGTGTCAGTATTTAGTTCCATGCGGTTTCTATGCTGAGTCTCAGGCAGTTTCTGTGCCAAGTGGACGAGGTGTTTAAAGTTCATTCATTCGCCCCTTTTCCACCTCCAGGTCCGGGAAAGACACAGAGAATAATGTCCCCTCATTAAGTATCTATAGACCAGACTGAGATGGACAATTCCCACTCCCCATCTTTCCGCTGGATAATGGATGTTCTGTTACATTCAGCTTTCTCTATAGTTTCATCGCTAATTTTATTGAGTTTTTTTTTATTTTTATCCCCGAGACCCAGACCCAGGGTAGCGGCCGCCATCTTGTTTCAGCAGGGCGCATGCGCGTATTACTTGTTGATGTAACAGTGAGTGGGCGGGGCTTCACCGTCCCGTTTCCCCACAGGGTCCTTGTGCCCGGCAGAGAAAATCACTGCAAACAATTTCTTGAGTAACTACACCCACTCCCAGGCTGCAGGTGATGTTGGGCCCAGAGGAGTCCATGGGCCTTGGAACTATTCAGGGTGAGAGGCTGCAGCCCCGATGGGGCTGATCCGCAGCCTTTGATGACACTTCAGCCTCACAATCCCAATGTCTGGCTGCCCAGTGTAGAAGGGTTGGGGTGGTGGGTGGGGTGGAGAGAGGGGGTGTGGGGGGCAGTGGTCAGTTAGAGAATCTTCTCCTGTGACTGTTCATGGGCCTGTTTAAAACAGGAATATGCAGATCCAGGATGGGTGACACACATGGGTCTGGACTTCTCCGCCGATGCTGCCAGACCTGCTGAGTTTTTCCAGGTAATTCTGTTTTTGTTCTGGACACACTGGCTGCCGATTTCTCTTCCATGGCCTTGCCTGTGCTCGGGTGGCCCTGGAAAGGGAACATATGGTGTCCACCAGTGCGTTTGATATCTTGCACATCCTCTGGGTACCTCAGGGTACAGAGTGTCTCACAGACACTGGAAACGATATTCTGGTTTAGTTAGGAAGGTTCCCTTTGCTTTTGTTGGGACTTTGTTGCTGATTTGAGCTTCTTTCAGTTTGATTGGACTATATGTTTGGGAAAAGAACGTACCAAAGAAACTCGAATTGTCTGTTTTGAATTTCTATCCTGTACTTACAGTGAAGATTTTTGTAAACTCCTTTTACAGGGTACAAGAGGGAGATGATTTGCAGATAGGAAACTAAAACCAAATATCACATCAGGATCTGACACTGTTACTCGATTCACCAGGAAACAGAGAAACATAGAAATAGGAGTAGGAGTAGGCCATCCGGCCCTTCGAGGCTGCTATGCCATTCATTATGATCATGGCTGATCAACCAACTCAATAGCCTGCTTCTGCTTTTTCCCCATATCCTTTGATCCCTTTCGCCCCAAGAGCTATATTGAACTTCTTGTTGAAAGCATACAATGTTTTTGCCTCAACTACTTCCTGTGGTGGTGAATTCCATTGGCTCACCACTCTCTGGGTGAAGACATTTCTCCTCATCTCAGTCTTACATGGTCTATCCCGTATCCTCAGGCTGTGCCTCCTGGTTCTGGATGCCCTCACCATCGGGAACATCCTTCCTGCATCTGCCCTGTCTAGTCCTGTTAGAATTTTATAGGTTTCTATGAGATGCCCCCTCATTCTTCCGCACTCCAGCAAATATCATGCCAGCCGACTCAATCGCTCCTCATATGCAAGTCTTGCCATCCCAGGAATCAGTCTAGTAAACCTTCGCCGCACTCCCTCTATAGCAAGAACATTCTTCCTCAGATAAGGAGATCAAAGCTGCACACAATATTCCAGGTGTAGTCTCACCAAGGCCCTGTATAATTTCAGCAAGACACCCCTGCTCTTGTATTCGAATCCTCTCACTATGAAGGCCAACATACCATTTGCCTTCTTAACCACCTGCTGCACCTGCATGCTTACCTTCAGCGACTGGTGTACGAGGACACCCAGGTCTCTTTGCACATTTCTCCCTCTCAATTTATAGCCATTCAGATAATAATCTGCCTTCCTGCTTTTGCTACCAAAGTGGATAACCTCACAATTATCCACATTATACTGCATCTGCCATGCATTTGCCCACTCACTCAGCTTGTCCAAATCACACTGAAGTATCTGTGCAAGTTCCTCACGGCTCACCCTCCCACCCAGCTTTGTGCCATCTGCAAATTTGGAGATATTATATTTAGCTCCCTCATCTAAATCATTAGTATATCTTGTGAATAGCTGTGGTCCCAGCACCAATCCCTGCGATACCCCACTTGTCACTGCCTGCCATTTGAAAAAGACCCACTTATTCCTACTCTTTGTTTCTTGTCTGTCAACCAGTTTTCTATCGATCTCAATACACTTACCCCCAAACCCACATGCTTTAATTTCTAATGTGGGACTTTGTCGAAAATCTTCCGACAGTCCAAATAAACCACATCCACTGGCTCCCCTCATCAACTTTACTAGTTATATCCTCGAAAAATTCTAGTAGATTTGTCAAACATGATTTCCCTTTCGTAAAACCATGCTGACTTTGGCCGATTCTGCCACTATTTTCCAAGTGCTCAGCTATTAAATCTTCTACAAGGGACTGTAGAATTTTCTCCACTACCGACGTCAGGCTGACTGGTCTATACTTCCCGACACTGGACCTGAATAACATTGATCTTTGACTATGGAAGGAGAAATATTTGTCTGTTCTGTCTGTGCGAAAAGATTTCAAACATCAATGTGACTGGAAAAGCACCGACACACAGACATGCCCGAGTGAAACTGCTCCAGTGAACTGACTGTGGAAGGAGCTTTAACCTGTTACACCATCTGAAAAAAACATCTTACCACGCACAGTGGGGAGAAACTGTGCATGTGTTCTGTCTGTGGACAAGGATTCAACTGATCGTCCAACATGGAGAGTCACGGGGACACCGACACCATGGAGAGACCATGGAAATGTGGGGACTGTGGGAGGGATTCAGATCCCTATCTGAGCTGGAAACTTATCAGCGCAGTCACACTGGGGAGAGGCCTTTCATCTGCTCCGATTGAGGGAAGGGATTCACTCTACTAACCCACCTCACTTCACCTCAACTTGTTCACTCAGACATGAGACCTTTTAAATGTTGCAACTATGAGAAGAGCTTTAAAATCAAAAGGAACCTGCTGATACACTAGCGAGTTCACACTGGGGAGAGGCCATTCACCTGCTCCGAGTGTGGGAAGGGATTCACTCAGTTATCCACCCTGCTGACACATAAACGAGTTCACACTGGGGAGAGGCCATTCATCTGTACTGACTGTGGGAAGGGATTCACTCAGACAAGTAGTCTCATTTCACATCAACTTGTTCACTCTGACAAGAGACCTTTTAAATGTTCTGACTGTGAAAAGTGCTTTAAAAGCAGAAAGATTCTGCTGACACACCAGCAAGTTCACACTGGGCAGAAACCATTCAACTGCTCCAAATGTGGGAAGGGATTCATTCAACTAACCCAGCTCACTTCACATCAACGTATTCACTCTGAAAAGAGACCTTTTAAACATGCCGACTGTGTGAAAAGCTATAAAAGCAAAATGGATCTGCTAACACACCAGCGAGTTCACACTGGAGAATGGTCATTGATCTGCTCCATGTGTGGGAAGGGATTCATTCACCCATCCCTCCGGCTGAAACTCCAGTGAGTTCACACTGGAGAGAGACTGTTCACCTGCTCCATGTGTGGGAAGGGATTCAGTCATTCATCCACCCTGCAGACACACCGGTGTATTCACAAGTGACTCCCGGGGTTGGATTCTGCTGTAATTGCTGCTGTAAATCACATCCAGGACTGAATGATGCTCTTTGTGATAGTTGGGGTTTGTTTCTGCTGATGTTAATAATCCCTGTAGCTGTGCTGGAGTTTAATATTCTGGATAAATATTAAATAAATCAGCTTTGTTTCAAACATTGTCGACATATTAGTCGAGGCATTGAATGCAAGAGCAGGGACATTATGATGGAGCAGTATAAAGCATTATTTAGGCCACATTTGGAGTACTCTGTGCAGTTCTGTTTGCCACACTATAGGAAGGATGTGATTGCACTGGAGAGGGTGCAGAGGAGATTCACTCAGGATGTTGACTGGGCTGGCGCATTTCAGTTATGAAGAGAGACTAGATAGGCTACTTAGTTCTGTTGAAGAGTCATACGGACTCGAAATGTTAAATGTGTTCCTCTCTGCAGATGCTGCCAGACCTGCTGAGTTTTTCCAGGTACTTTTAGTTTTGTTCTAGAGAGGCTGGGGTTGTTTTCCTCAGAGCAGAGAAGGCTGAGGGGGGACCTGATGGTGGTGCACAAAATTATGAAGGGCATAGATAGGGTGGATAGGAAGAAATGTTTCTCTTTAGTGGAGGGGTCAATACTCAGGGGGCATAGATTTAAGGCAAGGGGCAGAAGGTTTAGAGGGGATTTGAGGATTTTTGTTTCACCCAGAGGGTGGGGGCTATCTGGAACCTGCCTGCGAAGCCGACATCCCGTGAATGAATTTTAAAAAAAGACAACACTTTCATCCCAGGTATCAACCAAGTGAACCTTCCCTGAAATGCCTCTTATACAACTCCATCCATCTTCAAGATTATCCCATAACTATGTTATCATAAGGTGCGAATGGTACGAGCTGGAACTTGGTATTTCTTATTGTTCAATCCATTTGCTAACAGAATCTCCCCCTCCCTTCCCCAGATTCAGACAATGATTAACTGAGACTCAGCCTCTAATGACGGCCTTAAAAGTGGATAAATCCCCAGGCCCAGATGAAATGTTGAACTCAGTACCTGAGGGAGTGGTAGAGGCAGGAACTCTCACAACATTTAAGAAGTATTTAGATGAACACTTGAAATACCACAGCTAACAGGGCTTTGGGCCAAGTGCTGGAAAATGGATGAGAGGAGATGGGGTTTGATGACAGGCATTGCAGGAATTCACCAAGGCTCCTTCAACAGCACCATCCAAACCCATGATCACTACCATCTAGAAGGACAAGGGCAGCAGACAGCTGGGAACACCACCACCTGGAAATTCCCCTCCAAGTCACTCACCATCCTGATATGGAAATATATTGCCATTCCTTCACTGTCGTTGGGTCAAAATCCTGGAACTCCCTTCCTAACAGCACTGTGGGTGTACCTACACTACATGGACTGCAGCGGTTCAAGAAGGCCGCTCATCACCACCTTCCCAAAGGCAACTAGGGATGGGCAACAAATGCTGGCCCAGCCAGTGAAGCCCATATCCCATGAATGAATAAAAAAAAATAACATGAGTGATTAGTGTGGCCAGTTGAATAAAACAACGTTTTAAATTATCAAGACATTAATACATATTCCACAGAAAAGTTGTCTCTCAAACATTTAGGAAAGAATTAAACACATTGAATCTAACAAAGTGAACCAAATTAATTTGAAGAGGGGAATAGAATCTGCATTTAGAAAACATCCACAAGGTGGATGAAGGTGAACACAGAGGTAGAGAATCTTTAAAGTCCGTGCATGAACTTTTGAACCAGATGTATTTACGACATGTCTATAATTTAGATTGTGTGAGATGATGGGCAGGTGGAGAGGATGAATATAAGTCGATAGTTATCACATTTAGTGGAAAAGTTTTGACATTTATTCTTGGTAGCAGCTCAAGTGTTGGTGTTGCTGATTCTGATCATTCTAGTAGGTTTAGCATGTTATCTATGGTTTGTTATCAAGAAATTAGGAAAACAAGCTCATAGCTTAGAAATAGTGATGTTAGTCAGAAATCAGTTGTGAGAAGTCAATAAGGATATTCCCTTCTCAAACTGGGGAGATCTGTGAGAAATCACTGTCTAATTAACCTTATAAAATCTTCAGAAATTTATTCAACATAACAGAAATAGCTCTTTCTCTCTCTCCCTTGTTTAGGAAGAAAGATTTCTGGCTTGATAAACTTCGGACAATGTACCCCTATGATAACTCATTGGGATGGTCTCAGTAGTTACAGGATGGACTTTGTAGTAGTGATTGAAGACAATGGCTTTTGTCTTCAATATTAAATTGGAGGAATTTTCTGCTCATCCAGTACTGGGTGTGGGATAAGCAGTTGGATAATTTCCTAACAGTGGAGGAATGGAAAAGGATGGTGGCGAGGTAGACCCTCCGTGACACCTTGGTCCACTCCTCCATCACCCACTACACCTCAATCCCCTCCCATGGCACCTTCCCATGCAACCGCATAAGGTGCAACACCTGCCCCTTTACGTCCTCTCTCCTCACCTTCCAAGGGCCCAAACACTCCTTTCAAGTGCAGCAGCATTTCACTTGCACTTCCCTCAATTTAGTCTACTGCATTCGTTGCTCCCAATGCAGTTTCCTCTACATTGCAGAGACCAAACGCAGACTGGGTGACCGCTTTGCAGAACACCTTCGGTCTGTCCACAAGCATTACCCAGACCTCCCTGTCGCTTGCCATTTCAACACTCCATCCTGCTCTTATGCCCACACGTCCGTCCTTGGCTTGTTGCATTGTTCCAGTGAAGCTCAACGCAAACCGGAGGAATGGTACCTCATCTTCCGACTAGGCACTTTACAATCTACCAGACTGAATATTGAGTTCAACAATTTTAGATCATGAACTCTCTCCTCCATCCCTACCCCCTTTCTAATTTCCCCCCCTTTTTTTCCAATAATTTATATAGATTTTTCTTTTCCCACCTATTTCCATTATTTTAAATACATTTCCATCCATTATTTTATCTCTGCCTTTTAGCCTTTTTTGATTCCTTCATCCCACCCTCACGAGGGCTATCTATACCTTGCTTGTCCTGCTTTCTACCCTAAATTAGCACATTCCTTAGATAATATCACCACCTTCAGCACCTCTTTGTCCTTTGGTCTGTGACATCTTTTGGTTATCTCCACCTATCACTGGCCCTCTATCCAGCTCTACTTGCAGGTGTATGTGAACACCATCATCTCCAAGATCCCTTCCAAGTCACAAACCATCCTGACTTGTCTGGATCAACAGAAATTTCCTCTGTTTAAATATTGGGAAGACTAAAGCCATTGTCTTCAGTCCCCACTACAAATTCCACTCCCTGACCACCGGCTCCATCCCTCTTACTGACAACTGTGTGTGGCTGAACCAGACTGTGTATAGGAACATAGGAGCAGGAGTAGGCCATTCAGCCCATTCTGCTCCACCATTCAATCTGTTCGAAATCTTTTCCCACACTATCCACATATCCCTTTATGTCACTGCTCAACCTGTCATCCATTCCTTTGTGCTGTCTAGACTTAACTCTCCGAACACGCTCCCGGCTGGCCTCCCACATTCAGCCTCCATGTAATCCAAAACTCTGCTTCCTCGCACCAAGTCTTGTTCATCCATCACCCCTGTATTCACCGACTTACAAAGCCTCTGGGTTAAGGAGAACCTCAATTTTAAATTTCTCATCCTTCTTTTCAAATCTCTCCATGGTCTCTCCCTCCCTACCTCTGTAATCTCCTCCATCCTCACAACCCTCCGAGGTTTCTACACTTCTCTAATTCCGACCTGCTCAGCATTCCTGATTTTAACTGCACCACCTTTGGGTCTCTTCCAGCAGCTGCCAAGGCCACAAGCTCTGGAATTTCCCCGCTAAACCTCTCCAGTTCACTTTCCTCCCTTAAGATAATCCATAACGCCTACCTCTTTGAGTAAACTTTTGTCCATGTGGCTCTGTGTCAAATGTTGCTTTCTAACACTCCTGTGAAACACCTTGGTACGTTCCATTACACAATAGAATTAATTAATTACCATTTCAGGATGGGCAGAATTTGATGACAACATAGGCGCTAAAGCAGAAGAGAAATGGACTATAGCGCAGGGAAAACGATTCCTGAAAGATACTGTGGGAAGATAAAGCTGGTGAGCCAGCAGCACATGGTCGGGGGATGGACAGCAGTGGAAACCTCATTTAGACACAGTTGGCAGAAGAAATATTAAAATCCTAAACATGGTTAAAATACACCCATTATTAGAGATAGAGAAAGTTAGACAATGGCAGAGAGGTGATCAGGAAGGGCAGAGGATGAAACAGAGCAATAGATGGACATGGATTCAGATCCTCAGTAAAGGAGTCACACCAGCCCCAGAGCCATGAAAACTCTCATAGATAACACAGTACAGCACTAAAAGCTCTAAACTGTTGATGAATAGTCAAATATCCTCAACTCTGAAACAATTACAGATTTTAAATTTAAAATCTCCTGCTGGAGCCTGTAGCTGGAAAAATATCAGAGGCACTGGAGTCAGAGAAAAATCTCCCAGTTCAGGAGCGGGATGATGTCACCATGTAATTGTCGATGTGTGATGATGTCACAGTGTAATTATCAATGTGTGATGACATCACAGTCACAGACACATAACATCTGGGTCTGTGCAGACCAGTGATCACCACACATTATGAAGAATGTGAGAGGGTGCAGATAAGATTTGCCAAAATGGGTAAGGGATGAGGGATTTTAGTCGTAAGGTTAGTTTGGAGAAACTGGGGATGTTCATCTTGGAGCAAAGTGGATTGAGGGGAGCTTTTATGGAGGTGTACAAGTTTATGAAAGGTTGAGATAAGATAAAGATGTTCACATTAGTTGATCATAAAAGGATTACAGACATAGATTTAAGATTTGAGGCAATATATACAGGGGGCCTGTGAGGAAAAAAAATTACCCAATGAGTGATTGAGTGGGACTCAGTGCTTACGCTCAGAGGCTGACAATATTCAGGTCCTGATTAATCGAATGACTCTGTCAGGTCTTGATGTGATGATGTTGGTTTGAGTTTTCCATCTGCAAATCCTTCCCATTCAACATCCTGTAAAAAGGAGATTATAAAAATACCCATCACTGTCAGTCCAGGATACAAGTTGTGAAGAGACAAACATTTCACTTGGTTTGAGTTTGCTGTGTGTAAATCCTCCCCTTCTAACCCCCTGTAAAAAGAGTTTCCAAACTCCATCCCTGTCAGTCCAGGATAGAAATGCACAACATTCTCTCCTCCTGCTACCTGAACCAGGATGACCGCGCATGCGCCCTGCTGCACAGCCGCTGCCCTGGGCCTGGCAGAGGGAGAGTCCCAGCCATTTCCGGTCTGTTCGCTGCAACCGCGGGACTGGTAATTTCATATTAAGGGTGTGCGGCCTGTACCGAGTGTTTATGAAGCCTCCCTGCCCACTTCACTGGCTCCATTCCTCCCACCCACCCAATAAATCTGTTATTGTACCGCCGTCGCCATTTTCTCACCAGCTCTCCGGCTCCGCTCACAGAACAGCACTGCGCATGCTCAGATAGGAGACCGCACTGAGCAGATGCCAATCACACTTAGCTATACGCATGCGCAAGGCAATGGCGTCCTGGATAGGACACCTTCCGTCCCGCTCTGAATGCTGGGTGAAAGGTCCGCCATTGGAGAGTGATATTCTTGCATGTAAAACTATGTTTCATGTTTCAATGGTGATCGAACGCTTGGAGAGAAAATTTAAAATTATTAATTCGATTAATAGAACAGTCAAAGTGCACGGGCTTCCACCATACTTCTGTCCTGGGTGTAATTAACAATAGAACAAGCCCCAACAGTTCGAGGTGAATTCACTGGATTCTCAGCAGTCTGGGTGAAGAAGTTATTTTTCCTTCCATACGCCGGGCATTTAAACTCTGTCTTGTCAGTCAGAACGTGACTGTTGCGACTTAAATCCTTTGAACTTTTAAAGCTGGATTGTTAACAGGTGGCCAAACTGAGGAAATCCCTTCGCAAAGTTTTCTCCATCAGATGTGACTGCTGCTGTATCAACGAATGAGGTGATTGAGAGAATCCATTTCCACATTCAGATAGTGAATGATGTTTTAATCATGTGAACCCAGGATTGTCCAGCTCAGATTTGGACCTCTAATCCTTCTGGCAGTTCTACATTCTACTCAAAAAGAGAGGAGAAATACGATGCTATAACTCTGAAATAAAGCACAATATTTTGGAACTAAAACAGCTCTGGTAGCATCTGTGGAGAGAGAAACATAGTTTTCATATCAGATCTGTGACTTTTCAGCAGAACTGTATTGAATCAGTGCACAGGCCTGAAATCATAACTCTGGTTCTCAATCCACACAAATTCCCAGATGTGCTGAGTATTTCCATCATTTTCTGTTTTCATCTCTGGTTAAAGACGTTGCCTCTGAATTGGACACTGGATTTATTGGTGACTAATTTATGTTGATTCTTGTCTATCCACAAGTGGATACATCTTCCAAATCTTTTTCTAAAATTAATGGCTTTGCTGAGGTCATCCCTCACACTTTTCTCCACAAAAAGCCTTTTTAACCTGTTCAATCTCTTTTGAATGATATAAAAATTTTAGCATAATTCCAGTAAACCTTTCTTACACCTTCTCCAGTGCTTCTAGATCCATCTAATTATATAAAGAGGGAGCTAATCTGAGACTTCAAACTCATCATTTCCCCCAAATGCCTGTATGTTGGAAGGATCAGTATTGCAGTGGGAGAGAGGACTGTGATTTCAAGCTGTTATTCCCCAAACTCTCTTTCAGCCATTTTCCCACGAGCAGAACTTAAGATGAAATTAACACATCCAATGAAAAGATTTAGAAAGTGGTATGTAACTTTTATATGTGACTAACTCACTCTTGCATTCTGTAAATCCTGCTTGGAGGTTTTGTGAATGGGATATCATCTACCTGCGATTTCCTAAGCCCGTGCTTGTGGGAGATTTGGCTGCTGTTGCAGTTTCTACTTCTCAGAGATGGCCAGTAACCCGCTGATTGAAACAGCAATTGCCACTTTCCCCTGCTGGCTGTTGGAGAGCAAATAATTGCTGCTTTCTACGTTTCCCTGTCTCACTCGCTGCTGGGCTGAGGAAGAGCAAATAGTTCATGGGTTTGTTTGAATCCAATAACTTTCTCGGTTTCTTATGGGTTAGATGTAAGTACATGGGAGATGTAATTGTTTTCTAATTAGAAGCTAAATGGCAGCAGGGGGACAGATTCATAAATCAATGAAAGTAGCAACACTCCCGCTGAATCCTCAATCAGGTAAATGCAGCAATGTGTAAGTGGTAAGAAAATATTTAGTGATACAAGTGATACCGAATCAATTTCATGAAAATCTCTAAACAGCATTAGCAACCCCAGCACTGACAGAGTTCAATCAACACAAACATTGAATGCTGAAAAGCTCAGCTCTTCACAGATGCTGCTTTGCCTGCTGAAAATTAACAGAAACTTCCAGGTTTATTTTAACTATCTTTTCATATACATAAACAATCTCCAAGGAGACTATCAAAAATTGCTAATAACAACTTTGTTACAAGTCACCATAACTCAGTATTGGGAAAAGTTTTCAATAAGCAATAATCACACCTCAATTAAACCTCATTGGCTACAATACTGCCACTGCACAAAGTGAAAGGAAGCTCTCTAGACAAGCAGTGGTCTAGCAAACACAAACTGATCACACTTGTGGTGAGCAAAATGAATTGATTTCAGCACATTGCACACTCTCGCCTGGGATTGAGTTTATCAGATGTAACTTATTTTCGAAAATTATATGAGTAAATTAAAACATTATTTATCAGACAGAATGTTGAAATGAGAAGGAAAGGCTTATGGGATGGGAATATGCTAATCCTCCCTATGATACCTTGTGAAGTGAAATGATGCCCTGTCTGCTGGGAGCACGTGTCCAAGCTCCCCAGGGGGTAGTTTAAACGGTTGTGTTAACACACTCTAACATAACTAATAGTAACACTACTTTGAACGTTGTTTATAAATAATAATTTTGAAAAGCTCTGGACACAGTATTGTGTCCTTGTGCATTGTATCCAGTTCAGACTCAGTGAGCAGCAGTGGGAGCAGGGAGAAGAGAGTTTTCTACTTCATGTTGGTACATTGTACCCAGTTCAGGCTCAGTGAGTGGGAGTGGGAGCAGGGAGAAGAGAGTTTCCTGCTTCATGTTGACACATTGTACCCAGTTCAGACTCAGTGAGCGGCAGTGGGAGCATGGAGAAGAGAGTTTTCTACTTCATGTTGATAAATTGTACCCAGTTCAGACTCAGTGAGTGGGAGTGGGAGCAGGGAGAAGAGAGTTTTCTGCTTCATGTTGATACATTGTTGGGAACTGGACAGGGCAGTTCTGATGAATCATGCACCCCCAGCTGCTTATGCTGATGAATATTTCCAGCTTTGTTTTTTTATTTACTTTTAAATTTCAAGATTCATCTTCTGCAATTATTATTTTTACAGATCTGCATTTCAATTGATCCCAGCCATGTTTCCAATTTGTGATTAGTAGTTTTTCAGTTTTGTGTACCCATGCACAGAATGTGAGACAGCATTTATTGCCAATCCCTACTTGCCCTTGAGAAGGTGGTAGTGAGCTGCCTTCTTGAACGGCTGCAGTCCTTGTGGTGTAGATACACCCACAGTGTTGTAATTATGATACAACCTTTCAGAGCCAATAATTAAACTTGGCTCAAATATATTAAGTGGAGAAATGAAAGCAAAATGTTACTTAAAAGGTACTGAAACATGACATTTATTCATGTGCTGATATAATACACTGCTATTTAATTGATTTATTATCCTGTGTGAGCTGCTCCACCTGTGTTTTCCAACCCATCTTTTGAAGACTCCAGCTGAGCAAAGAAAGCAATCAAATTTCAATCAGCAACCTCAAACTTTATATTCACCGCCTTTCAGAGTTAGGTGATTTTTTTTGTGCTAAGCAGACTTCATACAATCTAAAGGAAGACATTTTATTAAATGGAAGTGACTTCTATCCCATCTTCACTGGATATTCTTAATTATTGCACACGTGTCCTCTGAAGGCTGCGGCACATTTGTAACATTTAACTGTTAAACTGGCCTCTGAGTTGAAGATCGCTGCTCTAAATGGAGAAATCCAACTGAGATGATAGTTGTAACTGTTGTAAATATCAGGCTCCAGGTCAGTAGTTGGATTTTTTTTTAAGATTTTGTATGAGTAACACATTGTGACACTTGTTGTTTGATGTTTGACGTATAACTTAAGGACACTGGCTCCAATATTGTATGCACATTTGTAAAGTTAACTGTTGGTCTGTTTTATAATGATTGGTGCAATAACCACCTCGTGTTCGATTTCTTATTTTGAATGCAGAGTTTGGGTTGTTTTCAGGATGAGCTGTCTTTCTAAATCCTTCCGAGTAGCCCTAGAGACCCAGGCTCATGCTCTGAGGACACAGTTTCAAATCCCACCTCGGCAGCTGATGGAATTTAAATTCAATTAATAAATCTGCAATCACAAGCAATGAGACTATCATCAGCCTTTGTAAAAACACATCTGATTACTCATGTCGTTTAGGGAAGGAAAATTGCCATCCTCACCTGGTCTGGCCTACATGTGACTGATAAATAACAATAAATAAGGTAAGTAAAATAAATTGAATAAGAATAAGAAAAATATGCGCTAAGTAACTGATTTCCTGGTGGTAATTTAACCTGGAGTCACCATGGGTGATATTAATAATTAACACATTCCCATGACATCTCAGTTTACGAAAGTCTGTCCCAATCCATGTGAATGATAAATGGGTTCTCACAATAGCGGGAGGTTAATTTATTAGTGCATCTTCATCTACTGTACCCAATATTTCATGCTGCCATTTATCCATTGATGCATTTTTGACATCCAAAAGTTTCAGAAATATTACCAAACAGAAACAGACTGTCACCTCCAACAAGTCTATGTTTAGATTCCCCAACAGAATTAGTCCTAATCTCACAGACCCGCCAATCTGCCACGCTCTTTCTCTCCGTGTCTTCCCATCACCTTTTTAACATGTTCTTCTATGTTGCCCTGGTCTCTGCTTCAATCATTGACTCTGCTAATACATTTCATAGTCTCCATGGAGAAAACAACTTATCCAGCTCAGGAATAGAGCCCAAATGTTCAAGTATTTCTCCCGAGCTGTACTTCCACACATGAGGCAGAATCATTGACTGAGCTGTATCCTTTCTGTCCACTCAGCTCCAATCCTACCGTGTGGAGCTGAACAACAACAATTTTCATTGATTGACATTTAATCCAATAAAACACCGCAAAGCAATTCACAGGAAGCATTCCCAAAGTTTGATCGTGACCCACCCAGAAGGAGATATTAGGATGGGTGGCCAGGAACCTGGTAAAAGGAGTAAGTTTTAAGGAGCATCTTAAAGGAATGGAGAGAGAGTGGACAGAGGTGGAGAGTTTGAGGGAGTGAATTCTATCACTTGGAGCCTCGGCAGCTGAAAATGAATGAAGGATGAAAGTGAGATGAATTTTATGCCGAGAGCTTAATAGTGAATTGACTCTAACTTTCTGAAATGGTCTGATCCATTTTTCAGAAGTGAGTCAAATCGCGGAGTCACAGGAAAGTACAACACAGAAGGCGGTTTGATCCACTGTGCCGACAAGGGCAGTGCAACCAGTCCCACTTCCCCACCCTTTCCCCACACAGAAGGTGGTTTGACCCACTGTGTCTGCAAGAGCTGTGCAACCAGTCCCACATCCACACCCTTTCCCCACACAGGAGGAGATGGTTTGACCCATTGTGCCTACAAGATCTGTACAACCAGTCCCACTTTCTCACCCTTTCCCCACACAGGAGGAGATGGTTTGACCCACTGTGTCTGTAAGAGCTGTGAAACCAGTCCCACATCCACACACTTTCCCCACACAGGAGGAGATGGTTTGACCCACTGTGTCTGCAAAAGCTGTTCAACCAGTCCCATTTCCCCACCCATTGCCCCACAGGAGGAGATGGTTTGACCCACTGTGTCTGCAACAGCTGTGCAACCAGTCCCGGATCCTCACCCTTTCCCCACAGAGGAGGAGATGGTTTGACCCACTGTGTTTGCAAGAGCTGTGAAACTAGTCCCACATCCACACCATTTCCCCACACAGGAGGAGATGCTTTGACCCACTGTGTCTGCAAAAGCTGTGCAACCAGTCCCACATCCACACCCTTCCCCCACACAGAAGGCGGTTTGACCCACTGTGTCTGCAAGAGCTGTGCAACCAGTCCCACTTCCCCACCCTTTCCCCACACAGGAGAAGATGGTTTGACCCACTATGCCTACAAGAGCTGTGCAACAAATCCCACTTCCCCACCCAGGAGGAGATGGTTTGACCCACTGTGTCTGCAAAAGCTGTGAAACCAGTCCCACATCCACACTCTTTCCCCACACAGTAGGAGATGGTTTGACCCACTGTGCCTACAAGAGCTGTGAAACCAGTCCCACATCTGCACCCTTTCCCCACACAGGAGGAGATGGTTTGACCCACTGTGTCTGCAAGAGCTGTGAAACCAGTCCCACATCCGCACCCTTTCCCCACACAGGAGGAGATGGTTTGACCCACTTTGTCTGCAAGAGCTGTGAAACCAGTCCCATTTCCCCACCCATTGCCCCACACAGGAGGAGATGGTTTGACCCACTGCGTCTGCAAGAGCTGTGCAACCAGTCCCACATCCACACCCTTTCCCCACACAGGAGGAGATGGTTTGACCCACTGCGTCTGCAAGAGCTGTGGAACCAGTCCCACATCCACACCCTTGCCCCACACAGGAGGAGATGGTTTGACCCACTGTGTCTGTAAGAGCTGTGTAACCAGTCCCACATCCACACTCTTTCCCCACACAGGAGGAGATGGTTTGACCCACTGTGTCTGCAAGAGCTGTGAAACCAGTCCCACATCCACACCCTTGCCCCACACAGGAGGAGATGGTTTGACCCACTGTGTCTGTAAGAGCTGTGAAACCAGTCCCACATCCACACCCTTTCCCCACACAGGAGGAGATGGTTTGACCCACTGTGTCTGTAAGAGCTGTGAAACCAGTCCCACATCCACACCCTTTCCCCACACAGGAGGAGATGGTTTGACCCACTGTGTCTGTAAGAGCTGTGAAACCAGTCCCACATCCACACCCTTTCCCCACACAGGAGGAGATGGTTTGACCCACTGTGTCTGTAAGAGCTGTGAAACCAGTCCCACATCCACACCCTTTCCCCACACAGGAGGAGATGGTTTGACCCACTGTGTCTGTAAGAGCTGTGAAACCAGTCCCACATCCACACCCTTGCCCCACACAGGAGGAGATGGTTTGACCCACTGTGTCTGCAAGAGCTGTGAAACCAGTCCCACATCCACACCCTTGCCCCACACAGGAGGAGATGGTTTGACCCACTGTGTCTGTAAGAGCTGTGAAACCTGTCCCACATCCACACCCTTTCCCCACACAGGAGGAGATGGTTTGACCCACTGTGTCTGTAAGAGCTGTGAAACCAGTCCCACATCCACACCCTTTCCCCACACAGGAGGAGATGGTTTGACCCACTGTGTCTGTAAGAGCTGTGAAACCAGTCCCACATCCACACCCTTTCCCCACACAGGAGGAGATGGTTTGACCCACTGTGTCTGTAAGAGCTGTGAAACCAGTCCCACATCCACACCCTTTCCCCACACAGGAGGAGATGGTTTGACCCACTGTGTCTGTAAGAGCTGTGAAACCAGTCCCACATCCACACCCTTGCCCCACACAGGAGGAGATGGTTTGACCCACTGTGTCTGTAAGAGCTGTGAAACCAGTCCCACATCCACACCCTTGCCCCACACAGGAGGAGATGGTTTGACCCACTGTGTCTGTAAGAGCTGTGAAACCAGTCCCACATCCACACCCTTGCCCCACATTGCTGCAGATTTTCCTCCTTCTCATCTTCCCTTTTCAAGGCTGCAATTCATTCTGTCTGCACCATCGTATTAGGCAGTGATTTCCAATACATCACTTTCCATTTTAAATAAAACACCTTATTGCCTCTGGTACATCAGATTCTCATGTTAAATCAGTGCCATCTGGTTATCGACCCTTCCTCCATTGGAAGCAGTTTCTCTTTAATTTCTCTATCTGAACCTTTCATGATTTTAATCAGCTCGATCACAATTCCTGTTTTTCCTTCTCGGCTTTCAGAAGAACAACCTCCGATTCTTCTGTCCATGAACTAAACTGTACTTGCTCATTTCTGAATTCGAACGCGGGTTTGTATCGTCACAATCACGTTTTCTCCATGTCCCATTTGGGGGTAAAAAACAAGATATTTTTAGCTGAAGAGTTAATGGATAACAGCAGCATTGGAAAGTTTTAGGGAATATTTTCTGGCAGCGAAAAGACACATAAAAAGCCTGGAACTGTGCAGCAGTCAATATCCAAGGGGGGAAAAAGAGAAAATATTTGACTGTTCTCCATCTACCGACCTCTCATACAATTGTTACATGTAGTAACTAATTACACCACGGAAACATGTACCAAGGTGAGTTGCAAGATACCTAAAGCTGGTATTAACAAGCTGAAGTTTCAGATTGTTGCCACAATAATTGCAGTTGTCCTCATTCTGTTTCTGTTACTGATGGACAGTGATAAGATGCAAGGCACAAGGAATAAACTGACTGAAGGGATGATGCTGCGAGGCTAAATGTGGGGGATAAAAGGATAAGTTTTTCTGCTTGATGTTCAAACCAGCAGAAATGTCACTCCTGATCAATCACAGCCACTATTTCAAAGCAGCGCGCCAAACCGAGAAGTGCAACTTCCTATAATTTTATATTTCCCAACAGCATGGTTGTTTTTTCACGCTCATTCTGCCATTTTATAACCCAATCCAGCGAAATATATTTTCTTACCTTGTATCCTGTTCATTTGAAGTCAAGACATAGAGCAAATTCAGTGTGTTTTCTTGTCATTTCTCGAATGAGATTTTGGAACCAGGCTAGTTGAAGGACACTTTTATCATTGCCAATCCTTCATTGTCTTTCACTGTTTAAAACAGGTACTGTTATCATCAGCCTGTTATGTACCTTACATAAGAAAATAAGAACTAGGAGCACGAGTAGGTAATTCAGCCCCTCCAACCTGTCTCACCATTCAATACAACCATGGCCTCATCTCATTTCGGCCTCAATCTCTCCTGGTTCCATTCTTCTCTATCGAATCATAGCTAGAGATTCACTTGGAATGTCTTCCCTTCCCACTCCCACAGTTCCCTCTGGTGTCCCGCAGAGGATCCAGCCTTGGCCTCCTCTTATTTCTCATCAACATGTTCCCCACAACTTCATCATCTGAAGACACAATGTCAGTTACCAAGTGTACACTGACTGTGCCAAGCGCTACCTCACCACCACCTCTCTCCACTTTTGTTAAATTATCAGACTGTTGTCTGATATCCAATGGTAAATGTACAGAAATTTCCTCCAATTAAGTATTGGGAAGACTGAAGCCATTGTTTTCATTCCCGAGCTACCAGCTCCATTCCTCTTCCTCACAACTGTCTGAATCTAAACCAGACTTTTTGCACACTTGATGTCAGATTTGACCCCGAGATGCGATTCCAACTCGTGTGTGTGTGTGTGTGTATCCCGCTGATTTTCCAGTCACACTGATGATTTAAATATTTCCACACAGACAGAACAGACAAACAATTCTCCTTCCACAATCAGAGGCTGATCAGATATGAATTCAGTGATTTTATAAGATCTTGCAAGATTTTTGATTTGAGTTTCCCATCTGAAAATGCTCTCCCTCTAATCCCCTGTAAACAGAGCTTACAATAGTCATCACTGTCAGTACAGGATAGAAATTCAGAACAGACTATTCTAGTTTCTATGGAACATTCTTTCTCCTTTCATTCCCCCAAATCTATAAATCCCTGTCCCACACACTCCTGCCCCTCTCTGCTCATTGTTCCAGATTCAGTGCCCAGTCACCTACTAATTCTTTTCCCCTCTCCAAATTCTCTCTCTTCCTGTCCTTAAAGTGGTGGCTCAGTCTGTGGGTCAATCCCACTCCTTCACTCTAATTCTACCAAATAATTCAACTCAAAACAACAAATCATCTTTAATAACTTGCTTCGTCATTTGGATGTTTGGAAAGAATCAGCTTTTTCTCAACTGTGGAGAACAGAAAATCCAGTGATTAATTCAGAGCTTCCTTCTCCCCTGATCTGTTCCAACAAGATGTGTCTATCCAAGTTACATTGATACAGACTCACTCACTCAGGAAGTGATCAGATCTCACTGAACTATGACACAACCTGAGTCTATCTGAGTTATGCTGATACTGACCCACTCACTCAGTAAGTAATCAGGTCTCACTGAACCATGACTCAAGCTGTGTCTATCCAAGTTACATTCATACTGACCCACTCACTCAGTAAGTGATGAGGTCTCACTGAACTATGCCACAAACTGTGTCTATCTGAGTTACACTGATACAGACTCAATAAGTGATCAGGTCTGACTGAAACACAACAACAAATGCAACAACTTATATTTATATCGAGCTTCTAACGTGATACATTGTCCCAAGAATTTTCACAGGGGCATAAGGACATATTAGGTCAGATGACCAACTGCTTGGTCAAGGAGGTTAGTTATAAGGAGTGTCTGAAAGGGGGAAAGTGAATTACACAGGTGGAGAGGTTTAGGGATGAAATTCCAGAGCTGAGGGCCCAGGCAGCTGAAGGCCCGGGCACCAATAGATTAAAATTGGGGATGAAGGTACTGATGTATGTAAGCTCCATAGTCCAGGTTCAAGGCCCAATGCTGAATTTTGGGTCATAGTTTGACCGTCCCAGGTCTCAAAGAAAAACAATTCCCCAAATAAACATCTTGTTGGATCTTGGTTTATTGATACCATAAAAAGTTTGGACCAGTTGAGTCCTCCTGTATACTCGATGGGGATTGACTTTAACAGAGTTAATATCCTCTGGATTTCAGTGTCAGAACATGTTTTAGCAAAGCTAAAAAGTGTATAAATACTGAAATACTGAACAGAACAAACACAGCAGGTCACTCACCATCAGAAAGTGATAAGTTAATAGTCACTGTTTCAGGTGGGACTCCTTCAGAATGAACACTTCCCACCACCAGCACCAACCCCCCTCCCCCCATCCCCCTCCCTGTGAACTGAACATTCCTCCACCCACTCATCCACCCAATGGCTCCCAGCTTGGATTGACATTCAGCATGAACCCAGTGAGAGAGCGAGCTGGCCCATGGGATGTCAGAATGGACAAGAGCTGGAAATGGTCACAATCAATGTGTTTTATGTGTCATTGTTCAAAATAGGAAACGTAATATCTTGTCAAGCCCCATGTGCACATCCTTGGTGACTTACAATTTCTCGTCCAGTCCTTTCCTCTGGTTTCAACATGGTGCATCCTGTGTGGGTTCAGCAGAGGTTGAGGCAGACTGCTCGGGAGATGGGGGCAGTGTGACGGGGGTTGGGCAGAGTGTTGGGTAATGGGGCAGCGTGTCGGGAGATGGGGGCAGACTGCTCGGGAGATGGGGGCAGTGTGTCGGGGGTTGGGCAGAGTGTCGGGTAATGGGGCAGCGTGTCGGGAGATGGGGGCAGAGTGTCGGGAGATGGGGGCAGGGTGTCGGGAGATGGGGGCAGAGTGTCGGGTGTTGGGCAGAGTGTCGGGAGATGGGGGCAGAGTGTCGGGAGATGGGGGCAGAGTGTCGGGGGTTGGGCAGAGTGTCGGGAGATGGGGGCAGAGTGTCGGGAGATGGGGGCAGAGTGTCGGGAGATGGGGGCAGAGTGTCGGGGGATGGGGGCAGAGTGTCGGGCGATGGGCAGAGTGTCAGGAGATGGGGGCAGAGTTTCAGGAGATGGGGGCAGACAGACGGGAGATGGGGCAAAGTGTCGGGAGATGGGGACAGAGTGTCAGGAGATGGGGGCAGAGTGTTAGGAGATGGGGGCAGAGTGTCGGGAGATGTGGGCAGACTGTCGGGAGATGGGGGCAGAGTGTCGGGAGATGACACCCAGTGACTGGTAATGACCTGGAACTCAAAGCTTACATTCAAAGGTTGATGATATTCAGGTCCTGGCCAAACAAGTGACTTTCAGATTTTGATGTGATGTTTGATTTTGGTTTCTCATCTCCCTCGAGTTTGCCCTCCTCTTCTAACACCCTGTAAATAGAGTTCACAAAATCCATCATTGTCAATCCCGAACATAAATTGAGAAGAGACAAACATTTCTCTTGGTTTGAGTTTGCTTCTAACCCCCTGCAAAAGGAGTTTCCAAAATCCATCCCTGTCAGTCCAGGTTAGAAATTCACAACATTCTCTCCTCCTGCTACCTGGACCAGGATGACCGCGCATGCGCCCTGCTGCACATTGCCCCCTATAAAGATGGCGGCCGTTACCCCGGGCCTGCCGAAGGGAGAAATCCAGACTTTTTCGGCTCGTTCTCTGCAAACACAAGACCGGTACCTTGTTATTTGGGCTCTGAGGCCTGCACTATGTCTTTATGAAGCCTCCCTGCCCACTCCGCTGGCTCCATTCCTCCTCACACACCCACTAACTCTGTTAGTTTGCTCCGCTCGACATTCTCCCACCTGCTCTGTGGAGCTCCAGTCACAGACCAGCACTGCGCATGCTCATGAAACAGACGAAATGCTCATACCCCACCACACGCAGAAATGCGCACGCGCAGTGAGCAGCTGGAGTGAGGATAGGGCACATTCTGTCTCGCAGTGAAACCTGGGCCTCCGCTGCGCCATTGAAAGACCATATTATAGAACAGAAACCTATGTCCTGTAATCAGAATATGATGGGTGACATAGGGACAAGACATGAAATTGTTGAATCAAATGATGCAGCAGCCAAATTGATCAGGGCTCCACCACAATTCTCACCTGGACATAATAATCCTACAGTTAGATCTGAACTCAGTGCAGTCTCAGCAGATGGGGTGAACTCGTGACTTTTCCCCCTATACGTGGAACATTTAATCCGTGTCATGCTATTATCATTTCTCTGATTGTGGATCAAATCCTTTGAATTTATAAAGTTGGCGTGTTAACTTGTGGGCAAACTGAATAAAGCCCTTTGCACACGGTAAGTATCTGAATGGTCTCGCACCAGCAAGACTGTGTTCCTGTGTCAGTAAATGGGATGAGAGTGAATCCCTTTCCAATTCCAGATGGTGAACGATCTGTTTACAGTGTGAATTTACTGACACATTTTCAGCTCAGACATGATCTCGAAATCTACTGGTAATGGGTTCCACATTCTTAGCACTACATAAGAAAAAGGAGCAGGAGTAGCCATTCGGCCCCTCAATCCTGCTCCGCCATTTAATAAGATCATGGCTGATCTGATAGTCACCTGAAATCTGTACCCCACCTATCTCCGATAACCTGTCACATCCTTGCTTGCCAAGAATATATCCACCTCAGCCTTAAAAATATCTAACGACTCTGCTTCCACAGCCTTTTCAGGAAGAGTGTTCATAAGATTCACGACCCACTGAGAGAAAAAAAAATCGCCTCATCTCCGTTTTAAATGGGTGAACCCTTATTTTTAAACAGCGATCCCGAGTTCTAGATTCTCCCACAATAAGTAACATGCTCTCCAAACCCGCCCTGTCAGGTACTACTCAGGGTCTTATATGTTTCCTAATCAGGAAAAGCACTGCAGATGCTGGTTATCTGAAATAAAAACAGAAAATGCTGGAATTCTCAGCAGATCTTGTAGCTTCTGTGGAGAGAGAGACATCGTTTTCATTTCAGGTCTGTAGCTTTTCATTCGAACTGCACTGCATCTGAAAAGTTAATTAAGCCTCTCAATCCAAAGATGTTGCCAGTGGTCAGGGAGCTCAAGAGGGAAATGAAAATCCCCTTTGAGGAATGGAAACCAATGAGAATGAAGGGTGAACCAGAGAAAGTCAAGGCACCTTTCCCTTCTTTAAGACGCTGGAACATTGACTCTGATGTTCTCAGTGAAATTAACTGATCTCAGACAGTGAAAGTATTCTCGTTACTGCACATCAGGAATTCAAACCTAATATCGGCTTGGGGACAATCAGAATACTTGGTAACAGATAAGGCAATGAAAGGCTCGAAGGGAAATGGCACTGGTTGTAGGAGAGCTGATTCCCGCTAACATGGGTCTGTCTGCAGTGGGTGGGATCAGATTGTTTCCATGTATCCACAATGAATGTCTCACCCTTTATTTTGGAAGTATAAAACTGAAAGAGTGCAATGGCCATCTGGGTAGTGGCAATCTGAAGATTAGACTCACTGACACCTGGTTGGGATACCTTGTCGGTTAGGTTTGTGTAAGTGTCTGTGACGCAATTGATTAGCATGTTTGCCTGTGAACTGAAAGGTTAGTGATTCAAAACTGCCCAGGGAGTGAAGGTTTTTACTGTTTTCCCCCCTCATCACCAATCATTGCCACACAGTTCTGGATTGTGATTGGATACTTGGGCTGCAAGATATCATCCCCAAAACGGTGGCAGGTCTTTTGTTGTCCAGTCAGCTCCCACAAAAACAGCTTCTTTTTAAAAGTACGTTTCCTGTCAAATACAGTGAGAAAAGATTTGGATCCACTCTGTAACCCACTAGAAATCCATGAAATTGTTGGAAAGAAGTGAATCCATCAATTACTCAGTCTTCCTCAGCTCCACAGTGAATGAGACAGGGAAAAGCAGAAAAGCAGCAATATTCCAGCCCCGCACTCTCCAATCACCCGCTGCCAGCAGAAAGCAGCGACTGCAGCTTCAATCAGCGGGTTACTGCCCATCCCTGGGACACAAGATACTCCAACCCAGGCCAAACTTCCCAATACACCGAGCACAGGCTCAGGAAAACACAGACAGATTATATCCCGATCACTAAACCTCCGAGCAGCATTTACAGAATATCCGAGTGAGTGAGTTACAAATAAAAGTCACACCAATTTTCTCAATGTTTCACTGTAAAATATCTTCATTTTATTGAAAAGCTGACTGTTGTGAATCTGAAAATGAGCACCATGGGGTTTGTGTTACCGAGTGACTTGTTTTCCATTGTTTGCCTGTCAGGTTTGCAATTCAATTTCTGTTGGATATTGAAGCGAATCTGATTTCAAAATGAGGACAAAAAGCAGGCAAATATTAAATGCAGGAGAAAATCCTGAGGAAAATGGATCACAGTATTTGGAAGGAGGTGCAGCTAAGAAGGGGAAGATGTGAATGTTGTTATTGATGATTGAGGGGAATGCATTGCAACCTTGGGGCTTTTGTAGGCCGATTACGTCCCACACTTTAAAATTCCGACCAAACTGAAGTATCAGATGGAAAACAACGGGTTTATCCATGTATGTTGGGATACGCAATTGTTTATCACGTGCCTGGCTAGCTCAGTCGGTAGAGCATGAGACTCTTAATCTCAGGGTCGTGGGTTCGAGCCCCACGTTGGGCGCTATAATGTTTTTAAAATCTGATTAAGAGTCGTACGATTTGGAAACATTGACTCTGTGTCTCTCTCCAACTGCTGAGTTCTTCCAACATTTTCTGTGTTGTTTCATATTTCCATCATTCGCAGTAATTTGCTTTTACCTTTTTACTTTTAAATCTTGCTGCTTAAAAAAAACCCACCAACTAATCACTGCAGCTCCTGTGAAACTTACAAGACAGATATTCACCACTGAAAACAACTGACACACATCAAATTCAAAGCACTTTATTGTCACATTTCTTCCTGCTTTTGTCCCTGTCTCGCCTCCAGCTCCTTCTGCCCATCCAGCCCCCAGGTCAATTAGCTGCCCGATGCAGACACAGTCAGTTGGTGGGAATGGGTAAAACTCTAGGGTAAAGAGACACCTGGATCTCATCTTCCTGATTCTCCCAGATACTGATTACAGGAATTTCCACAGTCCCGATTATCCACAGTCACTCTCTCCTCCCAGTTATTCAGCTTTTGAATTGATTTTCACATTGGATTTCAATGTGCAGAAAGCAGAGCTGTGATAAGCTTATATTTGTTCAGCAGATGTACTGCAAGAAGGTTCAGAACAAGCTGATGATAACAGTACTCTATGGATGCAGTGAGCTCCAGTGAAGGATTGGCACCATTAATGTGTCGCTCATTTAGTCTCGTGACTAATCTCGTGCTGGAAATGACAAGAAAACTCGCTGAATTTACTCCGTGTTTTGGTTTCAAAAGAGCCGAATACAAGGTAAGAAAGTGCATCTCGCAAGAGTGGGTTATAAAATGGCAGAATGACCCGTGGTGTTGGGAAACATAAAATTATAGAAAGTTACAGCGCAGAAGGTGGCCATTCTGCCGGGCGTGCTGCTTTCAAAGAACAGTAGCGATCGGTTGATCCATCAGGAGTGATATTTGTGTCAGTGCAAACTGTAGGCAGCAAAATTCGTACTGCTCCCGCCCATATTTTGCCTCACACAAATATTTCTCTGGTCAGTGCCTTGCAAACAGCCCTTCTCCTCTCCTCTTCCCTTCACTGCCACTCAACGAGTGAGATTCTTTTCCAGACCTGAGGCGAAAATTGAACTCTCACTTCTCTGATTACGGTGGAGTTTTTAAGCGTTTTAATCAATCACTGATCAACACTCATTTCACCAAATACAATAAATCGACATTCCCTGACCGGGAATCGAACCCAGGCCAGGGGAGTGAAAGCCCCGAATCCTAACCAGTGGACCACTACGAAAGCTACGCTAGCCTTTTTCGATTCGGCTTATCTACGCTGCTTTTACCTATTGTTATTCAGTTCCGGTCTCTCCACATAAAACTGCTTGTTTCGGTTCAAGACTTCTTCAGCCTATGAAAACAACAGTTGCTGTGAGCTGGAACATGAAACCGACAGTGAGGTGAAATAGTCCCACAAGCTGCACATGCGTCACTTTCAATTTCCAAAACCCTCCACCCTGTTCGCTGAGCAGTGATTGGCTGCCGTGTTCCCTGCATGAGAACAATGACTCTCCTTCAGAAAGTACTTCAATAAAAGCAAAATACTGGAAATCTGAAATAAAAACATTCAACGCAGGTATAACTCAGCAGGTCTGACAGCGTCTGTGGAAAGCAAAACCTGCTGAGTTTCTCAAGCATTTTCTGTTTTTATTTCAACAAGTGCTTAATGGGTTTGAAAGTGGTTTCAGACATCCGCTGGTCAGGAATGCGCTGTATAAAGACAAGTCTGTCTTTCCTTCACTATCTTTAAACCCCAATCCTGTGGTTACTGACCCCCGTCAGTGGAAACAGTTTCTCCCTATCTGCACCATCAAGCCGCCCGTCCCCACTGCCGACAGCCACATTATTTTGAACAGCTCAATGAAATCTCCACTTAAACTTCTTTGCTCTAAAGAGAACATTCCCGGTCTCTACAATCTCTCCACAACACTGAATTTCCTCATCTCTGGACATGATGCAAGTCGGAGGATTGGGACGAGATTTTGGAAAATATTGTCAGTTGGCAGGTGGGAAAATGGAGAAGGAACGAAAACAGAAAAGCCAGTCTCCATCTTTTTGAATCTTTAGAAACTGTTTGGGAACCGGAATCAGAGGAGAATAAAGGGTGAACTGTCCGATTGACCAGAGACAGTCAAGGCACCTTTCCCTTCTGTCAGACGCTGGAACATTGACTCTGATGTTATCAGTGAAATTAACTGATCTGTAACATTGAAAGGATTCTCGTTACTTTACATCAGGAATTCAAACCTAATTTTGGCTTCGGGACAATGAGAATACTTGGTAAGAGTTAAGACATGCCAAGACTCGAAGGGAGACAGCACCGGTTGTAAGAGAGCTGGTTCCCGGTGACAGGGATGTGTCTGCAGTGGATGGTATCAGACTGTTTCCATGTATCCACAATGAATGTCCCACTCATTATTTTGGAAGAGTAAAAATGATAGAGATAATTGTCATTCGAGTAGAAGCAATCTGGAGCTTTAACTCATTGATACCCTGGGTAATGTCTTCATCCGTCTCTGTGGTGCAGTTGGTCAGCACGTTTAGCTGTTAACTGAAAGGTTGGTGTTTCGAGACCACTCAGAGGCGAAGCTTTCACTGTTTTCTCCCCATCAGCATTGATTATCACACAGCTCCGGGCTGTCATTGGCTCCTTGTGCTGAAACGAAAGAGACCCAAGATGTTGCCAGTTCCACTGTTATTAAGTGAGCTCCCAGGCAAGTGGCTTTTTTTTAATATTAATTTCAAATATAATGAGAAAACAATTAGACACACCATGTACTGATATCTAGCACGTTGGAAATTTATGAAACTATTGGATTGAAACAAACCCCTCAATGATTCTGTCTTCCTCAGCTCCACAGTGAGTGAGATAGGGAAAAGCTGAAAAGCAGCAATATTCTGGCCCCGCGCTCTCCAATCACCCGCTGCCAGCAGAAAGCAGCGACTGCAGCTTCAGTCAGCGGGTTACTGCCCATCCCTGGGACACAAGACACTCCAACCCGGACCAAACCTCCCAATACACCGAGCACAGGCTCAGGAAAACACAGGTAGATTATATCACGCTAACTAAACCTCCGAGCAGCATTTACAGAATACCCGAGTGAGCAAGTCACAAATGAAAGTCACACCAACTTTCTAAATGTTTTCACTGTAAAATTCCTTCATTTTATTGAAAAGTTAACTGTTGTGAAGCTGAAAATGAGCATCATGGGATTTGTGTTACTGGGTGACTTGTTTTCCATTGTTTGTCCGTCAGGTTTGTAATTCAAATTGTGTTGGATATTGAAGCGATTCTGATGTCAAAATGAGGACACAAAGCAACTAAACATTAAATCCAGAAACAAATCCTGAGGAAAATGGATCACAATGTTTGGAAGGAGGTGCAGCTAAGAAGTGGAAGCTGTGAATGATGTTATTGATGAATGTGTGAAAAGCATTGGATCCTTGGTCAATCACTGTAGCTGAGTGGTTAAATGGATGGTTCTAAAATCCATTGGAGTCTCCGCAGGTAAATTCAAACCTTACTTATTGTTATTGCTGATTTCAACCAGGTGTCGACAGAACTCCCGGATCAATGGAAAAAAACATCCCAAAATTCTCCTGATTTTTGGACTCTAAGGGAATGAAGGGCGATTGGGATCGGGTGGAAAATTGGTGTTGAGGCTGGAGATTCGCCATGATCTTATTAAGTGATGGAGGAGGCTTGTAGGGCCTTATGAAGTATCTCTGCTGCTTTGCTCCAGTTCTATTTGAGTAGCAACAAAAGCCAAGATAATGGGCACTAATAGCCTGAGTTCGGTAGAGTGGCTCAAGGTGGTTGAAGGTGTCACTCTGCATTGAGTGGTGAAAATGATGCTTTTAAAATCCACTGGGGTTTCCCCAGGAAAGTTCCTATCTTACCGACTGTGCTTCTTATTATTGCTGATTTCACCCAGGTGTCCACAGAACTCTCGGATCAATGGAAGAAAAAACATCCAAAAATTCTCCTGATTTTTGGACTCTAAGGGAATGAAGGGCGATCGGGATCGGGTGAGAAATTGGTGTTGAGGTTGGGGATCTGCCATGATCTTATTAAGTGATGGAGGAGGCTTGTGGTGCCTTATGATGTATTGTTGCTGCTTTGATTCTGTTCTGTTTCAGTAGCAACAACAGACAATGCAATGGACAATACCATCCTAAGCTCGGTAATTCAGCTGAGTTGTTGTAGGTGCTGGTTTAAGGTTTCACTCTTTATTGAGACATGGTCTCTAATCCCACTGTTGCTAAAATTGTGCTGTTGGCTGAAAAGGTGCCAGCTCACAGTTAGAGCAGGTGTGTGCAGTGTTCCACTTTAACAGTAAGAACGAGGAGACACAATACAAATATCAATGGCTGTGGGGAAAATGTGGGTTTGTCGAATTAGCTAAATTCCTCTTCCCATAAGCTGGCATGGACAGACTGGGCCGACTTTCCTCCTCCTCTGCTGTAGCCATCTATAATTTTATACCAACAACACTAACCTCTCCATAGGACCAGTCATCGTGGCCCAGTGGTTCAGGCGATGGAGTCCAGATCCAGTCAAGGCAATATGAGGAAGCATCCTGAGCTTGCCAGCGCAGCTGTAGTGGTTGTCAATGGTTTTAAGGTTTCATTCTTTATTGAGGCGTAGTTTCAAATCCCAAGAAGAGACAAACACCCTGAAAGCAAGCATGACACCAAGTTTCGCTCCATTTCCACTGCATGTTTCGTGAATGAACAGAAATAGGAAAACACCCGTTTAGTTTGTTGAATCTTATTCAATGTAGCGGATAATTAACTCTGTAGACACAGAGTTAAAACCAGGAATAATGAAAAGCAGGAAACACCAATGGATTTGGACTCCATCGCCTAAAACACTCGGCTACGCTGACTGCCCCTATGCACAGGGTAATTTTGTTGGTATAAAATTAGAGGCAGCCACAGTAGAGAAGGAGGACATTCGGCCTATCGTGTCCGTGCCAGCTCATGGAAGAGGAATTGAGCAATTCCACCTTTTTTCCGCAGCCATTTATATTTTTATTGTCTCTCCTCTGTTTCTGTTAAAGTGAAACACCGCACACACCTGCTTTAAATGTGAGCTGGCACCTTTTCGACTAATAGGGCAATTTTACTCTGTCACTCTCGATGCTTCTCCCTGTGTTTGATCCTCTGTGTGTGTCAATGTGATTCAGTTCCCGAGGAGGTGAAAACATTTTTACCATCACAAACTTTATTCACATTAGTTGTGCAGCTTCAGATGAAAATGCTACAGAGAAAAATATCAGGATGAGAGATGCAGGGGGGTTTGCAATGTTTGTAAGGAGGTACAGCTAAGAAGTGGAAGGTGTGAATGATGTTATTGATGATTGAAAGGAATGTATTGTAACCTTGGGGCTTGTGTAGTTCGATTACATTCTACACTATGAAATTCAGAACAAGCTGAGGCTCCAGGTGGAAAGCAACAGTTGTCTCCATGTATGTTGGGATATGGGATACATATGTTACGTGTGCCCAGCTAGTTCAACTGGTAGATCAAAGACTCTTAATCTCAGGTCAAGGGCTCACTGCACGGTGAGTGCAGCTTCTTTCAAACAACTAACAACCAACCTCTGTTCCTTTGAAACTGGCACATGACGGATATTCACCACTGATTCAAAGCACTTCCATGTCACATCTCTTTCTGTCTCATCTCCAGCTCTCTCCGCCCTTCCAGAAGCTGTTTGACCACACACAGTCAGTTAATGTGAACGTATTACACAGTGTGATGGGTATACAGATAACAGGCTAAAGAGACACCAGGATCTTCCTGATTCTCCCGGACACTGATGACAGGAATGTGCAGAATGCCAATTACACAGAGTCGCAGACTCCTTCCAGTCTTGTGCACATAGTTGAGCTTTGAACCCACTCGCAAAAGTGGATTATAAAATGGCAGAATGAGTGTGAAAGAAGTGGTGTTGGGAAATATCAAATTAAAGAAAGTTACAGCAAAGAAAGAGGCCATTCGGCCCTGTGTGCTGCTTTCAAAGAACTCCAAAGAAGAGTCACATGGAATTGAAACATTAACTATATTTCTCTATCCAGAAATATTGCCAGACACACTGAATTTTTCCAGTATTTTCTGTTTTCACTTCAGATTTCCCGCATCCACAGTATTTTGCTTTAATCTCTGGGTTTCTAGCCCAGTGACAATGCCAACACGCCATCTCCTGAATGCTCTGATTTGATATGAACATGCTTTCCCGAAAGAGGTACTGTTAGTCGCGGACGAGTGTTGAGGGCGATGGTGCTGGCATCCATCAGAGTTTCCCCAATGTTATTTTGCTGACTGCGGTTCTCATTATTCCCGATTTTGACCAACAGAATTAGTTATCGGGTAAATAGAATCAAACAAAAACTCCCGCGCTTTCTTATTTCCATTCATCTGCAAGGATTTGCGAAATCTGCAGATGGGAATGGAACAAAACTGAGCGAGTTTGGTGATATCCTTTCTATCTGGGTGGTTGTCTCTCCTTAGCCCTCTGTCCCTCTCGGTGTACATGTCTGTGTGTGTTCCGCTGTGTATGTCAATGTGCTTCAGTTCCTCATTTTTAGCAATCCCCACTTTATTCACCTTAGTTGTGTGACTTCATTTTAAAGTCGTACAGAGAGAATTATAACTGGTTTAGGAGGAATTTTCTTCCCGTATTTCTGAGTGGAGACTGTTCAGTTACTAAGTGTCCGTATGTTACAAAGTGGAGGGCGAATGAAATTTTCACTGAGCAACATTTAAACAGACACCGAGTCCTTGTGGTGGATTAGTTAAGGCAATGGACACATCGAGAGAATTAATTTGTAAATACAAATAGTCCAAACTGAAATCTCTCGGACATTAGGAACTGTATTTCTTCTCGAAGCTGTTCCACGTGTGACATTTGCAGCTCTGATGTGAAATTTCAATTCTCACTCCATTGATTCGAGCGGAGCTGTTGTGTGTTTTCCGTTTTCAATCAATAAGTAAATCAGGCCTGTTTAAACAGTTTGTACCAGATCAATAAACCTTCATTGCCTGGCCGGGAATCGAGCCTGGGCCACGGCGGTGAAAGGGCCGAATCCTTATCTCTAAGTCATGAAGAAAGCTGTCTATAACTCTTGCAACGTGCTTTATCTGGGCCACATTTGCCCTTTTTCAGACACTTTCACCACAGGTGTTTTTAAGGGGTAGCTGCAGTGAAGGATTGGCACCAATACAGTGTCATTCAACTGGTCTGGTTCCAAATCCTGCTCAGGAATTTAAGAAAAACTCTGAGTTTGCTCAATGTCTTGACTTCAAAAGCGAGAATGTAAGAAAGTACATTCCCCCAAGCGTGTAATAAAATGTCGGAATGACTGGGAAATTATGCTGGGAAACATAAAATTATAGACAGTTCCAGCAAAGAAAGAGGCCATTCGGCCTGGCACGTTGCTTTCAAAGAGCAGTTGTGCTTGATTGGTCAGGAGTGATATTTGTGTCAGTGTACACATGCGGCAGTAAAATCTCTCACATCACCGCGGCACACATTCATCACTGGAAGCAACTGACACACGTCAAATTCTGCCGCTTTCATGTCGCATCTCGAACTTCCTGTTCTACCTTTCAGACATTTCCAGGTCCATCAAATATCATCCATGCAGAACGTTGTCCTGTTCCTCGTTCCACCAGAGACTTACTGTGAGGGGGGAAAAGTAAGCGGCTCCATAACTCAGTGGTTTAGAGCACTGGTCTTGTAAACCAGGGGTCGTGATTTCAATTCTCAGTGAGGCCTGTGGTCAATTTTTATGTAATTTGGTAGCAAGGTAACCTTGGGCTCATGGCCCAATTCTGAACTTTGGGACATAGTTTGACCATCCCGGGTCTCAGAGAAAAACAATTCCCCAAATAAACATCTTGTTGGATTTTTGTTTATTGATACCATAAGAGGTTTGGACCAGTTGAGTCCTCCTGTGTACTCGATGGGGATTGACTTTAACAGAGTTAAAATCCTCTGGATTTCAGTGTCAGAACAAGAACATGTTTCAGCAAGAATAAAAATATATAAATACTGAAAAACTGAACAGAACAAACCTGGGGAAATACACAGCAGGTCAATAACCATTAGAAAGTGATAAGTTAATAGTCACTGTTTCAGGTGGGACTCCTTCAGAATGAACACTTGCCACCACCAGCGTCAACCCCCCTCCCCCATCCCCCTCCCTGTGAACTGAACATTCCTCCACCCACTCATCCACCCATTGTACATCCACCCAATGGCTCCCAGCCTGGATTGACATTCAGCATGAACCCAGTGAGAGGGTGAGCTGGCCCACGGGATGTCAGAATGGACAAGAGCTGGAAGTGGTTCCAATCAATGCGTTTTAAGTTTCATTGTTAAAAACAGGAAACTTAATATTTTGTCAAACCCCCATGTACGCACCCTTGGTGATTTATAATTTCTCACCCAGTCCTTTCCTCTGGCTTCAACATGGTGCATCCTGTGTGGGTTCAGCAGAGGTAGAGACAGGCTGCTCGGGAGATGGGGCAGAGTGTAAGGAGATGGGGGCAGAGTGTTGGGAGATGGTGGCAGTGTGTCGGGAGATGGGGGCAGAGTGTCGGGAGATGGGGGCAAAGTATCTGGAGATGGGGGCAAAGTATCTGGAGATGGGGGCAGAGTGTCAGGAGATGGGGGCAGAGTGTCAGGAGATGGGGGCAGAGTGTCGGGAGATGGGGGCAGAGTGTCGGGAGATGGGGGCAGATGGTCAGAAGATAGGGGCAGAGTGTCAGGAGATGGAGACAGAGTGTCGGGAGATGGGTGCAGGGTGTCATAAGACCATAAGACATAGGAGCAGAAATTAGGCCATTCAGCCCATCGAGTCTGCCCCGCCATTCAGTCATGGCTGATAAGTTTCTCAACCCCATTCTCCCACCTTCTCCTTGTAACCTTTGATCCCTTTACCAATCAAGAATCTATCTATCTCAGTCTTAAATACATTCAATGACCTGGCCTCCACCGCCTTCTGTGGCAATGAATTCCATATTGGGAGATGGGGCAGAGTGTCGGGAGGTGGGACATATTCTAGACATGTTTCTCGTCTTCATAATCCACAACACTATTCCTGATGTCCATGAGCTGCCTTACTTTCTTTCCCATTAATTCCATTTGCTGATCTATCAGTAATGGACTTGCTGCCATCTCGAACAAAACTGTTTTCACCACAAAGGCTCAGCTGGTATTTAATAGTCTTCATGACATCATCACACTGGGACTGGATGACATCATCGCACTGGGACTGGATGACATCATCGCACTGGGACTGGATGACATCATAAGAGTCCATTGTTTCTTAATGATCCACATCAATAACAAGAGGAAATATTAATAAACCTGAGCACATTATCTAGGCTGACACTCCAGGGTGACATTGAGGGACTGCTGCACTGTCAGAGACAGCATCCTTCAGATGGAACTTGTGGAGGCTCTGGTCACAATCTTCCAATCCTCCTTATACAGTAGTGGTGTCAAAGGACTGACAGATTGTAAATGTTACACCCCTGTTCAAAAACACAGCAATTCCAGGACAATCAGCTTCACATCAGTGATGGGGAAAGGTTGGAGACAATGATCCGGGAGAAAATCAATTGACACTTGGAAAAGTATCGGTTATTTCCAACATTTTCTGTTTTTAATACTGATACTTCCCTGGATCCCAAGGCTCTCTGGGAGGTGTGGGGAGCTGGGAGTTGTCCAAGAGAGTAACCAAAGGTCTGAAAACTGAAAGAATCAAAGGTTAGAAAGGACAAAAGATCCAAAAATGGAGCAGTTGGGAACAGGACATCAACCAGTCTCCTCTTATCCTGGAGAAATCAATGACTCGACATTCTGAGAGTTTGAAACAAAACTGATTTACTTAACAGACATCAAGATATTAAATTTCAGCCCAGTCACAGGGATTATTAACATCAATAGAAACAAACCACAACTGTCAGAATGAACATGGTTCAGTTCTGGATGTGATTAACAGCAGCAATAACAGCTGAATCCAACCCCTGCAGTCACTTGTGAACTCATTGCTGTCTGAGCAGGTGGGATGACCAAGTGAATCCCTGCCTCCATTCGGAGAAGGTGAACAACCTCTCCCCAGTGTGAACTCGCTGGTGTCTCAACAGGTTGGATAAATGAGTGAATCCCTTTCCACACTCGGAGAAGGTGGATGGTCTCTCTCCAATGTGAATTCACTGGTGTACACTGAGGTAGAATGAAGGCTGAATCCCTTTTCCACAGGAAGTACAGGTGAACGGCCTCTCCTTGTGTGAACTCGCTGGTGTTTCAGTAGGTTTGATGACTGAATGAATCCCTTCCCACACTCAGAGAAGGAGAATGGTGTCTCCCCAGTGTGAACTCGCTGATGTGTCAGCAGGTGGGATGACTGAGTGAATCCTTTCCCACACTTGGAGCAGGTGAACGGTATCTCCCCAGTGTGAACTCGCTGGTGTGTCAGCAGGGTGGATGACTGAGTGAATCCCTTCCCACACTTGGAGCAGGTGAAAGGTCTCTCCCCAGTGTGAATTCGCTGGTGCACTTTGAGGTTGAATGAAGTCCTGAATCTCTTTCTACAGGAAGTACAACTGAATGGCCTCTCCTCAGTGTGAATTCGCTGATGCTTCAGCAGGTCAGAGGAGCCAGTGAATCCTTTCCCACATACCACGCAGGTGAATGGTCTATCTTCAGTGTGAACTCGCTGGTGTCTCAGCGGGGCGGATGACTGAGTGAATCCCTTCCTACACTGGGAGCACGTGAATGGTCTTTCCCCAGTGTGAACTCGCTGGTGTGTCAGCAGGCTTGATGACCGAGTGAATCCCTTCCCACACTCGGAGCAGGTGAATGGTCTCTCTCCAGTGTGAACTTGCTGGTGTGTCAGCAGGTTTGATGACTGAGTGAATCCCTTACCACACTTGGAGCAGGTGAATGGTCTCTCTCCAGTGTGAAGTTGCTGGTGTGTCAGCAGGTGGGATAACCATTTGAATCCTTTCCCACACTCGGAGCAGGTGAATGGTCCCACTCCAGTGTGAACTCGCTGGTGTGTCAGCAGGCTGGATAACTGAGTAAATCCCTTCCCACACTCGGAGCAGGTGAATGGCCTTTCCCCAGTGTGACTGCGTCGATGGATTTCCAGTTTGGAAGGACAATTGAATCCTTTCCCACAGTCCTCACATTTCCACGGTTTCTCCATGGTGCAGGTGTCTCTGTGTCTCTCCAGGTTTGATGATCAGTTGAAGCCTCGTCCACACAGAGAACACGTGTACAGTTTCTCCCTGCTGTTAATGGTGTGATTTTTTTCAGGCTGCGTAACTTTCCACAGTCAGTTCACTGGAACACACTCACTCGGGTGTGTGTGTGTCTCGGTGCTTTTCCAGTTACACTGATGTTTGAAATATTTTCCCGCAGACAAACGTTTCTCCCTCCATATTCAAAGGTGATGATATTCAGGTCCTGATGAATTGAGTGACTCTGTCACATCTTGATGTAATGTTTGGTTTGAGTTTCCTGCCTGAAAATCCTCCCTTCTAATTCTCTGTAAAAGCAGTTTAGAAGAGTCATCAGGAACAGGATAGAAATTCAGAACAGACAATTCTAGTTTCTATGGAACATTTTTTCCTCTCTTGTTCCCTGAAAGCTGCAAATCCCCATCCCACACACTCTCCCTCCTCCCGATGCTGAAATCCAAACAGAATTTTGGACAATTCTTTCTGAATCTTCTTAACAAATTTCTACAACGGGAGGTGACAATATGTTTGATCATTCACTTCAGTGATTTCTCATGACAAAACATTAATCTGAAACCCCCTGTCTGACCATACAGAATAGCAGATGTTAACCTTGTGTCCAAAACTTACTGTGTGGAGATTAAATGAGTGGTCGTGAAGGTGGTTTCTTCAAACTTCCCAGGGTTTCCTTCCTTCCTTCTCTCCCTCTCTAACTAAGTTAAACCTGGGATCAGTCTCATGGCCCATTCTGGTTCCTCTTTCTGATGACTAATTAACTCCAATTAAACACTGAGAAGACTGAAGACACAGTTTTCGGCCCCTGCTCCAATCTCCATTTCCCAGATACCAACTCCATCCCTCTCCCTGAGAACAGTCTGAGATTAAACCAGTCTGTTCACAAACTTGGTGTCACATTTGATCTCGAAATGAGCTGCTGACCTCATGTCTGTGCCTTCACTAAGATCACCTGTTTCCACCTCCGTAATATCAGCTGACCTCAGCCCTGTCTCAGGAGTGTCTCACTGCCATTTTTACCTCCAGACTCGAACATTCCAACACACTTCTGACTGGTCTCCGACATTCTACCCTCCGTAACCTTGAAGACATCCATATTTTTCCTGTCTGTGTCTTCACTCACAGTTAGGCCCATTCCCTGACCTTTCTTGTCTCCCGTTCAAGCAGCAACTTGATTTTAAAATTATCAGCCTTATTTTCAAATCCTCCCATGGCCTCCTCTCTCCCAATCTCTGCAATCTCCTGCAGACCCACAACCCTCTATGGTATCTGCAGAGCTCTAATTCTAGCATTCCCTGTTTTAATTGCTCCACCATTAGCGTCCGTGCCTTCAGTTCCCTTGACCCCAAGCTCTGAGATTCTCTCCCTCTGTCTACCACACTTTCCCCCTTTAAGACAATTGAGTATTAATAAAAAAAGACATTTTGTCAAAATGTTTAATCTTGTACTCATCAGGATAGAGGGAAGAACATCAAATTTCAAAAATTATCAGTCGGGCTCATAATGTGGCTGACTTACACTTGCTAGAAGTTACATATGTTCATCCACAGGGGCCTGTCCTCTGCAGACAGAAGGAACAAGTGGCCTATTGTGGAATTAAACAAAAGCACAGGGGATGATAGCTCCTTGCTGTGTTCTCCATGGCAACAACCAATCAGAGCTGTCGGACCAACCAATCTGCACCCTTTTCTCATGCAGTAGAAATTGTTGTCTTTGAAATTTGGGATTCTTGTGTCTGTCCTGGTGAGTGCAAGTCGAAAAGCTTTGACAGCTTGTCTCTTTTTACAGTTATAATCAAATTCCGTACAACCAAGCGACTGTTTAAGTATTTTGGACACCTCTTTCTGTGTCAGAATACTTGGTAACAGACAAGACAATGAAAGGCTTGAAGGGAAATGGCACCGGTTGCAGGAGAGCTGATTCCCAGTGACTTGGATGTGTCTGTAGTGGGTGGGATTAGACTGTTTCCATATATCCATAATGAATGTCTCACCCTTTTTTTGGAAGTATAAAACTGATAGCGTGCGATAGCCATCTGGGTCGTAGCAATCTGAAGACGAGACTCACTGACACCCTGGTTCTGATACCTTTTCGGTCAGGTTTGTGTAAGTGTCTGTGATACAATTGTTCAGCATGTTTGCCTGTTAACTGAAAGGTTAGTGATTCAAAACCACCCAGGGGGTGAAGGTTTTTACTGTTTCCCCACCCCCCGTCCCCCATCATCACCAATCATTGCCACACAGTTCTGGATTGTGATTGGATACTTGGGCTGCAAGATATCATCCCCAAAACGGTGGCAGGTCTTTTGCTGTCCAGTCAGCTCCCACAAAAACAGCTTCTTTTTAAAATTACGTTTTCTGTCAAATACAGTGAGAGAAGATTTGGACCTACTCTGTAACCCACTAGAAATTCATGAAATTGTTGGAATCAAACGAACCCATCAATTACTAAGTCTTCCTCAGGTCCATGATGAGTGAGACAGGGAAAAGCAGCAAAGCAACAATATTCCTGCCCCACACTCTCCAATCACCCACAGCCCGCTGAAAGCAGCGACTGGAGCTTCAATCAGCAGTTACTGCCCATCCCTGGGACGCGAGATACTCCAGCCCGGGCCAAACCTCACAATACACCGAGCACAGGCTCAGGAAAACACGGGTAGATTATATCCCGCACACTAAACCTCCGAGCAGCATTTACAGAATACCCGAGTGAGTGAGTCACAATTAAAAGTCACACAAACTTGCTAATTCTTTTCGATGTAAAATTCCTTAATTTTTTTGAAAAGCTGACTGTTGTGAATCTGAAAATGAGCACCATGGGATTTGTATTACCAAGTGATTTGTTTTCAATTATTTGTCCGTTAGGTTTGCAATTCAATTTGTGTTGGACATTGAAGCGAATCTGATTTCAAAATGAGGACACAGAGCAGGTAAATATTAAATGCAGGAGAAAATCCTGAGCAAAATGGATTGCAGTATTTAGAAGGAAGTGCAGCTAAGTAGTGAAAGATGTGAATGATGTTATTGATGACTGAGGGGAATGCATTGCAACATTCGGGCTTTTGTTGGTCGATTATGTCCCACACTTATAACTTGCGACCAAGTTGAGATATCAGGTGGAAAGCAATAGGTTTATCCATGTATGTTGGGTTACGAGGCATTTTTTCATATCCTGGCTAACTCAGTCGGTAGAGTATGAGGCTCTTAATTTCAGGTCGTGGGTTCGATCCCCAAGCTCGGTGCTATAGTTTTTTTTAAAAATCTGATTAAGAGTCCTACAGTCTGGAAACATTGACTCCGTGTCTCCCTCCAGCTGCTGAGCTTTTCCAGCATTTTCTGTGTTTGTTTCAGATTTCCATCATTTGCAGTAATTTGCTTTTATCTTTTTACTTTTAAATCTTGCTACTTAAAAATACACCAACTAATCACTGCGGCTCCTGTGAAACTTACAAGGCAGACATTCACCACCGAAAGCAACGGAAACACATCAAATTGAAAGCACTTTTTAGTAGCATTTCATCCTGCTTCTGTCCCTGCCTCTCCTCCAGCTCCCTCTGCTAGCCATGCCCCCAGGTCAATGAGCTGCTCGATGCAGACAGTCAGTTAGTGGGAATGGGTAAAACTCGTGGGTAAAGAGACACTTGGATCTCATCTTCCTGGTTCTCCCAGATACTGATTACAGGAAGGTGCACAGTGCCGATTATCCACAGTCACTCCCCTCCCAGTTGTTCAGCTTTGAAATTGTTTTTCACACTGGATTTCAATGTGAATAAAGCAGAGCTGTGATAAGCTTATATTGTTCAGCAGATGTACTGCAAGAAGGTACTTTGCTTTGTAAACAGCCCTTCTCCTCTCCTCTTCCTTCACTGCCACTCACGAGTGTGATGTTTTCCAGATCTGAGGCGAAATTTAAACCCTCAATCCTTTGATTATGGTGAAGCCTTTAAACATTTCTAATCAATGAGTGATCAACACTCGTTTAAAAAAAATCAATAAATCGACATTTCAGGACCGGGAATCGAACCCTGGCTGCAGCAGTGACAGAACCGAATCCTAAACAGTAGAACACCAAGAAAGTTGCACGAGAGTTTTTTCGATTCGCCTTATCTACTCTGCTTTTGCCTATTGTTTTTCAGTTCAGATCTCTTTCACCAGAACCTGTCTGTTTAGTTTCAAGATAAACGACTTCATCAGCCAATGAAAACAACGGTTGTTCTGAGCTGGAATATGAAATTGACAGTGAAGTGAAATAGTCCCACAAGCTGCTCATCTGCAACTTTAAATTTCCAAAACCCTCCACCCTATTCGCTGTCAGTCCAATGGAAGCGCCAATCCCGAGTCACTGTTCAGTTGAACACAAGTGACTTCTTCACCAATGAGAAGAACCATTGCTGTTAGTTGGAACATGAAATCGATACTTTCCTCCTTTTATGCAGTTTTTAAAGCCTCCCCCTTTGACCGAGCTTTTAGTCATCTGACCGAATATGAGGCTCGGTGTCACACTTTGTTATATAATGATCCCGGGGCATGCCTTGTGACGTTTCAACAGGTTAAAGGTGCTTTATATATACAAGTTGTTGTTGTTGTTGTAGGATATATATAGAAAGGGCCAGTCTCCTGTTTTATCTTTCACGCTGATACTTTTCTCATCGATATTTTAACCTGAACTAATGTGAATTAAGTTTGCAATGTTAAAAAAGTTTTCACCCCCTCAGGAAACAACCTCATTGACAATCACAGAGGAACAGACACAGAGATATACACCGAGAGTGACAGAGGCCTAAGGAGAGGCTCACACCCAGAAAGCAAGGATGTCACCAACTTGGCTCAGTGTTTGTCCCATTGCCGAAAGCAAATTTCCTGAATGCTGACAAATGAGTGGAAATCAGAAAATACAGATGTATTTGGATGGATTTCCATCTAATTAACTGATATTTAATGTGGATAAAATCACAAATGGTGAAAAATTTCTTCAGCAGATTCCAACCATCATGTTCATATTTACAACAAACGTAAATTATCGAACTTTCACTCACTCAAATAAACAATCTTGGAAAATGGTCTTGCCAGGTATCAAACCGCAGCTCTATCATATGTGAAGTGAATATGACCCCAGTCGCCTCTATAAACCCTGCGCTGTAAACATCCCAATGGAGCTGTCTGGAATGTTAAACTGTGACGTCATGCAGCAGCACTTTGGGTCTTTGTTTTGAAGAAATGGAATTCGGCTGTTCTCATTAGGAATGCTGGAGACAGACTGATCAACAATGTCATCATCAAATGGCACAGCACAGTAAGAGGACCTTCCACACATGGTGTCTATGTCAGTTTTGTACAAAGAGCTTTATAATTAATGACAATTTCCTTATCTTTCTCCTTAGCCCTGTTTTATTCGCTTTCAAGCCATTGAACAATTCCCATTTGGAAATCGGTGTTAAGGAAATCAATACTAAAAGCTTCAGTTGGTTCCTCACCTGCGCAAATATGTCAGCCTTGCTCCAGGGTCTGATGTTTGCAGTGCTTTACTTTGGTCAGACGTTCAAGACAATGTAATTTGCAGCTAAACCTGGATGTGGAGGTGGTGCCAGTCAAGTAGACTGCTTTGGCCCTGGACAGTGTCCAGCTTCTTCAGTATTGCGGGGGCTGCACTCATCCAAGCAAGTGAGGACTATTCTATTACACTCCTAACTTGTGCCTTGTAGATGGTAGACAGGCTTTAGGGAGTCAGGAAGTGAGTTACACGTTGCACTATTCCTAACCTCTGACCTGCTCTTGTAACCACAGTGTTTATATGGCTAGTCCAGTTCAGTTCCTGGTCAATGGGAACCCCCAGAATGTTGATAGTGAGGGATTCAGTGATGGTAATGCCATTGAACATCAAGAGGTGATGGTTGGATTCTCTTGTGTTGGAGATGGTCATTGCCGGACACTTGTGTGGTGCGAATGTTACTTGTCACTTGTCAGCCCAAGCCTGGATATTACCCAGGTCCTGCTGCATTTGGACATGGACTGCTTCAGTACCTGAGGAGTCGGCTATGGTGCTGAACATTGTGCAATCATCAGCTAACCTCACCACTTCTGACCTTATGATGGATGGATGTTTATTGCTGAAGATGGTTGGGCTGAGGACACTACCCTAAGGAACTCCTGCAGTGATGTCCTGGAGATAAGATGACTGACCTCCAGCAACCACAACCATCTTCCTTTGTGCTCGGTATGACTCCAACAAGCGGAGAGTTTCCCCCTGATTCCCATTGACTCCAGTTGTGCTCGGGCACCTTGATGCCACACTCGGTCAAATGCTGATTTCGCCTCATCTCGGGAATTCAGCTCTTTTGTTTATGTTTGAACCAAGACTGTAATGAGATCAGGAGCTGAGTGGTCCTTGTGGAACCCAATCTGGGCATCAATGAGCAGGTTATTGCTGAGTCAGTGCTGCTTGATAGCACTGTTGATGACCCCTTCCATTACTTTGCTGATGATGGAGAGTAGACTGATGGGGCGGTAAGTGGCCGGGTTGGATCATTCTCACTCTTTCTTTCCCAGTTTGGTCAGAAGAACGAGGAGAGACAGGATAAATTGCAGGGTTCTGGGGAAAAGGTCAGGTAATGGCAGTGACAGGACGCGCAGAAAGAACTCTTTCTCCGCCCTAACCATTGCATGATTTCATACAAATTATAGTGACGGAAAAGCAGTTTCCGTAGTCGTGGCCGAGTGGTTAAGGCGATGGATTAGAAATCCATTGGGTTTACCCCGCGCAGGTTCGAATCCTGCCGACTACGATTCTCATTAATTTGGATTTTAACCGCGCACAGACAGAGCTAATTATCGTTTGAATCGAGGGAAAGCGATCCAAACACATCTGTGTTCTCTTGTTTCCATTCATTGTCAGCCTTCTGCAAATCTCCAGTCGGAAATGGAAAACAAAACGGAGCCAATTTGGTGACGTGATTTCACTCTGGCATTTTTCTCCCCTTCGGCCTCTGTCACTCTCGATGTCCATTTCTGAGTTTCTCTGTGTGGGTCAATGCGGTTCAGTTTCCTGAGGAGGTGAACACATTTTTACGAGCACAAATTGTATTCACATTAGTTGTGCAACCTCACATTTCAATTTTACAGTGAAAAATATCAGGATGAAAGAGGAAAGAGTAGTTTGTCTCTTTCTATGTATGGACTACAACAACAACTTATATTTATAAAGCTCCGTTTTCCTAATGAAACGTCACAAGGCGTTCCCTAGGAGCATTTTATCACATGTCCAGGGCTGAGGAAATTCAATTTTGTGGAGAGATTATCGAGACCGGGATTGTTCTCTTTAGAGCAAAGAAGTTTAAGTGGAGATTTCATTGAGCTGTTCAAAATGATGTAGCTGGGGGCAGTGGGGACGGGCGGCTTAATGGTGCAGATAGGGAGAAACTGTTTCCACTGACGGGGGTCAGTAACCACAGGATTGGGATTTAAAGATAGTGAAGGAAAGACAGACTTGCCTTTATACAGCGCATTCCTGACCAGCGGATGTCTGAAAGCACTTTCAAGCCAATTAAGCACTTGTTGAAATAAAAACAGAAAATGCTTGAGAAACTCAGCAGGTTTTGCTTTCCACAGACGCTGTCTGACCTGCTGAGTTATACCTGCGTTTAATGTTTTGATTTGAGATTTCCAGTATTTTGCTTTTATTGAAGTACTTTCTGAAGGAGAGTCATTGTTCTCATGCAGGGAACACGGCAGCCAATCACTGCTCAGCGAACAGGGTGGAGGGTTTTGGAAATTGAAAGTGACGCATGTGCAGCTTGTGGGACTATTTCATCTCACTGTCGGTTTCATGTTCCAGCTCACAGCAACTGTTGTTTTCATAGGCTGACAAAGTGCTTTTTCTTGAACCTAAACAAGCAGTTTTGTGCTGAAAGAGATCTGAACTGAAAAACAATAGGCAAAAGCAGCGTAGATAAGCCGAATCAAAAAAATGACAGTACAACTTCCCTGGTGGTCTAGTGGTTAGGATTCGGCGCTCTCACCGCCGCGGCCCGGGTTCGATTCCCGGTCAGGGAATGTCGTTATATTGTATTTGTTGAAACGAACACTCATTGAATAAGAACGTTTAAAAACTCCACCATAATCAGAGGAGTGAGAGTTTAAGTTTCGCCTCAGATCTGAAAAACATTACTCTCGTGAGTATCAGGGAAGAGAGAAGGGCTGCTGCAAGGTACTGACCATAGAAATGTCGGCGTGAGGCAAACTAAGGACGGGAGCAGCACGACTTTTGCTGCCTACTGTTTGCATTGGCACAGATATCACTCCTGATGGATCAACCAATCACTACTGCTTTTTGAAAGCAGCACGCCCAGCCGAATGGCCACTTTACGTGCTGTGACTTTCTATAGTTTTATGTTTCCCAACAGCACGAGTCATTCTGCCATTTTGTAACCCACTCGAGCGAGATGAACTTTCTTACCTTGTCAAAAACAGAATTACCTGGAAAAACTCAGCAGGTCTGGCAGCATCGGCGGAGAAGAAAAGAGTTGACGTTTCGAGTCCTCATGACCCTTCGACAGAACTGTTCTGTCGAAGGGTCATGAGGACTCGAAACGTCAACTCTTTTCTTCTCCGCCGATGCTGCCAGACCTGCTGAGTTTTTCCAGGTAATTCTGTTTTTGTTTTGGATTTCCAGCATCCGCAGTTTTCTTTGTTTTTATTTCTTACCTTGTATTCGGCTCTTTTGAAACCAAAACACGGAGCAAATTCAGCGAGTTTTCTTATCATTTCCAGCACGAGATTAGTCACGAGACTAAATGAGCGACACATTAATGGTGCCAATCCTTCACTGGAGCTCACTGCGTCCATAGAGTACTGTTATCATCAGCCTGTTATGCACCTTCTTGCAGTACATCCGCTGAACAAATATAAGCTTATCACAGCTCTGCTTTCTTCACATTGAAATCCAATGTGAAAATCAATTTCAAAGCTGAATGACTGTGGATAATCGCCACTGTGCACCTTCATGTAATCAGTGGGAGAATCTGGGAGAATCAGGAAAATGAGATCTAGGTGTCTCTTTGCTCACGAGATTTACCCATTCCCACGAACTGACTGTGTCTGCATCAAGTATTTCATTGACATGGGAGCTGGACGGGCAGAGAGCTGGAGGCGAGGCAGGGACAGAAGCAGAAAGAGATGCGAAATGAAATTACTTTCAATTTGATGTGTGTTAGTTGTTTTCAGTGGTAAATGTCTGTCTTGTAAGTTTCACAGGAGCCGCAGTGATTAGTTGATGTTTTTTTAAGCAGTAAGATGTAAAAGTAAAAAGATAAAAGCAAATTACTGCAAATGATGGAACCTGAAACAAAAACAGAAAATGCTGGAAAAGATCAGCAGCTGGAAGCAGAAACAGGGTTAATGTTCCTAGTCCGTACGACAGTTATTCAGATTTTTAAACAGCACCCAGCTTGGGTCTCGAACCCACGATTAAGGGTCACATGTTCTACCGACTAAGCTAGCCAGGAATGTGTGAATCTGTTTCGTATCCCAACATACATGGATGGTTTTGTTGCTTTCTACCTGATGCCTCAGCTTGGTCAGAATTTTAAAGTGTGGAACGTAATCGGCCGACAAATGCCCCAAAGTTACAATTCATTCCTCTCAATCATCAATAACATCATTCACATCTTCCCCTTCTTAGCTGCACCTCCTTTCAAATACTGTGTTCGATTTTCCTCAGGATTTTCTCCTGCATTTAATACTTACCTGCTTTGTGTCCTCATTTTGAAATTATTGGCATCAACATCCAACACAAATTGAATTGCAAACTGATAGACAAACAATGGAAAACAAGTCACTCGGTAACTCAAATCCCATGGTGCTCATTTTCAGATTCACAACAGTCAGCTTTTCAATAAATGAAGGAATTTTGCATTGAAAAGATTAGAAAGTTGGTGTGACTTTTATTTGTAACTCATTCACTCGGGAATTCTGTCAATGCTGCACAGAGGTTTAGTGACCAGGATATAATCTACCTGCCTTTTCCTGAGCCTGTGCTCGGTGTTTTGGGAGGTTTGGCCTGGGTTGAAGAATCTTGCGTTCCAGGGATGGGCAGTAACCGCTGACTGAAGCTGCAGTTGCCGCTTTCTGCTGGCAGCGGGTGATTGGAGAGTGCGGGGCCAGAATATTGCTGCTTTGCTCTGTCTCACTCACTGTGGAAATGAGGAAGAGGGTAGAATTGATGGGTTTGTTTGAATCCAATAACTTCATAGATTTCCATTGTGTTGGATATCGGTACATGGTATGCCTAATTGTTTTCCCATTACATTTGAAACGAAAATTCGATAAAAAGCCACTTAATTGGGAACTCACTGGATAACAGTGGAGCCAGCAACATTGCTGGAGTCTTGACATTCAGTTCAAGGTCCAAATGACAACCAGGAACTATGTGACAATGAAGGGTTATGGTGTGAAAACAGCGACAGCTTCGTCCCTGGGTGGTCTCGAACCACCAACCTTTCGGTTAACAGCCGAACGCGCTAACCGATTGCGCCACAGAGACCGACGTAGTTTATTGCGTCAGCGAGTTAAAGCTTCAGATTGCAGCGAACGGAATGACAAGTGCTCTCTATCAGTTTTACTCTTCCAAAATAAAGGTTGGGACATTCATTGTGGATATATGGAAACCGTCTGATCCTACCCACTGCAGACACATCCATTACCGGGAACTAGCTCTCCTACAAGCAGAGCCGTCTCCCTTCGAGCCTTTCGGTGCCTTGACTGTTACCAAGTATTCTGATTGTCCTGAAGCCGATATTAGGTTTGCATTCCTGATGTGCAGTAACGAGAATCCTTTCGAAGTCTCAGATCAGTAAATTTCACTGATAACATCAGAGTCAATGTTCCAACGTCTTAAAGAAGGGAAAGGTGCCTTGACTGTCTCTGGTCAGTCGGACAGTTCATCCTTCATTCTCCCATGATTCCGGTTCCCAGAGTTTTTAAAGATTCAGAAAGATGGCGAATAGGTTTTCTGGTTTGGCTCCCTCCCCATTTTCCCACCTGCCAACTGATAATATTTTCCAAAATCTCGTCTCAGTCCTCCGCCTTGCATCATGTCCAGAGATGAGGAAATTAAGTTTTATGGAGAGTTTATGGAGACCGCAATTGTCCTCTATGGAGCAAAGAAGGTTCAAGGGAGATTTCACGGAGCTGTTCAAAATGACGGGGCTGGGGACAACAGGGTCGAGGCGGTTTGATAGAGCAGATTGGGAGGGGCTGTTTCCACTGACAGGGGTCAGTAACCAGAGGACTGGGAGTTAAGATAATTAAAGAAGGACCGACTTGCATTTTAATAGCGCTATTCCCGACCAGTGGATGTCCCAAACCACTTTCCAGCCAACTAAGTACCTTTTTGAAATAAAAACAGAAAATGTTGGAAAACTCAGCAGGTTTCTCTCTCCACAGATGCTGTCAGACCTGTTGAGTTTTTCCTGCATTTTCTGTTTCCCTTTCCGGATTTCTGCAGTATTTTGCGTTTATTGAAGTGGAGCCATTGATGTAATGCAGGGAACACGGCAGCCAATCACCGCTCAGGAAACAGCCAAAACCAGGGACGTCACAATGGGCAGACCATATGCGGTTGGTTGAGGGATAAACACTGACCAGGTCACGTGGCTGCAACGTGAACCCACAGATTTTGTTAATGGCTCTGCCCAGTTTTGAACCAGAGTATGTTTCACATGTTAGACAAGAATGATAATCGCTGCACCACAGGAACAGGAAACAGTGCAAAGGCCCAATGGGCTTCACTAAAATGTAAAGCTGTGACGTCATACAGCAGCACTTTGGGTCTTTGTTTTGAAGAAATGGAATTCGGCTGTTCTCATTAGGAATGCTGGAGACAGACTGATCAACAATGTCATCATCAAATGGCACAGCGCAGTAAGAGGACCTTCGGAATATCATATCTCTGTCAGTTTTGTACAAAGTGATTTCTAGTTAATCTGAATTTCTTTGCCTCTTTCCATAACCTTTTTTTCTCCCTTCACGTCTTTGTCCAATTCCCTATTGGAAACTCTGAGTTACGAAAAACAATATTGAAAGAGTTGCAGGAACTTCTGCAGTGTCCATGCTCAGTGTCTGAAAATTAGCAAAGTTTCCCTGACCCAATGACATGAAGAGTTGGCTTTTGACACTTTTAACAGTTTTCAAAATTTTAAAAATAGTTGATGTCAAATCGAATTATTAAAAAAATGTTTATCCTGACCAATCATCTCCTCATTTTTCTCAGTCAATATTTACAATTTCATTACTTTTTACCAATATTTTAACCAACATTTCACGCACAGTCACACAGGAAAAAAGAAACATAATTTGAAACATCGAAATAATGAAACATTGAAAAAGGAAGTTAGCAGTAGGGATGATTTTTGTATGTTACAAAATGCAGGATGATCTGATTAACTGGCGGAACTCGTTTGAGTTTCCCAATGACCTATTCCTGCTCCTTTGCTTCTGTTCTGCTTCATTGGCAATACCAGCGGTCTAATCCTCTGGTTTAAGTCTCCAGCTCCTACGGAGGCATGGGTTCGAATCCCACCGCTGTTAACTGCTTAAAATATCTGACTTTTAGAATCTGCAGCTGTCCAAGTTGAACCAACAGATACCAACTCACATTAAATCCAGCGAAGCGTGTGTTGTTTTACTTTAATAGGAGGAATGATGAGAGACGATATAAATATGAGTTGCTGTAGTAAAAAGGCGGTGTGTGGAATTACAGTCGCTGAGCTGCTCTGGCACAGAGTCGGCATGTGAACGACATGCTGAATGACTGTCTGATGTAGCCGCCTATGTTTTTATACAAATGTCATTACTGCAAATCTGGGGCTTGGATTCGTGACTGAGTGGTTCAGGTGACGGGTTTTAAATGCATTGGGATCTCCACAGGTCGGCTGGAATCCTGCCAATTAAGCTTCTTATCATTCCTGAATTTTACAGTGTACCTGCACAATTAATTGTCTAAATAAGTTGAATAAAAACCATTTAAAGCCAACAGCGATCTCTAATTTCTATTTGTGTGCAAGCATTCACAAAAGTTGCAGCGAGAAATGGAACAAAGACGGAACCCGGTTGATGTCAGGCTTCATTTCTGGGTGTTTGTCTCTCCTTAGAGACAATCCCTTGCCCTCTGTTACTCTCGGTGTATACGTCTGTGTGTGTCCCTCTGTGTGTAACAATGTGGTTCAGTTACCCACGGGGATTAACATATGTTTACCTTCAGAAACTTTATTCACATTTCACATAGTTTCAAATTTCACAGAGAAAAATATCAGGATGGAAGATGCAAGAGGAATTTGCAATGTTTGGAAGGAGGTGCAGCTAAAAAGGGGAAGATTCAGCGAGTTTTCTTCTCATTTAGCACGAGATTTGGATCAAGATCTGGGAGGTATTTTTGCCGGTGTAAACAGTAAAGCCTTCCTTATTCCCGCTATATTTTGCGTGGCACAAGCATCTCTCTGGTCAGGGTTTTGCAACCTATCACGGACCTTCTCACATTCCCTATCTTCACCTCTATATTTGTTCTCGACCTGTTGCACGGGTGATATTTCCAGCGCTGAGGCAGAACTCCAGCTCTCACTCCACTGATTCTGGCGGAGATGAGCGTCTTCTGTTTTTCATCAAGAAACAACTCTGACTCATTTTAGCAGCTTGCACGAGGTCAGTAAATCTCCATTCCCTGACAAGGGATCAAACCTGGACCACAGCAGTGAAAGCACTGAATCCTGACCACTAGACCACCAAGAAAGCTGCTCACAAGCCTCACAACGTGCCTTATCTATGCTACCTTTGCCTTTTATTTTTGCTTCAGACCTCTTTCACCAGCGACACGTTTCATAAGAACATAAGAACATTAGAAATAGGAGCAGGAGTCGGCCATTCGGCCCGTCAAGCCTGCCCCACTACTCAATAAGGCCATGGTTACTCTGCCCAGGCCTCAAATCCTCTTTCCTGCTATCTCCTTATAGCCCTCAATCCCCGATATTTCAATAATCTATCTACCTCTTCTTTAAATACTCTCAGTGAGCTATCCTCCACAACTCCCTTGAGTAGAGAATTCCAAACATGCACTACCCTCTGGGAGAAGAATTTCCTTCGCATCTCAGTTTTTAATGAGTGCCCCCTGATTCTGTAACTATGTCCCCAAGTTGGAGGTTCCCCCATTAGTGGAAACATCTTCTCAACATCTATCCTGTCAATTGCCTCGGAATCTTTCACGTTTCAATCAGATTACCCCTCAGTATTCTAAACTCTAATGAATAAAGTCTTCACTTGCTTCACAGTTCTTGATTAGTCAACCCCTTCTTCCCAGGATTCAGCCTAGTGAATCTCTTTTGAACTGCCTGCAATGCCAATATATGCTTCCGTAAATATGGGAACCAAAACTGTACACAGAACTCCAGGTGCGGCCTCACCAACACCCTGTACAGCTGTAAAAAGACTTCCCGATTTTTAAACTCCAACCACTAGCAAAATTGGCCAAAATTCCATTTGCCTTCTGAATTACTTGCTGCATCTGCATGCCAAGTTTTTATTTGTTTCATGCATAGGAACACTCAGATCTCTCTGTGCTGCACTTTTTTGGAGTCTCCCTCCAGTTAAATAATATTCTGCCTTTCAATTCTTCCTAGCAATGTGTATGATCTTAAACTTTCCTACATTAAACACCATCTGCCAACTTTTGCCCACTGACGTAATTTATCTATATACCCTTGAAGATTCTTCAAGACCTCATCACAACCTGACCTCCCACCTATTTTTGTATTATCAGAAAATTTGGATATATTACACTCTGCTCCCTCCTCCATGTCATTAGTATAGATAGTAAATAATTGAGTCCCTGGGACTGATCCTTATGGCACTCCATTAGTTACATCTTTCGAATCTGAAACTTCCCGGCTCTCTGACTTCTGTGTGTTAAATTAGGCTCTTCACATTGCAGGGTTTGTGTAGGGTAATAGGGATCATGGTCTCTCACACACGGAAAGTTTCCCCGCTCCAAATGATTTGGAAGCATTAACAGAATTAAGTGTGAGGAAAGGTTGCATAGTTCCCGTTTGTTGTTAAATGGTAACTGGATGCAACATTTCAAAACCATGTGACATTTATACTTCTCCAGGTTTTGAGTAATATTCTGAAAAATACATGGCTCTGAAAAAAGAGAGAAAGATGGGGACGGATTTGCTTCAAGATTGTTCGCACATGCGGGAAGTGTTGAATGAGCTGCTGATGTGCTGTGTCATCTGATGATTCTAATGTTCGATCAATTTCTCTGCCGCAGGGCTAAGGTTCTCAGCCGAATTGTACTTCTATAAAAAAGGTTCGGAACTGCAATAAGACAGCACAGTTTAATATTCTAGGTCGTTCTGCAAAGTGCTGCGTGTAGTTTTTGTTGTCTAGTGATTATCACATTTACTTTACATGAGGAAGATTCTCTGGTTCAAAACCCACTGCAGAGAAATAGAACTGGAAACATTTGTGGAAAAATTTCTTGCCGCCGTTGACAACCCAAATCTGTGGGACAATGAATGCTGATGGGAGGAAAAAACATTGGAACCTTCATCCCTGAGAACCGCCAAACTTTCAGTTAGTCGAACACGTTGATCAATTGTGCTGTAGGGACTGATGGAACTTTCCACGTTCTTTTCACAAGTGCAGCCGAGTCTCTTTGAACATCAGCACATCTTTCTCACCTTTTCAAACGTGTTCTGCTTTGTTGCTTTTGAAAATTTACTATGACTAACTGAGTTGCTTCAGTCTTTGCGACATTTTTCTCCATTTTACATCTTGTTGTCCAATCACTTCTTATATATTATAAAAACAGAAAGTCCTGGAAAAACTGAACAGTTTTGAGTTTTATCACAGACTTGGTGGTGAGGGAAACACTGTTCACGTTTCGAGTCCATATGACTCTTCTTCAGAGATGAAGGGAAGTAGAAAGTGATGGAATTTACACTGTTTAAGTGAGGCGGGGAGGGGGAGGGGCGGGACCGGTAGAGCCGGTGATTCTGGATGGAAGGTCAGTGATACATGGGGGCTAAGGAGGGACTGACAAAGGTGCCCTGGACACAAGACAAAGGCGATGTTAATGGTAGTGGTAAGGGCTGAAGAAGGTGCTGTTAGTGGTATAAAGGTAAGAAAGCAGGATGTGTGAATAGCAGAACAAGGATCAGTGCTCTGTTTAAAAACAACATGGAATGAGTAACAGATGGCCCTTTTGGGGGTGGGATGTGGGGGGGAGATAGTTGGGGGGAAAAGATAGAAAAGGGGATAATAAAGGGGTGAAATAATGAATAAATGAATGAAAAATATGTTACTAAAATATTTTTTTATGAAGAGATTTTGAAAGGGTGAAAATGGAGGAGAGAGTTCGTGATCTGAAGCTATTGAACTCAATGTTAAGTGCGGAAGGCTGTAAAGTGCCTAATCAGAAGATGAGGTGTTGTTCCTCCATCTTGCATTGAGCTTCACTGGAACAATGCAGCAAGCCAATGATAGACATATGGGCATGAGAGCGGGGTGGAGTGTTGAAATGGCAAATGACAGGGAGGTCTGGGTCATGCTTGCAGACAAACTGAAGATGTTCCACAAAGCGGTCGCTCAGTCTGTGTTTGGTCTCTCCAATGTAGGGGAGACCCCATTGGGAGCAGTGAATGCAATGGACAAAATTGGAGGTTCAAATGAATCGCTGCTTCATCTGAAATGAATGTTTGGGCCCTTGGAAGGTGAGGAGAGAGGCCCCTAAAGGGCCATCTGTCATTTCTCTATCTTGTTCTTTCACAGAGTGCTGATCCTTGTTCTGCTATTCACACATTCTGCTTTCTTACCTTTATGCAAATATCAGCACCATTTTTAGCCCTCACCGCTACCATTAACACTCTCTTTGTCTTGTGCCCATAATATCTTTGTCAATTCTTCCTGACCTCCCCACCTGCTCCTCCCCACCCCCTTGTAAACAGTATAAAAACAGTGAACATTTCTGCTTCTCTTTAGCTCTGAAGAAGATCACATGGAATCGAGACGTTGACTCTGTTTCTCTCTCCATAGATGCTGCCAGATGCTGAGTTTTTACTTCAGATTTCCAGCATCCACAGTACTTTAACTTAAAAGCAAAATGCTTCACCGCATTGCTTTTCTTTTTCTTCGTATATATTGTTCTGCGGTTTTTCAGCTTTCCGCATAACTTCGTATTCTCAGCTAAAGGTTAATGATAGGCTCTAGTGAAGGTTGAACTTACAGCCCCTGTATTGCAAGAGCAGTGCTCCAACCACTGAACTATGGAGCTACGTGGTAACAAGACCACACTGGAAAGTCGACCATATTCAATAGACTGAGGTAGATGCTAAGTCCCAGGTAGGTGACATTTGATAGACGTGGAAATGTCTGAGATGGAGAACAGGAAGTTAAAAGATGCAACATGAAAGCAGCAGAATTTGATGTGTGTCAATTACTTTCAGTAATGAATTTCTGACGTGTGTCGCCTTGCCAGTTTCACAGGAGCCACAGGGATGAGGTTGGCGGCACCAGGATAAAATGAGGAATAATGTGAACTGTGGTCAGCAGGATTCAAACCTTCAGGGGGAGACCCCAATGGATTTCAAATCCATCACCTTAAACATTCAGCTTGACTAACAGCTGCTCGCGAGCTCCAATGTGTCCTTATCAAATCAGAGATGGCTGCAAAATAAGTCAATCGGCCCGTCGTGTCTGTGCTGGCTCTCTGGAAGAGCAGCTGTACCGATTCCACACACCCGCCTTTACCCCCACAACAATTTATATTTCTATTGCCTCTCCGTGCTTTTCCAAACAAAATTAAGGACCACAACCCGCCCAATATTAAACTAGAGCCCCCTCCTGTTCTCGAACGGGAATTTCTAAAGTGCCCAAAAGTGGGAATGTGACTTAAACTGCGGCAGCGCTGGGATAAGGATCAACTCCTCGAGGGACTGGAAGGAACCCAAGTCCAAATCTGCATGTCACTGGGTCAGGGAAACTGTGCATGGATTCTGCAGAAACTCCTTCTTCAAAAGTGAATTAGACAGTTACTTGAAATAGAGAAATTGAGGCTTATGGAAAGAGAGAGGAATATTGAGACTAATTGATTGCTCTTTAAAAAAGAAGCTGCGATGATCTAATGATTCTCCAACACGCTGTGCCATTTGATGATGACATTGTTGATCAGTTTGTCTCCAGCATTCCTACTGAGAACAGCCAAATTCCATTTCTTCAAAACATGGACCGGAAGTGCTGCTGTGGAACTGCATTTTAGTCAGGTGCACTAGACTCATTGCGTGTGAAGTTTCTGTAGTGTAGTGGTTATCACATTCGCTTTACACGCGAAAGGTCCCCGGTTCAAAACCAAGCAGAAACATTATTGAAACTTGTTCAATTAGGGTAGAGGGAAAGTTGCTTCGCTCCTGCTTGTTGTTGAATGTTAGCTGAACGCAGAATCTCACAGCTGGATTGCACTTATTCTTCGTCTTTTCACAAGGTGAACACTCAGCAAATTGAGGATATCCTTCAACTGGCAGCGGGTGAATGGAAAATATTCAAAATGAATATTGAATGAAAAACAAATCTGTTGGAACTCGCCGGGCAACAGGAGAGTTGGCGATTTCTGCTCTTTTTTGACACTTAAGGACCCAATCTCAACGCGGGACTGTGTGACAATGAATGCTGCTCCAGCTAACAGCAATCGCTGTTGTCATTGGCTGAAGAAGTAGTTTGTGTTCCACATAAATGTGTCATTTTGTAGGAGAAAGGTGCCTCTGGTGAAAGAGATGTGAAATGAAAATAAAATGCACAGGTAGCATGTATAAGCCGGGCTGTGAATTTGCAAGCCTGGGGGTCTAGTGGTTAGGATTGGGCGCTTATAAATGTCATGCGAATGATTAATATAAATATGCATTACTTCCTGATTGAAAACGGAAAACGCATATCAGCTCCGCCTGAATCAGTGGAGTAAGAGCTGGAGTTTTGCATCAGAGCCGAAAATGTCACCCGTGCAATAGGTCACGAACAAATACAGATGTGAAGGTAGGAAATCAGAGAAGGGCTGTGATAGGCTGAAAAGCAATGACCATAGAGATACTGGTGCATGGGAAAACTGTAGAGGTGATAGGGGAGATTTTATTGTTTGCACTGACACGAATATTTCCCAGATCTGTTTCCAAATCTCTTGCCAAATGAGAAGGAAATTTCCCACTGAATTTACTCAATTCCATGATTTTAAAGGAACTAAACACAAGGGAAGTGTGTGGATTTTGCTGGAATGGGTTGTAAGATGATAGAATCACTGTGAAGGCAGCAGCAGTGAGGATGGAAATGAAAAAATTATAGAAAGTGACAGCGCAGAAAGAAGCCATTCGGCCCGGCATGCTGCTTTGAAAAAGCAGTTCTGATTGGTTGATCAGTGATATTTGTCCGTTTGAACAGCAGGAAGAAAAATCTGTCCCATTCCCATCCATATTTTGCACCATCATCCCTTTAGTCTGTTTCTCTGTCGTGCTTTGTAACCTATCACAGTCCTTCCCTTTTGTCCTTTCACTCCCCTCCCTCCGGCTCTGGACTTGTTTTCCACCTGTTACATCTCTGAATTTTCCAGGTCTGATGAAAGATCATTCAGCTGAAGATTAACTCTGTTTCTCAACCACAGACGCTGCCAGACCTGATTTCATTCAATAAGGAATTCCTATTCATTGCGATAGTTCACACAATGGGAAGGGAAAGGATTTTTCTGCACTGGAATTAAACCTAGGCTGCGGTGGTGAAAGCACCAAATGTTCAGAATTAAATACTCTGAATTTCAATGACGCAGAGAGCAGTTTTCACTCAGAAACCAGCGGCTGTGATATTAACAAAGCAGGCTGGAGAAAGATTCGGTTTGAGCGGTGACACTGCCGGAGGAATCGAGACCTGGGGATCACCCATGGAAGCAGCAAGGTTTAAAAAGGGAATTTCGGGAGTGAAAGGACAGAAGGGAAGGACTGTGATAAGTTACAAGGCATGAGAGAGAAACAGACTAAAGGGATGATGGTGTAAAATGTGGGTAGGAATGGGACAGATTTTTCTTCCTGCTGTTCAACCTGGGACAAATATCAATGATAAACCAATCACAACTGCTCTTTCAAAGCAGCACGCCGGGCCGAATGGCCTCTTTGTGCGCTGTAACTTTCTATAATTGTTTCATTTCCATCTCCACTGCTGCTGCCTTCACAGTCATTCCATCATCTTACAACCCTTTCCAGCAAAATACACACACTTCCCTTGTGTTCAACTCCTTTAAGGTCATGGAACTGAGTAAATCCAGTGGGAAATTTCCTTCTCATTTGGCACGAGGTATGGAAACAGATCTGGGAGATAATTGTGTCAGTGCGAACAATAAAATCTCCCCTATCACCTCTACATTTTCCCATGCACCACTGCTTTTCAGCCGAGCACAGGTCGCAAACCGAACAGACCTGGTGTTTAGAGTCTCAGACGCTGTCGACTGAACTCGCCAGGCATGTCAGAAGAGCAAAGTATTCCACATCCCAACATCCATGGAGATCATGGCTGTTTTCGACCTCGAGCCTCAGCTTGTTCTGAATTTCAAAGGTGATCGACCTCCAAAAGCCCCAAGTTTGCAATACATTCCTCTCATTCATCAATAACATCATTCATACCTGCCACTTCTTAGCTGCACCTCCTTCCAAACATTGCAAACTCCTCTTCAATCTTTCATCTTGATATTTTCTCTGTAACACTTTAGTATTAAACTGCACAACTAATATGACTAAAGTTTGTGATGGTGAAAAATGTGTTCAAGCCCTCGGGGAACTGAAGCACATTGACACACACAGATCTTTACACCGAGTGTGACAACCACCCAGAAAACAAGGATGTCACCAACTTGGCCAATTATTGTTCCATTTCAGACTGCAAATTTAGTGAATGTTTGCAGGTGAACGGAAATAAGAAACACAGAAATAGTCGGATGGTTTTTATTTCATTTAACTAATCATTAATTCCGAAGGCAGTTTGCTAAAGTCAGGAGTTGATCCGGGCTGTGTCACAGGAAAGAGAGGAATGAGGATCAGGAGGAGGCCATTCAGCCCTTTGACCCCGCTCTGCCATTCAGTAAGATCATGGCGGATCTGATTGTGGTCTCGAGGCCACTTTGCTGTCTCTCCTCAATATTTGGAAAATATTGTCAGTTCGCAGCTGGGAAAATGGAGAAAGAACCAAAACAGAAAACCCAGTGTCCAGCTTTGTGAATCTTTAGAAACTCTTTGGGAACCAGAATCAGGTGAGAATGAAGGGTGATCTGTTCGACTGACCAGAGACATACAAGGTACCTTTCCCTTCTTTAAGACGCTGGAACATTAACTTTGATGTTGTCAGTGAAGTTATCTGACCTGAGAGATTGAAATGATTCTCGTTACTGCACATCAGGAATTCACACCTAAGATCGGCTTCAGGACAATGAGAATACTTGGTAACAATCAAGCTACCGAAAGGCTCGAAGGGAGATGGCACCGGATGTTGGAGAGCTGATTCCCGGTGACATGGATGTGTCTGCAGTGGGTGGAATCAGCCTGTTGCCATGTATCCACAATGAATGTCCCTCCCTTTATTTTGGAAGAGTAAAAATGAAGAGAACAATTGTCATCCCGGTAGCAGCAATCTGTAGCGTAAACTCGCTGACACCTTGGTTTAGGAAAGCTGGCAAATCAGCCTTATGTCAGTCTCGCTGGTGCATGTGTTTAGCACGTTCGACTGTCAACCAAACGGTTGGTGTTTCAAAACCACCCAGGGACCAAGATTTCACTTTTTCCTCCCTATCAGCTTTCATTGTCACACAGTTCCGGGCTCTCATTGGCTACTTGAGCTGCAAGGAAATATCCTGCAAACTTTACCCTTAACCAGTGTCTTGCCACACCGATGTTTTTGTTTTGAATGTTCATTTCAAACACAATAAAAAACAATAAACAACTAGGTAATTACACCTAACTCATTAGACACATGTGAAATTATTGGAGTCAAACAAACCCGTCAATGATTCTCTCTTTCTCGGCTTCACAGTGAGTGAGACAGGGAAAAGCAGAAAAGTAGCAATATTCCGGCCCCCCACTCTCCAATCACCCGCTGCCAGCTGAAAGATTTTCTCACTTTGCTGAGAGTTTATCCTGTGAAATGGTGAATAGGAAATGTAATGTGACTGAGAGATATTACATTCACTTAACATACAACTACAAACACGAAACATGTAAAAGGTGCCAGCTCAGTGTCAAAATAGATGCCTGTCATGCTTCATTTTAACAGGAAGAGCGAGGAGAGACAATATAAATTTAAATTGCAGTGGAGAAAATGCCGGGTTTTCAAATTAGCTGAATTCCTTTTGCCATCAGTCAGCATTGTCAAAATGAGCTGAATGACATCTTCCTCTGCTGTAGATATTTATGATTTTATACCATCAACACTAACCTGTGCACAGAGCCAGTTGTCGTGGCCAATTGGTTTAGGTGATGGAGCCCAAGTCCATTGGGAATCCTCGTTTCTCATTATTCCTGGTTTAAAATGTGTCTACAGAGTTAATTATAGGTTAAATTGAATAAAATCCATCTAAACATTTGGGGGTTTTTCTATTACTGTTCATTCACGAAAACACTCACGAAACTTGGAACTGGAATAAAACTTGGCTTCATGCTTGCTTTCTGGATATTTGCCTCTCCTTAGAGACAAACCCTTTCCCTCTGTCACTCTCGGTGCATATGTTTGTGTGTGTTCCTCTGTGTATGTCAATGTGAGTCAGTTCCCCGAGGGGTGAACACATTTTTACCATCACTAACTTTATTTAAATTAGTTATGCAACTTCATGTTAAAATGTTAGAGAAAAATATCAGAATGAAAAATGAAAGAGAGAGTTTGAAATTTTTGGAAGGAGGTGCAACTAAGAAACGGAAGATGGGAATGATGTTATTGATGATTGAGATGAATGCATTGCAACCTTGGGGCTTTTGTAGGTCGATTCCCTTCTCCACTCTAAGATTCAAAACAAGCTGAGGTTCCAGGTGAAAAAAAAAACGTCTGTCGCCATATGTGTTGGGATATGAAGGATTCCTTCCCCCATTCCCGGCTACCTCAGTCAATAGAATATAAAACGCTTAATTTCAGGGTCATTTGTTGGAGCCCCATGCTGGGGGCTGTTGTCATTTGCAATCTTGATGCTCTAAAACAAAAAAAAACACAACCTCATTCAGTGGAACCAGCAAGGCAGATATTCACCACTGGCACCAACTGACAGATATCAAATTCAAAGCACTTCCATGTCGCGTTTCTTTCTGCTTCTGTCCCTGTCTCGCCTCCAGCTCCCTCTGCCCTCACAGCTCCCAGGTGAATCAGCTGCTTGATGCAGACACAGTCAGTACGTGGGAATGTAAGACACAATAAGATAGGTTTGCAGACCGTAGAGTAAAAAGACACCAGGATCTCATTTTCCTGATTCTCCCAATTACTGATTACAGGAATGTGCACAGTGCCGATTATCCACAGTCACACTCTCCTCCCAGTCTTGTCTACGTTAATCAGCTTTGAAATTGTTCACATTTTTATACTGGATTTCAATGTGAAGAAAGCAGAGCTGTGAGAAGCTTATATTGTTCAGCAGATGTACTGCAGGAAGGTGCCTAACAGGCTGATGATAACAGTGCTCTTGGGACACGGTGAGCTCCAGTGAAGGATCGGCACCATTAATGTGTCGCTCATTTAGTCTCGTGACTAATCTCGTGCAGGAAATGACAAGAAAACTCAGTGAATTTGCTCCGTGTTTTGGTTTCGACGAGCAGAATACAAGGCAAGAAAGCGCATTTCGCTAGAGTGGGTTATAAAGTGGCAGTGTTGGCGGTGTTGAGAAACAACATTATAGAAAATTACAGCATAGAAAGAGCCCATTGGGCCCGGCGCGCCCCTTCCAAAGCGGAATTGATTGATCAGAAGTGATATCTGTGCCGGTGCAAATGGGAGACACTAACATTCGTCCTTCTCCCACCCATGTTTCGCCTTGCAACCAGCCCTTCTTCTCTTCTGTTTGTTCTCGACTTGTTCGAAGTGTGACATTTCTTGCTCTGAGGCTAAACTTTAATGCTGGGTGGAGCTGTTTGCACAAAGAAAGTGATCACACTCAACAAACCTTAATTCCCTGATCGGGAATCAAACCCGGGCCGCGGCGGTGAAAGCGCCAAATCCTAACCACTAGACCACCATGGAATCTATTCGATTTAGCTTATCCACGCTGCTTTTGCGTATTGTTTTTCAGTTCAGATCTCTTTCACCTCAAAACTGCCTGTTTAGGCTTAACACAAACGAATTCTTCAGCCAATGAAAACAACAGTTTCTGTGAGCTGGAACATGAAATTGACAGTGAGGTGAAATAGTCCCACAAGCTGCACATGTGTAACTTTCAATTTCCAAACCCTACACCCTGTTCGCTGTGGGCCAATGGAAGCGCCGATCCCCAGTCATGAGACATCAGGGAAAGTATCAAAAAGGTTCGACATTTAGAGGCTACTTTCGACTTTTTTTTCATTCCCGATCTTTTCACCAGAGAGGATTTTCTCGGACTAATTGTTCTGTTTAGGTTGAACACAAGAGACTTATTTTGCCAATGAGAAGTACCAATGTTGTTAGCTGGAACATGAAATCGATACTTTCCTCCTTTAAGACAATTCTTAAAGCTTCCGCCTTTGACCGAGCTTTAAGTTATCTGACCAGATGTGAGGCTCGGTGTCACACTTTATTATATAATGATCACGGGGGACGCCTTGTGACATTTCAACAGATTAAATTCGTTTTATCAATATAAGTTATTATAGGCAGAAGCATTATCGAAACTTGCCCTTTTAAGTGAGAGGAAAGCTGCATTGTTCCTGTTTGTTGTTGGATATTAACTGAGCGCATTGTATTACAAGCGTCTTAGATTCGCTCTTCATCATTTCACAGAATAAACACTCAGGAAAGTGAGTGTATGTTTCTGCTGGCAGCGGGTGATTGGAGAGTGCGGGGCCGGAATGTTGCTGCTTTTCTGCTTTTCCCTGTCTCACTCACTGCGGAGCTGAGGAAGACGGAATCATTAACGGGTCTATTTGATCCAATAACTTCATTGATTTGTAGGTACCTGGTTGGTCAGTTGTTAAAGTATAAAGCAGTGACAGTATAAATTGCAGGGTTCCGCGGAAAAGGTCGGGTTGTGACAGAGATAGGGCGGGTAGAAGGTCCTCTTTATCTGCTGTAACCATTCTATGATTTCATATAAATAGTACAGGCGGGCTGCTAAGGTCTGTAGTCGTGGCCGAGTGTTAAGGTGATGGGTTTGAAATCCATTGGGGTTACCCCGCGCACGTTCGAAAGCTGCTGACTACGTTTTCCATTATTTCTGAATTTAACCATTGCTCTCTAACAGTAAATCGAATCGACATTTGCACAACACCTGCAGTAGCAAAGATTGACCAGTGGGTGGCGGTGAAACCGTGATTGCTTCCATCACATGAAGCAGGCGCTGTCTCAATTATTACTGTATTTGGCACTGTCTTTGTTCATATTAAATTAGACACCATTTCTGTTTCTATTACACTAGGACTTGTCTCTGATCATATTAGAAAAGGTCATCTCTCAGTTGTTTCTCTAATTGTCTCAGTCGCAGTTATTTATGTACTGGACTAGGGCCACAATACAATTGGCGCTATCTCAGTCATGACTGCTCTGAAGCAGGTCTCGGCTAAAGTTACAATAAGCCATGCCCCAGTTGGCACTGCACTAGAGCTTGTCTCTGGTCATGGAAAACTAGAACATGTTTTTATTTGCATTTCACAAGACTCTGTCTCAGCTATTACTCCAGTAGAACCTGCCACGTGTCTATCAAACTGGACCCTGTCTCAGTTAATGCTGCACCAATACATGCCTCCATTCATATCATACAATTCCCTGTTTCTGCTGTTATTGTCCTTTATCATGACTTTGTTATTGCTGTACTTGTCCATGTCTCTGTTTTTATTAATCTCGTACCTTTGTAGGTATTTAATTTACCAGACACTGCGTCAGATTATATTAAAAAGAACCCTGAATTATGTGAACCTACACTAGACCCTGTATCAGTTTTCTTAAACTGGATCCAGTCTGTGTTATTGCTCCACTAGGCAGGTTCGTATTACACAAGATCCTGTTTCAATTATTACTGTACTCAGCACTGCCTCACTTATGTTTCACTAGGGCGCAGCCCTGCTTATAACACACTCAATCATGTCTGTACTTATATTCCTCTAGACCGTATTTCAGAACAATTTACACTAGACTCTGTATCAGCCTGTATCACACTCGAAATTGTCAGCCTTTTTAACTAAAATGGATCCTGTCTCTGCAGAGGCTTTGTCTTTGTAACTCTGTCCTTGCTTCTATTCCACTCTCCCTTTCCGTGTTTTTACTCCAGGAGATCATCCCTGTCTCTCTTACACTGGCAGCACTCTCCGTTATTACGACTTAGATTCTATCTAGGAAGCAATTACTCTATGCCCTGTGCCTGTAATAACTGCCCTATTTCACTTGATGTTGATCCAGGCCCTGTATCAGTAACTATTGCATTAGCCCCGTCTCCGCTATTACAGCAGTAAACCCTATCTATGTTAATATAGTACTCGTCCCCATCCCTGTTCATTGTGCACTAGGTCACGTCTTTGCTTAAGTAACATTAGATGGTCTCTATTGTTACAGCACTAGTAATGTCTCTGCTTAAATTGCACTAGGCCCTGTCTCACTAATTACCACACCAGGCTCTGTCTCTGTTGTTACTACACTATTCTATGTTTCTATAAGGTGAACGTTGAGTTCGAAATGGGCCTCTGACTTTGGCCTAAAACTACAGGTTTCCAATTGATGGTTTGTTCCATGCAGACCCTGATATTCAGTTTCATTACAGCCAACAATATTACATATGAGACATCGCCTGTTCTGTGTGTCAGTGTGAAAAGAAATCATGCTGCATTATTCCGCAAAGATAAAAGATTTATCTTCACCAGAATGTTTCATTTTATTTTATTTTCTCTTTTTCAAACTGTAGCCACAGATCGTCTAATAATGTAAATATTCATTGATAGTATATCCTGTTGTGTGCTCTTGTTTAGAAATTCATGTCCTACCAACCATTTCTTTGCTAAGACGGGGACATTTGTCACCACATTCACTTAATGTCTGTCATCTCTCTACCTGAGACAGCATCTTACTCACGGAAAATTATAGCTCTCTCTCTCTCTTTCTCTTTCTCTCTCTCTCTCCCTCTCTCTGTCTCTCTCGCTGTCTCTGAGAAATTGACCATTTATTTAAATCTCTGGTTTTCTAATAATGCTTTTTTGAAAAAATAAATTTAATAAAGAATAATTCCCCGACATTAACCTCAACGATAAACTACAGCCCATCTCCACCTTCAGCGAATGTGTTAAATCCCAAAGAGTTCCTGCAGTTTAATTGCAGATAGTTTAATACTGCAACTATTTATTGATAACTATTCAGTTGTTTTCCATTGTTTACAAAGTGATGTCAGACTGACAATTTCGTTTCCAAGAATCGGCTTTTCTGTTCCCAAAGATCATATGGAAAATAATTATTTATTATTTCACGGGACGTTAGCATCGTTGGCTAGTCCAACATTTTTATGCCCATCTCTAATTGCCCTTGAGAAGGTGGTGATGAACTGCCTTCTTGAACCGCTGCAGCCCAAATGGTGTAGCTACACCCACAGTGCTGTTAGGGAGGGAGTTCCAGGATTTTGACCCAGCGACAGTGAGGAAAGGGCGTTACATTTCCAAGTAAGGATGGTGAATGACTTGGAGGGGAACTCCCAGGTGGTCGTGTTCCCATCTTTCAACTGCCCTTGCCCTTCTAAATGGGAGTGGTCGTGTGTTTGGAAAGTGCTGTCGAAGGAGCATTGTTGAGTTTCTGCCGTGCATCTTGTAGATGGCACACACTGATGCTCCTGTGTTCGGTGGTGGAGGGAGTAAATGGTGAAGGTGGTATGTGAGTTGTCAAAAAGTGGGCTACATTGTGTTGGATGGTGTCGAGCTTGTAGTGTGTTACTGGTGCTCCGCTCACCCAAACAAATGGAAAGTATTCCATCACACTCCTGACTTGAGCCTTGTAGGTACTGGGCGAGTTTGGGGCTTCAAGAGGTGAATTACTCTCCTCAGCATTCTCAGCCTTTGATCTGCTCTTGTCGCCACAGTATTTACATTGCTGGTACAGTTCAGTTTCTGCTCAATGGTAACATGCACAACGTTGATAGTCGGAGACTCAGTGATATTAATTCCTTTAAATGTCAAGGGGAAGCAGTTGGATTCTCTCTTGTTGGAAATGGTCACTACTGGGTGTTTGTGTAGCACGAATGCTGCTTGATGCTTATCAGCCTAAGAGTCCATGTTGTCCAGATCTTGCTGCATTTGGACATGGTGTGTTTCAGTATATGTGGAGTCATGAATGGTGCTGAACATTGTGTAATCATCAGCGACCATCCCCACTCCTGACCTTATGATGTGGCAGGGGAGGAGATTAATGAGGCAGATGAAGATGCTTGGGCTTAGGACACTGTCCTGAGGAACTCAGGGATTAGAATCACATCGAGAATGACGAGCAGTTTATTGGAAAATGTTCACCTCAGCATCTCACTGAAGCCCCTGTGTGATGATCTATGCAAGCAACGGAAAAAAATGATCCTGTACATTTACCTGACATGATATCACGCACCTGAAATTATCCGATTTATTATTCCAATTGTTGGAAAGGATTGAAACTCTCGTTGTTCTCTTTCTACGGTTTTTAACTGTGAGCTTTACAAATTCCACCCGACCGTTCTAATCATTTTTGGACTAATTTGTCTGTCTCTTTAATTTGTATAATCTATGGAAACTTATCTGAAATGACTCAGGGCCTGGCGTAGCATAAAGAGATAAATGACCTGGTGCAATATAAAAGGATATTATGGGCTAGTGCAGCAATAACAGAGGCGGGCTCTACTGTAACAGAAACTGAGGTATCAGTTAGTACAGTCGTAATAGAGACATTACTTGTTCAGTATTAACAGAGACATGATCTCGTGTAATATAAAAATAGATATGGGCTAGCGAATTAACAATAGAGACAGGATTTGCTGTAATATAGATAGAAATATGGACGAGTACAGTCATAACAGTAACTGGGGCTGGTACGTTATAAACATAGATATGGGCTACTTCAGTGATTGGAGAGGCAGGACCTGCTGTAACATAAAGAGAACTATGGTTTTGTGCAGCGAGGACACTAACTGTCCCTGAATTTAATATACAAATGAGATATTGGCTAGTTTGGAGAGAAGAGGGACAGGTCCTGATGATACATTCGAAGATGCAAGTCTTTGTATCAGCAAGAATGGAAGATAAATAATTTGTATTATAACACATGAAGAGGTCTCATTGAAGCAACTAACAGCAGCAGCATCAACTTCAGCAATAAAAGATAAAAGTTCCTATTGAAAACTGACAGGCGCAAGGTTTCTACTAATAATAACGATAGAAGTTTCCATTAGAAATTGACTGATAGATGGCCCCTTAATGCAACCATTGCAATGATTACACCTCAAGAAACAGGATGTGAGCCAGTGTCTATTGGCTCATGATACCACCTGAAAGATACTGGGAGACATTTTCCTCAGTGCTACGGAGCCACCCAGGTCGTCAAGATGGGAATACTAATTTGAAATGCGGTTTTTCCGGCGTTAGAGCAAGATGGCATATTGGTGTGTGTGTGCATGTGCGTGTGTGTGGTTATGTGTATGTGCATGTGTCTGGGTGTGTGTCTTTGTGAGTGTGTGCATTTATGTATGTGTGCGTCTGTGCATGTTTGTGTCTGTTTTTTGACTGTATGTATCTACGTGTCCATGTATGTCTGCTTGTATGTATCAGCGTGTGTCTGTGAATGTATTTATGGATGTGCATGTGTGTGAATGTGCATGTGCGTCTGTGTGCGTCTGTGTGTGTGTTGATGTCAGCATCTGTGTTTGTGTGTCTGTTTCTGTGGGTGTATGTGCGTTTGTGTGTGTGTGAGAGAGAATGGGTATGTGTGTGTGTGTCGGCGTGTGTCAGTGTGTGTGGTGTGTGTCTGTGTGTGTGGTATGTGGTGTGTGTCTGTGTGTGTGGTGTGTGGTGTGTGTCTGTGTGTGCATGTGTGTGTGTGTTTTGTATGTGTGCGTATGTGTCCGAGTGTTTGTGCTCTTGTGTGCGTTTCTTTCTGTGTCTTTCTGTGTTTCTGTGTCTGCGTTAGCATGCATTATATGTTGTGTATGTGTATGTGCGTGTGTTTGTGTGTGAGTGTCTGTGTCTGCGCATGTGTGTTTGTCTATCTATATATATTGATGCGTGCTTGTGAATGTGTTTATGTGTGTGTATGTGTGTGTTTGCATATGCGCCGGTGTGTGTCTGGCTGTGTTCATGTGTGTGTGTATTTGTGTGTGTGTGTGTGTGTGTGTGAGTGTATGTGTGTGTGTTTGTGTGTGAAAAACGTCATACTTTTTGCAAATGAATTTCACAATGATCTTTGTCATCCTTCCATTCATGAAAGATGACGGACACACAGCAAACAAATCTATTTCAGATGGGTTGTCCCCAAATGCTGCACAGTTTCTGATGGCTGAGGAGGTCAATCCTTGAGGGGCAGTTTCCATCACAAGTGCCTCAAATGAAGCTAAACGCGATGTTATGGGCTGTTGTTTCTTGTCTTGGCGTCTGTTGCCAAGCCGCTGTAGCAAATAGGCATCATGATGATGCCCAACAGCTCACAGAAAGTGCTGCCATCTTCCTCTGTAGTCATCGAGTGAAATTCATGTCTGATAACCGCTAATTAGGGCCTCCATGTCACGGATGTAACGGTCCTACAGGCAGAGCTTTGGGTGTCTCACTGTCCGCCTGGCCCTTCGCTATGTGACCACCTTCCAACCTGTAAACGGGCCCGAGCCATCCAACCTCCCTCTGTTTGCTGAGCCTAACAGACTTGGGAGCTCTGTCTTTGAGAGGGCTGTCACTTCCTGATTGTGTCCCACCAGGAGATACCCAATAACCACTGCACACAGCGCAGATGGAAGTTGCGGGGATTTTTTTTCTTGATAACTGTAAGTCATCCATGTTTCACAGCCAGACAACAAGGTACTGAGGACATAGCCCTAATACACCATCTGCTTGGTGTCAAAGGTCAGTTTGATGTTAATTCATGCACGTTTCATGAGTCAGGTGATATCTGTTTCCCCGTGTGTGTATCAGCAACTGCATCAAGAAGCAGACTCTCTGTCACTGAGGAACCTGGGGAGCAGGATTTACCAGCCACATCCAGCCGGGTGTTACCTTGTGTGATCAGTGGTGGAAGTGCAACACTTTAAACATGATTTTCTTGACGTTTTTAGTCAAATAGAACAAGATAAAACCATGCTAGAGATGGTAAATGAGTCGCTGTTGATCTTCCTGTACAATAAATCTGTGTAACAGAATTTAATAAACCAGTACAGGGGTCGGGGGTACGCTTCTGCTCTGTCATTGCAATCCTACCTGCTGAAAACCGTTCCATGAATTCAAGAATCTCGGATCCAAATGTGGTTCCACATGTAGTAGCTCCAGTAAAATCTCTGCTCTAGGTGAGGCTCGAACTCACAACCTCGGCATAACCCACTGATCGCACTGCTCTATAAGTACCGCGCGCTAACCGATTGCGCCACTGGAGCGCCTGCTAATGGCAGCATTTGATCTGGTTACATTTTTCATAGATCACTGGGGTCAGACACGATTGCTTGGTGGCAGATTGGTCAATGGGGTCTCAATAAAGTTTTATGATACTATATGAACTGTAATATATTTTGAATAAAATAACATTCCAAGAATGGGCCAGGGAAACTTTGTTAATTTTCACACATTGAGCATGGACACTGCTGAAGGGCCTATGCCTTTTTCAATATTGTTTTCCCTAACTCCAAGTTTTCAAGAGGGAATTGGACAAATATTTGAAATGGAAAAGCTGTCGGGTTATGAAGAAAGAGAAAGATATTGGGACTAACTGGGCAGCTCTTTGAAAAAAGCTGGCGTGGGCACGATGGGTCCTAATGAGCTGTGAACTTTTCCGATTCCATTGCTCGATCAATTTCTCCACGGTTTACCTAAATATCCCAGCCCAATCCTACTTCTGCAAAGCATACTCCAGAACTGCAACATGAGGACACAGTTTGAAATTCTATACAATTCCCTCTGGCTAACTCTTTGCGCGGGGTTTCTGTAGTGTCCTGGTTGTCATATTCGTCCAACAGGCGCACAAACCCCCGTTCAAAATGGGGCAGAAACACTGCCAAACGCATTTAATCTCCGAGCCGCCAGAAATCAGTAATTCACGTTTGTTGTTGAATATTAACTGAATACAGCATCTTACACTGTGATAAGGAACAGACTCATGGAACCCTGCAGGCTTACAGCACTGATCAGGAATGAATAGTTTCGATTCCGGAGTTCTGATTATTTCTGAGATAAAATGACACTTGTAAATTGAGTTTTTCCATTCATATCTCAGGGGATGAAGATAACACAAGTGTCACAGGATGAACAGGAGCAGTCATAGTCCGGAAGGAGGAAAGGGTGTTGATTAGCTAATAATCAAAAAGGAAACTAGGGGATTGATAATTTTAAACTGTTGTTAGCTCTACCAGCTATCTTATAACTAAGACCATGGACTGTCAGTGATTATTGAGCTGATAACCTAGTTTAAAATTAAAGCTGCCCTTATAAGTGATACTCCGGTGTAACAATAACCTTGCAATTGATAACCATTGAATATTGGTGTCCATGGAAATGGTGCCCTGTTCTAACGATGACCTTGGCATTTGATGAACCGGTTCAAGTAATGTCACCGTCAAACGGTGACCATGTAATTGAAATGTGTTGTTTTACTGCTCTTGTACCCGACACTCCAGTCCAACAATGACCTTGTAACATCTATCACGATCTACATTTGACCCTGTACCTGACAGTCCGGTCCAGCAGCCACCTTTATCTATAACTTGAGGCCAAGAATAAATTTCTTCCTGATATGCCGATCTAATATTGAACATCCACCTGATACTTCGATCTAACAGTAACTTTGTGTTACAGGTGCCTAATGCCATAGATCATATGTTTTAGAATAGTAGGGTTATTTTCAGTAATGGAGGGAGAATTCCACAGATTAATGACCTTTTGGGAGAGGATCAAGAGTTTTGAATTTATGCCCTGAAGATGTTCTAGGAATCACTGTCGGCTTCCAATGTGATCAGACAGACCACAGGATAAGTGTTCGACATTTCCGTCTAGCATTCTGTGGGAACCAGCCGAGATCATTCTCCTGCATCAGAAACTACAGTCCAAGGGGCTGCACTTGTACGTGTTTGTTCAATGTCCGTAATTAATATGAATGGGTGACAGAACCTCACTTGTTTGTTCAAAGTTAGACAAGCACATTCGAGGCTCCTTAATTGTGCCTCTGGGGGGTTAAATCTCAGGTATAATAGTCACTACTTCAATAGTCAAACAGAGCTTGGGTGCTTCTCGCCGCTGCTCCTCTCAGAAGATGCACTTTCCACCAAGAGGCCCGCTCTGTGCCATATACTACACCGTCCTCGCCGCTGTAACAGTCCCAGGTAAAACGTGTCTCAGTTTTTTCTGCTTCTCAGTTTCTGTTTCGCTTTCACAGGAGTTAGACATCGCTGCCTAGGCCACCTATGTATTGGCCATTCCTAATGAAGGTGATGGATGACAGTGTCCTTGAACCACCGCTGTCCATGTGGATTGCGAGGAGCTGGGGAACTTTCCAGCCGCTCTGCCTCACTTAACGGAACTGTTTCTGGTCAATTCTGCACAGCCAGTGATTATAGATGTTTCATTATCTATTTTCATTGTTAGCATTACTCAATCATAGGATTGGAGCGGAGCCGATAGGGCCGGCATATATTGCCCCTCCCTAATCGCGCTTGAGGACTGAGAGTCTTGCTGGGCCATTTCAGGGGCAGTTAAAAGAGTCAACCACATTAGCGGTGGGTCTGGAGTCACATGTTGGGCAGACCGGTTAAGGACAGCAGATTTCCTTCCCTAAAGGGACATTAGTGAACCAGATGGGTTTTTACAACAATGAACAATAGTTTCGTGGTCACCATGACTCATGCGAGCTTCATATTCCTGGCTTTTTAATTGAATTTAAATTGGAGCGAGGCTGTTTAAGGTCAATTTCTAGGGAGCACTTCCCTTTTCTACATTCGTTCTCGGGACTGGGCGTCGATGGCAGAGCCGGCATTTGCTGTCTATCCTTAACTATCCCAGAACTGAATGTCTTTCTCGGCTATTTCAGAGGGCAGTTAAGAGTCAACCACATTGCTGTGGGTCTGGAGTCACGTGTAAGCCAGACCAGGTAAAGACGGCAGATTTCCTTCCCGAAAGGGACATTAGTGAACCTGATGGGTTTTTTTCAGGTTCTGGTTAGTTATAATTGTCCTGCTCACCATGATGGAGAATAGCTTTATAATTCCAGGCTGTATTAATCAATTCCAACATTACCATGAGGACACTGTCTCCCCCCGACATGCTAAATGTTAGGTACAATAAATCAGCAATATCCGACATTCAATGTCGCTCAGCAATGTCGAAATTAACTCTAAGTCAGGGTCACTCCAACTCTTACATTAGGGTCTTGCCGATCCCCAACATCGAAAACGATGGCCCCTCACCAGGGAAAATGATCGTTCCTGGTTTCAGGAAAAGGCACAAGTATTAAGCCAAGTTAGTACAGCAGACAATCAGTTCATTCTTAAACCTTCGCCAGACCCTCCTCTTCCCACCTGGAGTCAGTCCCTTATGCCCCAGCTGCAGGCCATTCAGCCCACTGTCTATGCCAGATCCCACAGAGCAGCCCCTTTCATTCCCATGCAGCTGCTCTAGCTCGGAGAGCTGCCTTGCCTCATGGGACCAGTTTCATTCAGAAATCAATCATTTCCACTTGGATCATCCTGGTGAGAATCGGGCTCCAGGTCATTACCACTTGCTGTGTCCAAACACTCATCTCCCCACCTCCCCACTCCGCTGCCATTCCTCACCGAAGAGGCAATGGCTACTGTAAAGGTTATGGGGCCTGACAATATTCCAGCGATTGTACTGAAGACTTGTGCTCCAGAACTTGCTGTGCCCCGAGCCAAGCTGTTCCAGTACAGATACAACACTGGCATTTACCCGAATATATAGCAAATTTGCCCAAAACACAAAAAGCAGGACAAATCCAAGCCAGTCAATCCCCACTCCATCAGCCTACTCTCGATCATCAGTAAAGTAACGGGAAGGGGTCATCAGTGCTATCAAGCGGCACTTGTTTATTAATAAACTGCTCACTGAATCCCAGTTCGGGTTCTGCCAGGTCACTCAGTTCCTGACCTCATTACAGCCTTGTTTCAAACATGGACAAAATAGCTGAACTCCTGAGGTGAGGTGAGAGAGACTGCCCTTGACATGAAGGCAGCCCCAGCAAAACTGGAGTCATTGGGAATCAGGGGGAAAACTCTCTGCTGGGTGCAGACATACCTAGCACAAAGAAAGATGGTTGTAGTTGTTGGTCAGTCATCTCAGCTCCAGGACATCACTGCAGGAGTTCCTCAGGGTCGTGTCCTCAGCCCAATCATCTTCAGCTGCTTCATCAACGATTTTTCTTCCATCATAAGGTCAGAAGTGGGAATGTTCGCTGATGATTGCACTATGTTCAGCAACATTCGTGACTCCTCAGATACTAAAGGAGTCCGTGTCGAAATGCAACAAGAATTGGACAAAATCCAAGCTTGGGCGGACAAGTGGAAAGTAGCAATCACGCCAAACAAGTGTCAGACAATGGCCATGTCCAACGAGAGAGAAACCAACCATCGCCCCTTGACATTCCATGGCATTATCATCACTGAATCCCCCACTAATCAACATCCTCGGGGTTGCCATTGACCAGAAACTGAACTGGACTAGCCATATAAATACTCTCGCCACAGCAGCAGGTCAGAGGCTGTGACTCCTGTGACAAGTAACTCACCTCCTGACTCTCCAGAGCCTGCCCACCATCTACAAGGCACAAGTCAGGAGTGTGATGGAATACTTCCCACTTGCCTGGATGTGCAGCTCCCAAAACACTTAACAATCTAGACTCGATCCAGAGAAAGCAGCCACTTGATCGACACCACATCCACAAACATTCACTACCTCCACCACTGACTCACCGTGGGAGCAGTGTGCACCATCTACATGATACACTGCAGGAATTCACCAAGGCTCCTTCGACAGCACCTTCCAAAACCACGGCCACTGTCATCTAGTAGGACAAGGGCACCAGAGACAATGGGACACCACCACGTGGAAGTTCCCCTCAATGTCACTGAGCATCCTGAGTTGGAAATATATAGCCATTCCTGCACTGTCGCTGGGTCAAAATCCTGGAACTACCCAATAGCACTGTGGGTGTATCGACACCACATGGATTGGTTTCATTTGCCCTTTAGGGAAAGAAAGCTGCCATTCCCATCTGGCCTACATGTGACCCCCAGACCCACAGCAAGTGTGGTTGACACATTTCTGTCTCTTGACAAGACCCTCAGAATTAGGGGTGAACAGCAAATGCTGACCTTGGTTCAAGGCAGTAGCTCATCACCACCTTCAAGGGCAATTAGCGATGGGCAATAAATGCTGGCCCAGCCAGTGATGCCCACATCCTGCAAACAAATAAAACAATTACTCTGTCTCATGGTTCCGAATTCAACTGCCTCTGAATTTCAACTCGGGGAGATGGAGGATTATTGGTAACCTCATGGGATTAGTAATCCAGAGAGCCAGGCTAATGCTCATCGGTTCAAATCCCACTACAGCAGTTCGTGGAATTTAAATTCACCAAGTCTAGAAAATTAAGCTCGTCTCAGTAATGGAGATGATGAAACTCATCGATTGTTGCAAAAACCCATCTGGTTCACTGACTTCCCTTTCGGGAAGGAAACCTGCTGTCCTTACCCGGTCTGGCCTACATGTGACTCCGACCCCACCGTATATGTGGCTGGCTCTTAAATGCCCCATGAAATTTGCCCCAGCAGGCCACTGAGTTCAATGGCAATAAGGAGTGGACAGAAAATGCTGGCCTTGCCAGTGATGTCCACAAACCATAAAGAGAAAGACAAAATAAAATGGGACACCTGCAAGAGTGCAGTGCTCAGTCCTGCACAGCCCTATTGGGCCTAGGGTGGAGCGTCAATCCGGACATCATCCTCGGTAGAATACCTCATGCTAAAGTGATCATTTAAGGGCCTGACTGACTATTTCACATTAACATTGCCCTGAGTAAAACATTTCAGGATTTAAAGACAAGACACTTGGTGGGTACATTTCCGTGAAAATCTTTAACATTTAGAAAAAATTAAAACATTTTAAAAATTCCAAAATCTCATGTCTCACAAATGGCTACAGTGCCCCAGGATGACCCCAACAGTAATGGGAAATGTGGGAACAGATTGAAGCAGTGAGGGAGTGAGAGCACGTGAGCAATATAAGAAACGATGGACATTGTCATTCAGATCAGACCATCGCCAATCAAGTCATTTCAACTGGTCAACTTGACCGGAAATAGAAAAGGGACAAATGGAGGGCAGAGATTTAAGAAACTTAAAAAAATATGAACTGACCTGGTGTCAAATATGAGCCATGGATGCATTAAGGAGAGAGTGTATAGTACTTGGCAAATGCTCGGCTGTTAGCAATATTTGCCTGAGGACAGTTTATGTTGGCGGGCGGATGCCGATGGGACAGAAGACATTCCATTCTGCATTTCACCAGCAGTCGCCCAAGGACAAGTTCAAGCACAAGTGAGTGGTGACGAATTCGAAGGCAGTAAGATGGCAGACACATACATTCAGAATAAATAGAGGCTCACTGGTCATCAGATCCTCCTCTTGGCCAGGAATCGGCCTGTCTCACTGAAAGAGGGGAACACAGGTGAGAAACAGTTCATTCTCAAGGGGGTTGAGATCTGTCAGCCTAACCTCTCATCCCCCTCAGTCTGTCCTGGATACTACTGAGCCCCCCAACCACCCCTCAAACCCATGTATAGTCAGTCAACTGGAGCTGCGATCCTGATATTCATCTAGTGAGCAGGGGGTGACCAGGCTCTCAGCTTGCTGGAGTCCCATATCAGTGACTCATACATAGAACAGCCTGAACTTGCTCACAGGAATGCAACTGTACTGACAATAACAACGTTCATAAACGTGGGACAGTTGTCGATTTATTGGTAATTTGACATGTTTAATTCATTTCACAGGATGTGGGCATCAGTGGCTGCGCCAGAATTTATTGCCCTTCCCTGGTTGCCCCTGGATAGGTGGTGATGAGCTGCCTTCTTGATCCGCTCCATTCCATGTTGTGTAGGTATACCCACAGTGCTGTTAGGGAAGGATTTCAGGATTTGTACCCAGCGGCAGTGAGGAAGGGCAATATATTTCCAAGTCAGGATGCTGACTTACTTGGAGGGGAATTTCCTGGTGGTGGTGTTCCCATGTGACTGCTGCCCTTGTCCTTCTAAATGGCAGTAGTCATGGGTTTGAAAGGTGCTGACGAAAGAGCCTTGGTGAATTCCTGCAATGCATCTTGTAGATGCTACACACTGCTGCTACTGTGCGTCGGTGGTGGAGGGAGTGAATATTTGTGGAATGAGTGCCGATCAAGTGGGATGCTTTGGTGTCAAGTTTCTTGTTTTTGTGTTTAGAAGGTGCAAACATCCAGGCAAGAGGAGAATATTCCATCACAATCCTGATATGTGCCTTTAGATGTTGGACTGGCTTTGGAAAGTCAGAGAGTGAGTTACTCTTTCGCACAATTCCCAGCTTCTCTGACCTGGTGTTGTGGCCACAATATGGCTAGCCCAGTTTAGTTCCTGGTCAATGGCAACCTCCAGGATGCTGACAATGCATTTATGACACGTGATGCAATTATTCCAGCTGAAGAATTTTAAATAATTTGACAAGATTATAAACAAATGAAACGAGACTTCGCTACCCCTTTCTCCAAATCCTCTTGTGATAAAAGCTAACATTCCATTCGCCTTCCTGATTGCTTCACATGTATGTCATGTTTCAGAGACTTATTCATGAGAGCACCCAGGCCCCCTTGTACAGTTACATTTTGTCGGCTCTCACATTTTAAGAAATAATCTGCACATCTGTTGATCCTACCAAACTGAATAACCTTGCATTTTTCTAGGTTAAATTCCATCTTTCCTGTTCTGTCCCCCCTCCCCCCCCAACTACGACTGTCCAAATCGCCTTGAAACCGCTTTTCATCTTCCTCACAACACATGTTCCCACCAAGCTTTGTGTCACCCTCGAACTTGGAACTATTACATTTGGCGCAAACATCCAAATCATTGATATGTTGTGAACAGCTGGCTCTCAAGTAGTGATCCTTGTGGTACCCCACTGACCACATGCTCACAAAGTTTGACATTTCACTCTATACTTTCCCCCACCACCGCCACCCACACCAAAAAAACTCCCACTTAGCCCGCCTGCCCCCCTCACCACACACCCCACACTTTGAAATGACGTGCTTCAGTTACTGCTGCAGCAGGAGGAGTCCTTTGGGTCACCTAAGGGTGTCACAACACTGATGGAAGCCCTTATAGCTTTAGTCTGTTTCTCTCTTCACAAAGGTAGCGAGGGCTGCTGATTATTCCCACATTTCACTTTTTTATTTCAGTTCTGAGCACATTGGCTCCCCCCTCCCTCTCCTCTCCTGAACATACTTTTTCCAGATGTGTTCAGGGGGACATTTAAATTGACGAATTTCACTGAGACATAATTTGTGCAGTGGAAATAAACCTTTATTTGAAACGAGGAGACTCCCCACTCCGAGGTTCTGGGACTGGAATAAATACTGGAATAAAATCACAGAAAGATTTTGAAAAGCTGACATCACTGACCTTTGAACCTCTGAAAACCACCCTGCCATCTGCAGGTTAGTCCGAAATGTTTTGAACAAGATTTCCCTGGGATACTGGAGACACTGCAGCATGTCCGCCCCTGGACTGTAACCTGCCCGATTGACCTTGTCCTCAAAGCCCCCTTTGTGTAATGACATGAAACTCGAGCCCGGTGGGTGGGAATTTCACAAACCAGTCCCAAGGCGAACCGGACAGTTGCAATAGACAGAAAACCAGCAGCACAAACAGGACTGAGACAAATTACTTCCCAAATGCAGCGTTTCTGTTTGCCACTGAATCCTGGCGGTGAAAGATGGAAACCAGCCTCACCCTGTGCTCATCACCGAGATGAAGAGATTGGGAATCAAAGAGGTTCAACTCATATTGATAATGTTTAATAAATTTAACAATTACAGAAAAGGGATATTTCACCACATTCTTCAGCTCCTTTCTGAATTGAGTCTGGGTCACTGCATAAATAGCCATGTTGGTGCAACAACTCAGGAGCTGAAACATAAACCCCATTTCGTGCACAAATTTAGGAAGATTTTCAGGAATAGCATCTAACTATTATAGCCTATTACAAGCAGAATAGATCATAAAGATTGCCCACAACAGGATAAAATTCCCCGATATAGCAAACAGTAAAATGATGGATTTCCTGCGTTTCTCCATCTCTGGGTCACTGGCATTCTCCCCAGTGCAGTGAACCCAGAGTCTCCTGCGGGCTGTGCTCGACACTAAAATATATCTGACAGTTAAAGCATTCAACACCAAAATAAAAACAAATGGTGCAAATAGAGTTAAAATATAATGAAAAAATTCGATTGCTGCCCACATTGACGAAAGATCAGCACCAGTCACTAATGTGCAAAACCAACGAGCGTTGGAAATTGCATACTGACCTTCATACATAAAGTACCAGCAAGTGCTCTTCACACAGAACAGCAGACTGACTGTTCTGAGAACCACAGCCGCCGTATGCTCGGTGCAATAATTTGTTTTCAACTTGTGGGAATAATTGGCCAGAAATCTATCAAAGGGGAAAGAGTCTGTGAACCAGACGGAACAATCTGTGGCTGCATAAAGCAGGACTGCATGGATATTACACACTGTAATCCTCCATATGAACTGAAACTGAGCCCAGTAAAGAATAGCAATTTGCCTGAATATGAGATCAAGGATAACGACGAGTAGATCCGCAGTTGCCATGGACACCAGGTAACGGGAAACACTTTTTGACAGACCGCACCTTCCCCGAGACCGGGTCATAATAGTCAGTAAGTTCACTGTAAGGAAGAGAAAGACAGGAAATTTATTGATTAACTTAGAGCAACTTTTGCAGACTGAAATTTGAAGAGTTATCCAAGGTCAGAATCTAATTACTATACCAGTGTTTGAACTTTCCGCTGGAGGGATGGTTTCAAGTTGAACACCATCCTGTTGTAACAGGAAACCAAATGCAGCAGCAGGTCCCAGCGCCATTTTCTGACCTTATTCATGGGGTTCGGAGTGAAAATCACTCACCCCATTACTAGTCCTGCTCAATATCCCATGAACATGCTCCAAGCTGCACGCACGAACATTGGAAAATCATTTATAGGATGGGCTATGATTTGTACTGAAGGAAAATGATTCATTTTTTATTTGACAAGACAGCTGAGTGGAATAATAAGGCTGTGTAAAGAAGTAAATACAGATTTGAATTCATTCATAAATTGTCCTTCAAATCAGGATATCCAAATTTGTCTTCCTGATAATTATTGCTCTCCCAAAAGCCACAATGAACCCTGAGACTGTATTCCAGTAACACACACACTCTCGAAAAGAACAAACGAACCGGTTAGGTAAATGGATCGCTAAAGTGAAGAAAATAAATTAGAATTTGAATCAGAACTGGATACTGGCCAACAGAAAGGAGCAGTGGAGAGTGACAGCATCCCAAATTTAGGTTGGTAAGCAGGAGAGATTTTACCAATGGATCGGATGTGTGTGTTTTGGACCAGGAAATAAATAGGCCAGTGGTTGGGATTTGAGGTTGTTACATAGGAATGCAGGAACTAGGAGCAAGAGCAAGCCAATTGTTCCCTACGGCCAAGTCTAATGTAGACTAAGCCTATGGCCTTTTTTCGACCTCTACTTTTCAACACTGTCCTCATTTACATTGATGGCCTTAGAGCCCAAAGATCTGTCGACCACTTTCTTGACTGTATCGAAACCAACAGCCCTCTAGATTTGATAATGCCAAAGATTCTCCACTTTCTGAGAGAACAAGATTCTCCCCATCTCAATCCTAAATGGCCACCAGCTTGTTCTCAGGCTATGGGCTCGAGTTCTGGACTCCCCAGCTAAGGAAAATATTCTCTCAGCATTTACCCAATGAGGAGACTAATTAATTTTCTATGACTCGATGAGATAATCACCCATCCTCTAACTTAAAGAAAATGCACGTCAAATTTGATTGATTGATTGATTGATTAGATACGTATATTGTTCAGTAGGCAAGGAGACCAAAACTGTAAACATTAATCCATATGGTTTCTCAACAATCACATGCATAATTCTATGAACAGGTTCCTTACTCGAAGACAGGGATCACTGCCATTTATTATCCTAATCACTTGCTGCAATATTGTATCCTATCCTCATTACAGCTTTGTTTCAAACATGGACAAAAGAGCTGAACTCCCGAGAGAGTGGCTGCCCTTGACATCAAGGCAGCATTTGGCAGAGTGTAGCATCAAGGGGCCCTAGCAAACCGTGAGTCAATGGGAATCAGGGGGGAAATACCTGCTGCTTCTAACCATACCTAGCACAATGGGAGATGGTTGTGGTTGTCGGAGGTCTGTCATCTCAGCTCTAGCAATTCACTGCAGGTTTTCTTTAGGGTAGTGTTCTCTGTCCAACATGTTCAGCTGCTTCATCAATGACCTTCCTTCCATCATATGGTCAGAAGTGGCATGTTCGCTGATGATTGCACAATGTTAAGTAGCATTAACGACTCCTCAGGTACTGAAGCAGCCCATGTCTAAATGCAGCAAGACCTGGACAATACAAAGGCTTGCACGGACAAGTGGCAAGTAATTTGTGCACCGCTTAATTGTCGGGCAATGTCTATCTCCAACAAGGGAGAACCCAATCATCGCCCGTTGTCATTCAATGGCATTCCCATCAATGAATCCCCAGTATCAAACCCTGGGGTTTGCCATTGACCAGAAACGGAATTGAACGAGCCATCTAAATTCTATGGCTACAAGAGCAGGTCAGAGGCTAGGAATAGTGCGATGCGTAACTCACCTCCTGATTTTCCACAGCCTGTCCACCATCTGCCAGGCACAAGTCAGGAGTGTGGTGGAATGCTACTCGCTTGATTGAATGGGTGCAGCATCCAAAACACTCAAGAAGCTTGACACCATTCAGGGCAATCGTTGGATTGGCAGCACACCCAAAAACATTCACTCCCTTCACAACCATCGCACATAGCAGCAGTGTGTACCATCTACAAGATGAACTGCAGGAAATCACCAAGGCTCCTTCGGCTGCACATTTCAAACCCTGACCACTGCCATCTAGAAAGACACAATCAGCAGACAGATGTGAACACCGCCAGATTGGTGTTCCCCTCCAAGTCACTCGCCTTCCTGACTTGGAATTATATCGCCATTCCTTCACTGTCGCTGGGCCAAAATCCTGGAAATCCCTTCCCAACAGCACTTTGTGTGCACATACACCACATGGACTGTAGCAGTTCAAGAAGGCAGATCACCACCGCCTTTTCAAGGGCAATTAGTGATATGTAATAAATGTTGGCCCAGCCAACGAAGCCCATTTCACATGATTGGATAATAATAAAATATATTGCATGTTAGCTTTCTCTAGTTTGTGTAACTGAGCACCCTAGTTATGAAAATTTACAATTACAGGTGTCTCACCTGTTGAACAGCTGGATGAGGATAGAATGCAACACGTCTGTGTTACTATCTCAGGGAAACTAAAGATTCTTGTGCAATATTAACACAGGACAGTGATGTGTGTGTAAATTAACACGAAAGATAATTCATAAAATTAATGGTCCTGGCCTCCCATTTGGTGGTGATAATCGGATGATTAGCACTGATTGTAAATATAATTAAAGCCCTATTTTTTTCCACCCTTGCAGCATGTTTTTCTTGCCCACGTAGTGGGGTGGGGGAGATGAGGTGTGCATGAGGTGCAAGGATGTCGGGATGGTTAGTAGTTGTTTTGGGGATGGGCGAGTAGTTAACGTGTTGGCAGTCGGTTGGGGGCGAATGGATGGGCGATGGCTAGTGAGAGGTGTGCAAGTGGGTCGAGGCGAAGGCAATCGGGTCAGATTGCGCATTCTGGGGTCAGTAGTTGGGGGGTGATGTGTTTTTTTTTGTGTGGGCTGAATGTGGGAGGTCTGTGCATGGGGGTTGGGCGTGCATGGGCTGCGCCCCACAGTTATTCACTGACACATGCTAGAAATTAACACCGGGAAAATTCTAGGGCAAGCATGTGTTACACAGCAGGCACAAGAGTCCCAAACTGAAGTCAGTTTTGTGGTCATTGTCAGAGGGGCCCGGGTAGTACAGATATGCCCATCAGAAGTTTAAAGTTCGCAGATAATTACCATGTTTGCTCCTGGATCAAGATTTCTGATTGGTCCTGATGTGCAGAGCGGCAGACATTTCAATATTTACCACTGTTGGCATCGGGTGATCCAGGTTAATGATGCAATCAGAATCAAATTCACCGCAATGGACTGCAGACACCAGCTTCAGATAGAGGGAAATTACACAGGAGGGAAATGGAGACCAGGTCAAAGAAGGCTGGCGAAGGGGGAATTACAAAAAAGAACACATTTTAAGTATTATCTTAAAGGATGATAAGTTTGTAGCGAGGACAACAGATTTAGGAGGTAATTCAGAACATGAAAGTCTTAATATTTCACTGTACTCTTTCAAGCACTGATATACACAGTGAACACATTGCCGAAAAATAGGCAGAGAAGAGTCTCCAGTGATTCAATTTAACCATACACTGGCTGACATTAAGTACAGTCACTTAACAAACAAGATGCCTTAACCCTTTCATTCCATCAATTTCTATGGAAAAATATAATAAAAACAACATGGCATTCCTGTCAAGATAATTCATTCAAAGCAAGCACATGACGTCAGCCACTTTTGTGAGAACAGATTATGGAATCTTGCAGGCTTGCAGCACACCTTGAGAAATAAATAGATTCAAATCCAGAGTTCTGATTGTTTTGGTGATAAAAATTCTGCCCAGCAATTTCACGTTATCAATTCATTTCTCAGGTGATGAACATAACACAAGTCCCAGGGGATGGTCAGAAGCAGTAACAGTCCTAAAGGAAGTATGGTTGATGATCATCCCGTGATCAGAAAGTAAAAAGTGAACTGATAATTTGAAACTTATGTCTGGTCTAACACTAAACGTTTAAGTGATACCTCCGAGTGATACTTATTATGGAAATGATAAAACAGTTTAACTTGAAAACTGGCCTTGCAAATGATACCCCGGTGTAACAAAAACCATGTAATTGAAATCCATGGAATATTAGTGCCCATGTAGAAAACGGACAATCTAAATTGATCTTGTGCCTGACACCACAGACTTACAGTGATCACGTAACTGATACCTGGTCGCACAGTGCTCATTTAAATGTTACCGAAGTCCAGCAGTGGGTGTTTTACAGATACTGTCATCAAACGGTTACCATGGGATTGAAACCTGATGTTCTGCTGGCCTTGTATCCGACACTCCGATCTAACAATGACCTTGTAACCAATGTCCCGATCCACAATTTACCTTGTACCAGCAGTCTGTTCTAATCGCCACTTTGTAACTGATAATCCAGCCTAACAGTGGCCTTGTAACTGTTATCATGATCTAACATTGGCCATGTACTTGATAGTCCAGTCCAGCAGTGACATTTTAACTGATAATCTAACAGTGACTTTGTACCGGATGTCCCAATTTAACCCTGATCATTTATTTGAGGCTCTGGCTGACAATGACCTTGTGACTGATATCCCAGTTTAATAGTGACTTTTTACCCGATCCTATGGCCTGAAATGGACCTTTTGTTACGTTAGTGTCATTGTTCAGATGTGTTTTTTTCAATGTAATCTTATTTTTGGAAATTAGAGATTTAACTGATGGCAGTGGGTAAATCTGGTGACGAAACTGGCAAATGCAGCCCTAAATTTAATGCAATGGAAACAGCCTTGGTGTTTATTATTCTTAGAAGGCTGGAGCCATGTTGACTTAAGATTTAACAGCCAGGAAGTTAAGGCCTTCATACTGCAGGTGGTCTTAATTAGCTGACGAACAGGAACAGGACTTCTGTAGTTATTCCAATGAATTAAAAGCTATTTACGTGGTTTACCAGAATTAAGGAAAGTTTTGGAATTAACGGATAATTATTTTGCCATTCTACACGGTAACAGACCATGTGTGTCATGTTTATGTGAAGATATCTGGAGCTCAGTTGAGAGTTTAGAAAAAGATGGAGTGCAAAAATATATTTGTGATCAAAATTTGGTTCAAGTTCGCGGTGTTTGCTTCAAGAATTAAAACTTTTGTCAGCTGTAGGGATTTCATACTCTCTCAACACATGGCCTCACAGTCACACAAATGCAAATGTGTGTGTGCACATACATACACACGCACACACACATATACACAACAGATACAAATGCAGATATACACAACCCCATAAGCAGACTCATGCAGGACATGTAAACATATACATGAATATGTTCATTACTATGCTTCAACGAAAACAAAAATATAGATCTAAAGACACACTATCATGCACAGTAATGCAAATACATAGGCATTTCCATACACACATTAACAAATTGACACACGGGCACTTAGATGAACAAGCAATAGCATTTTCACAAACACTGAACAAGAAACGAAGATGATTATATTCACACACCCACAATAACACAAACACATAGAAACACACATTTTAGTACACATGGACAACTAAATAGACATAAACACATAGTTATAAACATCTATCAACACATAAAGGCACGCTGTAACATATTCACACGCTCATGCAGGCAAAATTATTAACATAGCGAACAGAGAACCTAAAAAGTCATAATATCAGATACATTAACAAGCAAGGACGGAAACAAACGCAAAAATAGCTGGAAAACTCCACAGGTCTGATAGCATCTGCGGAGAAGATCACAGTTAACGTTTCGAGTCCGCATGAATCTTCATCAGAATTAAGGAAAAATAGAAATGAGGTGAAATATAAACTGGTTGAAGGGGTTCGGACAGGTAGAGCTGGATAGAGGGCCAGTGATAGGTGGAGGCAAAGAAGAGATTGCCAAAGATGTCATAGGCAAAAGGACAAATGAATGTTAACGGTGGTGATGTTAGCAAAGGAACATGCTAATGGTGACATTAAGGGTACAGAGCAGGACGAGCAAGTGACAGATAGCCTCCGTGGGACTGTGGTGGGGGAAAGGGATCGAAATAGGCTAAAAGTGGAGGTAAAACAATGAGTGGAAATTAAATTAAAAATATTAGAAATAGGTGGAAAAAGAAAAGCATATTAAAAAATATTTTTTAAAATTATGAAGTATTGCAAATATTGGACTATACGCAGACACCGGTCTGTCTGCCAGCATGACTCAGACCTCCTGGTCACTTGCCATTTCAACACACCACCCTGCTATCATGCCCACCTGTCCGTCCTTGGCCTGCTGCAATGTTCTGGGAAGGTCAACGCAAACTGGAGGAACAGCACCTCATCTTCTGATTAGGCACTTTACCGACTTCCAGATTTAACATTGATTTCAACAACTTCAGATCATCAATTTTCTCCTCCATCCCCACCCCCTTTCCGATCCCCTATTTCCAAAAATTTTTAATTTTTAAAATATGATTTTTTAAATATATTTTCCTTTTCCCACCTATTTCAATTATTTTTAAATTGATTTCCATTCATTTTTTCTCCACCTTTTAGCCTATTTCGGTTTCTTCCCCCCATCGCAACCCCATCACATTTCCACCATCAACACCCCTTTATCCTTTACTCGTTGACATCATTGGAAATCTCTTCTTTGCCACCACCTATCATGGGCCCTCTATCCAGCTCTACCTATCCCACCCCCCTCAACCAGCTTATATTTCACCTCATTTCTATTTTTCCTCAGTTCTGATGAAGAGTCATCCGGACTCGTAACATTAACTCTATTCCCCTCCGCAGATGATGTCAGACCTGCTGAGTTTTTGCAGCTATTCTTGTTTTTGTTTCAGATTTACAGCATCCACAGTATTTTGCTTTTATGGATGTAAACAACTCTTTGGCACAGGCATTAATAAGTGAACATAAACATCAACGCATAAACAAGCACACTGATACACAAACATTTACAAATGAACAAACAAACATACACAGGTGCGCCACACATAATTAAGCATATCAACATTCATTCCACATCAACACACACATCAGCATTCATACAACATGGCACACAAACACAGTTAAATGCAGAGCACGAGACACCCCTGCACGCTATACGCAAATATATATTTAAAAAAAACAAATGCCAGATGGAACTCTATTTCAAGTGGCCTTTTTTAGCCGGCACATCTTCCAAAAATTTCTGGGAGCACATAAAGACCCAGGAAACACACTGAAGCAATGTTCTGAATTATAAACTGATTTAAGTTAACTATGTGCCAAACATTACTACCACAAATAAACAAACAAGTTGAAAATTTACAGAGTTCAGAATCTCAGAATTAATAGAGATCAGTACCTACCATTAAAATAATTGTTATCAATTATTAAACGTCCTGCAATTTACTGCATAATATAATCCAATGATAGGCCGCACGAAATTGATCCAAAATGAACTGGTACCGAAGGGGGAAAAGACACTTTTTTCCAATACGGGCAGGATGAGGAAAGTAAAGTGAGAACAGCTGTGAGGTTAGTGACAGGCAGAGATTGCTGAGAGTCGCCAATTTATTACCAGATATGCACTGAAAATTTAATGAGAAGACAAATCAATAGTTTGAGGGAAATACAATAGATTTAATATATATTTTAAAAGGTAAGATGCCCTCGGATTCTAACAATTTAATTAAGTTTCCTCGGTTATATTCCTGTAGATTCCACAGAACGCGTGTGGATTGAAGACAATGAGGACGATAACGGGAACGTCTGCACAACAGCTTCCACATCCATTGCCCTGTTGGTCCTGAGCATTTTCTACAGAACTGCCTTCACTCTGGTGAATGTGAGAAAATTGAATTTACTAACACGACAATCTGACAGAAGTGGTTTGAAAACTTTCTTAATGTTTCAACGATTAAGATCTATAACATAAATGCACCAGATCATAAACATCTGCTTCATTATATTCTCCCTCTTTTACAGATCAAGTGATCGGTTGAATTTCGGACCCCGTACCTTTTCCTTTAATTCCAATTTAAAATATGTTCTCTTGGTCACTGTAAAAGTGAAATGTTCTCACTTTGTAATTCCCGATCTGTAACCGAACCTGCCACAGAATTTCTGTTTTTCTGTTTGAAATGTGCGAGATGTTAATGGTCGTAATGAAATTGGAGCATCTAATTTCCATGGACTTAGAATGCCATTTGTCGTTAATTAACTTTTCTCGTTCCATTTTCACTATTGTTCCCTTCCCTTTCCATTGAGCCGCTGTTTTCTCTTTCTGATCTATGTTTTCGTGGTACATACGGTTTACCAACTCAGAATGCATGTTCCCAATGTGACGCTCAGGCATTATATTCACGTCTGTTAACCATAAAATAAACTTTCATGTAAAATATTCTCTGAAATTGCTAATGAATGTGGAATGAAAAGTGAACTAACTATGGCTTTGCTGAATTCCTTTTTCTGCGGTCCATCGACACTGCACCATTTTCCCTATTACACATTTCTCCCTATTTCACCAGTCCTGTCTGTGATCTATTTGCCCAGAAGGCTTCAATGAGCAACTCATCGCCCCTTCCGTGCAAAGGGACCTTTACCTCTGCCTGTTTCCGGCAATTGCCTGAGGCGGAATGATTGAACAGGGAGGGCCACCTCGGTGATTTGACTCATACTCTGGGCAGTCACAGTCACATGTCAGGTAATTTTATATAGTAGCGTTCGGCTTCTTCAGAGGCTGATGCATAACAGGATGTTGGATCAGAAAACTTCCTTTACACTGCCCTAGCCAACACTCCCACGGTTGGTACAGCCAGGGTCATAACAGGGTTAAGATCCCTCTGCATTGTCCAATTAAACACTTTGAAGGCAGGGGTGCCGCTGGCTAGATATACAACACAGGCATAATTGGGAGCATTAACCAACAGGCGATTCCAGAGACTCGAACGTGTCTGGCACTGATATATGATCGAGTGAAAATCCTGTAAATTATTACAGAGCTTTAGGTCTATTGCACATACCAGGGGGACAAAACCGTAAAAATGTCCAAAGACGGGGTTCCACATCATGCAGCAAGTAAACATAAACATGGGGCTTGTTCCTTGATCCAGGGGCCTATCGAATACTGAGACACTGGCTTCGAAGTATTTCTTAAATACACAAACAGGCATTACTCGCACCCCACCCAAACCAGCGCCTTTCTGTTAAGAATATATATGGTCCACATTCCGGTAAATACACACTGACTGTCCACTTCCAACTTTTCTTTTAAATCCATTAGCCCTGTCATTCTCCCTTTTCCTTCGATTGTGAACAGTTTCCTGATCAGCTCATTCCCCCTGAATTCATCTCCCTGTTCTCACTGAGCATAACCCCAGGGATCCTCGCTCCCTGCTCCATTCCTTCTGATACAATCTCCCTGAACTAAATGAACATCACCCACGGTTACGTAAACACAGAAAATGTTGCTAAACCTCAGCAGGCGGACAGCACCTGTGGAAGAAGGAATAGAGTTGACGTTTCGAGTCTGTCTGATGAAACGTTATAGCTTTGTTTCTGTCTCCACAGATGCTGTCAGACCTGCAGAGTTTTCTGTGTTTCTTTCAGATTTCCAGCATCTGCAGTTTTATTCTTTTATCACCCTCGGGTTTTGTTCCATCTGCTTCATTGTTTTTTCAGTGGTTCCTTCAGCGCCTCCCAATCATGGGAATATCAGGAGAAGTTCTCTCCACGACCTCATATCTTCCAACATTTTCTCCAAAATCCCAGAGTTCACGGGCGAGGTTCCTTGCTGTTGAATGTAGGAAGAGTGAGGCAGGGAAAAATTACCGACGCATCTTAAAGACTCGGAATGTTGTTTGTTAATCGGTGAAGTTAATGTTAAACCCTTTATCTCTCCCAAACTGACTCCCACCCTCTTCCACACTACCGTTCAGGACATTTCAAACAACAACAGAAAATGCAATAAAAGCTCAGCAGGTCTGACAGCATCTGCGAAGGAAAAGACAGAGTTAATATTTCGAGTCCGTATGACTCTTCTTCAGAGTCTTCTTCTCTGAAGAAAAGTCATACAGATTTGAAACGTTAATTCTGCCTTTCTGTCCACATATGATGTTAGACGTGCTGCGTTTTTCCAGCATTTTCTGTCTGTGTTCCAGATTTCCACCATTCGCGGTATTTTGCTTTTACCGTTCAGGATATCTCTCCACTGCTGGCTGCATTTATTTTTAGCCACCACCGTTGTGCTCCTGTGTTTCTCTGTCCTTTACAAGTCTCGGAAACACTCAATGGACGCACGGCCCCAATAAGATGCCAAGAACTCACTCCCACGGGCCCACAGTCCTCAGTCAGGGGTCACAGGCGGAACAAATCTCTCCGCTGAGCGGGGGCTGTGGACGGCCTGTGATCACTCGCTGCTGAATCAGTGCGGGAAATTGCCAATTACGGTCGATATATGTTATGGTTCAATGAGTGTAGAAATTGAGCGGCTATTTTAATGAGAACGGAAGTCATCTTTTCATTCAATTGAAACGCTCTTTTTAATAAACAGCAGGCACGAGCAGGGTATGACTTCACAATAACATGGCCTTCGTCGATTGGTCCTGCAGCGAATGATGTCACAATTTTTCCAACACGTCACTGCACCGTGATTGGTTCTTGTTCCATTAAAGTCGGCTGTGCATCAGTTCATTATTCTTACTCTGGATATTCCAAGATGCTTTTCGACTGTCACCCTATACCTTATGAGACAATGATCGCTTCCTCCTTGATGTTCCCCGCTGACACTTGATCTACCTGCCTAACCTCATTCGCAAGAGCCAGGTCTAGCAGTGCCTCCTTTCTTGTTGTACCGGACACATATTGCTGTACAACATTCCCCTGAACACAATCGAGCAGCTCTTGGCCTTCTCTGTCCTTTACACTGCGAGTATCCCAGTCTATATTCCGGTAATTAAAGTCCCCCATTATTACTATTCTTTCATGATTGGACCTCTGTGTTTACCCTGCAGAGTTGTTCCATTACATCCTTCCTACTGGCAGGTGGACGGTAGACAACACCTGGCACTTAATGGCACATTTTTTCCCCCTTAGCTCTTGCCAAATTGATTCCGTCCTTCAACCTTCTGGGACATCCTCTTTCTGCAGCACTGCAATGCTCTCCTTAAACAATATTGTCACCCCCGTCCTTTTCTTCCTGCACAATCTTTACTGCATACATTTTACAGAGAAATATTTAGCATCCAGTCCTGCACTTCCTTGATCCTGTTGAAAACGGAAGTCTATGAAACGAAAAGCCAGAGGCAGCTTGGCCGAATTTATGAGAGAATTGCAGTAAGGTGATGCAGTGCATAATTTCCAAAGCAGTAAGTGTACAATTATCTTGAGGCTGCTTTAAAAACTCGCGTTGTAACTTATAACATTAGACAAGCATGTGAACATCGAATATCACATGACAATCCTGCAGCCTGTGTCACATTTCCTGTCCTGTTTGAAAATTCTTGCATCGGGGCATTTTCTACCACAGCGTATATTCACTTGTGCAGCACTCATTAGTGTTTAAAGGGCTTTTCAAGTATATGAAAGTGTTAGAAAAATTTGAACATTTTTAAAGTCTGTAGAAGTGTTTTAAATCATAACAAAACACCCATCTGCCTTTGGCCTGAAAAGGGACCGCAGGGAACGTGTATCAGGCTCGTGACGTCAGGAGGGGCGGCCGTCGTCAGAAGTCACCCCGATGCTACATTTCACAGATCATTTTGTCCATGGGCCATGCACCAGCCAAAGGCTTAAATTCTGGCGGCAGCCAGTGAACCAGTCAAATTGTGATTCTCCAGAGCAATCAGGGCCAAAGGCCTCTCATTCACCCCTGACCACAAAATCCAGGTCGGTATCTTTTTATGAGAAAATAAATTGTGATCATGCCGCAATCTCTGGGTGTCAACTCCATTGAAAAAAAAAATCTTTTTATTCTCCCAAAACATAAACGTCAGTCCTGAAGCAGCTGGGCTGAACTGTTATTATTTAAAATTAATGTATTTAATGCAAGATATCAAACCACCTAATTAACTCCCTGGAGCTTCACATCAGTTATAAATGTGACAATCTTTCAGTGATGTGCAGAAGGCGTTCAGAACATTTGTTGAAAATGCACGGATCACCAAAAGACCTTCTGTCTGCCATTTATTATCCAGTATATCCATAACGTTATACCCATTCTCCCATTTCGCCCTTTATCTGTACAATTCTCCCCATTAATGGAGCAATTTCCCTCTTTTAACAAGTATATTTTACCCCTCTAAAAGAACATTTTCCCCACTTTATAGGTATAATGTCTCAATTTTGACGATATAATTTGTTCCCTTTGCCTAAAATTCTCACCGCCAATGGCTTAATAATATGCTATTAAAGGTGCAATTCTGCGCTGTTAGTGGCATAATATTACCTTGTTAAAAACAAAATTTCACAATTTAAGTGCTATCATATCACCCTGCAAAGTGTGTAATTTCTCGCTGTTAATGGTAAAATATTACCCTGTTCAGGGTGAAATTTCTCGTTGTTAGCGGTATAATATCCCCCTTATAAGGGTGTAATTTTTCGTTGTAAGTGGTATTATATTACCGTCTTCAACGGTTTTTTGCACCATTTAGTACTGGTGTATTTTCACACTGTTATCACAGTGCAATTGCCTTTCCATTCTGTTACTGGCATTGTTGCTGAAGGAGAATTATCACATTGTAATCACGGTGCAAGTGTAATTGTCTTCTGTTACTGCAGGTGTATTTTAACAGTGACATTACAGTCTAAATGTTTTTCCATTGTGTTTCCGGTATCGTTACTGAAGGTGAATTATCACATTGTAATCACGGTGTGAATGTGATCACCTTCTGTTACTGACAGTCTAACTGTGGTTGAGTGATCACACTTTAATCACAGTATGAATATGTTCGTGTTCTGTTACTGAGTCGAACTGTGGTTATGTTATCACACTTTAAACGCACTGTGAAATGGTTCATCTTCTGTTACTGACAGTCGAACTGTGGATGAGCTATCACACTGTTTTCACGGTGCAAATGTAAATCTGTTGTGTTGTTCACATTGACAATGATCGAACAATTCCCACGAATGTTTCATTGATAGAGAGCAATGTAACATTCAATATTCCCCCAATGAATTTGATGGAAGGACATCATGAGAACCCAGTTTTAGACAGATGTATAAACAATGTAATAGTAGACGTTTGATGAATATTCTATATTAGCACCACGATCACACAGGTGTGTTTCTGCTCTCAGTCTCCAACACTAATTTGTTCATGAGCTGCTGCTGACGCTTCGACTTGACCACTGTTGACGCCGGAATTTCCTTCTGCTGATATCACCAGGCAATGTCCCACATTTTCCCGTCTCCGCTGTTTATCCATATTGAATGAGGCTGCCTAATTGGCTGCATCTTTCACATCTCAGGCGCAATGCTTTGATTTGAAATATTCATTACAGGACAACGTTAATAGTTGATCCCGAAAGTGCAGTGCAGTGCGGAGTCAGTGCTGCATTGCAAGAGGGACCTCACTCGGAAGGAGACTTCGGCTTCTGCCATTTCCAAAGGTTCAAATCGACACTGACCTTCCAGTTGACTATATGTGAGGAGCTAGGATGTATCTTCACATGCAGGCAAACGCCCTGTCTGGAAGATCAGAAATCACTCATTACCCCTTTACTCCTCGCTGCATGTCGATATTTTTGAGCAGGTTTAATTCCCAAAGTTCACAACAATGAATAATTTTCAATAATTATTGCCAATTATTATATAGGAAAGGAACTATATTGATCTTCAGTGAGATATAATCCGCGCCCTTGTTAGTTTCCACACTTCTTGTTGCTTGTTTTGTTACTTACCTTCGTCATTATTTCCTGCAATGCCTTGCAGATGTATACACTTTCTTCTTGCTTATACAAAAATTCTAGGTTGGTTTCTCAGTTTTAACGATGTCTTTTGTTCTCCATTAGTTTTTATTAAAATATTTGACATTCATATAACTTTGACCTGACCTATATTGAATTAAGATTTCAATTTACAAAGCTGAATCACTTGCCCATTTCAATTGCGCAACTGGGGAACACATCTCAAATGTACAAATTCATGCAGAATCCTATACAATTGTTGATTTGTTTATAGTTTGAGCAGTAACCTTCCTGTATTCGTTCTCTCCCAAACTCACACACACACAAACTCAGTCTCTTTCCACCTTCTCTCTTTCTCTCTCTCTCTCTTTATTGCATCTAACCTGGCAGTGATTGTGATCCTTTCTCGAGTGAAATGCGGCCTCTCCACCTGTATAACCTATTATTTACAATCCCTGGCGGTGTCAGATCCCCTGCTCATTATAACCGCTGTGATATTGAACCGGATTGCTGGTATTTATTTCCCACTCAGTTTCCTGTCAATCACACCAGTATGCAGTCTCCGTGAAGCCCTAATATATTCAGCCATAGACAGCTCTGCCTGGTTAACTACAGCTTTCACCTTTGATCGATTTGTGGCCATTTGTTGCCAGAAGCTGAAAGTAAAATGTTGTTCCAAAAAAACGGCGGCACGGGTTATAGGGACAATCTGCGCTATCAGCTGTGTCAGAAACACCTTCCAGTATTTTATATACGAATCTTTGTACATAATTGACAATGTGCCCTCGTTCTGCGATGTAAAAGTGATATTTTATACATCACTTGCATGGATCGCCTATGACTGCATTCATCACATTTTAACCGCTTGTCTCCCATTCATTCTGATTTTACTGCCCAATGTCCTGACAGTCAGACACATTCTCGCAGCCAGTAGATCTCGCAGGAGACTCCAGACCCGGAGAAATGGAGACAATCAGCGTGACCCTGAGATGGAGAAGCGGACAATGTCCATCATTTTACTCTTCTGTGTATCGGGAAATTTCATCCTGTTATATTTGTTACTTTTTATAACTTTCCTCTATGTGCAAATTGGAAATGTTAAATACTTATCAAGCTCTGAAATCAATCTTTCAACATTCATTCTTGAGGAAAAAGCATATATGCTTCAGTTTTTGAGTTCCTGCGCAAACCTGTTTATTTATGCAGGGACCCAGAGTAAATTCAGAGAGGTGTTAAAGAATGGGGTGAAATATCCACTACTTGAAATTGTTAAATTATTTGGACGATAAGGACAGCAGAATCCAACTTCAACTGTACACAAGATTCCATCCTTGCCCCTTCTTGTCGATGCCACGTATCGTTTTCCATTCTAGTTCACAGTCACTCAGTTTGAAAATAAGACTTGAAAACAAAGAAAACTGCGGATGCTGGAAATCCAAAACAAAAACAGAATTACCTGGAAAAACTCAGCAGGTCTGGCAGCATCGGCGGAGAAGAAAAGAGTTGACGTTTCGAGTCTTCATGACCCTTCGACAGAACTTGATTTCGAGTCCAGGAAAGAGTTGAAATATAAGCTGGTTTAAGGTGTGTAGGGGGGGGGGGGGGGGGGGGCGCGGAGAGAGAGAGAGAGAGACAGAGGTGCTTGTGTAGACAAACAAGCAGTGATAGAAGCAGATCATCAAAAGATGTCAGTGACAATGGTACAAAAGAACACATAGGTGTTAAAATGAAAGTTGGTGACATTATCTAAACGAATGTGCTAATTAAGAATGGATGGTAGGGCACTCAAGGTACAGCTCATGTGGGGGTGGGGGGAGCATAAAAGATTTTAAAATATTTAAAAATAAGTGGGAAAAGAAAAATCTGTAAAATTTATAGGGAAAAAAAGGGGGGAAAAAAAGGGGGAAACAGAAAGGGGGTGGGGATGGGGGAGGGAGCTCACGACCTAAAGTTATTGAATTCAATATTCAGACCGGAAGGCTGTAAGGTGCCTAGTCGGAAGATGAGGTGTTGTTCCTCCAGTTTGCGTTGGGCTTCACTGGAACAATGCAATAAGCCAAGGACAGACATGTGGGCAAGAGAGCAGGGTGGAGTGTTAAAATGGCAAGCGACAGGGAGGTTTGGGTCATTCTTGCGGACAGACCGCAGGTGTTCTGCAAAGCGGTCGCCCAGTTTACGTTTGGTCTCTCCAATGTAGAGGAGACCACATTGGGAGCAACGAATGCAGTAGACTAAGTTGGGGGAAATGCAAGTGAAATGCTGCTTCACTTGAAAGGAGTGTTTGGGCCCTTGGACGGTGAGGAGAGAGGAAGTGAAGGGGCAGGTGTTACATCTTTTGCGTGGGCATGGGGTGGTGCCATAGGAGGGGGTTGAGGAGTAGGGGGTGATGGAGGAGTGGACCAGGGTGTCCCGGAGGGAGCGATCCCTACGGAATGCCGATAAGGGGGGTGAAGGGAAGATGTGTTTGGTGGTGGCATCATGCTGGAGTTGGCGGAAATGGCGGAGGATGATCCTTTGAATGCGGAGGCTGGTGGGGTGATAAGTGAGGACAAGGGGGACCCTATCATGTTTCTGGGAGGGAGGAGAAGGCGTGAGGGCGGATGCGCGGGAGATGGGCCGGACACGGTTGAGGGCCCTGTCAATGACCGTCGGTGGAAAACCTCGGTTAAGGAAGAAGGAGGACATGTCAGAGGAACCGTTTTTGAAGGTAGCATCATCGGAACAGATGCGACGAAGGCGAAGGAACTGGGAGAATGGGATGGAGTCCTTACAGGAAGCGGGGTGTGAGGAGCTGTAGTCGAGGTAGCTGTGGGAGTCGGTGGGTTTGTAATGGATATTGGTGGACAGTCTATCACCAGAGATTGAGACAGAGAGGTCAAGGAAGGGAAGGGAAGTGTCAGAGATGGACCACGTGAAAATGATGGAGGGGTGGAGATTGGAAGCAAAATTAATAAATTTTTCCAAGTCCCGACGAGAGCATGAAGCGGCACCGAAGTAATCATCGATGTACCGGAGAAAAAGTTGTGGAAGGGGGCCGGGGTAGGACTGCAACAAGGAATGTTCCACATATCCCATAAAGAGACAGGCATAGCTGGGGCCCATGCGGGTACCCATAGCCACACCTTTTATTTGGAGAAAGTGAGAGGAGTTGAAGGAGAAATTGTTCAACGTGAGAACAAGTTCAGCCAGACGGAGGAGAGTAGTGGTGGATGGGGATTGTTCTGGCCTCTGTTCGAGGAAGAAGCTAAGGGCCCTCAGACCATCCTGGTGGGGGATGGAGGTGTAGAGGGATTGGACGTCCATGGTGAAGAGGAAGCGGTTGGAGCCAGGGAACTGGAAATTGTTGATGTGACGTAAGGTGTCAGAGGAATCACGGATGTAGGTGGGAAGGGACTGGACAAGGGGAGAGAGAAGGGAGTCAAGATAACGAGAAATGAGTTCTGTGGGGCAGGAGCAAGCTGAGACGATCGGTCTACCGGGGCAGTTCTGTTTGTGGATTTTAGGTAGGAGATAGAAGCGGGCCGTCCGAGGTTGGGCGACTATCAGGTTGGAAGCTGTGGGAGGGAGATCCCCAGAGGAGATGAGGTCAGTGACAGTCCTGGAAACAATGGCTTGATGTTCAGTGGTGGGGTCATGGTCCAGGGAGAGGTAGGAGGAAGTGTCTGCGAGTTGACGCTCAGCCTCCGCGAGGTAGAGGTCAGTGCGCCAGACAACAACAGCACCACCCTTGTCAGCGGGTTTGATGACAATGTCAGGGTTGGACCTGAGAGAATGGAGTGCAGTAAGTTCAGAGAGAGACAGGTTAGAATGGGTGAGAGGAGCAGAGAAATTGAGACGACTAATGTCGCGCCGACAGTTCTCAATGAAAAGATCAAGAGAAGGTAAGAATCCAGAGGGAGGGGTCCAGGTGGAGGGAGAATATTGGAGATGGGTAAAAGGATCCGTTGAACTGGGAGAGGACTCCTGCCCAAAGAAGTGAGCCCGGAGACGAAGACGGCGAAAGAAGAGTTCAGTATCATGCCGAGCCCGAAATTCATTGAGGTGAGGGCGTAAGGGTATGAAACTAAGTCCTTTGCTGAGCACTGAACGTTCAGCATCGGAGAGGGGAAGGTCAGGGGGTATAGTGAATACACGGCTGGGGCTGGGATTGGAAGATGGGGTGGGGACGGAGGGACAGGCTGGGGTGGAGGGTCCTAGATGGGTGTTGGTGTCGATGAGTTGTTGGAGCTTGCGTTCCTTAGCAGTTGAGAGAAAGAGAAAAAGTTTCTTGTTGAGGCGTCGGATGAGCCGAAGGATAAAATGAAACTGGGGGCACGCGCAGCTTTGAAAAAGGGTACGGCGGTGCTGCTGGAGGGAGAGGTCGAGTGTGTTCATATGGCGGCGCATGGCACTGAGTGTGGATTTCAGAATGTGACGGGAACAGCAGTCTGAGAAACGTTTTATGTCCCGGAGATACCGGTAATCCTGGGTGGGTTCGAAAGATGAGGGGTGGAATTTCAGTTGAAATCCACGTGGGGTAAGTCGGAGACGGAGGCAGTCACTGAGAAAGGAGATATGGCTGTGAAAGCGGGTTTTAGTAAACACCTTGTCAAACACTAGGAGGGAAATGGAAAGCAAAGAAGGTGAACAAGGCAACAAAGAGATACGGAAATCTTGTCGCAGAGAGGAACAGAACTTCTTCAAGGAGGTAGGCATTTCTTGAAGAGCAGTGGCAGTCAATTAAACACAGAGTTGAAAACAAAGAAAACTGCGGATGCTGGAAATCCAAAACAAAAACAGAATTACCTGGAAAAACTCAGCAGGTCTGGCAGCATCGGCGGAGAAGAAAAGAGTTGACGTTTCGAGTCTTCATGACCCTTCGACAGAACTTGATTTCGAGTCCAGGAAAGAGTTGAAATATAAGCTGGTTTAAGGTGTGTAGGGGGGGGGGGTGCGGAGAGAGAGAGAGAGACAGAGGTGCTTGTGTAAACAAACAAGCAGTGATAGAAGCAGATCATCAAAAGATGTCAGTGACAATGGGACAAAAGAACACATAGGTGTTAAAGTTAAAGTTGGTGACATTATCTAAACGAATGTGCTAATTAAGAATGGATGGTAGGACACTCAAGGTACAGCTCATGTGGGGGTGGGGGGAGCATAAAAGATTTTAAAATATTTAAAAATAAGTGGGAAAAGAAAAATCTGTAAAATTTATAGGGAAAAAAGGGGGGAAAAAAAGGGGGAAACAGAAAGGGGGTGGGGATGGGGGAGGGAGCTCACGACCTAAAGTTATTGAATTCAATATTCAGACCGGAAGGCTGTAAGGTGCCTAGTCGGAAGATGAGGTGTTGTTCCTCCAGTTTGCGTTGGGCTTCACTGGAACAATGCAGTAAGCCAAGGACAGACATGTGGGCAAGAGAGGAGGGTGGAGTGTTAAAATGGCAAGCGACAGGGAGGTTTGGGTCATTCTTGCGGACAGACCGCAGGTGTTCTGCAAAGCGGTCGCCCAGTTTACGTTTGGTCTCTCCAATGTAGAGGAGACCACATTGGGAGCAACGAATGCAGTAGACTAAGTTGGGGGAAATGCAAGTGAAATGCTGCTTCACTTGAAAGGAGTGTTTGGGCCCTTGGACGGTGAGGAGAGAGGAAGTGAAGGGGCAGGTGTTACATCTTTTGCGTGGGCATGGGGTGGTGCCATAGGAGGGGGTTGAGGAGTAGGGGGTGATGGAGGAGTGGACCAGGGTGTCCCGGAGGGAGCGATCCCTACGGAATGCCGATAAGGGGGGTGAAGGGAAGATGTGTTTGGTGGTGGCATCATGCTGGAGTTGGCGGAAATGGCGGAGGATGATCCTTTGAATGCGGAGGCTGGTGGGGTGATAAGTGAGGACAAGGGGGACCCTATCATGTTTCTGGGAGGGAGGAGAAGGCGTGAGGGCGGATGCGCGGGAGATGGGCCGGACACGGTTGAGGGCCCTGTCAATGACCGTCGGTGGAAAACCTCGGTTAAGGAAGAAGGAGGACATGTCAGAGGAACCGTTTTTGAAGGTAGCATCATCGGAACAGATGCGACGAAGGCGAAGGAACTGGGAGAATGGGATGGAGTCCTTACAGGAAGCGGGGTGTGAGGAGCTGTAGTCGAGGTAGCTGTGGGAGTCGGTGGGTTTGTAATGGATATTGGTGGACAGTCTATCACCAGAGATTGAGACAGAGAGGTCAAGGAAGGGAAGGGAAGTGTCAGAGATGGACCACGTGAAAATGATGGAGGGGTGGAGATTGGAAGCAAAATTAATAAATTTTTCCAAGTCCCGACGAGAGCATGAAGCGGCACCGAAGTAATCATCGATGTACCGGAGAAAAAGTTGTGGAAGGGGGCCGGGGTAGGACTGCAACAAGGAATGTTCCACATATCCCATAAAGAGACAGGCATAGCTGGGGCCCATGCGGGTACCCATAGCCACACCTTTTATTTGGAGAAAGTGAGAGGAGTTGAAGGAGAAATTGTTCAACGTGAGAACAAGTTCAGCCAGACGGAGGAGAGTAGTGGTGGATGGGGATTGTTCTGGCCTCTGTTCGAGGAAGAAGCTAAGGGCCCTCAGACCATCCTGGTGGGGGATGGAGGTGTAGAGGGATTGGACGTCCATGGTGAAGAGGAAGCGGTTGGAGCCAGGGAACTGGAAATTGTTGATGTGACGTAAGGTGTCAGAGGAATCACGGATGTAGGTGGGAAGGGACTGGACAAGGGGAGAGAGAAGGGAGTCAAGATAACGAGAAATGAGTTCTGTGGGGCAGGAGCAAGCTGAGACGATCGGTCTACCGGGGCAGTTCTGTTTGTGGATTTTAGGTAGGAGATAGAAGCGGGCCGTCCGAGGTTGGGCGACTATCAGGTTGGAAGCTGTGGGAGGGAGATCCCCAGAGGAGATGAGGTCAGTGACAGTCCTGGAAACAATGGCTTGATGTTCAGTGGTGGGGTCATGGTCCAGGGAGAGGTAGGAGGAAGTGTCTGCGAGTTGACGCTCAGCCTCCGCGAGGTAGAGGTCAGTGCGCCAGACAACAACAGCACCACCCTTGTCAGCGGGTTTGATGACAATGTCAGGGTTGGACCTGAGAGAATGGAGTGCAGTAAGTTCAGAGAGAGACAGGTTAGAATGGGTGAGAGGAGCAGAGAAATTGAGATGACTAATGTCGCGCCGACAGTTCTCAATGAAAAGATCAAGAGAAGGTAAGAATCCAGAGGGAGGGGTCCAGGTGGAGGGAAAATATTGGAGATGGGTAAAAGGATCCGTTGAACTGGGAGAGGACTCCTGCCCAAAGAAGTGAGCCCGGAGACGAAGACGGCGAAAGAAGAGTTCAGTATCATGCCGAGCCCGAAATTCATTGAGGTGAGGGCGTAAGGGTATGAAACTAAGTCCTTTGCTGAGCACTGAACGTTCAGCATCGGAGAGGGGAAGGTCAGGGGGTATAGTGAATACACGGCTGGGGCTGGGATTGGAAGATGGGGTGGGGACGGAGGGACAGGCTGGGGTGGAGGGTCCTAGATGGGTGTTGGTGTCGATGAGTTGTTGGAGCTTGCGTTCCTTAGCAGTTGAGAGAAAGAGAAAAAGTTTCTTGTTGAGGCGTCGGATGAGCCGAAGGATAAAATGAAACTGGGGGCACGCGCAGCTTTGAAAAAGGGTACGGCGGTGCTGCTGGAGGGAGAGGTCGAGTGTGTTCATATGGCGGCGCATGGCACTGAGTGTGGATTTCAGAATGTGACGGGAACAGCAGTCTGAGAAACGTTTTATGTCCCGGAGATACCGGTAATCCTGGGTGGGTTCGAAAGATGAGGGGTGGAATTTCAGTTGAAATCCACGTGGGGTAAGTCGGAGACGGAGGCAGTCACTGAGAAAGGAGATATGGCTGTGAAAGCGGGTTTTAGTAAACACCTTGTCAAACACTAGGAGGGAAATGGAAAGCAAAGAAGGTGAACAAGGCAACAAAGAGATACGGAAATCTTGTCGCAGAGAGGAACAGAACTTCTTCAAGGAGGTAGGCATTTCTTGAAGAGCAGTGGCAGTCAATTAAACACAGAGTTGAAAACAAAGAAAACTGCGGATGCTGGAAATCCAAAACAAAAACAGAATTACCTGGAAAAACTCAGCAGGTCTGGCAGCATCGGCGGAGAAGAAAAGAGTTGACGTTTCGAGTCTTCATGACCCTTCGACAGAACTTGATTTCGAGTCCAGGAAAGAGTTGAAATATAAGCTGGTTTAAGGTGTGTAGGAGGGGGGGTGCGGAGAGAGAGAGAGAGACAGAGGTGCTTGTGTAAACAAACAAGCAGTGATAGAAGCAGATCATCAAAAGATGTCAGTGACAATGGGACAAAAGAACACATAGGTGTTAAAGTTAAAGTTGGTGACATTATCTAAACGAATGTGCTAATTAAGAATGGATGGTAGGACACTCAAGGTACAGCTCATGTGGGGGTGGGGGGAGCATAAAAGATTTTAAAATATTTAAAAATAAGTGGGAAAAGAAAAATCTGTAAAATTTATAGGGAAAAAAAGGGGGGAAAAAAAGGGGTAACAGAAAGGGGGTGGGGATGGGGGAGGGAGCTCACGACCTAAAGTTATTGAATTCAATATTCAGACCGGAAGGCTGTAAGGTGCCTAGTCGGAAGATGAGGTGTTGTTCCTCCAGTTTGCGTTGGGCTTCACTGGAACAATGCAGTAAGCCAAGGACAGACATGTGGGCAAGAGAGGAGGGTGGAGTGTTAAAATGGCAAGCGACAGGGAGGTTTGGGTCATTCTTGCGGACAGACCGCAGGTGTTCTGCAAAGCGGTCGCCCAGTTTACGTTTGGTCTCTCCAATGTAGAGGAGACCACATTGGGAGCAACGAATGCAGTAGACTAAGTTGGGGGAAATGCAAGTGAAATGCTGCTTCACTTGAAAGGAGTGTTTGGGCCCTTGGACGGTGAGGAGAGAGGAAGTGAAGGGGCAGGTGTTACATCTTTTGCGTGGGCATGGGGTGGTGCCATAGGAGGGGGTTGAGGAGTAGGGGGTGATGGAGGAGTGGACCAGGGTGTCCCGGAGGGAGCGATCCCTACGGAATGCCGATAAGGGGGGTGAAGGGAAGATGTGTTTGGTGGTGGCATCATGCTGGAGTTGGCGGAAATGGCGGAGGATGATCCTTTGAATGCGGAGGCTGGTGGGGTGATAAGTGAGGACAAGGGGGACCCTATCATGTTTCTGGGAGGGAGGAGAAGGCGTGAGGGCGGATGCGCGGGAGATGGGCCGGACACGGTTGAGGGCCCTGTCAATGACCGTCGGTGGAAAACCTCGGTTAAGGAAGAAGGAGGACATGTCAGAGGAACCGTTTTTGAAGGTAGCATCATCGGAACAGATGCGACGAAGGCGAAGGAACTGGGAGAATGGGATGGAGTCCTTACAGGAAGCGGGGTGTGAGGAGCTGTAGTCGAGGTAGCTGTGGGAGTCGGTGGGTTTGTAATGGATATTGGTGGACAGTCTATCACCAGAGATTGAGACAGAGAGGTCAAGGAAGGGAAGGGAAGTGTCAGAGATGGACCACGTGAAAATGATGGAGGGGTGGAGATTGGAAGCAAAATTAATAAATTTTTCCAAGTCCCGACGAGAGCATGAAGCGGCACCGAAGTAATCATCGATGTACCGGAGAAAAAGTTGTGGAAGGGGGCCGGGGTAGGACTGCAACAAGGAATGTTCCACATATCCCATAAAGAGACAGGCATAGCTGGGGCCCATGCGGGTACCCATAGCCACACCTTTTATTTGGAGAAAGTGAGAGGAGTTGAAGGAGAAATTGTTCAACGTGAGAACAAGTTCAGCCAGACGGAGGAGAGTAGTGGTGGATGGGGATTGTTCTGGCCTCTGTTCGAGGAAGAAGCTAAGGGCCCTCAGACCATCCTGGTGGGGGATGGAGGTGTAGAGGGATTGGACGTCCATGGTGAAGAGGAAGCGGTTGGAGCCAGGGAACTGGAAATTGTTGATGTGACGTAAGGTGTCAGAGGAATCACGGATGTAGGTGGGAAGGGACTGGACAAGGGGAGAGAGAAGGGAGTCAAGATAACGAGAAATGAGTTCTGTGGGGCAGGAGCAAGCTGAGACGATCGGTCTACCGGGGCAGTTCTGTTTGTGGATTTTAGGTAGGAGATAGAAGCGGGCCGTCCGAGGTTGGGCGACTATCAGGTTGGAAGCTGTGGGAGGGAGATCCCCAGAGGAGATGAGGTCAGTGACAGTCCTGGAAACAATGGCTTGATGTTCAGTGGTGGGGTCATGGTCCAGGGAGAGGTAGGAGGAAGTGTCTGCGAGTTGACGCTCAGCCTCCGCGAGGTAGAGGTCAGTGCGCCAGACAACAACAGCACCACCCTTGTCAGCGGGTTTGATGACAATGTCAGGGTTGGACCTGAGAGAATGGAGTGCAGTAAGTTCAGAGAGAGACAGGTTAGAATGGGTGAGAGGAGCAGAGAAATTGAGATGACTAATGTCGCGCCGACAGTTCTCAATGAAAAGATCAAGAGAAGGTAAGAATCCAGAGGGAGGGGTCCAGGTGGAGGGAAAATATTGGAGATGGGTAAAAGGATCCGTTGAACTGGGAGAGGACTCCTGCCCAAAGAAGTGAGCCCGGAGACGAAGACGGCGAAAGAAGAGTTCAGTATCATGCCGAGCCCGAAATTCATTGAGGTGAGGGCGTAAGGGTATGAAACTAAGTCCTTTGCTGAGCACTGAACGTTCAGCATCGGAGAGGGGAAGGTCAGGGGGTATAGTGAATACACGGCTGGGGCTGGGATTGGAAGATGGGGTGGGGACGGAGGGACAGGCTGGGGTGGAGGGTCCTAGATGGGTGTTGGTGTCGATGAGTTGTTGGAGCTTGCGTTCCTTAGCAGTTGAGAGAAAGAGAAAAAGTTTCTTGTTGAGGCGTCGGATGAGCCGAAGGATAAAATGAAACTGGGGGCACGCGCAGCTTTGAAAAAGGGTACGGCGGTGCTGCTGGAGGGAGAGGTCGAGTGTGTTCATATGGCGGCGCATGGCACTGAGTGTGGATTTCAGAATGTGACGGGAACAGCAGTCTGAGAAACGTTTTATGTCCCGGAGATACCGGTAATCCTGGGTGGGTTCGAAAGATGAGGGGTGGAATTTCAGTTGAAATCCACGTGGGGTAAGTCGGAGACGGAGGCAGTCACTGAGAAAGGAGATATGGCTGTGAAAGCGGGTTTTAGTAAACACCTTGTCAAACACTAGGAGGGAAATGGAAAGCAAAGAAGGTGAACAAGGCAACAAAGAGATACGGAAATCTTGTCGCAGAGAGGAACAGAACTTCTTCAAGGAGGTAGGCATTTCTTGAAGAGCAGTGGCAGTCAATTAAACACAGAGTTGAAAACAAAGAAAACTGCGGATGCTGGAAATCCAAAACAAAAACAGAATTACCTGGAAAAACTCAGCAGGTCTGGCAGCATCGGCGGAGAAGAAAAGAGTTGACGTTTCGAGTCTTCATGACCCTTCGACAGAACTTGATTTCGAGTCCAGGAAAGAGTTGAAATATAAGCTGGTTTAAGGTGTGTAGGAGGGGGGGTGCGGAGAGAGAGAGAGAGACAGAGGTGCTTGTGTAAACAAACAAGCAGTGATAGAAGCAGATCATCAAAAGATGTCAGTGACAATGGGACAAAAGAACACATAGGTGTTAAAGTTAAAGTTGGTGACATTATCTAAACGAATGTGCTAATTAAGAATGGATGGTAGGACACTCAAGGTACAGCTCATGTGGGGGTGGGGGGAGCATAAAAGATTTTAAAATATTTAAAAATAAGTGGGAAAAGAAAAATCTGTAAAATTTATAGGGAAAAAAAGGGGGGAAAAAAAGGGGTAACAGAAAGGGGGTGGGGATGGGGGAGGGAGCTCACGACCTAAAGTTATTGAATTCAATATTCAGACCGGAAGGCTGTAAGGTGCCTAGTCGGAAGATGAGGTGTTGTTCCTCCAGTTTGCGTTGGGCTTCACTGGAACAATGCAGTAAGCCAAGGACAGACATGTGGGCAAGAGAGGAGGGTGGAGTGTTAAAATGGCAAGCGACAGGGAGGTTTGGGTCATTCTTGCGGACAGACCGCAGGTGTTCTGCAAAGCGGTCGCCCAGTTTACGTTTGGTCTCTCCAATGTAGAGGAGACCACATTGGGAGCAACGAATGCAGTAGACTAAGTTGGGGGAAATGCAAGTGAAATGCTGCTTCACTTGAAAGGAGTGTTTGGGCCCTTGGACGGTGAGGAGAGAGGAAGTGAAGGGGCAGGTGTTACATCTTTTGCGTGGGCATGGGGTGGTGCCATAGGAGGGGGTTGAGGAGTAGGGGGTGATGGAGGAGTGGACCAGGGTGTCCCGGAGGGAGCGATCCCTACGGAATGCCGATAAGGGGGGTGAAGGGAAGATGTGTTTGGTGGTGGCATCATGCTGGAGTTGGCGGAAATGGCGGAGGATGATCCTTTGAATGCGGAGGCTGGTGGGGTGATAAGTGAGGACAAGGGGGACCCTATCATGTTTCTGGGAGGGAGGAGAAGGCGTGAGGGCGGATGCGCGGGAGATGGGCCGGACACGGTTGAGGGCCCTGTCAATGACCGTCGGTGGAAAACCTCGGTTAAGGAAGAAGGAGGACATGTCAGAGGAACCGTTTTTGAAGGTAGCATCATCGGAACAGATGCGACGAAGGCGAAGGAACTGGGAGAATGGGATGGAGTCCTTACAGGAAGCGGGGTGTGAGGAGCTGTAGCCGAGGTAGCTGTGGGAGTCGGTGGGTTTGTAATGGATATTGGTGGACAGTCTATCACCAGAGATTGAGACAGAGAGGTCAAGGAAGGGAAGGGAAGTGTCAGAGATGGACCACGTGAAAATGATGGAGGGGTGGAGATTGGAAGCAAAATTAATAAATTTTTCCAAGTCCCGACGAGAGCATGAAGCGGCACCGAAGTAATCATCGATGTACCGGAGAAAAAGTTGTGGAAGGGGGCCGGGGTAGGACTGCAACAAGGAATGTTCCACATATCCCATAAAGAGACAGGCATAGCTGGGGCCCATGCGGGTACCCATAGCCACACCTTTTATTTGGAGAAAGTGAGAGGAGTTGAAGGAGAAATTGTTCAACGTGAGAACAAGTTCAGCCAGACGGAGGAGAGTAGTGGTGGATGGGGATTGTTCTGGCCTCTGTTCGAGGAAGAAGCTAAGGGCCCTCAGACCATCCTGGTGGGGGATGGAGGTGTAGAGGGATTGGACGTCCATGGTGAAGAGGAAGCGGTTGGAGCCAGGGAACTGGAAATTGTTGATGTGACGTAAGGTGTCAGAGGAATCACGGATGTAGGTGGGAAGGGACTGGACAAGGGGAGAGAGAAGGGAGTCAAGATAACGAGAAATGAGTTCTGTGGGGCAGGAGCAAGCTGAGACGATCGGTCTACCGGGGCAGTTCTGTTTGTGGATTTTAGGTAGGAGATAGAAGCGGGCCGTCCGAGGTTGGGCGACTATCAGGTTGGAAGCTGTGGGAGGGAGATCCCCAGAGGAGATGAGGTCAGTGACAGTCCTGGAAACAATGGCTTGATGTTCAGTGGTGGGGTCATGGTCCAGGGAGAGGTAGGAGGAAGTGTCTGCGAGTTGACGCTCAGCCTCCGCGAGGTAGAGGTCAGTGCGCCAGACAACAACAGCACCACCCTTGTCAGCGGGTTTGATGACAATGTCAGGGTTGGACCTGAGAGAATGGAGTGCAGTAAGTTCAGAGAGAGACAGGTTAGAATGGGTGAGAGGAGCAGAGAAATTGAGATGACTAATGTCGCGCCGACAGTTCTCAATGAAAAGATCAAGAGAAGGTAAGAATCCAGAGGGAGGGGTCCAGGTGGAGGGAAAATATTGGAGATGGGTAAAAGGATCCGTTGAACTGGGAGAGGACTCCTGCCCAAAGAAGTGAGCCCGGAGACGAAGACGGCGAAAGAAGAGTTCAGTATCATGCCGAGCCCGAAATTCATTGAGGTGAGGGCGTAAGGGTATGAAACTAAGTCCTTTGCTGAGCACTGAACGTTCAGCATCGGAGAGGGGAAGGTCAGGGGGTATAGTGAATACACGGCTGGGGCTGGGATTGGAAGATGGGGTGGGGACGGAGGGACAGGCTGGGGTGGAGGGTCCTAGATGGGTGTTGGTGTCGATGAGTTGTTGGAGCTTGCGTTCCTTAGCAGTTGAGAGAAAGAGAAAAAGTTTCTTGTTGAGGCGTCGGATGAGCCGAAGGATAAAATGAAACTGGGGGCACGCGCAGCTTTGAAAAAGGGTACGGCGGTGCTGCTGGAGGGAGAGGTCGAGTGTGTTCATATGGCGGCGCATGGCACTGAGTGTGGATTTCAGAATGTGACGGGAACAGCAGTCTGAGAAACGTTTTATGTCCCGGAGATACCGGTAATCCTGGGTGGGTTCGAAAGATGAGGGGTGGAATTTCAGTTGAAATCCACGTGGGGTAAGTCGGAGACGGAGGCAGTCACTGAGAAAGGAGATATGGCTGTGAAAGCGGGTTTTAGTAAACACCTTGTCAAACACTAGGAGGGAAATGGAAAGCAAAGAAGGTGAACAAGGCAACAAAGAGATACGGAAATCTTGTCGCAGAGAGGAACAGAACTTCTTCAAGGAGGTAGGCATTTCTTGAAGAGCAGTGGCAGTCAATTAAACACAGAGTTGAAAACAAAGAAAACTGCGGATGCTGGAAATCCAAAACAAAAACAGAATTACCTGGAAAAACTCAGCAGGTCTGGCAGCATCGGCGGAGAAGAAAAGAGTTGACGTTTCGAGTCTTCATGACCCTTCGACAGAACTTGATTTCGAGTCCAGGAAAGAGTTGAAATATAAGCTGGTTTAAGGTGTGTAGGAGGGGGGGTGCGGAGAGAGAGAGAGAGACAGAGGTGCTTGTGTAAACAAACAAGCAGTGATAGAAGCAGATCATCAAAAGATGTCAGTGACAATGGGACAAAAGAACACATAGGTGTTAAAGTTAAAGTTGGTGACATTATCTAAACGAATGTGCTAATTAAGAATGGATGGTAGGACACTCAAGGTACAGCTCATGTGGGGGTGGGGGGAGCATAAAAGATTTTAAAATATTTAAAAATAAGTGGGAAAAGAAAAATCTGTAAAATTTATAGGGAAAAAAAGGGGGGAAAAAAAGGGGTAACAGAAAGGGGGTGGGGATGGGGGAGGGAGCTCACGACCTAAAGTTATTGAATTCAATATTCAGACCGGAAGGCTGTAAGGTGCCTAGTCGGAAGATGAGGTGTTGTTCCTCCAGTTTGCGTTGGGCTTCACTGGAACAATGCAGTAAGCCAAGGACAGACATGTGGGCAAGAGAGGAGGGTGGAGTGTTAAAATGGCAAGCGACAGGGAGGTTTGGGTCATTCTTGCGGACAGACCGCAGGTGTTCTGCAAAGCGGTCGCCCAGTTTACGTTTGGTCTCTCCAATGTAGAGGAGACCACATTGGGAGCAACGAATGCAGTAGACTAAGTTGGGGGAAATGCAAGTGAAATGCTGCTTCACTTGAAAGGAGTGTTTGGGCCCTTGGACGGTGAGGAGAGAGGAAGTGAAGGGGCAGGTGTTACATCTTTTGCGTGGGCATGGGGTGGTGCCATAGGAGGGGGTTGAGGAGTAGGGGGTGATGGAGGAGTGGACCAGGGTGTCCCGGAGGGAGCGATCCCTACGGAATGCCGATAAGGGGGGTGAAGGGAAGATGTGTTTGGTGGTGGCATCATGCTGGAGTTGGCGGAAATGGCGGAGGATGATCCTTTGAATGCGGAGGCTGGTGGGGTGATAAGTGAGGACAAGGGGGACCCTATCATGTTTCTGGGAGGGAGGAGAAGGCGTGAGGGCGGATGCGCGGGAGATGGGCCGGACACGGTTGAGGGCCCTGTCAATGACCGGCGGTGGAAAACCTCGGTTAAGGAAGAAGGAGGACATGTCAGAGGAACCGTTTTTGAAGGTAGCATCATCGGAACAGATGCGACGAAGGCGAAGGAACTGGGAGAATGGGATGGAGTCCTTACAGGAAGCGGGGTGTGAGGAGCTGTAGCCGAGGTAGCTGTGGGAGTCGGTGGGTTTGTAATGGATATTGGTGGACAGTCTATCACCAGAGATTGAGACAGAGAGGTCAAGGAAGGGAAGGGAAGTGTCAGAGATGGACCACGTGAAAATGATGGAGGGGTGGAGATTGGAAGCAAAATTAATAAATTTTTCCAAGTCCCGACGAGAGCATGAAGCGGCACCGAAGTAATCATCGATGTACCGGAGAAAAAGTTGTGGAAGGGGGCCGGGGTAGGACTGCAACAAGGAATGTTCCACATATCCCATAAAGAGACAGGCATAGCTGGGGCCCATGCGGGTACCCATAGCCACACCTTTTATTTGGAGAAAGTGAGAGGAGTTGAAGGAGAAATTGTTCAACGTGAGAACAAGTTCAGCCAGACGGAGGAGAGTAGTGGTGGATGGGGATTGTTCTGGCCTCTGTTCGAGGAAGAAGCTAAGGGCCCTCAGACCATCCTGGTGGGGGATGGAGGTGTAGAGGGATTGGACGTCCATGGTGAAGAGGAAGCGGTTGGAGCCAGGGAACTGGAAATTGTTGATGTGACGTAAGGTGTCAGAGGAATCACGGATGTAGGTGGGAAGGGACTGGACAAGGGGAGAGAGAAGGGAGTCAAGATAACGAGAAATGAGTTCTGTGGGGCAGGAGCAAGCTGAGACGATCGGTCTACCGGGGCAGTTCTGTTTTAGGTAGGAGATAGAAGCGGGCCGTCCGAGGTTGGGCGACTATCAGGTTGGAAGCTGTGGGAGGGAGATCCCCAGAGGAGATGAGGTCAGTGACAGTCCTGGAAACAATGGCTTGATGTTCAGTGGTGGGGTCATGGTCCAGGGAGAGGTAGGAGGAAGTGTCTGCGAGTTGACGCTCAGCCTCCGCGAGGTAGAGGTCAGTGCGCCAGACAACAACAGCACCACCCTTGTCAGCGGGTTTGATGACAATGTCAGGGTTGGACCTGAGAGAATGGAGTGCAGTAAGTTCAGAGAGAGACAGGTTAGAATGGGTGAGAGGAGCAGAGAAATTGAGATGACTAATGTCGCGCCGACAGTTCTCAATGAAAAGATCAAGAGAAGGTAAGAATCCAGAGGGAGGGGTCCAGGTGGAGGGAAAATATTGGAGATGGGTAAAAGGATCCGTTGAACTGGGAGAGGACTCCTGCCCAAAGAAGTGAGCCCGGAGACGAAGACGGCGAAAGAAGAGTTCAGTATCATGCCGAGCCCGAAATTCATTGAGGTGAGGGCGTAAGGGTATGAAACTAAGTCCTTTGCTGAGCACTGAACGTTCAGCATCGGAGAGGGGAAGGTCAGGGGGTATAGTGAATACACGGCTGGGGCTGGGATTGGAAGATGGGGTGGGGACGGAGGGACAGGCTGGGGTGGAGGGTCCTAGATGGGTGTTGGTGTCGATGAGTTGTTGGAGCTTGCGTTCCTTAGCAGTTGAGAGAAAGAGAAAAAGTTTCTTGTTGAGGCGTCGGATGAGCCGAAGGATAAAATGAAACTGGGGGCACGCGCAGCTTTGAAAAAGGGTACGGCGGTGCTGCTGGAGGGAGAGGTCGAGTGTGTTCATATGGCGGCGCATGGCACTGAGTGTGGATTTCAGAATGTGACGGGAACAGCAGTCTGAGAAACGTTTTATGTCCCGGAGATACCGGTAATCCTGGGTGGGTTCGAAAGATGAGGGGTGGAATTTCAGTTGAAATCCACGTGGGGTAAGTCGGAGACGGAGGCAGTCACTGAGAAAGGAGATATGGCTGTGAAAGCGGGTTTTAGTAAACACCTTGTCAAACACTAGGAGGGAAATGGAAAGCAAAGAAGGTGAACAAGGCAACAAAGAGATACGGAAATCTTGTCGCAGAGAGGAACAGAACTTCTTCAAGGAGGTAGGCATTTCTTGAAGAGCAGTGGCAGTCAATTAAACACAGAGTTGAAAACAAAGAAAACTGCGGATGCTGGAAATCCAAAACAAAAACAGAATTACCTGGAAAAACTCAGCAGGTCTGGCAGCATCGGCGGAGAAGAAAAGAGTTGACGTTTCGAGTCTTCATGACCCTTCGACAGAACTTGATTTCGAGTCCAGGAAAGAGTTGAAATATAAGCTGGTTTAAGGTGTGTAGGAGGGGGGGTGCGGAGAGAGAGAGAGAGACAGAGGTGCTTGTGTAAACAAACAAGCAGTGATAGAAGCAGATCATCAAAAGATGTCAGTGACAATGGGACAAAAGAACACATAGGTGTTAAAGTTAAAGTTGGTGACATTATCTAAACGAATGTGCTAATTAAGAATGGATGGTAGGACACTCAAGGTACAGCTCATGTGGGGGTGGGGGGAGCATAAAAGATTTTAAAATATTTAAAAATAAGTGGGAAAAGAAAAATCTGTAAAATTTATAGGGAAAAAAAGGGGGGAAAAAAAGGGGTAACAGAAAGGGGGTGGGGATGGGGGAGGGAGCTCACGACCTAAAGTTATTGAATTCAATATTCAGACCGGAAGGCTGTAAGGTGCCTAGTCGGAAGATGAGGTGTTGTTCCTCCAGTTTGCGTTGGGCTTCACTGGAACAATGCAGTAAGCCAAGGACAGACATGTGGGCAAGAGAGGAGGGTGGAGTGTTAAAATGGCAAGCGACAGGGAGGTTTGGGTCATTCTTGCGGACAGACCGCAGGTGTTCTGCAAAGCGGTCGCCCAGTTTACGTTTGGTCTCTCCAATGTAGAGGAGACCACATTGGGAGCAACGAATGCAGTAGACTAAGTTGGGGGAAATGCAAGTGAAATGCTGCTTCACTTGAAAGGAGTGTTTGGGCCCTTGGACGGTGAGGAGAGAGGAAGTGAAGGGGCAGGTGTTACATCTTTTGCGTGGGCATGGGGTGGTGCCATAGGAGGGGGTTGAGGAGTAGGGGGTGATGGAGGAGTGGACCAGGGTGTCCCGGAGGGAGCGATCCCTACGGAATGCCGATAAGGGGGGTGAAGGGAAGATGTGTTTGGTGGTGGCATCATGCTGGAGTTGGCGGAAATGGCGGAGGATGATCCTTTGAATGCGGAGGCTGGTGGGGTGATAAGTGAGGACAAGGGGGACCCTATCATGTTTCTGGGAGGGAGGAGAAGGCGTGAGGGCGGATGCGCGGGAGATGGGCCGGACACGGTTGAGGGCCCTGTCAATGACCGTCGGTGGAAAACCTCGGTTAAGGAAGAAGGAGGACATGTCAGAGGAACCGTTTTTGAAGGTAGCATCATCGGAACAGATGCGACGAAGGCGAAGGAACTGGGAGAATGGGATGGAGTCCTTACAGGAAGCGGGGTGTGAGGAGCTGTAGCCGAGGTAGCTGTGGGAGTCGGTGGGTTTGTAATGGATATTGGTGGACAGTCTATCACCAGAGATTGAGACAGAGAGGTCAAGGAAGGGAAGGGAAGTGTCAGAGATGGACCACGTGAAAATGATGGAGGGGTGGAGATTGGAAGCAAAATTAATAAATTTTTCCAAGTCCCGACGAGAGCATGAAGCGGCACCGAAGTAATCATCGATGTACCGGAGAAAAAGTTGTGGAAGGGGGCCGGGGTAGGACTGCAACAAGGAATGTTCCACATATCCCATAAAGAGACAGGCATAGCTGGGGCCCATGCGGGTACCCATAGCCACACCTTTTATTTGGAGAAAGTGAGAGGAGTTGAAGGAGAAATTGTTCAACGTGAGAACAAGTTCAGCCAGACGGAGGAGAGTAGTGGTGGATGGGGATTGTTCTGGCCTCTGTTCGAGGAAGAAGCTAAGGGCCCTCAGACCATCCTGGTGGGGGATGGAGGTGTAGAGGGATTGGACGTCCATGGTGAAGAGGAAGCGGTTGGAGCCAGGGAACTGGAAATTGTTGATGTGACGTAAGGTGTCAGAGGAATCACGGATGTAGGTGGGAAGGGACTGGACAAGGGGAGAGAGAAGGGAGTCAAGATAACGAGAAATGAGTTCTGTGGGGCAGGAGCAAGCTGAGACGATCGGTCTACCGGGGCAGTTCTGTTTGTGGATTTTAGGTAGGAGATAGAAGCGGGCCGTCCGAGGTTGGGCGACTATCAGGTTGGAAGCTGTGGGAGGGAGATCCCCAGAGGAGATGAGGTCAGTGACAGTCCTGGAAACAATGGCTTGATGTTCAGTGGTGGGGTCATGGTCCAGGGAGAGGTAGGAGGAAGTGTCTGCGAGTTGACGCTCAGCCTCCGCGAGGTAGAGGTCAGTGCGCCAGACAACAACAGCACCACCCTTGTCAGCGGGTTTGATGACAATGTCAGGGTTGGACCTGAGAGAATGGAGTGCAGTAAGTTCAGAGAGAGACAGGTTAGAATGGGTGAGAGGAGCAGAGAAATTGAGATGACTAATGTCGCGCCGACAGTTCTCAATGAAAAGATCAAGAGAAGGTAAGAATCCAGAGGGAGGGGTCCAGGTGGAGGGAAAATATTGGAGATGGGTAAAAGGATCCGTTGAACTGGGAGAGGACTCCTGCCCAAAGAAGTGAGCCCGGAGACGAAGACGGCGAAAGAAGAGTTCAGTATCATGCCGAGCCCGAAATTCATTGAGGTGAGGGCGTAAGGGTATGAAACTAAGTCCTTTGCTGAGCACTGAACGTTCAGCATCGGAGAGGGGAAGGTCAGGGGGTATAGTGAATACACGGCTGGGGCTGGGATTGGAAGATGGGGTGGGGACGGAGGGACAGGCTGGGGTGGAGGGTCCTAGATGGGTGTTGGTGTCGATGAGTTGTTGGAGCTTGCGTTCCTTAGCAGTTGAGAGAAAGAGAAAAAGTTTCTTGTTGAGGCGTCGGATGAGCCGAAGGATAAAATGAAACTGGGGGCACGCGCAGCTTTGAAAAAGGGTACGGCGGTGCTGCTGGAGGGAGAGGTCGAGTGTGTTCATATGGCGGCGCATGGCACTGAGTGTGGATTTCAGAATGTGACGGGAACAGCAGTCTGAGAAACGTTTTATGTCCCGGAGATACCGGTAATCCTGGGTGGGTTCGAAAGATGAGGGGTGGAATTTCAGTTGAAATCCACGTGGGGTAAGTCGGAGACGGAGGCAGTCACTGAGAAAGGAGATATGGCTGTGAAAGCGGGTTTTAGTAAACACCTTGTCAAACACTAGGAGGGAAATGGAAAGCAAAGAAGGTGAACAAGGCAACAAAGAGATACGGAAATCTTGTCGCAGAGAGGAACAGAACTTCTTCAAGGAGGTAGGCATTTCTTGAAGAGCAGTGGCAGTCAATTAAACACAGAGTTCAAAACAAAGAAAACTGCGGATGCTGGAAATCCAAAACAAAAACAGAATTACCTGGAAAAACTCAGCAGGTCTGGCAGCATCGGCGGAGAAGAAAAGAGTTGACGTTTCGAGTCTTCATGACCCTTCGACAGAACTTGATTTCGAGTCCAGGAAAGAGTTGAAATATAAGCTGGTTTAAGGTGTGTAGGAGGGGGGGTGCGGAGAGAGAGAGAGAGACAGAGGTGCTTGTGTAAACAAACAAGCAGTGATAGAAGCAGATCATCAAAAGATGTCAGTGACAATGGGACAAAAGAACACATAGGTGTTAAAGTTAAAGTTGGTGACATTATCTAAACGAATGTGCTAATTAAGAATGGATGGTAGGACACTCAAGGTACAGCTCATGTGGGGGTGGGGGGAGCATAAAAGATTTTAAAATATTTAAAAATAAGTGGGAAAAGAAAAATCTGTAAAATTTATAGGGAAAAAAAGGGGGGAAAAAAAGGGGTAACAGAAAGGGGGTGGGGATGGGGGAGGGAGCTCACGACCTAAAGTTATTGAATTCAATATTCAGACCGGAAGGCTGTAAGGTGCCTAGTCGGAAGATGAGGTGTTGTTCCTCCAGTTTGCGTTGGGCTTCACTGGAACAATGCAGTAAGCCAAGGACAGACATGTGGGCAAGAGAGGAGGGTGGAGTGTTAAAATGGCAAGCGACAGGGAGGTTTGGGTCATTCTTGCGGACAGACCGCAGGTGTTCTGCAAAGCGGTCGCCCAGTTTACGTTTGGTCTCTCCAATGTAGAGGAGACCACATTGGGAGCAACGAATGCAGTAGACTAAGTTGGGGGAAATGCAAGTGAAATGCTGCTTCACTTGAAAGGAGTGTTTGGGCCCTTGGACGGTGAGGAGAGAGGAAGTGAAGGGGCAGGTGTTACATCTTTTGCGTGGGCATGGGGTGGTGCCATAGGAGGGGGTTGAGGAGTAGGGGGTGATGGAGGAGTGGACCAGGGTGTCCCGGAGGGAGCGATCCCTACGGAATGCCGATAAGGGGGGTGAAGGGAAGATGTGTTTGGTGGTGGCATCATGCTGGAGTTGGCGGAAATGGCGGAGGATGATCCTTTGAATGCGGAGGCTGGTGGGGTGATAAGTGAGGACAAGGGGGACCCTATCATGTTTCTGGGAGGGAGGAGAAGGCGTGAGGGCGGATGCGCGGGAGATGGGCCGGACACGGTTGAGGGCCCTGTCAATGACCGTCGGTGGAAAACCTCGGTTAAGGAAGAAGGAGGACATGTCAGAGGAACCGTTTTTGAAGGTAGCATCATCGGAACAGATGCGACGAAGGCGAAGGAACTGGGAGAATGGGATGGAGTCCTTACAGGAAGCGGGGTGTGAGGAGCTGTAGTCGAGGTAGCTGTGGGAGTCGGTGGGTTTGTAATGGATATTGGTGGACAGTCTATCACCAGAGATTGAGACAGAGAGGTCAAGGAAGGGAAGGGAAGTGTCAGAGATGGACCACGTGAAAATGATGGAGGGGTGGAGATTGGAAGCAAAATTAATAAATTTTTCCAAGTCCCGACGAGAGCATGAAGCGGCACCGAAGTAATCATCGATGTACCGGAGAAAAAGTTGTGGAAGGGGGCCGGGGTAGGACTGCAACAAGGAATGTTCCACATATCCCATAAAGAGACAGGCATAGCTGGGGCCCATGCGGGTACCCATAGCCACACCTTTTATTTGGAGAAAGTGAGAGGAGTTGAAGGAGAAATTGTTCAACGTGAGAACAAGTTCAGCCAGACGGAGGAGAGTAGTGGTGGATGGGGATTGTTCTGGCCTCTGTTCGAGGAAGAAGCTAAGGGCCCTCAGACCATCCTGGTGGGGGATGGAGGTGTAGAGGGATTGGACGTCCATGGTGAAGAGGAAGCGGTTGGAGCCAGGGAACTGGAAATTGTTGATGTGACGTAAGGTGTCAGAGGAATCACGGATGTAGGTGGGAAGGGACTGGACAAGGGGAGAGAGAAGGGAGTCAAGATAACGAGAAATGAGTTCTGTGGGGCAGGAGCAAGCTGAGACGATCGGTCTACCGGGGCAGTTCTGTTTGTGGATTTTAGGTAGGAGATAGAAGCGGGCCGTCCGAGGTTGGGCGACTATCAGGTTGGAAGCTGTGGGAGGGAGATCCCCAGAGGAGATGAGGTCAGTGACAGTCCTGGAAACAATGGCTTGATGTTCAGTGGTGGGGTCATGGTCCAGGGAGAGGTAGGAGGAAGTGTCTGCGAGTTGACGCTCAGCCTCCGCGAGGTAGAGGTCAGTGCGCCAGACAACAACAGCACCACCCTTGTCAGCGGGTTTGATGACAATGTCAGGGTTGGACCTGAGAGAATGGAGTGCAGTAAGTTCAGAGAGAGACAGGTTAGAATGGGTGAGAGGAGCAGAGAAATTGAGATGACTAATGTCGCGCCGACAGTTCTCAATGAAAAGATCAAGAGAAGGTAAGAATCCAGAGGGAGGGGTCCAGGTGGAGGGAAAATATTGGAGATGGGTAAAAGGATCCGTTGAACTGGGAGAGGACTCCTGCCCAAAGAAGTGAGCCCGGAGACGAAGACGGCGAAAGAAGAGTTCAGTATCATGCCGAGCCCGAAATTCATTGAGGTGAGGGCGTAAGGGTATGAAACTAAGTCCTTTGCTGAGCACTGAACGTTCAGCATCGGAGAGGGGAAGGTCAGGGGGTATAGTGAATACACGGCTGGGGCTGGGATTGGAAGATGGGGTGGGGACGGAGGGACAGGCTGGGGTGGAGGGTCCTAGATGGGTGTTGGTGTCGATGAGTTGTTGGAGCTTGCGTTCCTTAGCAGTTGAGAGAAAGAGAAAAAGTTTCTTGTTGAGGCGTCGGATGAGCCGAAGGATAAAATGAAACTGGGGGCACGCGCAGCTTTGAAAAAGGGTACGGCGGTGCTGCTGGAGGGAGAGGTCGAGTGTGTTCATATGGCGGCGCATGGCACTGAGTGTGGATTTCAGAATGTGACGGGAACAGCAGTCTGAGAAACGTTTTATGTCCCGGAGATACCGGTAATCCTGGGTGGGTTCGAAAGATGAGGGGTGGAATTTCAGTTGAAATCCACGTGGGGTAAGTCGGAGACGGAGGCAGTCACTGAGAAAGGAGATATGGCTGTGAAAGCGGGTTTTAGTAAACACCTTGTCAAACACTAGGAGGGAAATGGAAAGCAAAGAAGGTGAACAAGGCAACAAAGAGATACGGAAATCTTGTCGCAGAGAGGAACAGAACTTCTTCAAGGAGGTAGGCATTTCTTGAAGAGCAGTGGCAGTCAATTAAACACAGAGTTGAAAACAAAGAAAACTGCGGATGCTGGAAATCCAAAACAAAAACAGAATTACCTGGAAAAACTCAGCAGGTCTGGCAGCATCGGCGGAGAAGAAAAGAGTTGACGTTTCGAGTCTTCATGACCCTTCGACAGAACTTGATTTCGAGTCCAGGAAAGAGTTGAAATATAAGCTGGTTTAAGGTGTGTAGGAGGGGGGGTGCGGAGAGAGAGAGAGAGACAGAGGTGCTTGTGTAAACAAACAAGCAGTGATAGAAGCAGATCATCAAAAGATGTCAGTGACAATGGGACAAAAGAACACATAGGTGTTAAAGTTAAAGTTGGTGACATTATCTAAACGAATGTGCTAATTAAGAATGGATGGTAGGACACTCAAGGTACAGCTCATGTGGGGGTGGGGGGAGCATAAAAGATTTTAAAATATTTAAAAATAAGTGGGAAAAGAAAAATCTGTAAAATTTATAGGGAAAAAAAGGGGGGAAAAAAAGGGGTAACAGAAAGGGGGTGGGGATGGGGGAGGGAGCTCACGACCTAAAGTTATTGAATTCAATATTCAGACCGGAAGGCTGTAAGGTGCCTAGTCGGAAGATGAGGTGTTGTTCCTCCAGTTTGCGTTGGGCTTCACTGGAACAATGCAGTAAGCCAAGGACAGACATGTGGGCAAGAGAGGAGGGTGGAGTGTTAAAATGGCAAGCGACAGGGAGGTTTGGGTCATTCTTGCGGACAGACCGCAGGTGTTCTGCAAAGCGGTCGCCCAGTTTACGTTTGGTCTCTCCAATGTAGAGGAGACCACATTGGGAGCAACGAATGCAGTAGACTAAGTTGGGGGAAATGCAAGTGAAATGCTGCTTCACTTGAAAGGAGTGTTTGGGCCCTTGGACGGTGAGGAGAGAGGAAGTGAAGGGGCAGGTGTTACATCTTTTGCGTGGGCATGGGGTGGTGCCATAGGAGGGGGTTGAGGAGTAGGGGGTGATGGAGGAGTGGACCAGGGTGTCCCGGAGGGAGCGATCCCTACGGAATGCCGATAAGGGGGGTGAAGGGAAGATGTGTTTGGTGGTGGCATCATGCTGGAGTTGGCGGAAATGGCGGAGGATGATCCTTTGAATGCGGAGGCTGGTGGGGTGATAAGTGAGGACAAGGGGGACCCTATCATGTTTCTGGGAGGGAGGAGAAGGCGTGAGGGCGGATGCGCGGGAGATGGGCCGGACACGGTTGAGGGCCCTGTCAATGACCGGCGGTGGAAAACCTCGGTTAAGGAAGAAGGAGGACATGTCAGAGGAACCGTTTTTGAAGGTAGCATCATCGGAACAGATGCGACGAAGGCGAAGGAACTGGGAGAATGGGATGGAGTCCTTACAGGAAGCGGGGTGTGAGGAGCTGTAGCCGAGGTAGCTGTGGGAGTCGGTGGGTTTGTAATGGATATTGGTGGACAGTCTATCACCAGAGATTGAGACAGAGAGGTCAAGGAAGGGAAGGGAAGTGTCAGAGATGGACCACGTGAAAATGATGGAGGGGTGGAGATTGGAAGCAAAATTAATAAATTTTTCCAAGTCCCGACGAGAGCATGAAGCGGCACCGAAGTAATCATCGATGTACCGGAGAAAAAGTTGTGGAAGGGGGCCGGGGTAGGACTGCAACAAGGAATGTTCCACATATCCCATAAAGAGACAGGCATAGCTGGGGCCCATGCGGGTACCCATAGCCACACCTTTTATTTGGAGAAAGTGAGAGGAGTTGAAGGAGAAATTGTTCAACGTGAGAACAAGTTCAGCCAGACGGAGGAGAGTAGTGGTGGATGGGGATTGTTCTGGCCTCTGTTCGAGGAAGAAGCTAAGGGCCCTCAGACCATCCTGGTGGGGGATGGAGGTGTAGAGGGATTGGACGTCCATGGTGAAGAGGAAGCGGTTGGAGCCAGGGAACTGGAAATTGTTGATGTGACGTAAGGTGTCAGAGGAATCACGGATGTAGGTGGGAAGGGACTGGACAAGGGGAGAGAGAAGGGAGTCAAGATAACGAGAAATGAGTTCTGTGGGGCAGGAGCAAGCTGAGACGATCGGTCTACCGGGGCAGTTCTGTTTGTGGATTTTAGGTAGGAGATAGAAGCGGGCCGTCCGAGGTTGGGCGACTATCAGGTTGGAAGCTGTGGGAGGGAGATCCCCAGAGGAGATGAGATCAGTGACAGTCCTGGAAACAATGGCTTGATGTTCAGTGGTGGGGTCATGGTCCAGGGAGAGGTAGGAGGAAGTGTCTGCGAGTTGACGCTCAGCCTCCGCGAGGTAGAGGTCAGTGCGCCAGACAACAACAGCACCACCCTTGTCAGCGGGTTTGATGACAATGTCAGGGTTGGACCTGAGAGAATGGAGTGCAGTAAGTTCAGAGAGAGACAGGTTAGAATGGGTGAGAGGAGCAGAGAAATTGAGACGACTAATGTCGCGCCGACAGTTCTCAATGAAAAGATCAAGAGAAGGTAAGAATCCAGAGGGAGGGGTCCAGGTGGAGGGAGAATATTGGAGATGGGTAAAAGGATCCGTTGAACTGGGAGAGGACTCCTGCCCAAAGAAGTGAGCCCGGAGACGAAGACGGCGAAAGAAGAGTTCAGTATCATGCCGAGCCCGAAATTCATTGAGGTGAGGGCGTAAGGGTATGAAACTAAGTCCTTTGCTGAGCACTGAACGTTCAGCATCGGAGAGGGGAAGGTCAGGGGGTATAGTGAATACACGGCTGGGGCTGGGATTGGAAGATGGGGTGGGGACGGAGGGACAGGCTGGGGTGGAGGGTCCTAGATGGGTGTTGGTGTCGATGAGTTGTTGGAGCTTGCGTTCCTTAGCAGTTGAGAGAAAGAGAAAAAGTTTCTTGTTGAGGCGTCGGATGAGCCGAAGGATAAAATGAAACTGGGGGCACGCGCAGCTTTGAAAAAGGGTACGGCGGTGCTGCTGGAGGGAGAGGTCGAGTGTGTTCATATGGCGGCGCATGGCACTGAGTGTGGATTTCAGAATGTGACGGGAACAGCAGTCTGAGAAACGTTTTATGTCCCGGAGATACCGGTAATCCTGGGTGGGTTCGAAAGATGAGGGGTGGAATTTCAGTTGAAATCCACGTGGGGTAAGTCGGAGACGGAGGCAGTCACTGAGAAAGGAGATATGGCTGTGAAAGCGGGTTTTAGTAAACACCTTGTCAAACACTAGGAGGGAAATGGAAAGCAAAGAAGGTGAACAAGGCAACAAAGAGATACGGAAATCTTGTCGCAGAGAGGAACAGAACTTCTTCAAGGAGGTAGGCATTTCTTGAAGAGCAGTGGCAGTCAATTAAACACAGAGTTGAAAACAAAGAAAACTGCGGATGCTGGAAATCCAAAACAAAAACAGAATTACCTGGAAAAACTCAGCAGGTCTGGCAGCATCGGCGGAGAAGAAAAGAGTTGACGTTTCGAGTCTTCATGACCCTTCGACAGAACTTGATTTCGAGTCCAGGAAAGAGTTGAAATATAAGCTGGTTTAAGGTGTGTAGGGGGGGTGGTGCGGAGAGAGAGAGAGAGACAGAGGTGCTTGTGTAGACAAACAAGCAGTGATAGAAGCAGATCATCAAAAGATGTCAGTGACAATGGGACAAAAGAACACATAGGTGTTAAAGTTAAAGTTGGTGACATTATCTAAACGAATGTGCTAATTAAGAATGGATGGTAGGACACTCAAGGTACAGCTCATGTGGGGGTGGGGGGAGCATAAAAGATTTTAAAATATTTAAAAATAAGTGGGAAAAGAAAAATCTGTAAAATTTATAGGGAAAAAAAGGGGGGAAAAAAAGGGGGAAACAGAAAGGGGGTGGGGATGGGGGAGGGAGCTCACGACCTAAAGTTATTGAATTCAATATTCAGACCGGAAGGCTGTAAGGTGCCTAGTCGGAAGATGAGGTGTTGTTCCTCCAGTTTGCGTTGGGCTTCACTGGAACAATGCAGTAAGCCAAGGACAGACATGTGGGCAAGAGAGCAGGGTGGAGTGTTAAAATGGCAAGCGACAGGGAGGTTTGGGTCATTCTTGCGGACAGACCGCAGGTGTTCTGCAAAGCGGTCGCCCAGTTTACGTTTGGTCTCTCCAATGTAGAGGAGACCACATTGGGAGCAATGTTAAAGACTGTTAAAGACGCAATACATCCGAGCACAATTAAGTGTCAGTATCTGTTCTCTGGTAGTTAAATGTTCTCTTCCCCATATTTTCTGTGGTCTGTCTTATTCCCATCAGAATCCATGGTCCCTGTAGTCCTCATAGTATCTCTACGTTCATGTGGACGGCTAAGTGTCGTATCTCTGATTTCTTACACATTCCAACATGAAATGTGGATAAAGCAACTACAATCTCCCCGCGCCTCGCCCCAGTAATGATTCTGATCTTGATGGTTGGATATGCTTCGAAATGGACGCACATACTATCCTCAGGAATTGTTCTTCACTGACCAAGCACCGCTTTACAGCAAACACCTGAGCCCCTAAATATACAAACAGCGGACTGGGGGATTGCGATGGCAAAACACCATCAATTCATCTTCTGCACTTTCCGTTGGCCAATTGGGAAGAGTCCTATCTCTAAAGGGGCCCCAAAAATGACCAACAAAATCATTTTTTAAAAAGTTAGAAAACTGCATAAGGATATTATCTTTATTTATCATTTATAAATCTTCAGCCGATTTCGTTTCCTGCTGTCCTGTTAGCCACGTTGATAAAGGTAGAAGGGATTTTTTTATTCGTTCAATCGCTAAATGCTCTTGTTCAGAAAGCATTTAAGAGTCACTTAGAGGCCAGACAGCAGATGCTCTTTCCTGCAGGAAATAATTAAACCAAATGGGTTTTTACAGCAATTAGCAATGGTTTCATGATCATCATCAGACGCTTAATTAAAGATTTTTATTGAATTCAAATTGCCCAACCTTCCACGGTGGGATGTGAACTTAGGTCCCCAGAGAATTAGATTGGGCCTTATGCAATGTTAACCTGGTCATAATGCTGCTACACCACCACCTCCCATCAGTAGTTAGCTGGTTCTACCAATTTATCTTTAACAGTTATTAGACAGCAGGCCCAGACGTGATCAACTATAATGTCAGTGGATAGCTTCAATATTCGGGGCGCGAAATTAGTTGTAGCAGTGGTACCGAGGTTTAGCTGTGGTTTGCTGAGGCACCTTCTACCATGACCCAGAATTCCATTTGTGAAAGAGGCCTGTGGGAGTATGCCCCGTATTTGCCTGAAAGAGGTGAATCGATGTTACACTGAAGTCACACATCCTGACGACTGAGGTGATGGCAGTATACCGAATGTGGACTAGAAAACGCATTAATACATCATTCGGCAAACAGAAGCTCCAGTTCTGCAAAACTGACATTCCACCACTGTTTCACAATGGGCTTGGTACCTTAATATCATGGAATTTAATTTGGAGGAGTTCTCCAGTCACAAACTATTTGGTGTTATTAAAGCTTGTTTTTGGAGGCCTTGTGGTTGGTTTCTGGATTTCCCAGATGACTGTTCTGCAGCCTGTAAGGAGAGGCAGCAGATCTGATGATGTGTCCACGGGGCCAGCGATGCGTCTGGACCAGCAACGTTACAGCTGAAATGCAGTGTCGGCTATGAAGAGACGAAGCTCTGGCAAATGCAATCTGTTGAATTGGAGCCAGACTCTTTAATGCTCCTTGACAGCGGCAGGAGTTGCCATTGCATTGTATGAACCAATATTAACAATCTCACTCTATCTTCTGACAATACTCAATAGAACCATTTATCAATGATCTGGTGGGCAGGAGTTTGGGGTGTGCATAGCGTGAAATGCAAGCGAGTTTAGTTGACACTTAATGGATTCCAGAGAATAACAGGATGTTGGTGCTGCAGTGTTGCTTTGTAATGCAGTAGGGGCCTACAATTCGGCAATTTGGGCTGATTGGCGAGACGTTCCATTCGTTTTCATTTTGGGCGGATGCTGGATGACACTGACACTGCTCAGGAGCACATTCGTCTTTTGAAACGCAGGTACAGAAAGAATTTGACGAATTTATTAGTCTGGTTGTCTCGTTATTTCCGTAGCATCAATTAATCCATTGTAATTCCCAATAAGATCAGTCGTTATTTTTTTCATGTTCTCCTTTACAAACTAGATTTTTTAAAAACTTATTCAACAGGAAACATTACCCCCATGATATCTTACAATATCTTTAAAAGTTGCACTTTTCTCACGTTATGATGTTGAATGTTAATGAAGCATGTTGACATTGAATGTCACATGACAATCTAGAAGCACACATACAAATTCACCACAGAGACATTTCCTATCCTGCGTGAAAATCATTGCTGCATTACAATCAGTCAGCCTAACATTGCCGCCAGGTGAACGTCCAGTGAGCAGAATCGGGGCAATTTTAATGGTGAATTTGAAGATTTTCGGTTAACAACCGACAGCTAACTTGGATTTGTAATAAGGCAAAATAGACAAACTTGACGGAACTTTTCTCTGAAGTAATAGATGGGATGGTATTCGTGGGTCCCAATGGTTTTGCATCGTGAAACAAGTTAACACAGTGTCCCACAAGTATCGGTGTCAATTGTCATTTGTGATATCTGTTAGTCATATGGACACGGGAACAAAGGGTAAAAATTTAAGCTTTGCCGATAGCACAAGACATGGATCTGGAGAAAACTGTGTGCAGGCTAGTTGACATAATTCAGGAAAGACAGCTGGAATGCCAGGCGCATGAGATATAGAATTTACTGTAAAAAATATGATTTGGAATGCTGTAATTGGAAATAAATCGAGTTGGGAAGCAACATAACCCAACAGGCTAGAACCTTCGGTGATGCCAGTACAGTGATGTATATTCTGGAAGGAGGGCCTTGGGAGTTCTCAACATCTGCTGCAGAATCCATCAAGTCTCATGACATCAGAGAACATCAAATCAAACATGGATAAGGAAAGGTACTGCTATTAGATATCAGACATCCAGAATCCAATTTTCCAGAATTGGGGATGGAGGTGATTTGCCGCTGAGGGTGAGGGTGGGGAGCAGTGTTGGAATCATCGGGTGTGTCCAGGATGGATGCATTTGGATACCAGGAGAGAATTCGGCGTGGTTGTGATGGTTGTCGAGGTGTTAGAGTGATACCCTGGGCTGTACAGGGGGCTGGAAGGCTTATGGGGTAATGAGGGGTCTGCAGGGTGTTTGGGGAATCAGGGGAGATTGTCGATGTCATGCTTGGCTAGTACTCGATGTGTTGGGAGGGTGTTTGGCAGGTTATCAGGAGTATTCGCGAGGTCGGTTGGGTACTAACTGGGTGAGGGTGCAGTCGGGATCTTGTGGATTGTCGATTGTTGGGAGGGCAGCCTGGGGGCGGGAGGGTTGTCAGGGGTTGGGGAAGGTAATGGGGTGTAGTCAGGGTCGGGTTGAGAGGATAGGCGGGGGAGTTTCAGCAGTCGGGGAGGTGGGAGATATAGTTGAGGTTTCCAGTGGGGGGTCGGGGTTCTCATTTCTATAGTGACCCAGGAGTTAGAAGCGATTTTCGTTCTTCTCACTCCTCCTGGGAAACTATTCTGCCGGGACAGGCATAACGAACTGAAGTTTCCCATTTAAATCCACGTGTCGGATGCTTTGGATGGTTCCTGATGTTCTTCAGAAGTTTGAATTTTCCGGTCAATACCCATGCAGCCCTCATATGGGGGCTTCCGGACCGGGGGCGGATGGTGGAGGTTGTGCTTCTCCCACAGCATCTTTGGGGTGCCTCATGGCTGCGGCCCTACGGAGATCAGAATGTATTTTCAACATGTCCCAGATCTGACCAGTGGATGGCCTGACCCCGAGGTACCAGAGAGATGCAATGTTCGATCCCTTGTAAGTCCCCACTTCAGGACTGCCTGGCAACTTCCCCCGGATTTTCCACATCCTTTGGGCAATTAGTACTGCATCTGGAACATTCCAGAACCCTGGGTTAGATTTGGAGGAGTTGGATTGTCCCGGCATACTTAGCAGAATAGGTACCCAGGAAACGTGAGAAGGATTAATACCAGTTCCAGCTCCTGGGTAACCAGAATTAAGATCTGCAACTCTGAAATGGACACCCCAATTACTGTCCAGACAGCCCGAGTGTGCCCCAGGTCCCCGACTACCATCCAAAATCCAATTACCCATACCCTGACTAATACATTGAAACTTCAACTGCCGCCGAGACGACGGGGACAACGCCCATCCCCAAACTAATCCCCCACATTCCCATTACACCCAACCCCCGACTACCCTCCCGAACACCCGAATCTCCCCCTACCCCAGACAACCCTCCAGATAACCCAAACGCTACCCACACTCCCACCCCATGCTGCCTACTCAGCACCAGAACACCCACCCGCTAACCACCCCCCGTCCAATTGTCTAGCCCCCTTCCCCCACTAAAATTCGACAACCTCGAACTCCCTGATATCCCTCGAACTACCCTATTCCCTCACCCCTTTACTTGCCACCCGACTACCTGACCCTGCTGTCTTGCACACTGACCTTCTGTCTGCGCTGTGCCAATCTGGTTTTGGAATCAGTAAAGCTACTGCTAAACGGTAGCTAGAGCTACAGAAATGCTCTGGCTCAGCTTTCCCCGACATTCCTGTATGAGGAAGGAAGACATTACACCCCACTGTTCCCTTGAAACCCTGTTCTGAAGTGCAGGTGAGAAATGTGGAGCTGCGGGGCAGGGAACGTTGAAAATGGCGGAATGGCCATCCAAAGCTGATTACCACTTCCGGGCCATCGTGTTTCATATTCCACAGCTGATGAAAGCTTCCTTCATAAATCTTCAAACCATCAACATGAATATCATTAGTTTTTGCTGAGACGGGATTCCTTGGCAGATCCACCCTGTCTGCCCAGAATCTAACATGCACCCATTCTGTCCTTGAAAGATCTGGGATCAGAGAAATCATTGTCTACCTCTTTCTGGAATGTGCTTTTGGGAGAAGGTCTGGAAAATGATGGTCCAGCTTCATCCTAATCAGCTCCATAAAACAGGACTTTGTTCTCTCCGGGCCGAGATTATAATCCTTTGTTTGTACTTAACAGTTGTATCCTCCAATAATACTTCCAATAACATGCACGCCCTGCAAATACATTGAAACAACGCTCTCACTTAGAAACTGAGTTAATTGAATGATTTTCCAAGCATTTCCATCACAAATTATGAAAGAAGATGAGATTCCCCAACTGATCACATAAGTGATAACACCCAGAGCCTGCAATTAGTAGCCATAAGTACCTGTCGTTAAAATAACCGTTTTGAACTACTAATTTTCCTGCGTTATCCAATAATAGGTCATATGAAATTGATCCAAAACACACTGGCACTGAATCTTTAAAAATACAATGTACTGATACGGACAGCATGTGGAATGTAAAGCAAGAACGGCTCTGTTGTTAGTAACAGACAAAGATTACTGAGAGCCACTAATGTAATAAGAGGCATGCATGAAAATTTAATTCGAAACTAAGCCAAAAGCTTGAGGAAGATACAACAGAATATATGTGCAAAAGATAATGGGACGTCCTGGATTAATATGCATATTAAAACATTTCCTCGGATACATCCATCTAGATTCCACGGGCCACATCTGGATTAAGGACTCTGAGGACAATAACGGGAACATCTGGACCACTGCTTCCACATTCATCGCCCTGTTCTTCTTGAGCATTTTCTATGGCGCTGCCGTCACTCTGGTGATGGTGAGAAGATTCAATCCACTCACACATCAATATGACAGGAGCGGTTTGAAAAATCTCCAAATATTTCACTGATTGAAAACTCCAACATAAATGTTCCAGGTCATTAATATCTGCTGCAATATTTTCTCCCTCTTTTACAGTTTAAGTGATCGGTTGATTTTCGGACCTCCTTGGCTGTTCCTCAGTTGTTTATTGAGATCTCTGTATTGTGACTTTAAAATATGTTCTCCTGGTGACGCTAACAGTGAAATGTCTTCATTTTATAATTCTGAATCTGTAATTGAGACATTCGTGGACAGTATTTCCGCCTTTCTGTCTGAAATGCGCGAGATAATTATTATTTTAAAATAACTGTAACTTATAATTTCACTATAGCTTGAATTGCATTTGTAAATATGTCTTTTCTTTCGCTGTTGTCCGCTTCCCTTTATGCCAAATTTCTGTTTTCTCTTTCTGGCCTATGTTACACTTCTACTTACAGTTGGCAGCTCAGAGCATATGGGGTTGTCTCAATGTGACACTCAAACGATAAATTCACTTTTGTGACCTTTAAATGAACCATTTCTACAAAACATGCTCTGAAATTGTTAATAAATCTTGAATGATAATTGCACCAAGTATGACTTTGCTGAATTCATTTCTCCTCGCTTCATCGATATGGCTGCATTTTCCCTATTCCACGTTTTCCTCCTTTCCCGAGTGGTATTTATCACGATTCCTGTCTGCAAAGTGTTTGAACTCGAGGCCCTTCAGTCAAAGAGCGATTCACCACACAACGCCCCACCCGTGTAAAGAAATGTTTACCCCTTCCCTTTTATGGTAAAAACCAGAAGCAGAATGATGGAACGGCGAAGAGCAACTCAGTGACGTCTCTGATCTGTCACAGTCAGCGTCGGGTCGTTCTAAATAATAAAGGCACTCTTCCTCAGAGGTTAATGCAGCACAATGTTTGAGGAAGAATACGTTCTTTACATATCACATAAAATATTCCCAGGCCTCTACAGCACTGGTTAGGTGCGGAGTAAAGTGCCTCCCCACGCCACCGCCCACCCCCCTCCCCCCCCACCCCACCCCCGCACTGTCCGGCTAAACACTTACAAAGCAGAGCAGTTGCAGAACCGATATATAACACTGATATTGCCGTTGGCACAACCATAGGCTAATTCTTAGAGGCCGGGAAATATATGGCACATAAACAACATCGAGACAAAATCTTGTCGGCCCTCTTATGCTGAACCGGGCAAAAAACATGAGAACGATTCCGAGAGATTGGGACCAATGCAGATCTGATATAGACATACTATTGAACAGAAATTCTACAAGCTTTCGCTAGAATTTGTATTCCCTCAGGCTTGAGAGGGAGCAGAACCCGTTGGACATTGGGGCCTCGATGACACAAAAAGGAAATCAGCCTAAACGAAGTGATGTGGTCCAAAACCGGGGCCTCTCTAATACACAAACCCTAATGCCTTCTCTGGCACTTTTAGTTTCTTTGATCTGGGAGCTGCATGACTGCTTGAACCCCTTATGAAGACAACTGCAGATAGTACGTCCACACCATGAAAAGCTGCCTATTCTTTAAGGATTTCACACTGGCAGATCTGGCCTCTTTATGCAGACATGGACTATCCAGTGAATTGTAATTATTGTTTACCCACTACACAAATCCATGCTTCCCCACATCAACTATTATTACTGAAACTAAAAGAAAACACGAGTTACCAGATTGGCTAGTCACAACACTTGATATCATGCGAATTGTCAAAACTAGCATGAATTACGTCTTGATTGAAAGAATAAAACGAGGGCTGAGAGTTAAAATTTCGCATCAGGTTTTGGAAAATTCACGTGTCCACTGGTCGAGAACAGCTATAGAGGCGGAGATTAGAAGTGAAGGAAAGGGGTGAGATGGGCTGTGCTAATGCACAATGCACAAAAATTTAACTGACTAAAGATGGTGGTGTAAGGCTGAATATGGGTTGCAATGGGACAGATGTTTCTGCTTGCTGTTTACACAGATACACACATTACTCCTGATCAACCAATCACAACTGACCTTCGAAAACAGCACTCCAGTCCGGAGTTGTTTCTTCACTGCAACAAATGGTGCAACTCCGCCAGGTTTACAACTCGTTTTGTGTTGCAAAGTGGAGAGTGCCTAATTTCCAAATGAGAATACAAATATTACAACTTTGATTTTAAACATTGAATCATGGAACAGATACTGAGTATAGTTGTTTGAATTTGCATGGTATTACTAATGATTGAGTAAAAGTTGTTATACATTTGGATATTTGCTGCACATTGACTCTAACATCCTGAAATTCATTTCAAGCTGAGGCACCAGGCGGAAACCAACAGTTGTCCTGCTGTAATAACTGGCATGGCGCCTGAGTCTAAATATTAAAACCTTCCAAGCATTCTGGTAGATCAGTGCTGGCCTGCTTCTAGACCAATGTTTATCATTTCTAATGTTCTGTTCCCAGAACTATACAAGTATTCCAGCATGTAATCTAACCAGGGATTTGTATAGCTGTAGAAAAGCTTTTCTCCTTTTCTGTTACAGCCTCAGTTCACGGTACAGTAAATAGACTTACATTGTGCATATCCATTCAGAGTAACGAAAACCATCTTGATCAGAAAAAAACGACTTTTGGCTCTTTGGTATGAATTCAATTGCATGCTTAAACACTGCATATGTCAAAAACTGTTTAAGAATCACAAGCCCAACTCTTCGTGTCTTTCCATCAGGAAAGTTTGTTTATTCAGGCAATCTGTGCGAGCACGCCGCAGAAAATCCTTCAAAATTGGTCAATTACTTGCAAGAAGATATGGAGCCCAACACATGTGGTCATTCAACGTATTTGACCAAAGCATCATTTACTCCATCAATGTTAGAGTCGGATATCAATACTTCGTCACAATTAGGCACAATATCAGTTAAAAAGTCAAAGGGTAAAGTGATGCTTCTGTAACAGTTTTTTTATTCATTCATGGATGTGGGTGTCCCAGGTTCAGTCAGCATTTAATGCCCACCCGTAATTGCCCTTGAGAACATGGTGTTACTGAGCTTCTTTCTTGAACTGCTGTGATCCATGTAGTGTAGGTACACCTATGTTCTGTTAGGGAGGGAGTTCCAGGATATTGACCCAGAGACATTGAAGGAACAGCGACATATTTCCAAGTCAGTATGATGAGTGACTTGGAGGGGAAATTCCAGTTGTTGGAGTTCCCATATATCTGCTGCCCTTGTCATTCAAGAAGGTAGTGGCCGTAAGTTTGGAAGGTGCTGTCTAAGGTGAATTCCTGCAGTGCATCTTGTAGATGGCAAATAGTGCTGCCACTGTGCACCGGTGGTGGAGGGAGTGAATATTTGTGGATGGGGGGGTCAATCCCGCGGGTTGCTTTGTCCTGGATGGTGTCAAGCTTCGTGAGTGTTGTTGGAGCAGCACTCATCCAGGCAAGTGGGAAGTATTTAATTACACTCTTGACTTGCACCAAGAGCAAGTGGGCCACCTGGTGGGCAGGCTTTGGGGAATCAGGAGCTGAGTTAATCGACGCAGGATACCTAGCCTCTTACCTGCTCTTGTAGCCACAGTGTTTAGATGGCTAGCCCAGTTCAATTTCTAGTCAATGGATGTGTCAGGGGAAGAGTAGATCAGGATTCGAAAAGCCGGCGTGAGGTAGGATGCTTTGAACTGACAGAATGTGTAAGGTGTTGTGAACAGTTGACGTAGTGTAACTTGTGTCAGGAGTAGGTTTCGTTGGCAGTTGAGGAATGGTCGGGCTTGTAGTCTAGTTCAAGTGGGGCAGGATTGTTCGGGCGTGAAATGGTCGGGCGGGTTGGCTGGTTCAGGCTGTCTGTTAGGTCGGGGAGGTAGAGTGGGTAGTATAGGTCCAGTGGGTTAGAATAGTCCAGACTGTAGGATAGGTTGGAGGCAGGATGGGTTGAGGGGGGGTAGGTTGGGCTAGGAGAATTGGATGATTCAGGGTAGGATACTTGGAGTGTGTATGATGGGTTGGAGGTAGGACGGGGCGAGTGGGGTTGGGTGTGCCAGTCTGGATGGTTGGATCAGGGGTAGAATGGTGGAGCATGGTAGGATGATTCAGTGATGTAATCTGTGGCTGGCTGGTTGGATGAGTTGAGTGGGGCAGCATGGGTCAGGGGCATAGGATGGTCCCGGGTTTAGGGTAGGTGGAATGGGATAGGGAGGATCGGGTGGTAGCATCGTTCAGGGGAATAGGATACGTTGGGATTAGGATAGGTGGAGTGGGTAGGATGGGTCGGAGGGTGTAGAATTAGTCCAGGGGTATTTTGTGTCTGCGGGTGTCAGTCGAGGCGTGGGTGAGACGATTTGTGGAGGGAGGAATAATAGGGTGGTGTTTTTTTAGTCGGGTTACTCACGGGGTTGGGGTTGTAGTCCGGGGTAGGAAGATAGTCGGGCTGTCAGGAGGATAATCAGGGCAACCGAGTGAGGAATGGTGGAGGGGAATATTGGGGGTCAAGTGGGGAATCGGGAAGTAGGAAATTATTTCAAATCCCCTAACTTTTCCTGGATACCTATTCTGCTAAGAGTGGTGGAGCTACGTATGTTCTGCAATTTAAATTTGATTTCCAGATGATTCCAAGGCATCCAGGATAATTTCCCATCGGAAGTTTGAAGTTCCTGTGCAATATCTTTGTAATATTTACATGAGAAATTCCTGTGGGGACCCCGGGTGCATCTTCTGGGGCACTAACCATGCACAACCCCTCCCACCCCCACGTACCGAATTCGGAAGTTCGGTGCGAATGACAATGGTTCCCTGAATATAGTCTGCTCTGCCCCTAAATACAATGCTCTCTGCCCTGTAAATGGAATGATCTCTGTCCCCTAATACAATTTTCACTGTCCCCTAAAACAATGACCACTGTACCATAACCATAATGATCACTGGCTGCTAAATACAATCTTTGAATGTCCCCTAACTACAATGATCATCTTCTCCTAAGTTCAATCATTAATGTCCCCTGAATGCAATCTTCACTGTCCCCTAAAAATAATGTTGATTCACCCATAAATTGAACAATGCGCTCTCTGCAGGGAACATTTGTCAGAGCTCCGCAAGGGATTATTTAGAAGTTTACTAGAAAAGCATCATATTACCGCTGCTTTAAATGTTATTTATAGATAATTATTTTAAAATAGACTCTGCACAGTCACAGGCCCCTGTGTATTGTACCCAGTTCGGTGAGTATGTTTTTGTCAAGGAGCTGGTGATGCGATTGATAACTTCCAGCGTTTTTTCTTTTTGTTTCTTTATGAGATTTTCAGATTTATTTCCATGTTACATAGTTGCCTTTGAATTACTTTCATCTTTTTCAGCTTGTGATTACTGGCTCTAATGGCTTAATTACAGTATCACTTTTTACAACCAACGCTTTGTTCAAATAACTTAAGTGTAAAAATTACAGTAATCAGGGATACAAGCACATCATTAAACCTAGATGAGATACGGACCAAGGTGTGGCTTAAAACAGAGCAATTCTATTTCATTGATTTATTAACCTCTGTTTGCTTTTCTACATATAATTTCCAATCCCTGTTTTGTAGACTCTGGCCGATCATAGAAAACACACTAATTTAAATCATGAAGTCTTCTTAATTTCACAAAGTTCAAATGAACATGTAATTAAGAAAATACTTTGAAATGGAAGTCGATCTGTAAGTTTACTAAGCTAGATATCGGGCATTGTTGTTTACGTGTCGTCTCAGAGGTGAAACTTAATTGTTACATGTAACTGCTAACCAGACCTCCACTTTAATAGCAATTTCTCAAAATGCACAAATCCAACCAAGAGGATAATTACTTTTTATTTTAAGTTTCAGCTTCTTGTTCCATCGCTAGAACTCTCGTTTTTTAAAATTTTTTTAAGTATTTGTAAAAAAGTGTGACACATGTTTTGTGATGGGTGTCCTGCAACATAAGTGCATCGGTTCCAAGACTAATAGCAAATATGCAAACGGAAATGGTAGGTTGTTTGATAGTGACAGAGAAACTAACCAATCAATATGGACATTCATTTTGAGTGGAAAGGTTCGTCTCTTTTAAAGATAACAAGTTTATTTAATGTCAGGAGATCTAATTGTTCTAAATAAACATCAAAGAGGTATTTGAACTTAATCATTATTTAATTGTCATTGGGCCAGTTTGGTGCAGGTCACTTTCTAGTTGTGGACAAAAACGCCCAACACTTTAAGATTTTTTTTTTCGCGGTATGGCCGAACCTAACTCTGAATGGTGATAGAAACCTGGAATATTGGCTGAACGGTACAATTCAAAATATGATTATGTCAGCCTGTTGCCTGAATGCTCTCTGGGGCAGATCTCATGCATCCACATGTGTGTGAAGAAGACTTTACAGGATCGACAGAGCTGACTGTCTTTTTGTTGTTTCTGGTGCTTAGCTCGATGCCGGGTGTTCCATCGGTTCTATTTTCAAACATTTTCTCCCGCTTGCTAGGCCAGTTAAGGGGGAAGTTGTCACTCCACTGCATCTCCCTGGGCGTAGCGTCACATAGAGGCCAAACTTGGGGAAGACAACTGAATTCCTTCATGAAAGTAAATGAATGAAACGGATTGTGCTAATTCATGAGAATTCTGTAGTTTCATGGTCATCATTCATAATTGCTCTTTTTTAATTTTCAGCTTACTTTCGTGAACTGTATTTATGTTCATCAGTTGACGTGGTGGGATATAGATTTTCGTCCCTGAATCACGAACCTTGCCTTCAGATTTACTAGTCCATGAACCTGAGCACTATTCCAACATACATCAAGGCAATTGTCTACCAACGAGATATAGAGACTAGGGTTCAATTGAAAATATCAAAACTGAGATTGATAGGATTTGGTACCATCTGCTTTAAACTAAGGTGTCCAAATGGAGACATTCTGCATATTAGCAATGCACTAATTGAAGGACAGGGAAGATTCCCGGACCAGAATATCCTTCTCCTTTTGCTATGGGTCAACAACTTCGGGATAGGATCCAAAATTGCACTGGTAAATGCATAACTGAAACAAGAAACCAGCTATAGTCAGCAATTTCTGCAAAGCAGCGAGAAGGGAACAAGGAGGCATAGAACAGCACCAAGCAGATTGGAAAAATGGTCGCCAGTATAGTAAGTATGACTATATTTCAATAGTGTGACAGCAAAAAGAATGTGATGCACACTGGACAGAGAGTGGTCCAATGCAATGGATGTGGACAACGTTTTAACTAGTTAGCACAGCATGAATAAATAAACGCATCGCACCATTCACAGTGGGGAGAGGTCTTGCACGTTTTCAATGACTGGACGAAGTTTCAACAAATCATCCAACGTCAGTAGCACAAGGATGCGGTATACTGCGAAACAGTGCAAATGAGGGCACTGCAGGACGGGACTCGCTTCCTCAGCCTGCCTGCAAATTAATCGATATATTCCCACTGAGAAGAAGTCGTTCACATGCTGCATGGATTAGGGAAGATGTTAACAGTTGTTTCTTCATCTCACAGTCCGTTATGTTCAAGAGGTAGACGTAGGAAAAACCTTTCAAATGATATGTAGTTGGCAAGTGACTCAGTCGTGCATTTCAATTGCTGACAGATGAGTGAAATTTCAAGTAGTAGCAGAGTTTCAATTGTGTTCTTACTAATGATGTTAATCACATCTGGGGTTATTTAATAATCTGGACAAAGGGCATATAAAGCGAAGGCTAATGCATCAGTTTCCACCTCGACATTGAAAGACCTTTTGAGGTATAACAAATAATTACTTCCTTACGATCGTCCGCTGGCAACAGTCACAAATATTGAGACCTGTGCCGCATTTTGCATTTGGGGAGCAGGAGAACTGCCATACCCTAAGCGCATGTGCAGTACTCACCCGAGATTGGGATAATGATCTGTTGCAATGAGTAGCCAATAACTTCTCTGGCGTGAGATTTTGTGGCTATCAGGATGGCAAGAAATGTGTTTGTGCATGGTCAGTGGGGAGCGGCAGTGCTGTAAAGTGTGGCGAGTCATTCAAAAGCTCATTGGCTTTGGCAGAACCAAAAAATCTCGCCGCCGAGAGGGGCCATAAAATTCTGAATTTGCCATTACATTTGATGAGTGAATTTTAATAATTCTGTTGTTCACGATTGATGCCCGTTGAAAATAAGACACTGTAGTTAGACTCGATTTATGCTGTTTGATAATACTGGAAATGTCATCGTAATTGTCCGGTTGAAAGTGTAGAAGGCGAATTACTGTTGTTCATTTTTTCCTGCCCCTTATTCCTATGTTTAATGACAAGGGTTAGCGAGTGTGAAGCGGTGACTCGTGAGTTGAGAACAATGCATGGGAGAAGCATTTGTTACCGTTTCAGAACGCCTTTTACCTGTAAGGTATAAACCACACAAAGCAATAACATTGAGTTTCCTACCTTAAATTGTTAAATTTTGGTATCCAATATCAGATCTAAGCCGGACTCTCTGTCTCCCACATGGATTTCCAAGGCCCTGGGGGCTGGTAGGGATGTACCAGGCCCCTGCTCGCACGAGGAAGACAACTAAAAACTAATAGGGAGCAGGCAACGTTCTTTATACATTGTTAAATTCACACGGAGGAAAAGGGACTCAAAGAAAATGACGCTGCTTCCGGGAGACAAAACTTTTGTGTGAGATAAACAAAAGCAGCAATGGATGGAACACTCATTATGACTCATGTTGAATTTTATTTTTATCATCTTTTAAATAATTTAACAAGCAGATTCAATGGGAATTTCACACCATTCTTTAACTCTTCTCTGAACTTACTCTGGGTCCCTGCATAAATAAACGGATTGATGCAAGAACTCAGGAGCTGAAGCATACGTGCGCTTTCCTCCATAAGAAAATTTGATTCATTGAAATTGGTAGAGTCTGCATAGCTAAGATTCGCAATTCGGACATAGAGGAAGTTTATAAGTCTTAACAAATGTAACAGGATGAAACTGCCCGAGATACAGAAGAGCAAAACCATGGACTTCCTTCTTTTCTGCATCTCTGGGTCACTTTGATTCTCTCCATTGCTCTGGATCCGGAGTCTCCTGCGGGCTCGACTGGCCGCTACAATGTGTCTGATGGTCAGAGCATTGAGCAGTAAAATAAGGAAGAAGGAGAGGCAAAGGGTTAAAACGGCGATTATGCTTTCATAAGCGACCCATTCAGGTGCCGTGTAAAATATTGATTTTGAATTGCATTGCCAGGGTATATTGTCAATGATAAAGGCAGGCTCACACATAAAATACAAGGGAATGCTTTTAACACAGTTAAGTACAGAGACAGTTGCTATCACCGCAGCCGCCATTTTCTCAGTGCAATATTTAATTTTCAGCTTCTGGCAGCAAATGGCTACAAATCGGTCAAAGGTGAAAGCCACTGTTACCCAGACAGAAGAATCGATGACTCCATAATTTAGCACAAGTCTGAGGCTGAAGACCGGAGTGATGGCCAGGAGACTGAACGGGAAATAAATACCTATAATCCGGTTTAATATCACAACTGTGATCCCGACAAGAAGATCCGTCACGGCCATGGACATCAAGTAGTAAGTGATACATTTGGAGAGACCGCATCTTCCTCGAGTCAGTATCACAATCACGACCAGATTAGCTGTGACAGCGAAACGCAGCCACCGAATAGCCAATTTTGGGAAAGAAATTTAGAACATAAAATGTTGGAAATTCTCAGTCAGGCAGCAGTTGAAAAGAGAGGAACAAGTTAGCATGTCAGAAAGATGATCTGGAGGAAAATATCCTAAAACACAGCAATCTGTTCTGTACTATCAGCAACACTAAGGGCTAACTCAAGGTGAACATTGAACGTCCTGCATTGTGACTCTGAAATACAGTCAATGTTGTTCTCATTCAACGTTTAGAGACGGGAAAATGTAACAATACTCTGAAACATTGGAAAATCGAAGGTTAACAAATACATTATAGAGCTTGAAAAAAGTTCAGCAAAAAAAAAGCTACTACTTAACTGAAAAGAAGATGAAGGGGATGTGATGCATCTGAGTTGTAACAATTCGAAGTTAAAGGAACAAGGCTTCACAGCCACGAGTAAAACTAATCATGCTTACTATGGCTCAGTTTACAGCAATCTCACTTTTGAGTCAAAAGGTTTAGCGTTCAAGCCCAACTGTTGGACTTCAGCAACGTTGCACTGCCGGATATGCTATATTTCAGCTAAAACAAAAGACTGAGGACCGGTCGTGAATACAAAATCTTACTTAAGAAATAGCTGTTATTCACATTCCAGCGCAAGGAGCAATATATGCACATGGCAAAGTGAGGTAATTCAACAGCTGTGTCAATAACACCATAGAGCTACATTTGCAGCGTGATAAATCAGCCATGGTGACAGTGTCAATAATACAATTGATTTACATTGCACTGTGATATTAGTGTGCTAAATACTTCGCCCACATTAATAATGACAATAACAACATCTAATTACGTTTAGACTGAGAGGCGGCACTGCTAAGTTGGCAGAAAAGTTTTATTTAAAGAGATGAAACGGCATTGACGAAGCAAACATAGTAATCCCTGAAATGGAAGTAAGTATAGTGGCAATGGGAAGAAACTGTTCTCGTGAAGGGGAGAAATTGTAGCCTTAAAGTGGAGAAAAGAGACCAGTAATGACCAGTAATATTGCAAGGAAAGGGAAGGTTTAATCTCATTTAAAAGAAGAATGCACCAAACGTTGGAGATAAGGCTACTGCAAAAAAGGGAAAACATTATAAAAAAACAAATTATCCTGTTAATGGGGTGAATCATAGAGAAGCAGTACAGCTAAATTAAAGAAGTGATAGAGTGAAAAATCATTCTGGTAACTGGTAACTAACCCTAATACTTTACCTGGAATACCGATAGCTGCAAGAACAGGATAGTAAATGGCGAACACCAGACCTTTTGGTATCCCATGCATTTCTCTCATAAGCTCCAAGTGGGCTCTGTGCTACACCGAAAGACTGTTAGATTTATACATGATGTCAGACTCTAGGGAGACAATGAGAAGGTTTGGCTTTTTACATTAATTACACTAACTGAAAAAAAACATTTTAGTGCAGCTGCTGCCACGCTCGTGTTTATATTTTTGATGGAATGGAATCTGTTTTCAAGGACATTGGCGCGACAGGAGAGTACGGTCCAAGTTGCATTTTTTCCTAAAATTTAAATAACAAGCCAAATAAGCCATTGTAATTGTGAAAGTGAGCACTATGCACGAACATCCATGGCTTTAAACCCCGCAAGAAAACATTACAAAGTTCTCACTCTTGATCATTTTTCAGCCCGTGTGTACATGGATCACGTGTAATGTGGGTCCCTTTTCCTTCTGGAATGAGGAACCAATCAGTAGCCATCCATCATCAGCCTCTCTGCCTGCTTGGACGTCAACTCACGACGAAAAGTTTCTCAATTAACTCTGTAAATGAAACACCAATGCTATGGGTATTGGCTTGTGTCCTATTTCTGTTTGGCTTTTGGATGGATTTGTAGCAGAATTATTGATCCAGTCCCACTCAAGCACCTCCATCACACTTTTGCCTGATATATTCATGACCAGATCAGTATTGATCTCGTTCAACCCCCGAACTGGAAAATGAGGTTACGTTTGCTTTGGAATGTAACCCTCCCCATGCCCTTACTTGCTCCATGTTTGAAATTTATATTTTCTTCTGCCACTTTGATGTGGACACATCGGGCAATTGGCTATGGCCCAATATTCAACAGAAGCTCACCAACAACCAGCTATCTTGAATACACATCCATGCACATCGTTTACTGGAAAGGAACTTTTCCGTTCTCTCAGAATCTCAGTTTCTGCAGAATATGTTCGATTATCCCTTCTAGCTCTCTCCAATAGAGCTTCCAATTACTTCAGCCGAGTATTTCCAGCGCACCGTGGTTGACAGAACCCAGCGCCATGCATGTAACATGTCTCATACTTCTGCTTTCACACCTTCTCCCCCTCCAGGATCCACAATAGGCTTCTCCTTGCCCTTGCCTACCATTCCACACATCTCTTGTATCATTTGTTCCACCTCTGCATTTTCAAACTCATCGGCATGTTGTCACTGCCCAATATGCCCAACTCACTTCTACTCTATAACATTGAGAATGGGTCTTTGCTCCACTCCGCACTTGCCTCCTCCAAAATCAATCCAACCCTTCCTTTTCCGAAGAACCTTCCCATGCACGCAATGAACATGCAACGCCAGCCTCTGCCTCCCTGCCCTTCTCTCTGTCCTACGTCCCAAACAATGCTTCTAAATGAAAAATCGATTTGTTTGAACTTCTGTCCATTGAGTATACCCTGTTCACTGCTCAATATGCAGCCTGCTCTACATTCTGGAGGTTAAATGTAGATTGGTGATAATTTCTCAGGTACATCCATTCGGTCCACAAGTGTGATCTTCTGGTCACTTGTCAACCTACTTATCTGTTCCGCTCTCACTTTGACATGACTGTCATTGAACCCTCCGACTGCTCCAAGGAAATGGAACCTGTGCTTCAGGAGTAAAATCTCATATTTCCTTAAGGCACTTTCTAGGCTATTGGATTTTCCATAAATTTCAACAATCGTGATCACACCCACTGCATTTTTCTTCCTTCTTTGCTCTTTGTTATTGCGTTGGGAAAACATTTCTTGATTTTGATTCTGTTATAAACAGTTTGCCATGTTTTAGACATTCCTCTTCTGCTTTTCCTTGTTCCACTTTGACTTCGACCATCACTGCTTTTGTCATTTGATTTCTCCTGTTTTCCCATTTACCAGAAGCATCTCCTTTTGAACCTTTTTCCCCCAAATCCGTTTTTTGCCTCTACACTTGCATTAAAACTGTTCCATCTGTAACTTTTGACTGATCTGATGAAAGGTCACATGCTGCCGGATATCTTGAGTATTTCCATCGTTTCCTGTTTAATTCCATTCAGGGTGTTTACATTCAGTGTAGAAATGTGCAGCTCGGCATGGTTATATTCACAGTGCACACGCCTGGTTTGGCACGGTTACTTCCATTGTGGACTAGTTCAATTCAGTTAGTGTAGCCATGTCAATCCTGGCAATAACGAAAGTGCACAGGTGTGTGAATTTACATTTTGTGTGGCAAGATCCAGTTCAGGACGTGTGTGCTTGGTGCTTTCAGTTTAAGCTCAGTCCACTCACATTCAGAGAAGACAACCTCCTGCTGAGCATGATTAAATTAATGATGGAGCGCTCCAAATCAACATGGTTATATACCATGTAGAAAGTCCTGTTCAGCTCGTTAGCAATCACTGTTTAGTGGAAAACCAGTTTAGGAGATTATCACGCTGGTGTGACTGTCCAGTTCAGTAACTCTTTCGAGTACAAACCCATTTCCATCTGTTTCAGATGAAGTTACATTGTTTCATAGTTTGCCATTGTGAGATTTGAAAAGGAAATTGCATTCACTGCATTCAGGTTAAATTGTGCACAGCTGCACTCAGTACGAACATGCCAATTTCTATCCTGTTACACTGATGTACATGGACGACTTTTTGCCCGATTATTATCAACTTTATCCGGTGGAAGACAACTACGTACAATGTGCACAGCCCCGGCTGTGAACACTTTCTTTCTTGCAGTGAAAAATTTCACTTCAGCGTGATTACATTCCATATAGAATAATCAATTTCATTACTGCTGTATTCGATGGAGACAGGACTGGTCGAGCATGGTTACGTTTCGTGTAGATTTATGAAAGTCTGCTCGGTGTTAATAAATGTGTACATGGACATTTGCATTCAGACTGGACTGGTTTAGTTCTGCATTCTTACTTTTAATTTGACCTTCTGTGGTTCACTGTGGTGGACAGTCCCAATGGATCACTGTGAACCTTTTAATTTCCCAGCAGCTATGCTTCGTGTGCAGATGTCTTGATCAGTGAGGTTACATTCAATTTGCGTAATTGCAGTTCTGTAGCATGATTTTCAGTGCAGACGGATCTCGGCCGGAGAGATTTTATTCATTGTGATTTTCCACGACAAAATCCAGGTCTATTGTTAATGATAAAGGAAGGTTCATAGGCAAAGTACCAGGGGATGAGGAGGTTCTGGAGACTTTGGAATTGTCTTCTCCAGAAAACAAGAAACGGCAGGGGCACTAAATATATTCAAGGCATAGTTAGACAAATTATTGATCGACAAGAGAACCAATGGTTACTCAGTCTGACAGGAAAATGGAGTTAAGGCCAGGATTACATTAGTCATGAACTCCGATGGGTTTCACACAGTGTTGACAACAAAATGCATCTTAGGAGAATTGAATGGAGCAGTTAACAGCAGCAACAGAGTTAAAAGTGCTCTTCATAACAGTTAATCGATTGCAACTATTTGATAAATTTACGAATAAACATGTGGAGGGTAAACAAAAATATGGAAAAATACATACCACTATCATTTACAGTTTCACGCCAATTAGAAAATATGCTGATCTGTAATGGTTAAGCTCAAATCGCCACAAAAAAACACCCTCCCACAAATTATATTCCTTCTCCCACAGTTTGCTCTTTCAGTTATCCAACAACAATCCTTCGCAATGTCCTCTTCTTATCTAAAATATTTACTGTATCACTGGCTTATTTTTGGCAGCACTTTGGATACAAAACTTACTGTTGCTTCATTTTGAACCTTCTAAATGCTGTGAAAAGTTGAGACCCAAATACAAATCTTGCGAATCAGCTGTCACCCCCTGTCAATTGAACTGTATTCACATTACCGATCAACAAATTAAATGAGCTTTGTACATATCACAGCCATCGCGCGTTAAATTTATGTCGATATCAATTTAAATTAACATCTAGGCATGTAAAATAAATGACCTGTTTAACTAAGAAATTCTGGTTTTAATGACATTACTGAAGTAACAATTAAACTACATTGTGCAGCATTTGTATCATTTCCAAAACGTCCGTCAACACAAGACACAGAAATCGCGGACATACATAAAACAATCTTGAATGTTTTGCTGTTGGAGGACAGCCAAACATCCGGAGAAGCTAAACAGTAAACATCTGACCCTCAAGGCTTCACAGTTGAACAAAGATTGAAAGGACTTAATTCCGGAAAAAGAAACGTAGAATTCAGATTCAGAATGTCTCCGTTTCGTATTTTGAGTGGCTCAGAAAACTGACTGGAAAATAAACAGCCGTAAACCGGCTTAATATCAGTGTAATGATAATAACATGGAGATCTGTCACCGCCATGGACTCTGCGTATCTGCAAAGACCACATCTTCCTCTGGAACGGATCACGATAGTCAGCTAGTTAGCTGTAAGGGAGAGAGCGAGAGAGAGAGAGAGAGAGAAAGGAGAGAGAAGGGAAAAATTAGTTTTGGAACTCCAAGCTACAACATCCGTTTGGCGGGAGAATGGTATGGCACACGGACCATCAATACTTCATTCAACGCTGGAACTGATTAATTTGCCAATGTATTAATGCTAGTCCATTTTTTGATTTATATTGTCCCAAATAGAGTGGAAGTCGGAATATAAAATGACACAAAACACTTACTTTCCGTTTCATGTAAATTTTATGTAATCTAGAAATAGAGGGATTTGATCTTCACTAACATATTAAATTGACATAAGGACAACCTGAAAATGGCATTAAAATACAGGTCAAAGCTCAATACATTTATTCATTTATAAATACAGTAAATAATAACGTTATGAAACGTTAAACCGCTATAATAATGAAACCAATCGAATCACAGGAAATAAGTTATGGGTAATAAGTGATTCCTATTAAATATCAGAAGGAACCAAGGTACGATGAAAAAGAAAAATTGAGCGAACACCATTGATTCAATTTGGGCTTTGCCTTTGTGGAAACTAGTCAAAGCGCATCAAAGGCTTTTTTGCAGTTCAGTGATTGCTGTAGTGGCAGATTAGGTCTCGCAGCAGTAGTGAGGATTTTCAACTGATATAGCAGAAAGACCTCGGTCTAGAGCCTCGAAAGAAGGACGACAGAGTAGAATTCCTCAGCGGCATGGAGCTGGGCTACAGACACGCGATCGGAAGTAGGGAACAAACACAGGGCTTTCCGAACGAACACTGAGATTTCAAAATTTAGCTCCGCTAAATAATGTGGCTACGAGTATAATGAATTCCGGCTCCGAAGGGTATCACACAGCCTTGAAAACAAAGTGCACTTCTAAGGAGAATTGAATGCGGCTGTTAACCGCAGCAACGGAGTTAAAAATGGTGGTCATCACAGGTCATCGACTGCAATGATTGCTGTTAAAGTTACGCATTGCAAATCGAACACCAATAAACATGTGGCGGGTAAACAAAAACATGGAAAATACTTACCACTATCATTTATAGTTTCACGCTAATTAGAAAATATGGTGACGTGCAATGGTTAAACATAAAGCGCCAGAGAAAAACAGCCTTCCCCAAATGGTATTCTTTCTCCCACAGTTTGCTCATTCAGTTATCCAACAACAACCCTTCGCAATGTCCTGTCCTTCTGTAAACTATTTACTGTACCACATGGCTTATTTTCGGCAGCAATTTGGATTCGAAACTTTCTGTTGCTTCATTTTGATCCTTCTAAATGCGGTGAAAAGCTGAGGCCCACATACAAATCCTGCGAATCGGCTGTCACTCCCTGACAATTCAACTGTAATTGCATGATCCATCAACAAATTAGATGAGCTTTGTACACACCGCAGCCATCGTGAGTTAAATTTACATCGATATCAATGTGAATTAACAACTAAGCATGTAAAATAAATGACCCATTTAATGAAGAAATTGAGGAGTAAATTACAATTTGAATTAACAGTTTAACTATATTATGCAGCATCTGTATCATTGCCAATAATCCTGTCAACGCAAGAAACAGAACGCCTGGGAACTCATAAATCAATCTTAAATGTCTTGCCATTGGAGCACAGCCAAAAACCCGTAGAAGCTATATAGTAAACATCTGACCCTCAAGGATTCACAGTTTAGCAAATGTTGATAAGAACTAATTCTGGAGAAAAATATAGAATACAACGAACAATGCTAGATAGTACAGTAAGCTACAGAGACAAGACGCATGCCCCTGTGAAAGCCATTACCCAGACACAAAACTGCAGAGACATAGCTCAGCCATCTGTAGGATAAAAAGGGTTGAGTTATGAGAGAATTCCATTTAAAAGTTAAGAAAAATGTACACTTTACGGTGAAGAAATTATACTAGATTTTAAGAATAACTTCTTCAAATCATTATTTGTTTGAATATCCAGATTGTTCAATAAAGTGGATTTATAATCTTATGCTTTCTTACATAGCATTGCTAGGTTATATTCGGTGATATAGTATTGATATACATATGAGTTGTAGCCTCATACTGAATTCCTCACAAACCCACATATAAGTAACGATATCATAGAAATCTTAAGTTTCCTTTCTAAGGGCGGATATTGGTAAACTTTTAAAGAGTTTTTTCTTTCTGTAATATACCTGCAGTAATGTTCTACCCTGGCATAATTTTGTTGGTTCGACAACTCCGAGGAGCCGTCTGAGTTGTTTTGAATTTGTACAGAGCAGTTGTTGGGGGCGGAGAGTGGCGGTGGGGGAGTAAAGCAGTCGGATCAATGTTACATTTCGAAAAGACCATAGGGAGGAATAATTGATTAGGTTCGATACATACCGATAATGAGAGAGCGGGGTCATGGGAATATTCTTGAATGAATATTGTGCTGCAATGCGAATGATGGGCAGTGCCAATTATTTTGGATAGATACTAGCCTATAGTGAGAAGAAAGAAAATTGTGAATTATTTTAGATTGGTACAGTCTTATTGTGAGAATAAAACACCAGGGTGAAATATCTCGGATTGCCAGAGGCTTACACTTAGAAAATAGGGCAGAGTGAATTATTCCAGGTTCGTACCAGGTTGAAGCGAATTGCTAGGCAATGTGAAATGTTTTGAACTGAGACAGGCATGTAATGAGAGAGCCGAGCAGTATGAATGCCCCTTGGATTGATACAGGATTGGAGTGAAAAGGCAACAATGTGTGAATTTCAAGGATTCTTTTACTGTAGGGATATAGACGAAACAGTGAATGACCACACACCCCCCACCCCCTCTCTCTCTATCTCTCCGCCCCCCACATACACACCTTAAACCAGCTTATATTTCAACTCTTTCTTGGACTCAAAATCAAGTTCTGTCGAAGGGTCATGAGGACTTGAAACGTCAACTCTTTTCTTCTCCACCGATGCTGCCAGACCTGCTGAGTTTTTCCAGGTAATTCTGTTTTTGTAATGATTTTCGATGCATTTAGGCCTGTAGTGAGAGTGCAGGGCCTATAAAATTGTTTAGGGATGATACAGGGCCACGGTGATAGAGTAAGGCACTGTGAACAATTTGGCTTTCTGCATTCATCTGTTCACATTGGGAAATCCTCATATCATAATGTTACCAGGACATTTGGAGACAGAAGGAACTCATTCAGTCCTTCGCAAACATTCAGGATCTCTGAAGCACAGTTTAGTCAGTCTCCCCCTCCCCATTTTATCTCAGTGACCCTTCACGTTTATTTTCATTAAGTAGCTATCACATTTCCATTTGAAATCACGAGTCATCTCCGTTTCCACCACAATTGTAGGCAGCACTTTGAGGTCGTGAAAACTCGCTACATAAACACCTTTGTTCATCACGTGCTGCCAGCACATTTCGCACGGTCCTTAAAACGTTGCACCCAAGCAACTTTACGATCGGTAACTGGGAACATATTTTCTGCTGTCTACCTTACGTCAACCCGTTTAATCTAGGAAGTTTCTACCAAACATCTCATCAATTCCCTTTCCTCCGATGAGAACAACCCAAGCTCCACTCACCGAATATTGCTGCCAAGGCGCCGCATCCTTGTTAACATATTTATGGTCAATTTCTCGATTTATGAACTCGAAAATTCCGCAGCCTGTTGTAACGATACTTTCAACATGTCATGGCACCTTCGAATATCGATTCACACGGACCCTCAGGTCCCTCTGTCCTTGTGCACTGTTTATAACTTTAACATTAAATGGATGTTGTTCCTCACTGGCCATTTTACTAAATCTAGAATTTCCTGGGTTAAGTCCCACATGCCACTTTTATTCAGATGCTGTAGACTTCTGAAATCGGAACTCCTCTTCCTAACTCTTTCCAACATTCTGATATGTCAGAGTCCTCGTATTATTGTCTATGAAACAGATTAAATGTTGCGTTTCTAGTTTGATCTAAAACTAACATTGCCTTCTTCACCTTGTTTCGCGCTTTTATTTCAGTAATTGGACGAGCACAGGCTTAGCTAATTTAGTTTAAATTATTTGCAACTACACTAGCTGTGCAACATTACGGGTCGCAGCTTTGTTGTTTTGCACAACGGCCCTACTGAAGAAGTGCCTCCAGCTGATTCCCCTTCCCCACCCCACATGACCACCCACTCCACTTCCCACACTTCCCTGATGAATCCGTACTGCTCCATGTTGAGCGCCACTTGCAAGAAAGACTAAGAGGTGCAAGGTCGCAGAATGAACTCTAGGGGCTTCAGTGTCCATCACCAAGCGCGTCTCTGAAGCACCGGTAAAAATTGACCTGGTTGCATGCTCAAGGAAACACTGACCAGACTATGCCTGTAGTAGGTGGTGAGGGAGCCAAAAACAGGGAAGAACACATGTTACTTGATCATACGTAAACTACCTGTAGTAGATGCCGAGGCACCTATCCACCATAGTATTGGGAGAAGCCTCCAGTACACATTCTGTGTAAACATGAAAACTGTCACACTGTCGTGTTGTGTGGCGCTCCCATTGTGCTAAATCAAATCAAGAAAATCAAAGCCGGATTTCAATTAGGTGCAGTGAGCCATCAGCAGCTGTAGCATTGTATCAAATGTTAGTTTGTAAACTCATGGCCCGTTATATCCCTCACTTTGACATTACCAACAGATGAAGGGATCAATTCTGATAAAGTGAAGGGTGTCGGACAGCATGCCAAGGCCTGCACCCACCGGACCTAAAAAGGAGGTTTCGACCTGGTGTAGTAAAAGAAAACAGAAACCTGTGCAATCCAAGCAGCTTAAAAAGCATGTGATTGACAGCAGTAAGATATCCCACAAAGAATTGGTCAAACCAAAGATCTGCAATCCTTCCACATGCAATCATGAACAGCGGTGGACAATAGAAGAATAAAGAGAAAGAGGGTATTCCAAAAATATCCCTAACCCTAAAGATGGGGGAGTCCAGCATATCGGTGCAAAAAGAGATGGCTGAAGGATTTTAATCCACATTCAGCCAGAACTCCCGAGTGGAAGATCCATCTCAGACTCCTCCTGAGGTCTCTATCGTCCCAGGGTTCTGTCCTCACCCAATTCGATTGTTTCCATTTAATATAAAAGACGATTGAGTACAAAGTATGCCACAAAGGCAACGGGCCCGAAAAAAGAGCCGGCTGTAGAATTGAAGATTAGTGCTTCAGAACAAGCTGACTCTATTTCCGACTTCTGCGCATCTTAGAAAGCTGGCAATGACTCAAACAATTGGAAGCTGCCCAAATATGGCCTGTCCAGAAAAGGAAGGAACAATCCAGTCCGGTCAAATATCGCCACATTAGTCTACATTGCATTACAAGCAAAGTGATGGAAAGTCTTGCCATTTTTGTTAATGGTTGGTCGAAATCATTCATTTGAATGGCGCTGCGCTTCAATAAGAGCTTCGTGGTATCTTTGTAATGTTTCCCTGTCCTTCCCTGGAACGTTGGCCACTTAAGTGATGGAAAATTTAGAGCATGTGGTGTAGGGTCGATTTCTTTGAGGCATGAGCATAAATTTAAAATGAATAATAGTTCATTGCAGTATTAATGGAGAGCTGCGCTGATTGAAGTTCGGCAAATCGTGTGGCATCTAAAACTTAAGCCATTTTCACGATCCCAGGTGGATGCAAGAAACATCATGTGGAGAATTTGGCTTGGAGGCGCTTTATATGAATTAAAAATATCCCTATTTTTGCCCATAGCTTCGGTCACATTGAGCAAAACCCTGTTGCTGTGGACTGTGCGTCGACCCAAGTTATTTATTAATACTGAAACATACACAGAAGTATCGGAGTGCATGTGCTTAAAAGTACAAAGATTGGTCAAAGGGGAATATGATATTCTAACGATAATAGAAATCTGCCACAATATGTGGGGTGATTGAAAGTTTCATATTCCTGTTTGTAATGCATTTTTGAATCATTCCTTTTAACTCTTTGCAAAGTAAACGTCTCTCATCTTCCCACTGTTCTGCGAGTGATGGAACATCCCAGGTAATGTGGCAGCTCAAGTGCAATTTATCAGCTCCCAGCAGTTGGGTTATGTGTTTGATATGAGGAACACATTATTACTAGGACTGCAATATTGTCTCCACTTAATACTGATACCACCTTTTCTATTTATCCCTGCAATATGGCCCTAGGTGGCAAGCTCAATCTTTATTGCGAATTGCTAATTTTCTTTAGAATTTCATGGTGAGCTGCCTTCTTGAGCCTCTTCAGTCCATGTGTGCTATCTTCATCCATAATACTGCAAGGCAGGAAGTTTCACAGTTTGACCAAGTGATGAAAAATATTTTCAAGTTTCGAGCGTGAGTGAAATGCAGCTGATGGTGTTTCCATGTGCCTGTTACCTTTGTTTTCCAAGACAGTAAAACCCGGACTTTGGAAGGTGCAGTTGCAGAATACTGATAACTTGATTGTTTTGCCCCATGGGATGTGGGCATCGCGCAGAAGGCCATATTTGTTATCAATTTGAGCGCAGTTAAGAGGCAGACATTTTACTGTGGGTCTGCAGCCACATGTAGGCCAGATCGGGTAAGGACGGCACATTGTCTTCCCTAAAGGACTGTAGTGAAGCAGATGGGTGTTTGTAACAATCGATGACCGTTTTTTGTGGGCACAGTTACTGAGACGAGCTTGATAATCTAGTCGCATTAAATGAATTAGCTGCCATGTTATGATTTAAAACGATGTCACAAAGTTATGTGCCTCGGCCTCTGGATCACCCTATCACGCTGCCCCGAATGTTGACATAGGGGGTTCGACTATCGCAATTACATTAAATTCCAAGGGGAAGTTGTTTGACGTCCTCATCCTGGAATTGGTAACATTCTGCTGTATCCTTACTGAATACATTCTGCACACCTGGATCTCTTGATACAGATTAGAATCACAAAATACTGTTCATTGTCACGATAAACATATAATACTGCTGAAAAAGACCAGTCCAGAATAGTAGATATTGCTCACAACTGGACCTGCACACACTGAATGTAACCGTACTGAAGAGGCAATGTGCACACTAAACCTAACTACGATGATTTTAAGGAGGTCTCATTGCTTGCAATACTGATGATTTGGGATTTTTAACATTGAATCTAATGAGGTTGAACTGGAGCAGCCCACGCCAGAAGTAACAGTGTATAACTGACCCAGTCCTCTTTGAACACCGGTGTCGAGAAATGAGATGTGGACGTTGAGAATTACTGTGCAGACCTGAGTCATTTCACACTCATTATGGACCAGCAGGCCCCGTCTTTGTGGAAAACAAAGATACATAAATTGAGCATTTCACACTTGAAGGAAACCATGTCGATGAAATCAGTGCGAGAGTGAGAGAGGGATATTGGCTTAGAAAATCTAGATGTAGATGCAACCTGGGTGGAGCTAAGAAGCAACAATGAGTGGAAAAGATCACTTATCTGTAGACCTCCAGACAGCAGTGTCGACATAGGGGACGGCATAAAATAGGAATTTGGATGTGCATGTAACAATGGTGTTCCAGAAATCATGGATGACTTTTAGCTACATATAGAGTGTCCAAACCAAATTAGCAATTACAATGGCGAATGGATTCCTGTCGTGAGTACGAAATGTTTTTATTTCAGACTCGTATGTTGAGGAACAGACTGGGGATCAGGCTATCCTAGATTTGGTATAGTGAAATGAGAAGCACTTAAATCATAATCTTGTTGTGTTGGGTCCTTTGGGGAACAGTGACCAACATGATAGAATTCTTCATTAGAATGGGAAGTGAAGTAGTCTGGTCTGAAACGAGGGTGCTAAATCTAACAAAGGAATCGACAAAGTAGGAGATTTGAGTTGGCTAAGATCGATTGGAGTACTTTATTAAAAGGAAAGATGGTGTGTAGACAACGTCCAATGATTAACGAAAGTGTGCATACATTTCAAAAGTTATACTTTATTTTCTGGCCCAAAAGAACAGGACAGGAAAAACGGCCCCACCATGGGTAACAAAATAAATTAAGGATAGCTTTAGATCCAAAGAGGAGTCCTGTGAAGTTGCTAGAAAAATTAACAAGCCTAAGGATTGGGAACAGTTTAGAACTCAGCAAAGGACGACCAAGAGTTCGAATAAGGGGGGAAAATATTGGATGAGGGTAAACTTGCAAGTAACATAAAAGCGGTCATTAAAAGCATCTATAAATATTTTTATTAAAAAACCTCACAGTCTGAAACGGGAGAATTTATAATAGAACAGTTACTTTAGCTCTGTCTTCACTTAGGGAGACATAAATAACTTCACAGAAATAGGAAGGAACGTCGGGTCTATTGAGAAGGAAGAATTCAACGAAATTAATGTTACAAACACAATTGGGCTGGAGAAATTAATCGGACTGAAAGCCAATCAATCCCCAAGGCCTGATAATATACATCTTGGGGTACTAAAGGAGGTGGCCATGTAAATAGTGAGTGTAGTGGTTGTCATCTTCCAAAATTATGTAGATTCTGCAACAGTGCCGGCAGAATGCAAGGTGTTAAATATAACCCCGCTATTTTAAAAAAGAGTGAGGGAGAAAACAGTGAATTACAGACCAGTCAGCCGAACCTCAATAGTAGGGAAAATGCTAGAGTCTATTGTACAGTATGTGATAACAGGACATTTTAAAAATATAAATGGGATGAGACAAAGTCAACATGTATCCATCAGGGGAACTCATGTTTAACAAACCTACTGGAGTTTTTAAGGACGTAACCTGCAATAAAGATAAGAAAGAACCAGTGGCTGTGATGTATTTGGAATATCAGAAAGCCTTTGACAAAGACCCACATAAAAGGTTAGCGTGCAAAATTAAAGACAGGGAAGAAAGCAGGAATAAGTGGGTCTTCTTTGGCGTGGCAGGAGGTGACGAGTGGACTAGCAGGGATCAGTGCTTTGGCCCGAGCTATTTACAATATATATAAATATATGTGTATATATATATATATATATGTATATATATATATATAATATATATATATATATATCAATGATTTGCATGACGCAACAACAGGCAATATTTCCAATTTTTGATGACACGAAACTTGGTGAGGATGTGAGCGATGAGGCAAGTGTTCAGACGCTTCAAGGCGACTTACGCAGGTTGAGTGATTGGGAAAATAAGTGTGAGGTTATCTGCTATGGCAGGAAAAGCAGATTGGCAGAATATTATTTAACTGGTGATACATTTGGAAATGTTGATGTGCAAAGGGACCGAGATGCCCTTACGCAGCAATCACTGAAACCAGGCATGCAGGTGCAGCAAGCAGTTAAGGACGTAAATGGTACGTTGACCTTTATTGCGACAGGATTTGAGAGCAGCAGCAACGATGTCTTACTGCAGCTGTGCATGGTCATTGTGAGATCACACCTGGAGTAGAGTGTGCAGTTCTGGTCTCCTTACCTAAGAAAGGATATATTTGCTGTAGAGGGAGTTCAGCAAAGGTCCGCCACGCTGATGTCTGGGCTGGTAGAATTGTCTATGAGGAGAGATTGGGCCGGCTAGTCCTTTATTTATTGGAGCTCAGAAGAATGAGAGGCGATCGCATTGAAACATATGAAACTCTGACAGGGATGTACAGGCTGGTGCAGGGATGATATTTCCTCTGGCTCGGGCGTCTAGAACAAGGGGTCACAGACTCAGGATACGGGGTAGACCATTTAGGACTGAAATGACGAGAAACGTCTTCAATCAGAAGGTGGCGAACCTGCGGAATTCTCTAGCACAGAAAGCTGTGGAGGTCAAGTCACTGGATATATTTAAGAAGTAAATAAATAGACTTCTAGCCTTCGAATGCATCAAGGGGTATGGGGAGAATGCCTGACTAAGGCGTTGAGATAGAGGAACAGCCGTCATCAAACTGAACGGCGGAGCAAGCTCGAAGGGCTCGAAGGAGTAATCCTACTCCTATTTTCAATATTTCGGTGGATAATTTTTTCCGCACACTGAAGAAAGCATGAGGAATTAACTATCTGCACAAGATTTATAACACTGCTTCACATGTGCGCATTGAAGATAGCAGTTAAAATGGGGCCTGTCCATATTCATTGCAAGATGACTGAACTGGGCCTTTGCAGACTTAGTGCAGCCGTGCATAATCTCGCCTGGCGCTACGGAAAGCGATTTACGGGAAAAGGACGTGCACATTTACCCTTCCTTATCCGTCATGAATTAATGTAACGTGGCAGAAATGGAGCCTCGACACATCACATAACCATACCGAACTGGAACGGTCCACATTAACTAGAATCGTGCTCAACTGGACCTCCGTTTACGGAGTTTAAGCGTACTCTCTATAATTATGCAGAATTAATGCATAAGCGCTTGACTGCATCTGACCAAGTAAAACGTAGCCGTTCACAGCTACACAGCTATGCACAATCACTACAACTGGATTTGACATGTCTGCAATGAATTTAACTGATATGGAATAATCCACACTGCAAGAAGCCGTGAAGAAGGTTTGAGTACTTGAAAGCTAAGTAAAGGTGATGAGTTGAACATTTCCATACCAAATGCGAACAGAATGAGACAGCAAATGCTGGAAATACGCAATAGACCGTTCAGCATCTGTGCAGAGAAAACGGTAAAAGGTTCAGATCCATGACTTTACATCGAAGTTGGGGAGTAGGTAGCAATGGAAGAGTTCTTGTTTTCACTATAGCGGCGGGAAACGGTTGTGGTAAAGGACAGATGATAAAGAAACATCAATGTAGGTTTGTGTTAATGTGGAAGACAGAAGGGCACTTTGTGAGAATGTTCTTTCAGAACAATGTCAGTGAGCTTGAAGAGCCTTCTACTCCGTCAAAATAAAAATAATTTCCTGTCAGCTGCAGCACGAGCATCTTTGTTTCAATTAGCGTAATTATTGCAAAAGATCAAAGCGTCTAATTGTCTCCCTGGAGGCTGGCTTGAGATATATCTGTGACTGTCTTTAGTTGTGGTGCAGAACACACTCGCAGCTGGTGACAGAAATGCACGGATTGCCGAAAGGTCTTATTTTCATCATATATTATCCCGTCATTGCAGCGATCGGGATTGCAGGTTAAGTATTTTGGTTTGCTATGCTATTGAAATCAATGTTTAATCACTTCTCTTTGGTTTGCTTTCATTTTAGTGAATCATTGTTCGTATTTAGGAGCTTTGCTTCTACATGGTACGATATTCGTTCTCCCATTAAACAGAACAATCTATCAACATTACGGCGACATCGTCCCACTTTATCACCCTCGATAATGTGACTTTTTTCCACTTCAAGGGAAATGCTTAATTTAATTCTCCATTTTATCAACACAATTGTTTTCTTTTACTGACATGATTAGTCGTCATCACATGCCGAGTCGCTCAAGTTTGACTGTGTCATTTCTTCCGTTGGACATAGTTTCTCCCCAATGCAAGAATAATAATTCAGCAGTAACAATGCACTATCTTCCCTGAGCTAGTAACATTTAGTCAGTTTAATTGGACACTTTCATCTGTTAACTGCCACCGTTCGAGGTTTTAGATGTTCTTTTATTTTATTCTTGGTATTTTTCAAAAAGCGTAATGTATAACGCTGTTACCACTGAGGAAAGGTTTTTCTATTGTTTCAACGGCATTGTCACCGTGGGTGAATTATTACAGAGGAATTGTATTTGTATTATGCATTATCTCATTCTTTTCCCTTTAACATTTCGCTGGAATATGAACAGTATTTATCTGATAAATCTGTGCTGAATATTAAATGACTGGCCCAGGGTTTCTTGCCTTAGCGGAAACCTGGCACCCTGGGCGGAGAGGAATTCTCAGGGAGCTGAAGTTGGGCTTGAATCCAGGACATTTTGATTCTAAAGCTTGACGTCTTTCAATTTAACAGCAACTGGACATTAAAATGTGTGTGGATTTCCTCCCTGCTGTGAAGGACAGTTGTGTTCACTGCACGTCATCATAACTCATGAGTTTTAGTTACCTTTTATTTCCTTCCAAAGGAATTTTTTTTTTCATTTTAGCTGTTCTCATTTGCTGGATTATGCCCACAAAAGTAACACTTTGTATTTAATTCCATTCAACGCCATCTACTCAGTTTCTGTCAAATTCTTAGGTCGATTTAATATTGCGTACCTTTCTGTTTCCAATGTCCTAGCCTGTTCTTCTCTAAACAGCAAGCAGGAGGATATTTGATCGTTTTTCATTTAACTGAGTAACAATGCAGCAATTTGAATATTCACTATAGGGCCGAGCCTGCATTCTTCCTGTAAATCAGCACAGTATTGACAATTTGCTGCATTTTGGAAAGAGTCTTTCTTTCTCCACTGGAGCATATAAGTCATAGGACTGAAATGGGAACATTGCTCTCTTTTCATGACCAATGCTGTATTTGTGAGTTTATCAACATTTCCTGTTCTATATTCATTTGTCCCCACCGCAAACCTACTGGTTATATTCCTCTGTCACAGCTAATCTGGCAGTAATTGTGATCCTGTCTCGAGGAAGATGCGGTCTCACTGGACGTATCACATACTACCTGATGTCCATGGCCGTGACGGATCTCCTGATCATGATCCTTGCTGTGATGTTAAACCGGATTGTAGGTACATATTTCCCATTCAGTTTCCTCTCCATCACTCCGGCCTTTGCTCTTAGTCTTGTGTTCATATATGGCGTCAGGGATTCTTCTGTCTGGGTGACAGTTGCTTTCACCTTTCATCGATTTGTAGCCATTTGTTGTCAGAAGCTGAAAACCAAATATTGCACCAAGAAATCAGCAGCTGTGGTCATAGGAACTGTCTGCGTTGTGCATTGTGCTAAAAAAATACCCTTGTACTTTGCTTGTGAACCTTCTGTTATCACGGACAATACACCCTGGTACTGCAAACTAAAGCCAATATATTATTTGTCACCCGGATGGGTGGCATATGACAGCATAAATGCCGTTTTAACCCCTTGTCTCCCATTCGTTCTTATTTTGCTGCTCAATGTTCTGACGGTCAGGCACATTGTTGTGGCCAGTCGAGCCCGCAGAAGACTCCGAGCGCACAGCAAGAGCGAGAAACAAAGCGACCCAGAGATGGAGAAGAGGAGAAAGTCCATCGTTTTACTCTTTGCCATCTCGGGAAGTTTCATCCTGTTATATTTCCTCGCTCTTATAACTTTCCTCTACGCACGAATTGCCAGCGTTAGTTATTTCGATGGCTCGAATTTCAATCAATCAAATGTTATACTGGAGGAATGCGGACTTATGCTGCAGCTTTTAAGTTCCTGCATCAACCCCTTTATTTAGGCAGGTACCCAGAGTAAATTCAGAAAGGAGTTAAAGAATGGTGTGAAATATCCATTGAGTCTGATTGTTAATTTTTTTAAATGATGAAAGCAGTGAAATCGAACATGAATTCTACATTATACCCCACCCATTGCTGTTGCTGTACATGTTACATATGGCTTCTACCCGCAGAAACAGAGTTACCTCCTGCCCGAGGTGTGAATTCAGAATTATGTAACTAACTCTGCATTTTCCCAGTTAGTTTTTATTTTTTGTCCCCTTTCCAGAGCGGGCCAGGTACATTCCCAACTGTCCCTAAGGTCTCGGGGTGTCTCGACGTTCATTTAAGAGACAAAGTGTCCGACAAGAATGGATAACTTGGCAACAAAGTTTCACTATTAAATGTAGGAACCTCGCTGTCTCTCCTTCCTATGTTTTGGAACTTGATGGTAGATGGCGCCCTGAAATGGAAACGGACACTGTCCCCACCCATTGTTCTATATTGAGCAGGCTCCGCTTCACACTTGAACTCTTTTTCCCATAAACATAGCAAGAGAGAACTGGAGTATTACAGACACAGATAAAGGAAACATTTTGTTTGCCTCTTCCATTTGGCAATGGAGGCGAAATCCGCAGAGTCATCATACAGTACAAGTCACACTGGCAACAATCTCCCCTTTTAAATGATTACAAATCGCAACTGGCCAGAACAAAAAAAAACAAATTTAATGGAAACATTATCTTCACCATCCACAATGCATTATAAAAGTTTATTGCCATCCTGATACAGAAACAGTAATTAGAATGGAATTGTAGGTTACGCTTCGCAATGACCCCCTTTCCCAATCGTGGATAAATGCTACACACTTGCTGTTATTTGGAATTTCCCGTGTCGTGACTTACACCCACACCGAAAGTCTCAAGACTCAGCATTGCTCTCAGCAGAAAACCCAATCCAAGGCATTCATGCTGTGTACATATTATCATTTGTTATGTCTTCCGATGTTATTTGAAACAAACCGATTGCTCTGCACTTTATAAGGGATTTGACTAAAGGATTAAGTAGCAGAAAAATGCACATGTTTTAGAAGCTTATGCTCTTGCACTTATCAGGACAATTTGCAAGAGTAACGCCGATTTCAACTGAACAAAGGATGGGAGAGTCTGTCTCTGGCTTATGGCCTCATGAAATGTCTTGACCAATCAGAGTCAACATACTTGATTTGAATGTAAACAACGGTTGACAGTTAACTTCCAGTCATCAGGTCATTATCGCATTCTCTATTACAACGCCACGAGTAATCCATTTTCACTCGCCCATCAATCATCACTCTCTTCTCATGACGTTTTAAGTGTTGTTCCCTTTGATTTTTTTGTTACTCATGCGAATTGTCCAGAGGAGTCCAAGATGAAAAGTTTCGAAAGCATGTGTCTTTGATCAGCACTCTCACATTCTGTTCTACCAAACAACGAGTGAGTCCCACGTCAGTGGTCCGGAAACTATTGGAGAAAATTCTGAAGGAAAGAATCTACCTTAATTTGGAGAGAGAAGGTTTGATAAGAGATATTCAGCATTGTTTTTTCAGAGGTAGGTCATGCCTAAAAAATTTGACTGAATTTTTGAGGAGGTGACCAGGTGTGTACATGATGGTAGTGCAGTTGATGTAGTTAATACGGATTTCAGAAAAAGCCTTTGACAAGGTCCCATATGGCAGCCTTATAAATAAGACAAATACGCATGGGATACATGGTAATTTGAAAAGGTGGATTATAAATTGGCTTAGTTGTAGGAGACAGAATGTGATGATAGAAGGTTGCTTTGGTGACTGAAAACCCGAGTCCTGTGGTGTACCACAGAGATCTGTGCTGGGTTGCCTATTATTCGTTATTTATATAAATGACATAGATGACTATGTGGGGAGTAGGAATAGTAAGGTTGCGGATGACACAAAGATTGGCCAGTTGGTTTACAGTGAGGTTGAGAGGCTTGGGCTGGAGGAAGATATCGGCGTGGTGGTCAAATGGGCAGATAAGTGGCAGATGGAATTTAACACTGGAAAGCGTGAGGTTATACACTTTGGAAGGAGTAATTTGACAAGGAAGTATTCAATGAACGGCATGGCACTAGGAAGATCTGAGGAACAAAGGGACCTTGGTGCACGTGTCCATAAGTCTCTGAAGGCAGAGGGGCATGATAGTGGGGTGGTGAAAAAGGCATTTGGGAAATTGCCTTTCTCAATCGAGGCACGATTGCAAAAGTAGAGGGGTCATGTTGGAGTTGTATAGAACCTTGGTGAGACCACAGCTGGAGCGCTCTGTACAGTTTTGATCGCCAAATGATAGGAAGGATGTGATTGTGCTAGAGGCGGTGTAGAGGAAGTACACGTGGATGCAGCCTGGGATGAACCATTTCTGTTATAAAGAATGGTTGGATAGAGTTGGGTTTTTTTCGGCGAAACAGAGAAGACTGAGGAGCGGCCAGTTCAACGTGTACAAGCTTGTGAGGGGTATTGAAGGGATGGATAGGCACAGCTGTTCCCCTTAGTCAAAGGCTCAGTCACGAGGGAACACAAGTTCAAGGTGAGGGGCAGGAGGTTTCGTGGGGATGTGAGGGAAAACCTTTTTTACCCAGGTATTGGGGACCGTCTGGAATGCGCTGCCTGGGACAGTGGTGGAGGCGGGTTGCCTCACGTCCTTTATAAAGTGTCTAGATGAATACTTGGCACGTCCTAACATTCAAGGTTGTGGGCCAAGTGCTGGTCAATGGGATTAGTTAGGTAGGTCAGGTGTTTCTCACGTGTCAGTGCAGACTCGATGGGCCGAAGGGCCTCTTCTGCACTCTACGATCCTTTGATTCTGTGACTACTTATTAATTTTTCCATGAAGTGATTGTCATGATTATAAACAGCAGAATCAAATCTCTAAATTCGCTGACCTATCAACAATTGAAGCGAATGACTGACTCTCTTCTCGCCTAAACATCGTTTTAATCATTTTATTATCTGAGTGAATGCACTTGAATTTGAAAGAATGGGACAACTGGCAATATGCTTCCTCGCCGATGGTGCAGGTGAACGATTTATTACCTGTGGAAACATTTCAATAAATCTCCAGCTGGGGTGGGCAAACAAATCCCTTTCTATGGTCCAGGTATTTCCAAGGTTTGCTTCTGTAGAGTACGTCCTGTCTCTGCCCAGGTTGGGTAATCCATTGAAATCTATTCCACAGACAGAAGTGTTGCAGGGTCTCTCCCCATTGCAAATGCTGCAACTTCAATTGTAATTCTATGTAAGTGATTGCAGATCTTTGCATCGTCATTGCATTAGAACACTCTCAGTTGGGTGCCTGTTTTATTGTGCTTCCAGCAACACTGGCCTTTGAAATTAAATTCCACTGTCTGTATTGGCAAACATTGCTCCTTTTTTTTGTTTTACTTTCTGTTCTCCATTCGTGGGTTCCCCTCTCGCTGTCGCCTGAAAGAATTGCTTTTGGATGGTTTTTAGTTTTGCATTTACCCAACAGCCTTGGAGTTCCTCTCCTGAAGATGTTGACTCAGAGGAAAAGCAGGATACATCCAGCTGCTCTAATATTTCCTATAATTCAGTTAGATCATGGGTAATCTATATATAACTTGCATCTACCGACTTTAGTTTTATTCTCTTTCAATGGTTTTCCTGAAAGTAGTCATTCTATCTCATTTTCACATGTTCGATTGACGCCAATTCTCTTTGAATGTTTAGGAGAAAATGGTCCAGGGGCATGGTAACACAGTAATTATTTTAATGGACTAAAACACGAAATCCATTTTATTGATTAATTTAAGATCCCACAGCAGTGGCTAAAGTAGTTGAATTAAGTTCTCTAAATGCAACTGAAATTAAGAAGGCAAAGAAAAAGAAAAATGACACATCACGAATAATGACCATGAAAGTATATTCTTATCAAGAAGGAAAAAATTGCGTTCTGTTTCATTAATGCATCTTAGTGCAAGGATTGTGCTTTAGTTCCCCTGCTTGGAGAACATGTGATTCCAGACCCATGGAGATGTATTTAAGTGTTAACCATTGTCTGAAATGGTCGAGCAAGCCGCCATGAAACAAAAAAAGAAAAGTAACAGTGTGAGGAACACTCGTGATTTTCCCAGCTGCTGGAAGCTACAAAGGGAAAGCCAGCCCAATCGATCCTGCAAAGCTCTCCTCATTCACATCTTGGGACATGAGAGCTGACCCTCAAACTAGCCAATGGAAAGTCTGACATTGTCGGACTCGCCGAATCAAACCGTTGAGAAAATGTTCCAAACTCTTCCATCACCAGCTCTATTCATGTACTGTCCCAAAGGCATAATGTCAAAATGTATAGTAAAATGTGGCACGCTATTTGGCCACAACAGAACGGAACAGTTGTCTTCAAACTCGAAACGGGCTAAATCACAATTAAATTTAGACAATGTTCAGATACCTCTTTGAGTTTTGCGAAGAGCAATTAGATCTCCTGGCCTTGAAGAAAAAAGCTTTGTAATCTTGAATACAACTATATCATTGCAGTAAAAATAATACATTGTGCATTCCATGGCTAGTAATTATAAAAACGTCAATCTTTCAAATTTGCGCCTATAGTTTTGGAGCCAATGTAGTTTTTAACCGCCAGGCATCAGAAAGCATACGAAGCAAAACACACGAGTTCAGTTATTGACCTGTTGTAGCCATCTTCTTAATTGGGATGATCCATATAGAGAAGTCGTTTTCAAAGTGGACATCATTTCAGTAGTTGAATGTTGCAATTGTGATCCATCTTTGAAAGTAATAATACCAGGCATCCAGTGTAGTTATATTACACATAGTCTCCCATGTGGAAGTGTTTTCATAATTATATGCCAATTTGAATTTTGTCTAGTTAGCAAATGTCATGTGAATTTTGATTGCTTCTTATACCAGGTTGTGCTATTAAAATCAGGGATTTGAATTGGTTATTTCTTCTTGATGCTTTCACATGTCATGGATGTCACTGAACAGGCCATCATTTGTTGCCCATCCCTAATGACTTTTGTCCTGAGTGGCTTACTAGGCCATTTCAGAGGACTGTTAAGAGTCAACCACATTGTTGTGGGACTGGAGTCACAAGTAGGCCAGGCTAGTTAAGTGAACCAGATGAGTTTTTACAACAAACTGTGATAGTTCCATGGTCACTATTGCTGGGGCTAGTTTCACAATTTCTGATTCATTCAACGAGTTTAAACTCTATCTGCTGCCGTGGTTTGATTTGATCCTCCCTCTCTAAGGTGTTAGCCTTCACACCTGGATTATTAGCTTTATGACAGTGCAACGGCGCCACCATCATCCCAATGATATGGAGAGAAAAAACATGCAGAGAAACACAGAGAGGTTTGGAAATCACACATACAATTGTGCTGCTTTAGGTTACACTGGGGATACGTATCTCCTTTCAGTTTAAGATTCTACTTCAACCAATATATTGGTTTCATTTGTCCAATCCAGATATTTGAAGAAAGTTTATTTGAGATGTAAACTATTGTATCTCAATTAACCAATTATAAGAAACAATAATTCATCGAAATGGATGAAATTATTTGAAAAGCAAGTATACAAAAATAAATCTGCAGTCTCTTTGTCCGCAGTGCTTTAGGCAAACTCGCTAAATGGTCACAGCTTTCCCTTTCGGGCCTGAAAAGACCTGGGTATATCTCAAATTATTCGGGAAGACTCAGGTAGCCCAAAATTGGAGCAACAAAAAAAAAATGTTGGCACGATGCAATGGCGACACGAGTGGTATTGTCCACGAATTGGTTGAAGATAATAGAACAAGCCAAGTTTCTACGCACCAGGCAATTGAGTAACGCAATGTATGAATCCCAGCGCCAGCAAAGTGAGTCAGAGATCTCAGCGATTGGTCGGTCAAGTCAAACAAAATGTCCCTCCACCCGGTACGTAATATACAGAACAAAGATCCAATTGAAGCAGCCCGCGCTTGTAAAACTCGAATCAAAACTCCAACAGTTAGAAATGATTCCACGAATGGTCACAGTCATTGAGAAGCCTTGAGCGCGCTAATTGCGGCACACTAGCAAGAACTTCAAGGTAATCAGTCAAGTTGTTCACGTGGTTCATTAAAACTTGTCAGGGGCAACATGCATTCATAAACAAGGACTCGATCTCTGCAAACTAAATAAATTTTCCTAGGTTTTTTTCAAATTTTGTGTCCAGAATTTAGGCTTCACTGGCTAGGCTAACATTTATTGCCAATCGCCAATTGTCCTTCGGAAGGTGATGGTGAGCCGCGTTCTTGAACCACTGCAGTCCATGTGGTGTACATACAGCACAGTGCATTTACCGAGGAAGTTCAAAGATTTAACCTCCACCACAGTGAAGGAGCGATGATCTGATCGAAGTCTGGATGGTGTGTGGCGTGGAGGAGAACTTGAATTCGATGGTGTCCTTATTTATTTCTTGCCCTTGATCTTCTAGGCAGTAGAGATCGTAGGTTGGTAAGATGATGTCTAAGAAGCCTTGGTGAGTTCCTGAAATGCATCCTGTACGTTGTTCACAACTGCTGCCTCTTTGCATCGGTGGTGCAGGGACTGTTTGTTTGTCGATGCGGTGGTAATAGCTAAGTGATGATAAGAAATTGCAACAGCAGTAAGCCATTAGGCCGCTCAAGCCTGCCCCGCCATTCAATAACATCATGGCTGATCTGCACCAGGCCTCAAATCCTCTTTACTGACAGCTCATCATGAAGCTCAACTCACGATATTTCAAAAATCTATCCATCTCTTCTTTAAATACCTTCAGAGATCAAGCCTCCACAACTCTCTGGGGTAGAGAATTCCAGACATTCAATACTCTCAGAGAGAAGATATTCCTTCGCAACTCATTTTGTATGTGTGGCCCCTTATTATGTAACTATGTCCCCTTGCTCGAGATTCCCCCACTAAAGCGAACATTTTCTCAACATCTACCTGTCAAGCAACCCCTCCCCTCAGGATTCTGTTCGTCTCAATAAGATCATTCCTCATTCTTCGAAGGGCTAATAAATAAAGTCCTAATGTGTTTAGTCGTTCCTGATAAGTCAACTCCATCATCCCAGGAATCAGCCTAACGAATCCCCTTTGAACTGCATCTGATGCCAATATATCAATTCTTAAATACAGGGGCCGAAAGCGTTCACAGCACTCCAGGTGGGGCCCCACCGAATCCTGCATATTTGTAACAAGACCTCTCTATTTTTTAAACTGTAACCCCCTAGCAACACAGACCAAAATGCCATTTGCCTTCTTAATTACTTGTTACATTTGCATGTTAACGTTTTGTGCTTCGTACACAGGAACAATCAGAGCCTGCACGTTTTTGAAGTCTCTCTCCATTTTAATAATAGTCTGTCTTTTGATTCTTCCTACAAAAGTGAATGACCTCACACTTTCCAGCATTAAACTCCATCTGCCAAGTGTTTTTGCTCACTCACTCAACCTATCTACAACACCTTTTACATTCCTTATGTCCTTTCACAACATGTCTTCTCACCTATTGCTGTAGCATCAGCAAATTTGGATACATCACACTCTGTCCGCTCCTCCAAGTCATTGCAATAGCTAATAAATAGTTGAGGTGCTAGGACTGATACTGTGGCACTCCATTTGTTGCGTCTTTCCAACGCTTCTGAAAAGGACCCATTAATCCAGACTCTTTGTCTCCTCTCTGTTATCCAATCCTCAGTCCATGCTACTACATTTCTCTCAATACCACGGGCTCTTAACTTGTGCAATAAGTTCTGTCAAGTTCCCTCAAGTTCTGTCGAAGGGTCATGAGGACTCGAAATGTCAACTCTTTTCTTCTCCGCCGATGCTGCCAGACCTGCTGAGTTTTTCCAGGTAATTCTGTTTTTGTTTTTAACTTGTAACAGATGTTCCTCATCCCTGTCATTATTTCGAAAGCTATAAATTCCTTGCAAAATGTTCTTCCCAGAACTGGACTCAAATGCTCCAGCTGAGCCAAAACGTTCTTGTGTTTTTATCCTAGGTTGCTACTTATAGAATCAAACATCCTGTATGCCGATTTATAAACATATGGGACATGTATTTTGCTCCTGCAATCCCATTACCATCATATCCTTTAATCGAGTTTTCTTATCCTTATTCTTCATTCAAAGATGATCCACTTGACAGATAGCTACGTTAAAGTTAATCTACCAACTTGTATGCCCATTTTATAAATCTGTTTATGGCTTTTGGAAGTTCAGCACCCTCGTCACATTGGTTTGCAATATTTCCAAGTTTTGTCACATCTGTAAGCTTTGAAATTATGTCACGTACACCCAAGTCAAAGCCATTATATATATCCAGAAAAAGGGTGCTGACACCAACTCCTGGCGAAATCTTCTTCCAATTAGAAACATTTTTTGACTCGTAAGGTCACTTTTTAAGAATACCGATGTAAGAGGAAAACAGCAATTTATACTGCATGTGAAGAGAGTGCTGATTGCTTGGCAAGTGGACTCCAGCAGAGGAATTGTCATGGAGAATGCACCAATTATGGCGACTGAAAGTTAACTCCCAAGCTTTGTTTGAAATTTTAGCTAGGCAGCTTGGCCTTGATTAGTCAATGCATTGCCTTGAGGAATGAGTCAGCGAATGGCTGTCACTTATTGTGTTTAGCTGAACCAGGCACAATGTGTGTGCATGTCTTTTCTGCTTGCAAAGAACAGGGCCCTGTGTATTAAAATATGCAGCGTCCAAATACATGCAAATGCAACATTCTGCAAGCCCAAATGATAATCTAAATTGGTTGTCAGCGTTATTCTTAGTGCAATTCATTTTTTTTAACAAATGTTCTCGAGTTCTGGAATCGCATCCAATGTTGAACACTGTAATTTGAGCTTTACCAGCATGGCCCGGCCGGTTGGATATGTTCTGTACTTTGCCCGTTTCGAGGTTCATTGAGCAGCAACATTTGGATGATTTACGCCATTTAGAAACATTATATTTCCCTTTCTTACCGCCAAAGTGCACAACTTCACATTTGTGCACTTTGTGCTCCGATAGGAAGTCCATCTGTTGCCCTCTCCCTTAAGCTTTCGACATCAACTTTCAGCCTCCTTGTGTTCACCTCACAGCTTGCACCCGCACCTAGCATTGAATCGTCAGCAACTCAATTATTTTCCAGGTCTTTTCCGAAGTGATTAATGCAAATTGTAGCTGAGGCCATCATTGAAAGTTGCGGCACTCCACTGGTGACAGCCTGCCAGCCTGAAAGTGCCCAGTAAACCGTATTATTTGCTTCCTCGACATTGACCGATCTTCTACTCATGCTAATGTATTCGCTTCAAACCCATGAGTTATCATCTTACGAACTAACCTTTGTGTGGAATCTTGAGGGATTTAAGTTCGAAGTCCAAGTCTATGACATCAACTGGTATCTAAAAGGGGGCAAAAACGATGTCACTATCATAACCCATGAAGATCCTCCCCAATCATAGCATAAATCTATTAATGAGTTGTTCAGAATTCTTAACAATCGATTCCCACAGTTCCTGGTGACCGAAGAAAGGCTCACTGTATTTCTGGTCGACATGTGGCATTTTTTTTTACCATCTCTCTCTGTTGAAGTGCAAATAATGTCTGTCTCTCCAATTCCAAACATCTTCCTACAGCTTATCTTCTTCAGGTTTTGCAGTCGACCATCTTCAACAGCTTTGTTTCCTCCACAAATTCGGCCATTGTTGTTGTGTCATCGAGCTTCGGGTAATTATTAACGGCATTAAAAAAAAGGTTCAAATAAGGAGACTGTAGGATATCCACTTTAACAGCGCCTCAGGCCAATTCATCTCTGTATCCGTGCCTTATAGGCACTATGCATCAACATGCTAGTAACCCCTTGAAAAATATATCCACTGATTCCAGCAACTGATTCCTTGATGAACTACGTACAAGGACTAAAAAAGCCAAGGGTATCACATCTATTAAATGGACCCTACCTAGTGAAGTTTAATGATACAGACTCCCTTTCATGAACATATATCGACTATATATTGAGATAACTTTACATCCTTCTGTTCCATGGCTTTATTTGCAGCAACGGTTGCACAGCATTATACACTCTGAACATCAAACTCATTACTTTGTACTTTCCTGGATCAAATTTGCATCTGCTTTTCTGGAGCACCAACCACTCTTTAATAGTCAGGGCTTTCTCTTTGATTTGTGTGCGGCACCCTGCAGGTTGCTTACGTATTTGCATAAGGAAGCTCGATTAAATTTAAGTGGCCACTTAGGTCGACGAATCAGAATTGAATTTTGGACAGCTGTTCATCAACCATGTTGATCGCAATGTGACCTGAGTCACAACGATTCTCTGACACGCTCTATAAAAAAAAGTCATTTTTTTAATCCATGGAGATGTTTTAAATATCTGCACGAAATTCGCCTATTCCCACTTCTCTACTAACAGTAAAAGAATATATTTCTGGGTCGCAATTACTGATGATTGAAAATTTGTCTGTCTCAATATTCCACACCAATAACATGAAAAAAATACAGTATCAATTTATTGTGCTCTCTTCGGAGAGTGTTTCTATATGCACGAGGAAATGCTGGACACATTTCCTCGGCTGGATAACATCTCGGGATTGAGAACAAAAAAACAGTTAACTGTTTCAGGTCGATGAGCTATCAACGAAACTGAAAAGTGTTAGGGGAGTTTTATGGACGTGCTGATTGGACTTTCAGTCAACATGCGTGGACTATTCAGTGGACATATTCGTGAAAAATTTATCTTGGAACATTTAATCAGTTGAAATTTCCCAATCATCTGCAAATGTTGCGGCATTTATCTCAATGGGAATTCCTTGATTTTTGAAGCACGACCATTCTGGATGACCCCGAGTCTTAATCTCATTTAAGATAATAATTTCCAACCAGTAGATTTCCTCGGCTTAATCTTCCTACCAAATTACACCACTTCAATCTTGTTCAGAATCAAATTACTTTGCCATTTATCCTCACGAGTTTTTGATATTCTTGTATTTGGTCACATTTATCCTTAGCATAAGCAAAACCTCAGCCCTTCCTAAATTAGCGTGGTATGCAAATGTTTTATACTATACTTCCCAACACTGAGATCAGCTCATTCAAGTCCATTGTGGTAAATGGTGGCTAAAGTTGCTATCCCCATGGGTTATCGCTCCTACTTGGCACCCGTAGTAATAACTATATTCAATTCCTGCGCTCGGCTTTTCTTTTCTGTTTGTTTTATTTTGGTGGGAGCGGTTAAAAAACCACTGGGGATATCTGGACTTTTTAAATAAGTTATTCATGGTGACCTGTGTATGTACAAGCTGAACACGTGGTAGAAGCAGACTGGATAATATTTCTTCCAAAAACGAATCACTATTTAGAAAGGAAAATAAATTACTATGAGAAAGAGCATTGGAACCGGACAAATGGAATAGCACTTTCAGGAACAGGAATAATGCGTGTACTGGCCTCCATCTGTGCAGTGCAATGCTAAGCTTTGTTATCCATTTAGCTACCGCAAAACTGAAATAAAATATTAATAATTTTATCCTCAATTAAATAAACGGCTATAAAATGGTAGGCAAACGTGCACAAGTCAAAAAAGCAATGGCGTAAACATAACAAAAGGCACTGGATGCTGAAGACGTGAATGTTCCGATGAAATGGCGTCGACGTGACACCTTGCCTTTCCATCTTTCTCCTCGTGAGTGTTATCTGTTTCTATATAATAACAGGTACTTTCACATGGATAAATTCCAGCTTCATTCCGACATCACATAATTTTTAATGTATTATCTGATTTCTTGTCGTTATTTTTTTTTTGCTGAGATTAATTGAGGTTCCCATTGGCCAACCCCTCGGTAATATCGGTGTAGATTCCACAGACCACATCTGGATTGAAGGCTATGAGGACGATAACGGGAACATCTGGACAAAATCTCTAACATTCATCGTCCTGTGCTTCCTGAGCATTTTCGACAGCATTGCCGTCACTCTGGTAAAGGTGAGAAGATTCAATCCACTCATGCTACAATCTGGCAGAAGCGGTCTGAAAATTTTCTAAACATTTCAACAATTAAAAGTAATAACATAAATGCACCTGATCATAAATATCTGCTTCATTATTGTCTCCTTCTTTTACAGATCAAGTGATCGGTTGAATTTGGACCTCGTAGCTTTTCCTCAGCTGTTTTTTCAGGTCTCTCTATTCCAATATAAAATCTGTTCTCTTGGTGATTCTAAAGGTGAAATGTCTTCACTTTGTGATCCCGAATCTGTAACCGAACCTGTAGCAGTATTTCCGATTTCATGTATGAAAGGTGTGAGATGAAAATGGTTGTAATGTAATTGTAGCATCTAATTTCCCTGGAGTTAGGATTTGAATTGTAATTAAGTAACGTTTTCATTCGTTATTCGTTATTACCCCCTTCCCTTTCCTTTGAGCCTCAGTTTTCTCTTTCTGATCTATGTTCCAGTGGTACATACAATTTACCAAATCAGAGCGCATGTGTTCTGTTCCCAACGTGACCTCAGGCATTATATTCACTTCTGTTAACTTTAAAATAAAATTTCCTGTGAAATATTCTCTGATATTACTAATAAATCTGGAATGAAAAGTGAACTAACTGTGACTTTGCTGAATTTGTTTCTCCAAGGCCCATCGACACCGCTGCATTTTCCCTGTTACACATTTCTCCCCATTTTACCATTCCTGTCGGGGTTCTGTTTACACCCATCACCCCATCCGTGTAAGGGGACCTTTACCTCTGCCTGTTTCTGGCTATTGCCCGAGGTGGAATGATTGAACAGGGAGGGTCACCTGGTGATTTCACTCTGGACGGTCACAGTCACATGTCTGGCAATTCTAAACTGTAGGGTTCGGCTTCATCGGAGGCTGATATAGGACAGGAAATTGGAGCAGAAAACATCCTTTAAAATACCCCATCAAACACTCCCACCGTTGGTGCAATCAGGGTCAGAAAATTGTTCAAGATCCCTCTGCAATGTCCGATTAAACACTTTGAAGTGGGGATGCCACAGGCTAGATATATAACACAGGCAGAATACGGACCACAAACCAAGGGATATTTCCAGGGGCTGGGGCGTGTCTGGCACTGCAGTATTATTAAGTACAAATCCTGCAAATTATTACAGAGCATTAGGTCTATTGGACATACGGGGGTGGGGGGGGGGGGGGGGGGGGGGGGTGCGGGGTGGGGGGGGGGGGGGGGGGTTCAAAACCGCCAAAATACTCAAAGATGGGGTCCAACTTTATGCTGCAAGTAACCATAAACATGGGGCTTGTTCACAGATCCTGGGGCCGATCGGATACTGAGACACTGGCTTTCCATTTTCTCTTAAATACACAAACAGACGCAGCCTGCACCTCGCCCTGCCACACCCCTTTCCGTTCAGCATATACATGGTCCTTATTCCAGTAAACACAGGCCGACTCTCCACTTCCACCTTTTCTGTTAAATCCATTAGCGCTGTCATTCTCCCTTCTGCTTTGATAATGAACTGTATTCCTGATCAGCTCATTCCTACTGATACCATCTCCCTGAACTCGCTGGACATCACCCCAGGGGTGAAAACAGAAAACGCTGGAAATATCAGCAGGTCTGATAGAATCTGCAGAGGCAGAAACAGATTCTCGATTCGGTATGACCCTTCTTCAGCTGAACTCGAAAGGTCAACTCTGTTGCTCTCTCCTCAGATGCTGTCAGGCCTGCTGAGTTTTTCCAGCAATTTTATTTTTGTTTCAGATTTCCAGCATCCGCAGTATTTTGCATTTATCATCCCAGGGATTTCGTTCTACCTGCTTCATCGTTTCGTCAGACGAAACTTCAGAGCCTCCCGATCACGGGAATAACAGCAGAAGTTTCTCTTCATATCCTGCTATCTTCCAATATCATCCATCTGAAACTGCGCCACTTTTCTCCAATTCCTCAGAGTTCAGGCGCGAGGTTCCATGTTGTTGAATAAAGGAAGGGTTAGGCAGAGAAAAATTACCTACACATCTTCAAGACTCGGAATGATATTTATGAATGAGTGGCGTTTTTGCTTAAACCCTGTCTCTCTCCCAATCTCTCTCCCTTCCTCTACCGCAAAGCCCATCAGGACATCTGAATCAACAACAGAAAAAGTTGGAAAATCTCAACAGTTCATAAAGCATCTGTGAAGAAAACCACAGGGTTAACGTTTCGAGCCCGCATGATTCTACTTCGGAGTCTTCTTATCTGAACAAAAGTCATAAAGACTCAAAACGTTAATCCTGTCTTTATCTCCACAAGTGATGTTGGACATGCTGAGGTTTTGCAGCATTTTCTCTTTTAGTTTTAGATTTCCAGAAACCGCAATATTTTGCTTTTACTGTTCAGGACTTCCCTCCTCTCATGGCTGCATTTTTTTTAACCGCTGTCATTGCACATGGGATTTGGGAGTGGCTTATTGATGCAATATAATGGGGATAAAACAGTAAGGCAGACTATTATTTAGAAATCTGCCATTCTCTGCTTTAAACATACTCAATGATTGTACTTCCACAACTCTCCGGGATGCAGAAATACAAACATTCGCAAACCACTGAGTAAAAAACAATTCTCCTCATGTCAGTCCTAGTGGCTTTACCCTTATTTTGAAATTGTGTCCCCTGTTTCTAGATTCCCCGACCAGGGGAAACATCTGACCTTCATTTACACTTTCTTCCATTCAGGTGTTTTGTTTGTTATAATGAGATCTTTTTGCTCATGTTTGGAAACTCTGGAGAATACAGGTCCAGTGTCCCCAATCCTTCTTCACAGGACAGTCACGCCATCCCTGATGCAAATCTGGTGAGCCTTCGATTCACTCCCTCAATAACATTGACTCCCTTCCGAATGTAAGGGGGCCACACCTGCACATTGTACCCCAGGGGTGGCCTAACCAAGATTATATACAAAGGAAATGAGAATTCACTATGGCTGTATTCAAATCCACTTGTGAGAGAAGCTAACATTCTTTTCGCCTTCCTAAATGCTTCATATGTATGCCAGGTTTCAGAGACTTATTGATGAGGGTACACAGGCCCCCTTGTACAGCTACATTTTCCAGGCTCTCACGTTTTATGAAATAATCTGCACCTCTGTTGATCCTACCAAGCTGGTTAACCTCGCATTCTTCCACGTTAAATTTCATCTTTCCTGTTCTGTCCCCCTCACCAAGTCTGTCCAAATCGCCTTGAAACCGTTTTCCACCTTCCTCACAATACACGTTCCCACCAAGCTTTGTGTCATCCTCGAACTTGGAAATATTACATTTGGCGCTCATATCCAAATCATTCATGTGTTGTGAACAGCTGGCTCTCAAGTAGTGAGCCTTCCAATTCCCAATGGCCAGATGCTGACAAAGTTTGATATTTCACTCTATACTCCATCACCCCCACCACCCCCACCCCCACAACAAAAAACACACACGTAGGTCGCCGGCGCCCCTCACCCCACACCTCACACGTTGAAATGACATGCTTCAGTTACTGCTGCAGCAGCAGGAGTCCTTTGGATCACGTAAGAGTGTCACAACACTGATGGAAGCCCTTGAAGCATTAGTCTGTTTCTCGCTACACAAAAGTAGCGAGGGCTGCTGATTATTCCCAGCATTGCTGTTTTTTATTTCAGTTCCGAGCACATTGGCCCCCCCTCTCTCTCCTCTCCTGAACATACTTTTTCCAGATGAGTTCAGGGGACATTTGAATTGACGAATTTCACTGGAACATAACTTGTGCAGTGGAAATAAATCTTTATTTGAAACGAGGAGACTTCCCGCTCCGAGATACTGTGACTGTTCAGCTCTAAAAACATTGGAATAAAATCACAGAAAGATTTTGAAAAGCTGCAATCACTGACTTTCGAACCTCTGAAACCCACCCTCCCATCTGCAGGTTGGTCTGAAATGTTTTGAACAAGATCTCCCTGTGATGCTGGAGACACTGCAGCTTGTCCGCCCCTGGACTGTCACCTGCCCAAGTGGCCTTATCCTCCAAAGCCCCTTTGGATAATGACATGGAACTCGAGCCTGGTGGGTGGGAATTTCACACACCAGGCCCAAGGACAACAGGAGAGTTGGAATAGCCAGGAAACCAGCAGGACAAACAGGACTGAGGTAAATTACTTCCCAAATGCACCGTTTCTGTTAGTCATTGAATCCTGGCGGTGAAAGATGAAAACTGGCCTCACCCTGTGCTCATCACCGAGGTGAAGAGATTGGGAATAAAACAGGGTCAACTCGTATTGATAATGGATATTCTTGTCACTGTTTAATACATTTAAAAATTACAGAAAAGGGATATTTCACCACATTCTTCAGCTCATTTCTGAATTGAGTCTGGGTCACTGCATAAATGGCCGTGTTAGTGCAACAACTCAGGAGCTGAAATATAAATCCCAGTTCCTGCACAAACCTAGGAAGGTATACAGGAATAGCATCTAACACATATAGCCTATTACAAACAGAATTTATCATAAAAACTAACCACAACAGGATAAAATTCCCCGATATAGAAAACAGTAAAATGATGGATTTCCTGCGTTTCTCCATCTGTGGGTCCCTGGGTCTCTCCCCACTGCAGTGAGCCCGGAGTCTCCTGCGGGCTCTGCTCGACACTAAAATATATCTGACAGTTAAAGCGTTCAACATCAAAATCAAAACAAATGGCACAAATGGTGTTAAAATATAATGAAGACATTCGATTGCTGCCCACATTGATGAGAATTCAGCATCCGTCACTAATGTGCAAAACCAAGGAGCATTGGAAAGTGAATATTGACCTACATACATAAAGTACCAGAATGAATCCTTCACACAGAATAGCAGACTGACTGTTCCGAGAACCACAGCCGCCGTATGCTGGGTGCAATATTTTGTTTTCAACTTCTGGGAACAAATAGCTAGAAATCTATCAAAGGTGAAAGAGACTGTGAACCAGACAGAACAATCTGTGGCTGCATAAAGCAGGACTGCATGGATATTACACACTTTAAACCTCCACATGAACTGAAACTGAGCCCAGTAAAGAATAGCAATTTGCCTGAATATGAGATCAAGGATAACGACCAGTAGATCCGCGGTTGCCATGGACACCAGGTAAAGGGAAACACATTTTGAGAGACCGCACCTTCCCCGAGACAGTGTCACAATAGTCAGTATGTTCACTGTAAGGAAGAGAAAGGCAGGATAGTTATTGTTTAACTTAGAGCAAATGTTACAGACTGATGGAGTGACATTTGAACAGAGTTATCCAAGGTCAGAATCTAATTACTTTACCAGTGTTTGAGCTTTACGCTGGAGGGAGTGTTTCGAGTTAAACACCATCCTGTTGTAGCAGGAAACCAAATCCTGCAGCAGGTCTCATCGCCACTTCCCTAAATTATTCATGGAATTCGGAGTGAAAATCATTCACCCCATTACTAGTCCTGCTCAATATCCCATGAACATGCTGCAAACTGCATCACAACGATATGTAAGAAGGGCTGTGATTTGTACTGAAGGAAAATGGTTCATTTATTTATGAGAAGACATTTGAGTGGAACATTAAGGTTGTGTAAAGAAGTAAATACAGATTTGAATTCAGAAATTGTATTTCAAATCAGGATGTCCAAATGTGCCTTCCTGATAATTATTGCCTTCGCCAAAAGGCACAATGAACGCTTAGACTGTATCCCAGTAACAAATAGACTCTCGAAAAGAAATAAAGAACAGGGAGGTAAATGGATCGCTAGACTGAAGAAAATAAATTAGAGATTGAATCAGAGCTGGCCAACACGAAGGAACAGCAGAGAGTGGCAGCACCCAAAATTCAGGCTGGCTAGCAGGAGAGAATTTACCAATGGATCTAATGTCTGTGTTTTGGGCCAGGAATTAAATGGGCCAGTGGTTGGGAAATGAAGTTGTTACATAAGAATGCAAGAACTAGGAGCAAGAGCAAGCCATATTTCTCTTTGGTCAACTCTAATGTTCATTAAACCCATGGCCATTCTTCGAATTCTACTATCCAAATCTATCCCCATTTATCTTAATGGCCTTAGAGCACAAGAATCTACCGACCAACAGCCGTCGAGAGTTAATAATTCCGACGTTTCTCCACTTTCTGAGTGAAGAAGATTCTCTTCATCTCAATTCCAAATGGCCAACATTTTATCTCAGGGATCGAGTTCTCGACTCCCCACCTAAGGGAAACATTCTCTCAGCATCCATGCTATGAGGACACTAAATTATTTTCTATGACTCGATGAGATAATCACACATCCTCTAAATTTAAGAAGATGCATGTCAAATTTGATTGATTGATTGATTACTTAAGTATATTTTTCCTTAGGCAAGAAGGCCAAAACTGTACACATTAATCGATATGTTTTCTCACCAATCACATGCATAATTCTATCAAAAGTTCCTTACTCGAATACAGGGAAGACTGCCATTTATTATCCTATTCACTTGCTATATTGCTGTATCCTAACCTCATTACAGCTTTGTTTCAAACATGGAAAAAGGAGCTGAACTCCCGGGGGGAGGTGAGAGCGGCTGCCCTTGACATCAAGGCAACATTTGGCAGAGTGTGGCATCAAGGGCCCCTAGCAAACCTGGAGTCAATGGGAATCAGGGGGGAAATCTCTGCTGCTTCGAACCATACCTAGCAGAAAGGATGATGGTTGTGTTTGTTGGGGGTCGATCATCTCAGCGCTAGGACTTCACTGCAGCATTCCTTCAGGGTACTGTCCTCGGCCCAACCATCTTCAGCTGCTTCATCAATGACCTTCCTTCCATCACATAGTCAGAAGTGGGATGTTCGCTACTGATTTCACAATGTTCAGCGCCATTAATGACTCCTCAGGTACTGAAGTAGCCCATGCTCAAATGCAGCAAGAGCTGGACAATTAGCAGGCTTGCGCTGACATGTGGCAAGTATCTTGTGCACCGCTCAAGTGTCAGGCAATGACCATCTCCAACAAGGGAGAAACCAATCATCGCCCTTTGTCATTCAATGGCATTAACATCACTGAATCCCCCACTATCAAATCCTGGGGTTTACTATTGACCAGAAACGGAACTGAACAAGCCATATAAATACTATGGCTACAAGAGCAGATTAGAGGCAAGGAATAGTGCGACGTGTAACTCACCTCCTCACCGCCAAAGCCTGTCCACCATCTGCAAGGCACAAGTCAGGAGTGTAGTGGAATGCTCCTCGCTTGCTTGGATGGGCGCAGCTCCCAGAACGCTCAAGAAGCTTGACACCATTCAGGGCAATGCATCTCGCTGGATTGGTAGCACATCCAAAAATATTTACACACTCCACCACTGTTGCATAGTAGCACCAGTGGGTGCCATCTACAAGATGAACTGCAGGAACTCATCAAGGCTCTTTCAGCTGCACGTTCAAACCCCGACCACTACCATCTAGAAGGAGAAGGGGAGCAGACAGATGTGAACACCACCAAACGGAAGTTCCCCTTCAAGTCACTCACCATTTTGACCTGGAAATATATCGCCGTTCCTTCTCTGTCGCTGGGCCAAAATCCTGGAATTCCCTTCAGAACAGCACTCTGGGTGCGCCTACACCCCGAAGACTATAGCAGTTCAAGAAGGCAGCTCAGCACCACCTTCACAAAGGCAACTAGTGATGGGTAATAAATTCTGGCCCAGCCAACGAAGCCCATTTCCCATGAATGGATAATAATAACACATATTGCGTGTTAGCTTTCTCTAGATTGTGTACCCGAGCAGCCAAATTATGAAAATTTACAATTTTTACCAGTTTCTCGACTGTTTAAACGCTGGATGAGGATAGAATGAAACTCGTCTGTGTTATTATCTCAGGGAAACTGAAGATTCTGGTGCAATATTAACACAGGGCTTTGATGCATGTTTAAATTAATATGTCAGATAATTCATAAAATTAATGGTCCTGGCCTCCTATTTGGTGGCGATACTCGGATAATCAGCGCTGATTGTAAATGTAATTAAAGCCGTATCTTTTTCCACCCTTGCAGCTTGTTTTTCTTGCCTCCATAGCGGGGTGGGGGAAATGAGCTGTGTACGAGGTGCGTAGATGGCGGGTGGTCAGCAGTTGGGATGGGGATGGGTGAGTAGTTAATGTGCTTTGCAGTCGGTTGGGGGTTGAATGGACGGGCGATGGCTAGTGAGAGCTGTGCAAGTGGATCGAGGGGAAGGCAATCGAGTCAGATTAGATATTCTGGGGTCAGTAGTTGGGGGTGTTGTGGGTTGTTGTGTGTGGGATGAATGTGGGAGTTCTGTAGGTGGGGGTTGGGCGTGCATGGGCTTTGCTTGAAAGTTATTCACTGACACATGCTAGAAATTAATAGCGGGAAAATACTACGCCAAGCATCTGTCACACAACAGGCACAACAGTCCAACACTAAAGTCAGTATTGGAGTCATTGTTAGAGGGGCCTGGGCAATACAAATCTGCCCATCTGAAGTTTAAAGTTCATGGGAAATTACCATGCATGCTCCTGGATCAAGATTTCAGATCGGTCCTGATATGCAGAGCGGCAGACATTGCAATATTCACCACTGTTGGCATCAGGAGTTCCGGTTAATGATATAGTCAGTATTAATTTCACGGCAATGGACTCCAGACACCAGCTGCAGATAGAGGGAAATTACACAAGAGCGAAATGGAGATCAGGTCAAAAAAGGCTGGCTTAGGGTGAATAACAATAAAGAACACATTTTAAGAATTATCTTAAAGGATGATAAGTTTGTGGCGAGGACAAAGGATTTCGGAGGAAATTCAGAACATGAAACTCTTAATACTTCATTGTGGTCACCCATGCCAAAGGCTGCAGACATGTCGACAAAAGGGAAGAGAGGCAGCTCGACATTAGCAGAGTCACATAAGATATAATTTGTGCCTTTGCTAAGGACGGTGTAAGAGTTGTAATAAGGTAGAAAAATGGTTAGAAAGATTTAAGCATGGTGTCCCTGGAAGATGGGGCAGAAACGTGGGGGGTAGCAGCAGGGACAAGGAATTTGTAGAGGAAAGAGAGGTTAGAGATGGAGTGTTTGCTTACAAAGACTGAGGCAACAGGGGTTGCTTATTTACAAGGGCAGGGGTAATGACTACAGAATGGAGCAGCAAAGAACAGTGGCTAAGCAGATGGAACTATTAACTATATCAGCAACTGAGGAACATGATGAGGAAGTTCGGTGTTCAGCAGTTTGGTGGGAGTACGGTGAACCAGTCCCCACCAGCAGCCACCCCTCCGCCCACACCCTACACCATGCCTCCCACCAACCCAATCAAACGCCTGGAAATCTCACATCTGAAACATAATGGAATGCTCACTACTCATCAGTATGGTTATCAGAGCAACACCCAATAAGCAGAATCACCTTCAATAATGGAATAGATTTTCCATCAGTGTCCGTCCATCATTATACTTGCTATTTCTCCACCTCCACCTCTGTGGATGCAGGAAGAATGTCTACAGAATCAACTACAACAACACACCGGGGCTACTTCGACAGCACGTACCAGGACAGCAAAATGCAGAAGGCGTGCAATGCCGTGAGATTCACCTTCTCTAACGCACCATCCTGACTTGGAACGGTAACATCTCCCTTCATCAGTGTTCCGGAATTCCCTAACAGCAGGTAGGAGCACAGTCAGCAGAGGGAATACTTCAGTTCAGCAAGAAGACTCAGCACCAACTTCTCAGCTCACTTCCAGATGGGTAATAAATGGAAGTTTGTCACAAGCATCCATTTCCCAAGGACACATTTTGAAAAAAAAACTTTGAGAGGGGGATAATGATTTGCAGCTCTAAATAACGTCATGCAGAGACAAGGGAAGGAAATTAAGTCTGTGGACAGAAATGGGAACGGAGCCAATTGTTGGTGAGGGGAGCAAATATTGTTGAACAATTATTACATTTTAAATTCTCTCCTAAATATCTAAATTTGGTTATTGTTAGGCAAAGCGGGAGATGGTGGAATGGAATTTGCCTGGAGCTGAATCATTATGTGAGATCTTCCCTCGTTCCTGTCTGCCCTAATTTCCGCAGATCAGTGCAAATTACTATCTGCATCGCACTGCAAAACCAATACCTGCGCAACATATTCTGCTCAGATATTGGGGTTCAGTTTAAACAGCAGACTGCAGCTGTTCAATAGCTATAATTCATCACTAATATTTATTGCATAAAATATTATACCAGCCAAATTCTGAAGAAAAAAATCATTTGAAGCAAGTCTTGAGATATACAAACGGTCCAATGAACTGTGAACAGTGAATCAGCAACTGCTGAAATGCTACTTCACAGAAGCACAGGGCATTACATGTCACAGGACACAAGAATTACAGAGAATAAAATTAATTAACTTACGTTAAGGGCAAGGACAACAAACATGATGAAAGATGTTTTATAAAATAAGTTTCTAAAATAATCACTCACCAGGAATGCCAACAGCAGCGAGGAGCGGATAGTAAATCCTTTGCAAATCATAAATCACCCAGACAATCCGAAGTTCAGTTGGAATTTCAAAGAACATGATCTCATTTGCTGTGAGATCCAATGATCGCTGTTTATACTGGCGACCACACTCTGTCAAACACTGATATACACATTGAAAACATTGCCTAGATATAGGCGGAGGAGAGTCCTGGTGATTCAATTAAACAATACACTGGCTGGCATTAATTACAGTCACTTAACAAACAAGATGCCTTAACCCTTTCATCCCATCACTTTGTATGGAAAAAATATACTAAAAACTACATGGCATTCCTGTCAAGATAATTTATTCAAAGCAAGCACGTGACGTCAGCCACTTTTGTGATAAACAGGTTATGGAATTCTGCAGGCTTGCAGCACAGATAAGAAAAGAAAAACAGACTCAAATCCAGAGCTTTGATTATTCCGGAGATAAAATGCTGCCAAACAATTTCATGGTTTCAATTAATTTCTCAGGGGATGAACACAAGTGCCAGAGTATGGTCAGAAGCAGTAACTGTCCAAAAGGATGCATAGTTGATCATTGTCTAGTGATCAGAAAGGGAAATAGTAGACTGATGATTTGAAACTGCTTGGTTTAACAGTAAACGTAAAACTGATGCTATGGATCAACAATTACCATGGAAATGATATGAGAGTTTAACTTTAAAGCTGACCTGGAAAATGATGCCCCGTTGTAACTAAACCCTGTAATTGAAATCCATGGAATATTAGTGTCCATGTGAATGACACTACACAATCTAAAATGACTTTGTACCTGACACCACGGACTTACAGTGACCATGCAACTAATACCTGGTCATACAGTGCTCATTTGAATTATGCATAGGTCCATCAGTGGGCTTCCTACAGATACTGTTGTCAAACGGTGACCATGGGATTGAAATATGGTATCCTATTCGCCTTGTACCCGAAACTTCGCTGTAACTGATAATCGAGTACAACAGTGACGTTGTAACTGATATCCCGATCTTACATTGACCATGTACATGACATTCCAGTCTATCAGTGCTATGCTAACTGATAATTCAGTCTAACAGTGGCTTTGTACCGGATACCCCAATTTGAACGTGAATATGTACCTGACGCCCCGGTCTAACTCTGACCTTGGAACTGGTATACCAGTTTAATAGTAAATTTGTACCTGATACTGCGGTGAAAAATTCACCTTCTGTTACCCATGGCTAGTGTCATAATTCAGCTGATTTTCAATCCAATTGTTAGTTTTAGGAATTAAAGATTTAACTGTAGGCAGAGGGGATATCTGGTGGCAAAAACTGGTAAAAGCAGCCGTAAATTAAATGCAATTTAACCAACTTTGAAGTTTATTATTCTTAAAAGTTTGGAGCCATGTTGACCTAAGAGGCTCACAGCTAAAATTACAAGATCATGATAATGTGGGCGCTTTTAATTAGCTAAGGACAAGGAGGCAGACCTTTGAAGTTATTCCAGTAAATAAAAAGCTTGTTACGTAGTTTCCCAAGATTAAGGTAAGTTTTGGAGCTAACAGGTAGTTAAATTGCATTTCTCAGTGGTAACAGACCTTGTGTATCACTTGAGGATCGGTGAAGCTCAGTTGAGATTTTAGAACAAGGTGGAGTGAAGGAAACGTATTTGTCATCAGAATTCAGTTCAAATTCTGGGTGTTTGCTTAAAGAATTAAATCTTTTGTCATCTTCAGAGTTTTTTCAACGCTGATTTAAATGTCTGGTTTGGCCAAGCTAAGGGAGCAGAGAAGGAATGATTTATAGATACAACCCTCCATAGTCGGAGATGATCACAGCAAGGGGAGCCCTGGCTGGAGGCCGCTACATCGCCAGAGACAGCGATGTTGAAAGGTGTGGGGGTCCTCTGCCAGTCCGTGGCCTCTCAATGTTGTTACGGGCTGCCTTCTCCTGAAAGCACAGAGGAGCATTCATTAGTCCACATCCAACATGCAGCGCCATTACAGCCTGGCGAAGGCCAGCATTGGGGCGCCTTGCAGGCCACATCCATATCATGGCCGGTGATTCGCATGGCACTCAGTCAAAGCAGCCAAAGCTCAGCAACTTGGCCAGAGCCGGAGTGATTGACAGTTAGGACTCAGGTCCTGACACGCTGAACTGCATGGGGAGGGCGGCTAGTTCAAAACAATTCCACACACTGACTGATGCCAACACAGCAATCATCTTTTCCGAGTGTAGCAGGTCAATCAAACGCCTCTGGCACTGCACCCAGGTGTGCATTATGGCTGTTCACCGAGGCTGCCACTTCCTCCCAATGCTTCTTTGTGAGGTTTCGAGGTGTCCTCCTTCCATCTCTTCAGACAAGGGTGTCCCTTCCGGCAGCCACGCCCTCCATGAGGTCAGCGAGGCACACCTCAGTAAAACTGGGGGCCGAATGCCCAAACAACATGCCCTCCCGCCTGGTGTTTGCTGCCGCACAGGAGTCTATCTTTGCAACAGCAGACAGACGTCATTCTCCAGCAGCCTTCCTGGGGCTGCCTGGGCCGTTTTCAAACTGGCGGCCGGATCGCCATTGGACCCGGCGGCCGAGAGGCTCCCATTCCCCCTCGGCCCCTCCAACCTGTCACCAGCTGAGTTTCACGCGGGGTGGCCCTTAATTGAGCTGCCAGCGTGAAATTGCTTTCCGGCCCTGATCGCGGGCTGGCAGTCGCGTTCCGGAAAGCTCCTGTCCACCTCTCTATGCCCACCCAATGAGGACAAAACTCCTCCCTTTGACCCAGTGGCCATTGGTAAAACCCCCATCTCTTTCATCATAAACTGCACTCTCTATAGCGTGATGGAGAATTGAGAGTTTAATTTGAGTCCATTTTACTTTGGAAATAGGTTCAGACTTCGTGACCTGCTGAGAAACCTATAAGTCCACACCTGGGCTGTGTAATTAGCCTGCCATGTGTGCAGGAGAGAATTCACCAACTGTCCAACCTGCTGAGGTTCTAGTGGCTCTATGCAGACCAAGCGATGTGGCTTAATTGGTTAATCACCATTTAGATCCAAGTTCACTCACACGTTCCACCAATGAAGGCATAATTGCATTCAGATACAGTAAGAGCAAGAAGAGATCTACTGCCCCTCCTCAATACTGTCTCATACATACAACCACACCGGTGAGTAGCTGTTACCCACTCCCAATGACTTCAATCTTCCATTTCACTTGGTGACTCATTGACACAGCGATACCAAAGAGTGGACCTGCAACAGTCCGGGCTGTGGCCAGGCGTTACTTTCTGCTTATGCACTAGAGTATTCACATTGTTAAGAGGTCAAATATCTCTTTGGCGTTTCTGTGGGATTTCAACCAGCAAATATCACTGCGAATGAGATATCATGCACCTGTTCCAGCTCTGAGATGGGCTGTGCATAGTTGCCCTTCACAATGAGACACGAACATCCTTGAGTAATGGGGGGAGGGCACTGGAATATATAGATATATTTTTTCAGAATATCTCTTAGAGAGAAAAATGCCTGATCTATAATTTACATCATTATATGACTCTAGAAAAAGAGGATATAGAACGTTTTGAAAATTGACTCATGGGAATTTGAAGTCGTTCCTGTGCTGTAAGTTCACTATTGTGTCACATAGTTTGAGCTATCGAAGTCTTAGAGCAATTTCGGACCTCAATTAGTTGCTTATCGAAAATATTACAATAGCTTCCAGAAAGAACCTGAATTGGCATCAAATTTGCAAACACAAAAATAGTTTCAAGCCCCTGGAAGAGTAACGATTGGGGTTTGGAATTAAAATTATTCTAGGATTTATCCAGTTTACTCTATTTATTTTTGAGTGACATGGGTTGAAAGATGCTGTTCAGAGTCCGGAGATTTGCAAGCATTTTTAAATTATGTAAATTGAGGATTTCCCTCACCATCCATTGCTCCTTGTTCATGCCTCTACTGGTATCTTCTATTTAACTAACTTAGCCAGCCGTCACGCGTAGCTAATTGTGGACACAGATGTGACTGGTAACTGATCAGTCACTGGACCAAAGAGTAATAGATAATCGTTGAGCATGTGACCTTGATATTCATCACCAAGCGATGTATAAAAGATCAACTTAACACAGTTGCGTGTTTGCCTTCTGAAATGTTAGGCATAAAAGCCTGTGTTTGGGGATCGTTATGGCCTTGGTAACAGCTTGAATGTAAACGTTTGTTAAGTGAATATGAACCTGAACTGTTTGAGGGAACAACTGCAGCGCCACCACTAGCGATACACGGTGGTGGTGGTATCACGGGTGTATGAGCAATATTTACTCCCCTCCTCCTTGCACCCTGACAGAGTTGTTGGGTTCTCCATTTTGATAGACTGTGCATTAATAAAATAAGTCAAAATAGCAGGCAATGTTCTTGCAGTTTGTCCGCTTCTATTTCCATTTAAAACGACATAAAATATATACAGATACATACGTGTTGATTTCGAAATGCATGTGGTTGTGTGGGTACGTGCGTGTTTGCGTGTGTGCAAGCGCGCCTATGTGTGTACGCGTGTGTGTTTGTTTGTGTAGCCTCTTTGACAAGTGTCTGTGCGCATGCCTGCCTGTGTTATTATAGTTCAGATCTTCAACATTTTTTTTGACCAAGAGTCTGTTTATCTCGGCCTTGATGCCAGGTCATTTTAATCTGGCTCTTTCTATGCAAGGAGGTGGGAATGTGACACATAAGTTTTCGTTTAACGTTGTGTGGTCTACGGTTAAACTATGTCATCAAATAGCAGATGACAAGATTCACTGGAGCAGGAAGCATGATTTATGCTGCCAGAGAGTAACTGAGAGCTGTTAATTACCTTTGATCATAGATCCGTTGGTTTCTCTGACAATAAACTAAGAAGCGGGTATCCAACGACCCCTCCAGCTTGCAGCAGTTATAATCATTCAAAGGATTTCATTACAATTGTTTATCTTCCTTAACTTCTCCTTGCGCTTTTAGAACATAAAAAATTAAACATCTTATTGATTGGAGAATGCTTACAGGCCTGATTCTTTGTTCCAAATTTCTGTGAATTTCATGCTGTACGAGTGAAATTTTAACAGAGCAGAAGTTGAAAATTCAAAAGACCTTTACAACTCCTGGATCTTCATCAAGCATCGTAAATACATGGAAAGAAAAAATCACGTTTATATCTCTTTCTTAAGATGTTATTTAAACAGATTCTGTATTTTCCTCTAACTCTATCACTAGATTAAAGGAGTGACTATTCTTCACTAGATACGCCCTTGTCGTTAAGCAACCTGGGACACTCTGAACTATTGAAGGACTTTATATAATTTCAGAAGGTGCTGTCTCCCAGTAACTATGAATGAATAATGAGATGGAATTGTGAAATGAATGTACAGCTTCTTTCCACTAATTGTCAGTTTCTATGCCTTTTTCCCTTTCCCTTGTCTAGGACTCTCCTTCAATTTATCTCTGTCTATTTGACTCTGTATCTATCCTTAACTCTTTTTTTTTCTCATTTGCTCGCCTTGATCTCTCTGTGTGATGAATATTCTCGCTCTCGCTCTGGTTAATTAGGCCAGGGTTGTTTCTAGATCGATTATTGCTCTGACATGGAATTCATAGCTGTGCAATGGATTAGCTCCGATTCAATACAATGAAGACTAAATCCATCCCTCACTTTTGATTCAGTACTCGGAGGAACATAGTGTTTTTTTGAGTTGTCATTTTGTATCTATAGCTCTCTGTCAGTCTTCGAATTAAATACGTACAGAGAGAAAGGGAAGAGCCAAAAATATGCAGGAGAACAATGTCTTTATATTTTTTTTCTCAGTTCAAACTGGTTAATAACAAAGACTAATCAACAGAGTTTGTGAAGCCGTCACAAGAGATTTTGATAAGGAGTGTAACGAAGCTTTGCTGCAAATATATAAGATTTTGCTAACAACACATTTGGAGAACTGTGCTCAGTTTTGGTCCACCTAACTGGGGCTGGGTAGCTCTGCCATAGATTGGTGCAACCAGATTCACCAGTCTCATTACAGCACGGAGCCGGAAAGGAGGGGAGGGGGGCGCTGTGGTGGCGGGGTTGGGGAGGGCGGAGTGGTGGGGGCGGGGAGGGAGGCATTCGACATACACAGTCTTTGCCAGACCTCCGGAGAGCAAACCAGTCAGATCAGCAATTTCAGCTTCATCTTCTTCGTCTTCTTCTTCATCATCATGAGAAACTAGTCAGCCTGAACCTATCAGGGTCAAGCTGTCTGGCTTAAATTTCAAACAATTCTTGGCAGTTAACTGTCCTTCGCCATAGGTGGTGCATTATTCAGGAAAATGCCACTTGCCATCCAATCATCATTCTCCTCACATACAGTATAAATTGTGCTCCCCCCTCCCACGTATTTTTATTCTTACGAGTTTCCTGATGAGTGCAGGGTGATAAGCTGAGACCTGTCTCTTTTTCAGAAATACTCAAGTTCTGTCCGAACAAAAACCAAAGTGTATTCTTTCTGCATTGAATAACAGTGCGCAGTGTTGATTGTTATATGAGTGTCCATGACACCAATGTTATACTGGTGTCCATCACACAACTTGCATCTGGTAAGGAACAGCATTAATTGGAGTCAATGAAATATTAAAGATCAATTGTGTCTATTAACTGACAAATGCCATTGATGTACCTCGATATTGAGGCCGGGCTATAGATATGAATTTGGATTTTTTAAAATTTTGATTCGTTGCCTTTGTTTGTCTGCCCCACCCCTGCCAGCATCGCACCTATCGGCTGCTGGAAGACATCAAACTCAGGAAACTTCCATTTGCAATTTTTGTGTTGTTTATAAATCTCGGAGTCATACTCATGTGCAGCTAAAAGTGGTGGTAGGATGTAACAGATATCTTGAATATACATCACATACTTCCGTACAGCATGGAATTCTGACACAGGATACAACTTCAACATGTCTTCTGATCGCCAGTGTGTCTTCTGGACAAGAATAATATTCGTCAAAGTGTTCCTTTTCCTGATAAATGTTCAACCAAGTAAGTATTTCATGCGATTGTAACGCTTTTATTTTGTTAACTGTATTGTTATTTTTCCTCCAATTTTTCTTCACTCCATTGGTGAGGTCAGCTTCCTCGACTTCGCTCACTGGTCAGTGAGTGTTCGTACAGTATCTAAATTAGTCACAAGCTGACCCGTCACTGTCTCAGTGGGCCGGAGAAGGGCTTCTCTATTTCCAGCAGAAATGGTAGCCTTGGCTGAACACTGCCAGAAGAAATTTACACCGATGATGGCCTGGGATCAGTTAACTGAGGGGTGAAATCGCTGAAGCTCCCTGTTTTTGTTGTTGTCTTCACACTCGAAATGCAGTCAACCGTTGTATTGAAGGGAATGATTTAACGTGAGCTCGTGTGTGTGCGCGTGTGCGTGTGCATTGGAAAGCCTATTTCGTCCAAATGAAAAAAATCTAAAAGTTGCATTGATAACATTCTGTTATTGTTTTCCAGAATACGGCCAACAGGAGAGACTTTCCCAAACACCCTCAATTGTAGCAGTGAGTGAAGGAGATACTGCGGTGTTGTCATGTATCTACCCAGCGACATACACAGCTGCTTACCTATTCTGGTACGTACAGTACTCGGGAAAAGGCCTTCAGTATATGCTGCTCAGACACACGGCTGGGAATGAAGAGAATGCACCAGCTTTTGCAAAGCGCTTTTCAGCCGTACAGGATAGGAGCAACACAAACATCCCTTTGAACATCACAGACAACCAGCTCTCTGACTCAGCCGTGTATTACTGCGCGGCTATGAAGCACCACGTTACATAAACCCTTACCACTGGTACAAAAACTATCAGCTCCAGTTGTTGTGAATTCTCTGAATTCCCTGCTTCAATCAGCCGTCACACTGCTGTTATTCCTTTACAGATTTGTGGATCAGTGGTGGCACTCTGGCCTCAGAATCAGAAAATGTTATTTTAAGTCCCAGTCCGGAGATTGCGTTTTTAATGTAGACTGGCATTTCGGTGTACAACTGTGGGAGCTTTCGAATGTATTGTACTGAAGCACGGTTTGCTTCCTCTGTTACACATAAATGATGGCATATTTCAAGAAGGGCATTGCTGGTCTCCCAGTGCCCTGAATTAATACTTCATGCCGGCAGAGCAGCAGACTCCATCTGAACATGACTTTAATGGTGGAATGTGTTGTCAACATTGGGAAGGGACAAAGATGAAGAAACTACAACCATTTGCATGCGTTTATTCGGACCAGTAGGCACGTTCTGTTGAAGAGTCATGCGGACTCGAAACAATAACTGTGTTCCTCCCAGCAGATGCTGTCAGAAAAGCTGAGGTTTTTAGATGTATTTTTATTTTTGATTTCGTTTAATACAAATGCGGCTCATCCCACCATTTGACAGCGAACACACGGTCTGCAGATTCAACATCAATATCTACTGTATAAAATGGCAAACTGCATTTGATATTCACAAGTCTATAACTTGGTACTCCGCGGTATATCTGTATGTGCAGGAATAGACAGTGTTAAAGTCACACGGATTCTGCTCAATAACAGAACAGTTGTGGTGTATCAGTTGTGGGCTACAACATTCAGTTGTGACAGTGAAAACTTCACATTACATATTGAAGAATTTCGATGGGAGGAATGGAGATAGTAATGCTGGAATGGAAGAACGAAATCAGGAAGGGGAGAGGAAGGATGAAGTTAGGAAGGTGAGTAGGATGGAAGGGAGGAAACTATAGATCTGCCTGATCTTTTGGTGAACATCTATTCTCAACCAATATAATAAAAAGGGGTGATATCGTCAGGATCATATTGCTGCTTTTTGGGAGCTTGCTGGGCTAAAGTTTCCTGACGTGCTTCCTAAATTTATTTTATTTATTTCACAGGATGTCGGCATCGCTGGCAAGACCTGCATAAGCTGTCCATTCCTAAATGTCACTGAGCTGAATGGCTTGTTAAGGTATTTCATCAAAGGGCAGTCATCAATCAATCTGGAGTCACATAGAGGCCAGACCAGGTAAGGGCGACAGATTTCCTTCCCTGAAAGATATGAGTGAACCACATGGGTTTTGTGACAATCACTGATAATTCACAGACACGATCATTGAAATGAATTCTCGTTTCAGATTTTGTTAAGTTAATTTTACCAGCTTTCCGTGGTGGAATTTGAATATGCATCCTCCAAAGATGAGCCTGAATCTCTGAATAATTACTCTAGTGACATTGCTAATAAGCCATTGTCTGCTCTCTAAGAGGTGATGTTGCACGGCGTAACTTTACACGTAAAATACGTAAAGAGCAGACTTGGTTTCATGTTTTGCAGGAAAACATTCCCCACCCCCTTGTCTGTTCCGATCCTAATTCATGTCCTTTATTTAAAAAAAAATTCTATAATCAGTTCCCTAGAAATGTACTTGGAGAGTGAACATGCAGTGTCACCAGTGTTTTCAAATGTTGACTCATTTTCTATGAATATTTTGTCTCATAGAATTGCCCTACTTTCCATTCAGCCTTTTTCTTCTGTCACCACTCAGTTGGAGATAAGGAGCCGCCGTTAGAGCCGGAAATGCACCTGTCTCGTTCTGTCCCACCTTGTACCGCAACTGTCACTCCCAGGTTACAGCAGCAGCGAGAAGCGTCACCTCACGAGGTGGTTTTAACATAACCTCAACAGTTAAAAATGCCCACGTGTGTTTTACGTCTCATGGAGGCTTTGCTGTGGCAAACGCGATATCATTAGAATTTCATTGCCTATGCAAATTATTGCACTTGTTAATGTCACAGAAGGAAGTAAAATACAAAGTATCGTTTTGATAAGCAGTTGGTAACAAATAATGTAACAGAATTGTCCAAAGGGGAAACCTTTTATTTATATGTCCCTTGTTTATTTTTTGTGAAATCCAGGCAGGACTCTAATATCCTGGTGCCTCTAATTGAACTCAAACAAAAAAACAAAGGTTCAATATTTACAAAATATTCCCTGCAAGTTAATGACTTCTGCCACGTTCTGTGACACGCTACATTATACACAATACGTTGGTGAACTTCAATGTACTTGGTGAAATTCAATCGTAATTTCCAGCTGATAGTCATTGCAACAAGTTCACACTTGCGTCGAGAGTGAATAATCTTAATTTGATGCTGTAAAAATATATTGCTTCCTTCCCTCTGAATAAACTCGTTATCCTGTTTGGATTTTTGATGCTTGCAGCTTGGTCGATTGTAACGTTTCCTTTCTCATTGCCTGGAGAATCGTAGCCCTGGTTAACCGCAAAGAGTGAACATTACGACATATCAGTGGGGACACAAGAAGGGAACAACGATCCTCAATGCGGCTAGTTTCAGAGGTCAATTTGTGCCATTTTCTCTAGGTTACTATGTTAATACACGTTAATGAAAGCGGCAGTGCGCTTACTCCTTTTTGGTGCCGTGTTTGGAGCACTTATCACGGGTAAGTATTATTGGAAGTATTTTTGAACCAAACGTAACAGCACTTTAAAAATGGGTTAGCTTTTGATTTTATTTTCCATTTAAAGCTGGTCTGACTCAGGAAATCTCTGTGACACAACGCCTCCTGACAGTGGTTTGGACAAAAGGAGGCATTACAACTTCAGAATGCTTCTATTTCAGTACCAAGGGTTCCTTCAGCTTATTCTGGGTCTTGCAATACCCGGGCAAATAATTACAAATTCTACTTCGCAAGATTTCGGCTGGTTACCAAATGAGAGCACATTCTGCTCGAAGCCTTTTCTCGTCTGTACTGGTCACTACGAATACCATCATTATCTTAAAATTCTCCAAACTGCGGCTCTCTGACACAGCCTATGTATTACTGCGTATTGAAGCTCACAGCAATTAGAACCAGCCCGACACTTGTACAATAACTTGATGGGCCCTTGTGACTTGGAGGTAAACTCTCATTGCGCCTGTGGAGCCTGGTAGTGAGAAGAACAGCACTCGCTATACAGTGTACTGTCAGTGTCACAGGACAAATATAATATAGTGGTTCAGATAAATATTTGCAAACGGTACCAAAGCCTCAAATGTACCAATATGGCTCATAGAGTAGAATGAGTTAGATTTAATTTCCCAGTTATCGATCCAAACATGAAAGTCATATTTCTCTGGTGCATCTCTAGTGAAATGGTAAAGAAAGACTTCAGCAAGGACTGGATTTACATTATAGTGATTTTTTAAAAAACTTTGTCGATGACGTGAGTTTCAGTGAGTAGCGCACAGTTTCATAGAAAGCATTTCCAAGCGGTTAAGGTAGATCAGTTCAATCAAGGGCAGATTTCCTTGCTTGGGAGGTCACTTTGCTTACTATAGATATGTCAGGAATGAGCTAGTCTTCATCTATCTTGGTTATGTGGTAATCTTCAGCTCCATACGGTATACCCTCAGAAAATGCCTCTATCGAGGCAGGTGACATAAGAAATGCGGGGAGTCCCTGTTGGGCGCTGTAATTGTCTTCCGTTGAATGATTAGATTGGCAGTTCAGCCAAAGGCAAAGTCTTTTGAGTGATCCTTGCTAAAGCTGATTTTCTTTCGCAGCTAAATCGGGAGAAGTAATGTGCTGGAACATGTAACATGTAATAAGAGAGAAAGTAACGTTCAAAGAGTTGATATTAGGGCAGGTACGAATCAGCCGTTCCTGTTCAACCAGGGAGCTGTAATAGGAATTCACCAGAAACTTGTGTTGCCCGAAATGCTCTATTAAATGTAAAGGATGAATAAAATCCTTCTGCAATTTCAAACTTTCAAAGCGTCGAAACTACACCTGAGTTCAGAAAAGAAAATGTCATTGCCAAACCGATGACTAATTTCACAGCTATTCTAAAATTCACACCTTTAACATTGTTAATGATGCGTTTTTGCTCATCAAAACATCAGAAACAACTGGAGACGGATTTCACCCGAGTTTAATGATACAACACAAACAATGGCAATAATATTGAAACCCTTAAATTTAAAATGCATTATGTTAAAACGTCATGACATATGTTTTCATACTTAGTTTGTTTATCCTATATCTACCTTCATAGATATTACATTTTAAACCTGCATAAAATGTTTGAAAATCTATATGAGAAATTGTTATCAATAGTATTTTTCTATGCGTGGGTAATGACCACGAATTCGAACATATGGGCTTGAACTTACTAAATTGTCAGATAACTTATAATTTGAACACTAAGGGAGAACATTCACTAAAATTACAACACATTGATAAAAGGAAATGTTTGCCATATTTGTCACATGTCTCACAAAGGCATCAGGATGAAACACATACCACATATCACCATCCCTGTTCTATTCTAGATGACGAAAACGAGCAGAGAACGTTAGAATTAATATTTATCTATCCTATTCATATGGATAAAATAGATCAGATACAGACGCAATATGACGTTATTTTGAAACTCCAGGCTCCTTTGTCATTCGCTAGAATCATGACTAAAATTATTGACTGAAATTCATGGCAACATTTATTTGATTCTCTTTGATTTATCGATTTCTCTCTTGACTACACCTACAGTCCAATTGCGGTCGAGATTTCCAATGATTCACAATTCTCTGAGTGTGAACATTTATTGCCACCTCAGCTCTAAATGGCCGATCTCTTACTTAGCACGTAATATATTAATTACACCAAAAACACGAAATCTGGACTAGCACCCAGTATTTGACAAGGGCTTAGAGGAAAATCATTCCTCTTGTACGTATTCCTCTATTAGGAAATCTATGGTCCTGAGAAACCATCTCTGTTCATCCTGTGACCTACAAATTTTGGTTTCATTTAATCCCAGGAGCTCTTGCCCCCTGATAAAATCGCGTATTTAATCCATATTACCTTTCCTCACTATATCTACCAAAATGGAGAATTTAATACTTCTCCGAGATAAGTGTGACCTGTTATGTGTCTGTCTATATCGCCAGAATGTGTCAAGTATTTTCCACATCATTAGCGGATTGCATAGCTTCTTTGTTTTATCTCTGCCTTTTAGCCTATTTCGATCCCTTCCCTTTATCCCACTCCACCCCCACTAGGGCTATCTGTACCTTGCTTGTCATGCTTTCTACCCTTAATTAGAACATTCCTTAGATAATATCACCACCTTCAACCCATCTTTGTCCTTTTGTCTGTGACATCATTTGGTTATCTCCACCTATCACTGGCCCTCTATCCAGCTCTACCTGTTCCCCATCCCCCTGACACCCCACTTAATCCAGCTTATATTTCACCTCTCTTCTATTTTTACTTAGTTCTGTTGAAGAGTCATATGGACTCGAAACGTGAACTGTGTTCCTCTCCGCAGATGCTGCCATACCTGCTGAGTTTTTCCAGCTATTTTTTATTTGTGTTACCTAAGTCTGTATTCCTCCTTCCCCTTGCAGTAAGCAACAGCAATCCATTTGCCATCCACATCAATTGTTGCATCTGGATTCCAGCTTTCCTTTTCTTATTCATGTAGCAGAACACAAAGCTCCCTCTGTACAGCAGAATTCTGCAATATCTTTCAGTTTAAATATAATTGTGCTTTTTGTTCTCCACTATCCTGCCAACGTGGACACCGCAACAGTTCCATGTGCCTTAAATTCCCACTTAATTAACAATCCCTATGTATCCTCACTGACCATTCGTTCATCAGTTCCCATGTTTCTGAAATTTAATTTCATGATTGCACCAAATGTATCCTTGCTGACCAATGCATTAAGAGCCCCATATGCCTGGGCTGCCGATTCTTTATTAGTCGTCATATATGCTTGCTGACCACGTCATTGTTAGTCCTGGATTTCTGAGTGAACCCGTTATTATCAGTCTCCATATCTCGGATTTTACCTCGGGATTCTTCGTCTCCATGTAACCTTACTGCTAATTCAATCATCATACAAGTATCCTGACGGACCATAGAATTTTCTGTCATCATATACCCTTATTGAAAGTTCAATAGTCTCTATTCTTGCATTCACAGAAAACATTTTATTTCTGCTCCCCATCTATTCTACTGAGCAGTTAATTCTCAGTCCGAAAGTATCCTTCAGGACAATTGTATTAACGTTTCTCATCCATCATTCCAGGCCATTCGATTGCTTTGCCCCATGTATCCATCCTGATCATTAAATTTTTAACATGCGTATTTGATCACTGACTTGCTTTATCAATCACCATGCTTAATTGCAGGTCACTTCGTTGACAGTTCCCATGTTTCCTTACAGACCATTGCATTTTCAAACCTCACGTTATTATTAGCCCCTTTGTGTCCTTAATAATTTACGTATTCACAGTCCCCGTTTATCCATACTAGCCATGTATTATCAATTCCCGTTTGTCCTTATTAACCACAACTTGATCTGCCTCTTTCAACTCTGTGAAGTTGCTAGATAATTTAATTTGGAAGCCTGATATTGCATGGTAACATGATATCACATGGACACTGATTACCATGTATATGAATCTGTTCCATTCAGACCAGTTGCTGTGAGACTGCATTGTTCAACTAATTAGTCTTCCAAAGTTGCTTTTTTAAAGTTATTTTATTTATTTTGGATAAATTGACTCTGTTTACATGGCACCTTATTTTTGATGTACTATAAAATAGAAAATCATGGGATAAAAGCATGAATTCACGTTGTTTGGTCCTTGACTGTAATTAATGTAAACCAGTGTGTAGTTGTATTGCCTCACTAGGGAGTTCCTATGTATTATAAATAGATATTATTTTTGCTGTGAGTACCGGTGTTTAGTTACAAACCATAATCTTTGGAAACCACAAACAGTCAAATAATTTTCTGGAACCTTCCAATTTGAGTCCAGAAACTTTGGACAATTTATGATTTAGAAGAAATTTACTACCCACTCATTGCTACACTAGGTTTGCAATTGAGTTATCATTTCGTAAGTTACTTATGGACACTGCACTTCACTACACATAAACTAATTTACATCAGATTATCATTTGTTTACTGCATAATCCACGTGCTCTGTTTAAGATGCTTGTGACATGTAATATTTGATCCTTCGCTGATTCTGTCTTGTATTTCAATAAACATTTTCAGTTTCTCATGACCTGCTTCAACTAGCAGTCTCCGAAGTCTTGAACAAAATCCATTCATATTTCAGGTCCCTTCAGTTTGCTTTCCTTCCACCGTCTCCTGCTGTTTCATGTCATGACTGATTCTGGATTGACAGTGTAGATGAAAACCTGTAACACATGTTCTCGTAAAATGTTTATTCGACTGATAGCTGGGACGGGGTGTGAGGCTTATTTTATGAGGAGAGTTTGGTCAGGCCTGGGACTGTAACCATTGGAGTTTAGAAGATAGAGAGATGAGCTTAGTGAAACATATATGACCCTTAAGGGACTTGACAGGGTGGATGCTGAAATTGTGATTCCCTCTGTGGGAGGGACCAGAACTAGGAGAGAGAGTTTAAGAGGGAGATGAGAAGATTTTTTCCCCTTTTTTTCTCTCGGGGGGCGCTGAATGTTTGAAATTCTTTTCTGTGGAGAGCGGTTGAAGCAGGATCATTCAATGTTTTTAAGGTAGAGAGAGATGCATTCTTGACAAACCAGCGAGTCAAAAGTTCTCAGGTGGAGGAGAGAGGTACACAGAATGCGGGGTTGAGGCCACACTCACATCAGCTGTGACATTATTTAAAGATAGACCAAACCAGAGATGCTGAAGGGGCTATTTGCACCCCTAATTCATATGTACGTATTTCCCAAATGAAATTATTTATTTGCACTGTTGAACCACAGTTCAGGAGATATTGATGAGGTGAACACAGGCTAATCAGCATCTCGAAACTGTTCAAGCTGGTTTAAAAAGGAATACGTTTCTTTAAGTCGTGTTTATCCCATTAACCACCCAGCCATTTGACAGTTTTGAATCATTTGTCAGAAACAATTGCGGAGCAGCAATCTAAAATGGCTGCCTCTGCATTTCGACACTGTAATATTGCCCCGAATAATAAGAAAAACACTGCCTTTCTTTCAATATTTCCTGAATAACTTGAATCCTGGGACGTGAAGCATTGAGCCCTCCTACTCTTTGATCTCGATTTTAACTATTGACACCAGATAATGTTCTCACTTGGCTATATGTGTCCCCAACCTGCTTAATGACCCGTTGTACATGTGCAAATATGAACGACAAAGTAAAGTTAGAGATGGTGGTGTTTTCTAAAATCCCCAAAACGCTATGCTGTTTCTAATTCTAGCGGGTTAAAAAAAAACATGGCGGATCTGGAAACATGCATATTGAAAGCACCAGGGCTAATGTTTCGAGTCCAATGGTTCTACTTTGGAACTTCATTTCCCATGGTGCAAAAGGGGAGTCATTCAACTCCCAACGTTTATTCAGATTTCTTTCTCCACAGTTCTTCTCAGACATGCGCAGTTTTTAATTCCTGCAATTTCTGTTTATATTTTAGATTTTCAGCAGCCCGGTATGTTGCTTCCATCTAACTGTCTCCCCCTTCCTGCCTTCACCTTGATTTATATTTTCTACTTAATCTAACACGTTGCTCCCCACCCTGTGTCGCATTAGGTTACTCCATAATAGTTATCCTTCATGCAATGAGAGCGTACGGCCTTCTAAGTTGTAACCCATAAACCTTGAGCCCTATCCTCCTGCTCTTAAGCTGATCCGAATGTCTCAGGAACCTCGAGCCCTCCCTGCTGCATCATGCCTGCAATCGTGTATTAATCTGCCTTCTACGCCCATTTTTACTCTCGTTATTGTGTTGCATTAGGAGTACTTGAGGAATTATTCATTTTGAATTGTAACCGCCTCAGTTCCTTATACTCCGACTGAATGGTCTGTCATATTTCTCTTTATGTAATTGGTTCTGATATGAACAGCACATTCTTCCCCGACACACAGAGCGTTCTACACCTTCTCCATAATGCCCCTTAAACAGGCATCAGGAAGGAAATATACCACAGATGTCACACGTAGATAGTAGTGAATTGTACTCCTGCATCCTGCATTCTGAGTCCCCAAATACTACTATGGCCTCACAATTTACAGTATGGAAGGATTCCCCTGGTTCCTGTACCGTCCTTGATTGGCGTTGTCAGTTTCAGAAAACTATTTTTTTCTACATCTTGTCATCCTGATAGAATACATGCACAAAGCATCCTCTGATATATTCATTCCTTTCACCACAGCCACACCACATATCCACAGCTCCATTTCCCCATTGCTTCCCCAGGCTGCCAAATACTCACTCTAGCTTATTCACTCTTTATTCTTGGAGCTTCCTGTGGGCTGACTGCTCTATGTTTTTTTATTCAATTCATTCATTCATGTTCCTGCTGCTAACCCCTTCACATCTTGTATATTCTAGCCCTTCCTGAAATACATATTAACGAAAAAATATGTCTCTGATATTCCATCCAGGAAGCCAACTATCTTAAAATTTGAAACATTTCCCGTTCGTTGGGATTTACAACTCTCTCCAAATATCTGCATCAACAGTCAACACGTGCAAATTTAATAGGGTCACAAGTTAATGAGCTGGGCTGTAAATTCTGAGCTGTTTATATAAGTGAAGAAATTACTGAGGTTCTTTCCATAATCGTTCAGTCCTCCTCAGATAAGGGGAAGGTGGGAGATTTGGAGAATTGTGAAATTCACGCTCTTGTTCAAAGGGACGCTCTGTGTACAATTTAAGGAAACACAAGACAATTTGATACTCAATGTTGGTGGGAAATACATAGCAAACGTTGAACTGGAAAAATTAGGAAAGAAAAGATTCAATGACTTACACCTGGCGGAATCTTTGATTTCAAATCGTCTTTAATGTCACAATCGAAATAGGGACCAGAAGCTTTCAACAGCGGATGATAGCGGTGAACTGGTAATGCCACTTGACTAGTAACCTAGAAGCCAACGCTAATGCACTGGGGACACGTGTCCATTTCCCACCATTGTAGCTAGTGAAATAAATTCATACATCTGAGCTCTAAAACCAATCCCAGTGATGGTGATATGGAAATTACATTTGTTGTCGTTAGAATATAAATCTGATACACTTATGCCCTTTAGGGAATGAAATTTACCATTCTAACCTGATCTGGTGCAGCCTATATGTGACTTCAGACCCACAGCAATCTGGAAGGCTTTCAACTTTCCTCTGAAATATTCAGTTCAAGAGCATTTCTAGACGAGAAGCAAATTCTGCATGTGCCACATTTGCCTACAGACCATGAAAGAGCAAAGAAATATGGAATCATGGCTACTTATTAAAACATCTGTAACAATATTCTCTGTTACCCCTACGTGTCCACTGTTTAACATAGGAAATAGAAGGCTATACAAGTGTCAACTAAGCAAACGTTGAATTCTATCTGTCTTACACCCTAACATCAAAAATTAAAATGAGTGAAAAATGAATTATCAGGTAAATTGATGTCGAAATCAAACTATAATTTCAACATTAAAAGATCAATCTGGAGTGCACTGCCTCAAGGTGTGGTAGAGCAAGATTCAATTATGAGATTGACAAGTGAATTATTAAGCTCCTGACGGGGGCAATGGGGTGGGGGGGAGGGGTCTGGTGAAAGGGCAGGGCAGCGTTTTGAACTGAGATGTCCTTATAGATTGGAATAGTATATAATTTAGTTGCCTTATGAATTGCCTCAGCAGTTCACTCAGATTGTAGTGATCACTTTCAGCCAGAAGGTCCATCAAGCTCTGTGTTCCACACGAGGAATTTAAGCCCCGTCATTCTAGGAGCAATTCTGATGCGCACCCAACAGCAGAGCACAACCAAACTGTGTTTCTGGGTACAGTCTTCATCATAAAACAGACACATATGCAGAACCTTTTCAACTCAGTCTGGATGGTGCAGATCGACCAAAGCTGCCTCAAAATAACAGAAAAAACTTGAACAGCTAAATATTTGTTTATTCTCAGCTTTTGGATCCAGCCTCCGTCTTCCTCAGCCCTCTCAAGGCTACTGCACCAGTGGACGCATTCAGCTGCCATTGCTCAGCTCGGACCAATCAGTGCGCTTATATATCTATAAAACAGGTCCAGTGTGACAGAAGGTTTGATTTATGAACCTCAGCTTGTTTTTCTCTTTCCTAAGGAGCTGAGAAGATCAGTTTCCCTTCTATGCTCACCTGTTCTGCTTGAACATCTGTTCGTTTTCAGTTTAGTTTCTGTTTTAGTTAGGGTTTGCCTGAAAAAATAAGTACAACTGAAATAAAAAACAAACACACACACAGTTCAGTAAATTGATTGTTTTTTTTTTAATGAAGTAAAAGAAAAAGACTAACGAGGGTAATGCATTGGATCGTGTACATGGGCGCCAAAAAGACATTTCATGCATGGTCACATAGTAACCTTTCTAACAGAACTGAAGCCCTTGGTATAAAGTAAACAATAGATGCATCAGTTGGAGTCTGGTCAAGTGACAGGAAACAGTGAGTAGCGATGAACCGTTGTTTTTTTTTTCAGTTGGGGAAACAGTATGTACTTTCGATTCCCAATCATTGGTGTTCTGTCTTCTTTCGAAAAATCTATATTGACGACCTGGTCATGGAGTAAATGATGCAATGTCAAAATTCGTCAATGACGCATAACTTGGCGGTATTTTCAAATAGGAGGAGGATAATGATTCACATGAAAAATGACTTGGTAGACATGGAATGGGCGGATCCCTAGCAGGCCAATGGTGTACGATTTTTAATTCTAAAGGGAGTTTAGGATCGGTAGGAGCTGGGGATATATGAAGATGCTAGGGTGGGTAGAACAAGTCGTCTAGATAAAATACTTTACTTATCCTCTGCTTTGAGAATAGAGGGACAGACTGAAACAACACTGAAGCTGGAGAGCGACTGAGTGCGGAACTGAATTCAACCAAAGTCATCAACTTCAGGGGAGCAGCGAGAGAGGGCAGAACGTTTGTCTAGAAATTAATGCAGCCAACTTCAAACATTTCAGGGGAAGAAGAAGTGGGAGAATATCAATGTAGAAGAAAACACAGCAAGGATAAGCAACTTCAGGAAAAAGAGAGAAGGATAGATTGGCATTGGGAATATAAACAGCAAGAATCAAAAATGGCAGGAGAGTAACGAGAGATGTAACTGTGCATAACAAATTTAAAACAGCCAGAGCAGCATAGTCAGGATTGAAGAGAGCAAGGACGCATTGAGATGTAAACTGCACTAGGCCGAGGTCAGCCGCTTCGGGGCAGCAAAGAGAGAATGGACAGAGAGGGGGAGAGAGAGATGGATAAATAAGTTTAGAACAGGTACCAGCAGGAGTCAACGCCTTGAAGGCAGGCCATAAAGAGATGTACCAGTGCGTGTAGAATTGAAATCTGTCGAGGCCAGCATCCCATGCTCTTCTATTCCTGTGCCTCCTTTAGAGTTTATTTCTTTATTTTACATTGTCCCCCTATATTATTCCTGCCAACATCAATCAAATTGCACTTCTCAGCATGGAATTTCATCTGCAGTCTATATTTAGATAATTGACGTGCAACATTATAATTACTGTATGATTCTTGCACCTCTCTGTAATTTCTTTGCAAAATTGTTTCTCTGCATCCATTCAACTGGTTAGTTGTCTAAATACTACACTGCTTAATGTTTTTGCACCTTTTTCACATCTTACATTCAGCCAGTGAGATTGTTTTCATTGACCCCTCTGGAAGATCTCTCTCTGCAGGACTGTAACATCTTTAATCGCCACTGACACACCCTCCAACCTTCCTTTTCTTCATTTCCAGTTTCTCCAAAGCAGCTTGTATCCAGGAATATTTATCGCCCAGCCCTGATCTCTTTGAGCCAAGCTTCTGTTATAGCCAAAATACCATAATTACATTTGTCAACCTGTGCCTGTAGTTCACCAATCTTATTAACCACACCCCGTGCATTCACATAAATGCATATTAATCCTGATTTAGGCACTTAACATCTTTCCTCCTACACTGACCTCATCTAACGATTTACCATTACTATCTCTGACACTATCACACTCTTCAAGTGTTCCATTTCCCGTGACAATACTGCCAGATATATCCTCCTTATCGATTCATGTTTACCTCTTCCTTCTGCTAGTTTTTCTCCACTCCACGTCGAGATTAAACCTGTAGTTCCCGGTCCTGGTAATCTTGTTAAACCCTCCCCGACAACGCTTTTTAAGATGAAAGAAAAGCACTGCGGATTCTGGAAATCTGAAACAAAAACAACATTGCTGGAAAATTCAGTAGGTCTGACAGCATCTGTGGAGAGAAAGACAGAGTTATCGTTTGGAGTCTGCATGACTCTTCTTCAGAACACTTCTCAAAACCTCTGATGTCACTGAGCAGGCTTCAAAATAATTCTCAACCTACAGCCTGCTGAGGAACATGTTCTCTCGTTTTGACAGGTGTGTTAACTTTCACTTATGCAGCTAAGACAATCCACAACATTTCAAAGGAACCATTTTAAATATAACAGTCGACAAGAAAAAGTTAATTCACCCTAAATCCCAGGGTAAATGGCCACTTTGGAAAACGTTGTACTGTGGAAACCTGGAACACATATTTTGCAAAAACTAACCACTTCCCACCTTGTATGATACCATGTATCTGTAACAAGTTTCGCTGATAAGTGCCTGTCACATTTTGAGACATATTGTTTACAAACACTCAAATGACAAACGGCAACTATAAGAAAGAAAACCTCACCTCTGTTCCCTTCAGGGATGGTTGTAATCATTTCAGGAAAAAAAAATTGGTTACAGAAAATCATTAGAGAATTTTAAAAAATTATAATTAAAAATGAAGAAGTAACAATGTTTTCAAAGAATCATAGAGTCTTAAAGACATTGTTCATATCAATTGCATTCTTCAACAACGTTCACTGCTTTTAGCAACCGAATGCTTCAACTATCTGAGCATTGAAATGCTTAAATATATTGGCAGATTCTCTTATAATTACCCAAAATGGTCAGCTGTCTTTGATCATAGATCCTACTTCTGATTCTCGCACATATTATCAAAGGTAGAATTGATTCCTATTTCCATTGGCTGGTCTCTCGCAACTGTAGCAAAAGTCGATGGTGAAGTTACTTTACTATATTGACAGGCCATACAATCCCTATGAAGCTTATTGTTAAAGCACAATTAGATTCTGTGCTCTCTGTTTAAAACATGACTTGTCACGGTCCGTACAGCTACCTATCCCTCATTTCATGTATCATACAATTCTGCATTAAGTAAATCCACTTTTTTCAGCATTTCAGAAGATGTCATGTTTGGATTTTGTTGGAATATTGGGCTTCACCTGATCTCAGTTGCACCGTCTTCCATTATATCCGTGAATTACAGTGGAAAAAAACTGAAGGCACACTCAAAAAGTTATTGTGCTTAGTAACTTTCTTGTCTTCTTAAACAGATTACAGAAAAGTGCCACAGATTGAAAGTTTGGGTAAAAAAAAAAGTAGATGAATTACAAAGTTCTGCTTTCTTCTTTTCTTCTAACAAGTAAATTCATCAAAATATCGAGTTCAAATTTGTTATTGACCATTAATCATGAATCTCCCTACGCGGCCAGCTTCTGTCCATACTTGTAGTTTCCCTGCCAAACGCTCAGTTGGTCTCCCTTGGCAAGATGGCTTCTCCTGACAAATCACTGGGGACTCCGACAACTGCACGGTTAGGTTCTTTCCGTTCTTCAATTGCATTGTTTGCTTTTTGAAACTGCAGCCGATCTCTCCAATCTATTATAGAGTTTATGCGTTATTTTTGCAATGGTGCACATACTTTTACATCATTAACAAATTATTGACCAATCAATAATTTCCTAAAATGTCCAACGGCCCTTTACTCTCATTTTTATAAGTAACAAGCGCGTAACCTGTCCATCCTTCTTGTTTCCTTAGTGATTGCCATAACACCCATTTGATTGTGTAACCATCAAGATACAAAACTCCAATCTATGATTTATCCCTGCAGAGTTTCCAAAAAGAACGGATTTTGTTTCTCCCAGGCTCAAACGGCAGTACTAGAGTTGCCTTTCCCACTGGTAGTGTCTGTCTGATAGTGATTGTCCTGTAATGTCTCACAGTTCAGCAAGTTTAAATTTACAAAACTGAGAAACAAACATTTCTTCCTGGAGTAGGAATAGAGAAGTTCTTATGTTAGAATATCAAGGTGTAGAATCGGTGTGAGATGAACTAGGAAACAGCAAGCGGCAACAGGCACTGGTGTGACTTGTTTATAGGCCAATAAGCCGTAGTTATAATGTAGGGCGAGGTATAAAATAGTAAATTATAGTTGCATATAACAAGGGTAATGTGGTAATCATGGGTGACTTCGATCTACATGTAAAATGGGTAAATCTAATTATATCAAGCGCTGTGAAGGACTTGTTCCCGAAATGTATATGAGATAATTTATCTTGAACATTTTCTTGGGGAATCAACGAGATAACAGAACATTTTAGATATAGTTTTCTGCAAGTGTAAAGGGCAAATTAATAACGCATTTGAAAAAGTGTCTTTATGGAAAGCAAAATGAATATTATAGAAGTTTACACTAATTTTGAAGGTGGCGAAGTTCAAAAAAAAAATCCCTCCTTCGACAAATAGAACTGCGAAGGAATAAGGAGAATTTGGCTCTAGCCTATTGGTCAACTACATGAAAAGATTTGACTGCAGGCAAGCAATGGCTAACTGTTGCATAATTAATACATGGTTCACAATAATTTTCCATTCCTATGAGGCACAGAAAGCGATCAATTCAAGGCTTAAAAGAAGAGTTAAGGATCATATTAATCGAACGAGCAGTTAAATGCAGTTGCTAAAAGTATAAACTTGAGGATTGGGATTATTTTAGAATGGAGGAAGGGGGATCCTAGAAACTGATGTAAAAAGACTAAATAGAATAGGAAAGTACCCTAGAGCGAAACATTTGAAAAAGAACATATTGCTAAAACTTCAAAAGGTATGTAAAAAGGAGAATTTCAACAAAGATAAATGTGGGCCCAATTATAGGAAGGAACATGAAAATGTGTAAGTAATAAGGAAATGACAGAGAAAATGAACTGATATATTGTGTCTGTCTTCACGGAAGAAGATGCGAAAGGTCTCCCGCAAATGCTAGAGGGCCAAGGGAACAACAAGGTTCAGAAATTGAAATAAATTGGTATTACTACATAAAAACTGGAGAAAATAATGGAACAGAAATTTGATGAAATTTCCAGACCTGATGATCTCTTTTTCCCATGCTGATGAAATAGGTGCCGAGAGAGAGAATGGATGTATTGGTGGGTCTTTCCCTAAATTGCATAGATTCTGGAACATTTCCTGTAGATTGGATGGCTTAATTAACCTCACTATTTAAGAAAGGAGGGGGGAAAAACGGAAACGACTGTCCTGTAAGCCTGCAACAGTAGTCGGGGAAACTCTAGACTCTATTATAAAGGATGTGATAACTGGACAAGTAGAATTTAATCGTCAGTTTGATCTGAATCAATGTGCATATATGAGGGGAAGTCATGTCTGACAACCCTATTAGTGTTGATATTTGAGGATGTAACTAGCGGTGTAGATAAGGGAGAACCCGTGGTTGTGGTGTGCTTGTATTTTAAGAAGGTTTTTGATCAGTTTCCAAGCGAGGTTAGTAAGCAAAAAATAAAGCAAATGGGTTTGGGGGATAAAATATTGACAATTTGTTTTGGATGAGAACTGGATGCAGAAAGGAGGAATAAGAGATCATTCTCTGGTTGGCAGACTGTAAATACTGGGGCACTGCATGGATCAGTGCTTGGGCCCTAGTTATTCACAAACTATATCAATGATTTGTATGTGTCCCAAATGTAATATTTCTGTGTTGCCTGATGCAACAAAACTTAGGTGAGTGTGAATTATGAGGAAAAATCTGAATGACTTCAAGGGAATTTGGAGAGGTGAAGTGAATGGAAAAGATCAAGGTAGAAGAAATATAATGAAAATGCGAAGTTAACCCCTTTATTAACATTAATGGAAATGCAATGCATTTATGGAATGGTGATAGGTGGAGAAGTATTGATGTCTAAGTAAACCCGAGTCCTTGTTGACAATCGCTGAAAGGTAACATGCACGTGCATCAAGCAATTAAAAGGCAGATGGTACGTTGTAATTTATTGCAAGATTATTTGAATACAGGCGTAAAGAAGTGTTTCTGCAGTTGCATAGAGCTTTGATGAGGCTGCCCCTGGAGTACTGTGTGAAACGTTGGTCTACTGACCTAAGTAAGGATAAACTTTCCATTTTTGGAATGCACCGAAAGTAAAACAGAATGATTCCTGGCATGGCGGGATTGTCCTGTGAAGCGAGATCGAGGGGACTGGGACTGTATCATCTAGAAGTTAGAACCGTGAGAAGTGATCCCATTGAGAGAAAGAAAATTGTCAATGATAGATGTCGGAAGGATGTTTACCTGGGCTGGGCGGCCTGGAACCAGGAAACACAACCTCAGATTGGGCAGTTCAAGTCAGAGGAGAACTGCATTCACTTAGACCTTACTGAGTCTTTGTAATTCCCTCTCCAGAGGGCTTTAGAAGCTAAAAGCAAAAAAAAAAACTGCGGATGCTGGAAATCCAAAACAAAAACAAAATACCTGGAAAATCTCATCAAATCTGACAGCATCTGGGGAGAGGGGTACAGTTAATGTCTCGAATCCGATTGACTCTTCAGAAGGAAAAATAGAAAATAGGTGAAATATAAGCTTGTTAAAGGAGAGGAGTGGGTGTGGTGGGACAGCTGGATAGAGGGCCAGTGATAGGTGGAGATTGCCATAAGATATCATAGACAAAAGTACAAAGAGGTGTAGACGGTGGTGATATTGTCTAGGAAATGTGCTAATGGTGACATTAAGGGTAGAAAGCAGGACGAGCTATGTACCGAGGGTGGGGTGAGGTGAAGGGAAGGGATCAAAATAAGCTAAAAGGTAGAGAAGCAATGAATGGAAATGCATTTAAAAATAATGGAAATAGTCAGGAAAAGAAAAAAGTATAAAAATGATTGGAAAAAGTGGGATCGGAAAGGGAGTGGGGATGGAGGAGAGAGTTCATGATCTAAAGGTCTTGAACTCAATATTCAGTCCGAATAGTTGTAAAGTGCCTAGTCAGAAGATGAGGTGCTGTTTGTCCAGTTTGCGTTGAGCTTCACTGGAACATTACAGCAGGCCAAGGGCGCACATGTGGGCATGAGTGCAGAGTGATGTGTTGAAATCGCAAGTGACAGCGAGGTCTGAGCCATGTAGACTAAATTGAGGGACGTGCAAGTGGAAAGCTGTTTCACTTGAAAGGAGTGTTTAGGCCCTTGGACGGCAAGGAGAGGGAAAGTAAAGGCTATAGAAGCTGACTGATTGAGCACGTTCAAGACAGAGATAGATGGATCTCTAGTTATTTACGATGACAAGAACCCTGTTCCTAACAGCGCTGTGGGTGTACCGACAACAGAGCATTTCAAGAAGGCAGTTAACCACAACAATCTTAAGGACTATTAGGGATAGGCAATAATATGGCCAGAATGTAGGATTATGGCCTAGATATGGAAACGAAATAAGGAAAAGTCAGTTTTAATCAGGATAGTTTTGGGTATAGAAGAATTTTCCTCAATCTATGTTTAAGACTTTGAATTGCACCAATTTCAGCTGGAGTGGAGATGGGGGAGAAGCTCCTTGTTTGATGCCTGGGAACTTTCAAACCCTGATGGAATTTCAATGCGTTCCTCTCTGAACTTTTCTGTATTTTTGACTATTCATTTACTCTCATTCTATTTTCTCTCGTGCCCTCTATCCTTGGAATTCTAGTTCAGGTTTTACTACCTCAATTTCCCTTCTAGACTTCAAAATGAATTTCCTTTTTTAATCCCAATTGTCGTTTCTCCAAAGTTTATGGTCTGCCCACTTTTCAACATCTGCATTGATGCAGAAGATCAGCCTTGATCTGTCAGAATGATGGTTCAGGCTCGAGGGGCGGAACGGCCTACTGCTGCTCCAATGTTCCCATGTTTCTATGTTCTCCACGTTTCCCAAAACATGCTGATTGAAGGAGTACCTGGCAAATTTTGCCAAAATGATCTCTTGTCCTGCAGTTGCGAAAATGAAGATAGCGGCTTGACTGATTGACAAAGGGCCCAACGGTCGAATCAGAATTTCTATTTTAAGCAGTGAAGCTCAAAGTCTGAAATGCAAGAACTGATAAATTCGAGAATGCATGGATTCCAACGTCGCCTTTAATTTGGGTTTGGAACATTGCAGACTCACAGGTAATTTGAAAGTAGTAAAATGAGCTTAGTGTCACTGTCAGAAAGCTGGGAAAGAGATGAAGTTTTGAATGGATTCCATCCACATGGTAACATTTTATGGTTCTTGGTGCATGTGAGTGCGGGCATTCCCAGCGTTTTGCATTTGTATTGTTGCAGGCTTGGCTCACAGGAGCAGTTCTAGAAATGGAAACGAAATGAGAAAAAGTCAGTTTCATCAGGATGGTGGTTGGACATGGAATAAGTTTGCTGAACCAATCTTTAAGTCTTTTGAATTTCATCAATTTCAGCTGGAGTGGAGATGGTGGAGAAGCTCCTTGTTTGAAATTTGGAAAATTTCTTGTCCTGATGGAATCTCAAGGTGCTTCCTTTTGCACTTCTCGTTATTATTTACTTCATTATTGTTCGCATGCCTTTGCATTTTCGGTTTGCAACGGATTTTGCTCTGTTCGATTGGAACGTGTGGATGTGAGAGGAATGGAGTTGTTGTAGTGGCTGAAGAAAGGAGCGATGATGAACAAGGTAGGGTTTTATCTGGGATGGGGATTGAACCGGTGCTGTTGCATCATTCTGTTACATACGCCAGCGATCCAGTCAACTTAGCTGACAGACGCCCTCACCAACATCTTCTTTAGATGATCCGTGTTTCATATCACACAATGAGCAGGCTTCTTAAAGCGAATGACTGCTTACCCAGGAGATGGCACAGGTTTGTGACACAAAGAGCAGCAACAATGGCTGGGATACAATGAAAGTTCATCTTTTATTTTAATCATTTCAATAGTCTTACAAATAGTCTGAGTGGATATTTCACGCCATTCTTTAACGCCTCTCTGAATTTACCCTGTACCCCAGCATAAATAAACGGGTTGATGCAGGAGCTCAAAAACAGAAACATGAAGCCGCTTTCCTCCAGAATAAAATTGGATTCATTGAGATTTGAACCTGAGAAATAAGTAACATTCGCAATTCGGACATACAGTATCGTTATAAAAAATAATAAGTACAACAGGATGAAACTTCCCGAGATGGTGAAGAGAAAAACAATGGACTTTCTCTGCCTCTCCATCTCTGGGTCACGCTCATGCTCTCCATTGCTCTGGGCTCGGAGTCTCCTGCGAACTCTATTGGCCACTAGCATGTGTCTGACGGTCAGAGCATTGAGCAGTAAGATCAGAATGAATGGGAGACATGGGGTTAAAATGGTACGAATCCAGTCATATATGGCCCATGCTATTGACGTATAAAATGTTGATTTTATGCTGCAGAACCAAGTGATGTTTTTAGTGATGTACAAGGGCTCATATATAAAATATAAAAAGGCACCTATCAAACAACTCAGTGTGCAGACGATTGCAATCACGGTGGCTGCAGTTTTCTCGGTGCAATATTGTCGGTTCAGATTCTGGCAGCAAATGGCCACAAATCTATCAAATGTGAAAGCGACTGTTAACCAGACAGAACTGCTGAGTGCTGCAGAATTCAGTACAGAACGAAGACTGCAAACCGGCGTGAAGGAGAGGAAACTGAGTGGGAAATACATTCCAGTGACCCGGTTTAATATCACAGCGGAGATAATGATCAGGAGATCCGACACTGCTATGGAAACCAAATACCAAATAATACACTTGGATAGGCCGCATGGTTTTCGAGGAAGAATCACAATCACTGCCAAGTTAGCTTTAAAAGGAAGAGAGAAAATTAGTGTGAAAGATGGAAAATGTGCCTGTGTACATCATCGAGGACAGTAATATTGCTGTTTGGACTCTACAGAAAAATTTCCATTTCGCAGGATTCCATGTGAATTCCTAGTTTGATTCGTGATGCTGAGTTGGAAAATGTCGGCTACGCTGTGGCCACTTGTTGCTTTGTAGAACTAATCATCCCACTGAAAGAATTGGGCAAACCAGTGAGATGAAAATGTAAGATTGGAGAATGAAACATGATGGAGAGCAAGAAGGCATCGAAACCACATTGAAACCAACAAGCCACATCATTAGATAGGAAAACTAATATCCCTGACATGTTGTATACTATATCTTAGACGATAGCTGACAGGACAACCAACAGATTCGTCACTCCACTGGTTCAGAAACACCCTAGGCACTGCGTAAAGGTGGAAATATTATTGCTTCTGAATTCCAGAGAATGTGTTCGTGATTGTGTAGTAACAACAGTGAGATCTTCTCCTGATTGTTATAGCGGTGCAGGGAAAGGGGATGGATGGGTGGAGGGGTAAGGACAGTGGAGTGGGAGGTACGGATGGGGTGAAGAACGAGGAAGGTAAAGGAGGGAGCAGGGAAAGGAGGGGATGGAGTGATAGACGGAGAGGTAGGAAGGATATGGGGAGAGAGGTGGTGAGGAGGAATGTATGGGGTGCATTGGAAGGGAGGAGGTGGAGTGCATGGAAAGGGAGGGTGATGTTGTGAGGAGAACGGGCTGGAGAGAAGATGGTGAGGAAGCAGGTGAGGGAGTTGATGATAGGAGGTGGGAAACAGGGAAAGTGAGCCAGCTTGAGGGGGCTTGTTTGTGGAGGGGGGGGGAGTAGGGGAGGGGCGTGGCGTGTCCTGGTGGGGGACATGGTGATTTGAGGGGAGGGAAGAAGCCGGAGAGTACCGTAGGTGGCTGCACAATTGAATTAAAGTACTGTGGAGGCTGGATTTCACAGGGAAAACCGAGAGGATTGGAAGAAATTAGCAGGAGTCGTAGCATACGTGGAGAGAGAGAAACTGAGTTCATTATTCAAATCCATAATCTTCACTGTGTGCAGATTGTCATCATGGACTCGAAATAAGAAGTCCGTTTCTCACTCCACAGATGTTGCTAGACCTACTAAGTTCGAGTTAAACGTTATGTTTTTACCACTAAAAATAGGGGCGGCAGTGTGTACTCAGCTTTCCTGCTCATAAGGTGTTCAGGAAAGATAGGGACAGGAAGAAATGGGTGAAACTGGCTGTAATGATTGCGGGAATAATGCAGAAGAAAGAGAAGAGGTCCTGGGGAGTTCAATGACAGAATCTATGGCCACCATGTTGTTGTGATATGTGGAGAAGCCAATTGTCATGATCATTAGAGAGAGGCGATGAAAATGACGAAAAAATAAATAATAGGGGACTTCCGATGCTGCACAAAGACTGGGATAGAAGTAGTGCAAACGGGCATAGATGTGGAAGAGCTTTTGAAGTGTTAAGATGATTTTGTTAATATATATTTTCTTTAGCCCAACAAAGTGGCAATGTTTGATAAGAATTTGTGGAATGAGGTGTGTCAACCGAATCTGGTGTCCATTGGTGAACGATGAGGGAACAAATATCTTAGAATCATAATTCTTGAAAAATTATCCAGAGCAACATATATATGAAATACGAAATTTGAGTAGATGTATTTCATGCGGGTGAGATTGGATCCACCTCAGGTAAATCAGGTGGTATACAAAGGTGGCAGACAAGACCTCATAAGAACAATGAGCTCCTTTTAAAAAGGTACAGGTGAGGCATATTCCCAAGATGGGGAAAGATAAGGGCAGCAAAACCAACTTCGCCAATGACGGGAAGCATACGGAGTATGGTGAATCAAACCAAGCAAAGAGCGACAGAGGTCAACTCGATAAGTCAATGTGAACAATATTGAATGTAAAACATAAGTTGATCGTGACCAGAAAGATAGGCGACCAGGTCAGATTGAGGCTGATCCTGAGTGATTAGCACATTAGGTTCATGTGGGGATGCAGTGCACATGTGAAAGAGGTGTGGTATACATGGAGACAGGTTTAAGTTAATTCGTAAAGTTATGGAATTAAGCTAAGCAAATAAGATACGGGAGCCCATAAAACAGAGAGTTCACAGAGAAGAAAAGCCCACAAAGCAGCAGAGAGAGCTGATAGAGCATAGGTAAAATCTATAACTGGCCTCACAGGAATCTACTTAGTTGAATAGCTAGTAAATATGGGTCCGTCCAGAATCGGCACAGGGGAGGAGGTTGGAGAGCGACGGGGGAATTATTATATGATACCACACTGTTGCAAACACCTCATAAAAATTTTATTCTATGTCGGTGCAGCTTGGTCATGTGGAATGTACATTCTGCCAGGTGTGGGAAGTCGTGCAGGCACAAAATGCCCTCCTGATTACATATGTAGGAAGTGTCACCAGCTGCAAAAACTCAGCTCTAGAATGTGGAACATGAGCGCTGGCTGGAGTCAACGTGGTGCATCCGCAAACCTAATGATTACATGGATAACATGCTTAGAGTGGCAGTCACGCAATAGCTATGAATTACAAAGGCAGAGAGGGAATGTGCAACCGCCAGAGTATCTAAGGTAGATAGGTAGGATGAGCAGCAATCTCCGGAGGCCACTTTGCTGTCCAGTCGTTCCCACACTTTGGATTTTGGTGACTGAGGTAGGTCCCCTTAATACTAAAGAAAGAGGCAGGTTGTGGCACAACAGTTGGCTCAACTGCACGGGAGGGAGGGGGAAGAGTGCCGTCGTGGCAGACAATTCCATGGTTAGGGAACATGGTCAAAGCTGTCACAGAGCGGCAGTAGAACATTGCTTTAGGGAAGGATGAATAGGTTGAGGACGTGGCCCACATTGGGACAAAAAACATAGGTAGGAAAAGCGATGAGGCCCAGAAAGCAAAATTTATGGAGCTTTCGTCTCAGGATTACTCCTATTGGCAGATACTAGGGACCATGTGAATAGGTAGAGTGAGCAGTTCAAAGCGTAGCTGGAGAAATGGAATAGGAGGGAGTGATTTAGCTTTCTTCGCCATTGGGGCCGGTTCTGGGATAGGTGGGAATGGCAAAAGAATGAGGGGTTTCATCTTAACAGGACTGGGACAAGTGTCCTCACGGGAAGATATGCAAGTGTTGTTGGGAACACATTAAAATGGGTTGACAATGGGATGAGAACCCGAGAGGAAATTTAGAGTGGAGACGGTTGGAGCTAGCAGTGGGAAGTAGAAAAGTTCTAACTGATAAGAAGGGTATATCAGCGAGTAGTATGAAGGTAATAGAAATGCTTGGAGAATTTATAGAGTTAGTGTGGGCAATAGCAAGTCATTCGATCAGGAAAGAGTGAGGAGAGAGTAAAAGTAAAACTAAATCAGTGTTACTATGCGCTTAAGTAAATACACAAGGTTTGGATAATAAGAATGGTGAACTACAGACACAGGCGACAAATAGAATTATGATATTATTGCTATAACAGAAACATGGGTCAAAGAAGGGCACGGCTAGGAGTTAACAATTCCATGTACAAGATGTTAAGGAACTGAAGAAAATCTGGATATGGGTGGTGGTGGTGGTGGTGGCAGTGTTGATTAAAATGACATCATAGTACCTGAGAGTGAGGATGTTCCAGAGGGGTCAATGACCGAATCTCTCCGGCTTGAGGTAATGAGTGAAAATGCTGAAATGACCATTGCAAAACAGAGATCACCAATTGGTGGAAGGGATATAGAGAAGCAAATGTGCAAAGCAGTTACAGGGAGGTATACAATTATAGAGTTATAATAATGGGGGACTTCAATTATCCAAATATAGCCTGGCATCGGAATAGTGCAAATGGACAAAAGGGGCGACAGTTCCTCGAATGTGTTCAAGATAAGTTTCTGCAACCGTATCCTTCTGGTCCAACCAGAGGGAAGGCACTGTTGGAACTTGTTTTTGGGAATGGTTTGGCTCAATTGGATCGAATGTCAGTGGGAGAGCATTTAGAGAACCATTAGCATTGCATTTTCAGGTTTATGTTGGCCATGGAAATGGACAAGGAACAATCCAGGACATGGATGATTCATTGGGGGGAAGCTAACTCCATTGGAATAAACATGCACCTGAGTCGATGATGTGCAACCTAATGCTGGCAGAAAAGACACTGGTTCAACAATGGCGATCTTCAAAGGAAATGTATTGCAGGCAATGTCAAGCTATATTCCCTTAAAGGGGAAAGGTAGGAAAAGTAAATCCTGAACTCCCTGGATGACGAGAGGAATGAGGTGATGATGAAAAGAAGGGCTTTTGCACGCAACAGAGGCCAGGTCGAAAATACAACACAGAATCAAGCTTAACATGGAAAGAAGGCCGGGGCGTGGGAGGAGATACAAATACTAATATGCAAAACAAGGAGAAAGCATGAGAAGATATTGGCAGCTAGCATGAAGGGGAATCCCAAGGTCTTCTAGCAATGTACAAATAATAATGTTTGGTAAAAGAAGGAAGATCCGATTATGGAATGGAAAGTTGAGTTGCACCTGAAGGCAGGATAAATAGCGAAGGCATTAATTTGCAGGTGAATTTACAAAGGGAGAACATGTTACAAGGCCGAGGTGAGAGAGGGGTTAACTGGTACACTATAAGAATTTACAATTGAGAAGAAGGAGGCTTTAGAAAGGCTACCTTTACTTAAAATTGATAAGTTATCAGGATCGGTTGAGATGCATCCAAGAATACATTGGGAAGTGATAGTGAAAATTTCAGAGGCAGTAGTGATAATCTTCCAGCTTTCCATAGACACGAGTGCGGGGGTGGGGGGTGGGGTGCGGGGGTGGTGGGTGGGGGGGGGGGGGTGGTGTTGGGGGCGAGGTGAGACAGGGGATGGAGGGGTGTGCCAGAGTGCTGGAGAATTGCGAAAGTTACACCCTTGTTCATTAATGTTGGCGGTGATGAAGCACCAGTCAGTTTGACTTCTGGAGACTATACCTAGGAACATAGTCAATCGACACTTTGACAAGGGCAGAATAATTTTTAAATAAGTTGGCTTTTTTGAGATGGTAACAGGGAATGTTGATATGAGCAATGATGTTGATGTGGCATTCCTGGATTTTCATAATGCAGTGCCAAACAGCAGGCTTGTGAGAAAAATTCTATATCTGGGAATAACAATGAGTGTTGGCACTCTGATATGAAATTGGCTGAATTACAGGAAAAAACGAACAGTGGTTCGTGAGGTTTTTTCAGACAGGAGCATATTTGGTAGTAGAGTTCCCCAGGGGTCACTGCTGGGTCACATTCTCTTCAAGATACATGTTAAAGACTTCGACTCAGTTCTTTAGTGCTTGTTCTCAAAATCTACAAATGATACAACGATTGGAATCTTTGTCAACTGTGATGAGGATCGTCTTTACCTTCAAAATTCAATACGAACTTTGGTGGAATGGGCAGACAAGTGATAGATGCAGTTCAATGCAGCGAAGCGTGAGGTGATTCATTTTGGAAATAAGAATATGGAAAGACTGGATGAAATAAAGGGGAAACACTTAGGGAGCTGTAGGAAAAGAGGGGTCTCAGTGTATTAGTAGATAGGTTATTGAAGATGGCAGGGCATGCTGAGAGCAGTTAATAAAGGGTTTAGTGCCTAATGTTTATTAATATGACCATTGATTGCAACAGTAAAGTGGTCATGTTGAACCTATTTAAGACACTGGTTACGCCTCATCTGAGTTTCTGCGTCAAGTCTTGGGCGCCATATTTGAGAAATGATGCAAAGGCAATGGGGAGAGTACAGAGGAGATTCACAGGAATTATCCCAGGTTGGCGAATTATACTCTGATGATAGTTTGAAGAGTTTGCGGATTTTCTTTTCTTGGAGGAATGAAGGCTGAGAGGGGACTTGATAGAGATATTCAAGGTCCTGAGAGGCATGGGCAGAGTAAATAGTGAGAAAATGTTCTCACTCAAGGGAGCATGAAGAGCTTGATGGCACAGATTCAAATTATTTGGAAAAAGGAGTAAAAGTAATGGGACTGAAATTTTTCACGCAAGGTCTGGTGGAACGAAATTCCTTAGCGACTGGTTAAGGCAGCTTTTATCGAAGTACTCAGAGAAGAATTGGATGCCTATCGGAATATAATTAATGTGCAAGGTTACTGGAATGAGGCAGGGAAATAGCACTAGGTCAAATGATCTTTCAGAAGGCTACTGCAGACTGGATGGGCCGAACGGCCTTCCTCTGCAATGTAAAGATTCTGTGCATAAGGGGAAGTAAGGGCAACACATCAGCTGGCGACTACGAGAAGAGAATGGGATCAATAATAATAGGATGTCCGAGAGTATAAACACGTAAAGAGGGAAAGGTGAATTTTGAGGGAATGGAACCGCGTGCATTGGTTTTGCACAGTGCCCCGCAATGCCATGGCGGGTCTTATGGCCTGATCCTTGCTGTCGCAATCCATTACTTCATTCAGAGAAACACTGATTATTTCATAACGTATCCATGCACATTGTTTCTTCTGTCAACAACTCAATGCCAAATGATTTAATTGAAGGATAGGGACCCCATATTCCTTTAGCCAGGAATAAGTTAACTGTTGAATAATAATAAATGAATCAATTGTTGGAAAATACTCAGCCACTGCCAGTGCCAAAAACGCATTGGGTTTACAATTATACCACAAGAATAACGTAATAATTCGCTCTCAATCACAGTGTTTATAGGACAATTACATTACAATTGCACCGTGCGGACCAATTCATCCACAATCGATTTGTCAAATCACGCAGCAGAGCTACATGATCTCTGGGATGATTCACCCAGATAAGGGCTGTCAATAACTATATGGAACTACATTGAGACTCTGACAGCGTACTGACAAGGGGCGGTTAGCATAATTGCCTTGAAGTCAGGTGGTTCACAAAAATAAAGCACCAGCAACGCGGCTACGATTATCTTTCAGGCCGAGGTAGACGCGAGGTTTGCCTCCTCCCCATGCATCTGAAATCGGTAAACAATGAGGAAAGAACCACTAGGGGACAGAAACAGCCTCAGACCCAGTTCAGAAGGAGACATCATTAGACAATACAACAAAGGATCCTCCCTCAGGTAGATGAAAGATCCCTTGGACAGATGAAAAGACAAAAGGAGATACGCAGGCCGAAAAATATAGTGAGGCATTAATTATGAGAAATTACATCAGTTAAAGAGTCGAAATGTCCTGGTAAAGGGAGAAAATATTCCATTAACGGGAAAAAGGGAATCATTCACCATGAAGAAGCGGGAATTGTAACTGAGAACAGTAATACATCTAATTAATAATTCCTGTAAAGAGTAACTGACAATCGTACTTTACCTGGAACGCCCACAGCTGCAAGGACGGGGTAGTAAATGGCAAACAGCAGGCCCTTCGGTAATCCGTGCATTTCCCTCAGAAGCTCGGAACACGTTCTGCTTTGTTCTCAGCGATTGTTACATTTATATCTGAAGTCAGGCTCAAGGGAGATAATTATATTCATTGACCTGCTGCACTTAATAGTGTTTATGAAACTAACAGATTAGTGAAGCTGCTCCCGGACTCGTGATTGTATTTCCATGCGCTAGAAAGTGTTTTCCAGTGATCTGACACATTCTGATGTGAAAAAAAAAATAAACATGATCCGCAGTATGTGGAATTCTTCCACAAAATATACCGAAACGCTAAAGTGGTAGTTGCCATAGTGAAAATGGATATTATACGCCAGAGTTTTCAGGTTTAACAATTGGAAGTTGAACGAAGTGATCACAGAACAAAGGGAAAAGTGTCATAGATATGCTGGTCCGAAAGCAAATGAAGGTGTGATGGTGGGTCAGATACATGACTGAAACTTTTCCTGAGTCTTGAAAGTAAAACTATCCGCATTTTAGCTTTTGACTGGTCCAGTTAAACACCGGATACATTCAGTGTGCGCAGGCTCAATTCGCAATTACTTTTAATTCAGACTTACCGACTGATTAGGTTCGGTTCAATGTGGGCAGATCCAGTTCACCCTAAATAGTCCGGTTCAGTATAGTTAGGCTCGATTAGGACTCTGATTGGAGCTATTTCAAGAAGTAACGGTGAATGTGTTGTGCTTAGAATTCTAGAAGGCATTTGAAAATGATAAATCCATGTTAATTGCGGAAATTAAAAGCTCACAGTGTAGGGGGTAATAAATTGGTTTGGATGGAGATTGTCTAGCTAAGAGGAAACAGAGAGTAGGAAAAATGCCCCGTTTTTTGGTGAGCTAGATCGTACGAATGGAGTGCCACAGGGATCAGTGCTGGAGCCTGAACATTTTATAATTTATAAAATGTCTTCTTTGATGGGATTGAAGCAATGGATGCTAATTTGCCGATGATACAAATATAGGGAGGGAATTGGGCATAAGGAGGTTACAAAGGGATATTGATCAATTAAGTGAGTGAGCAAGGATATGGCAAGTGGAGTATAATGTGGGAAGATGTGAAATTGTCCATCTTTGCAAGAGGAATGGTAGAGAAGCATATTATCTAATTGCTAAGAGATTGCAGGGCTCTGAGACGCAGAGGGATTTGGGTGTCCTAGTGCATGAATCACAAAATGTTAGCATGCAGGTGCAGCAAGTAGTTAGGAAAGCTAATAGAATATTATCATTTATGGTGAGGGGTATTGATTAGAAAAGTAGAAACTCTCCGCCTCAAGTTAGGCAGGACACTGGTGGCACCACGTCTGGAACACTATGTACAGTATTATTCTCCTTACTTAATGAAGGACATCAACGTTTTGGAAGTATTTCAGAAAAGGTCTACCATACCAATGCCGGACATAGAAAGGCTATCTTATGTGGAAAGGTTGTACAGGCTATGCTTGTATCTACTGGAGGTCATAAGATCAAGAGGAGATCATGAGGCGGCTCGAAAGAGTGGATGTGGAGAGGATGCTTTCTCTTTTGGGAGAACCTAGAACTAGGGGTGAGTCCTGCCCTGCAATCTCACATTCAGTATAGTTAATTTCAACGTTCTACAGGTCCAGCTCAACACAATGAAAGTCAGTGTGGCTCGATGAACGTCAAAGAGATTGGATTTCGTCGGGAATAAAATGATAAATTCTAGAAATGCTCAGCTCAGACACTGCCAGATTATACCCAACAACGTATGTATTTTTTCGTGCAGACTCCCGGTATCCAACGTATTATGTCTTTACTTTTAGTTTTAAATGACCGGTTTGGCCAGTTTTCATTCAGGGAACACGTTGTTAGATCAGTTCGTTTATTTTGGCTTTGCACATAAGCAAGGTAAACATGCCGTTAGATCCACTATGGACTGGTCATATTCATACATGTTTACAGCTTTTGTCAATTAGACTCTTCCCAAAAATACCTATGGCTAATCTGATTCCCTCCATTATTTCAGCCATCTCCTTTTCACCATTGGACATCGAATCTCTGTATTTGTCTATTTCCCACCAGGACAATCTGAGGGCTCTCCCCATCAACCTTCACTCTCCACCATCTGACTGAACTTGCTCTAAATTTGAAGAGCAACACCTTTAAGCCCATTCAATTATCCCAAATTAATATCATTGTGCTGGAATCCGCATGTTTGCTAGTTCAAAGCAAAATACTGCGGATGCTGGAAATCTGAAACAAAAACAAAACTACCTGAAAAAAAAAACGCAGCTCTGTCAGCATCAGTGGAGAGGAACACAGTTAACATTTCGAGTCCGTATGACTCTTCTTCAGAACTAAGGAAAATAGAAATGAAGTGAAATATAAGCTTGTTGAGTGGGTGGGGCAGGTGGAGCTGGATAGAGGGCCAGTAATAGGTGGAGGCAAAGAAGTGATTGCCAAGGATATCATAGACAAAACGACAAAGGCGTGTCGACGGTGGTGATATTAGCTGAGGAATGTGCTAATGGTGACATTAAGGGTAGAAAACAGGACGAACAAGTGACGAAGAGCACCAGTGGGGGCGGGGTTGGGGGCAGGGATCGCACGAAGCAAAAACGTAGAGATAAAAATATGGATGGAAATAAATTTAAACAGAATGGACATAGGTAGGAAAAGAAATATATATAAAAATTATTGGAAAAGGGGGGATCGGAATGGTGGTGGGATGGAGGAGAGAGTTCATGATCTGAAGTTGTTGAACTCAATATTAAGTCCAGAACTCTGTAAAGTGCCTAGCCAGAAGATGAGCTGCTGTTCCTCCAGTTTGCATTTAGCTTCACTGGAACATTGCAGCAGGCCAAGGACGGACATCTGGGAGTGAGAGCAGGGTAGAGTGTAGAAATGAGAAGCGACAGGGAGGTCTAGGTCATGTTTTCAAACGGATCGAAGGTGTTCAGCAAAGCAGTCACTCAGCCTGTGTTTGGTGTTTCCAACGTACAGGAGGCCGCATTGGGAGATAAAACTCGGATTTCATATCTGACCTAAACAAATATTGGAGGTATGAAGGGCAGGTTGGCTATGGTGAATTGGGAGATGCATTAAAAGGCTTGACAGTAGACAGGAAATGGCCAATTTTTAAAGAAGTATAATATGGTGTGCTGCAAATATACATTCTCTGAGGCACAAAACCCAAAAGGGAAGGTGATTTGAACCACCACTTGCATTAGATGACAACGGATGTCTTATAAGGTTGACAGATAAAGTGATAAGCCCGAGGGTTGGGGGCATTTATAATTCAGCAAACGATGCCCATGGAACTGATGAAGAAAGCGACAAAATGTGGGAATGCAAGCTAAAAAAAAGCATAAAGGTGGACTACAGAAGTTTATTTTGACACAGAAAAAGTCACAAAAGAGCAAGGAAAAATGCTGGTTTCATGCGAAGGTGGGAGATGTTAAAGTAGCGAATTGGAAAACGGTATAGGAATTGAAAAGTTACTTTGTGTTTGTCATCATCGTGCAAAATACAGAATTATCTCCCAGAAAGAAATAGTGGACCAAGGGACTTGTCAAAATGAGGAACTGAAAGAAATTCCTATTAATAAGGTGACTGAACCCGAGAGATTAATTGGGTGGGAGATTAACAAATTCCCAGGACCACATGAACTACATCTCAGGGTGTTGAAGTAGGTGGTTGCAGAGATAATGGCTGCACTGGTGGTTAGCTTTCCAAATTGCACAGATTCTGGAAAATTTCCTGCAGCCCGGAAATTAGGATATGCAATCCCACTAATTAAGACAGGATGAGGGAGAATGAAGAACTACATTTGATATCAATATTATGGAAGCTGTTAAATTCTATTGGAAAATATGTGATAATTCAGCACTTAGAAAATGATGACAGCACTTGACGGAGTCAGCATTGATTTATGAAAGAGCAATAATGTTTGACAAACCCACTAGAGGATGTTGATGATGTTGCACGCAGAATACATAATGGAGAGCCAGTGCATGCGGTGTATATGGATCACGGAGAGAACATGGAATGGAGGAATAAACGGGTCTTTGTCATGATTGCGGACTGTTACTACTGGGATACAGGAAGGATCACTGTTCAGGCCACCGCTGTTCAAAACCCATATAAATGTATTCGATGAGGCAACCAAACTAACATTTTCAAACCTGTTGATGAGACAAAACCACCTGTGAATGTATGTTGTGAGGAGGATGCAACCAGGCTTCAAGGCGGCTTGGACAGGAGAAGTCAATGAGCAAGAACATGGAAGATGAAATGCAATGTGAATAACTGTGATGTTATCCTCTTTGGTAGAAAAATAAACAAAACAGCAGTGTGTTTTTTAACTGCTGAGAGGTCCGGATAGATAGATCTTAGAAGGGCCATGGATGTCTTTGTTCATGCATCACCTAAACCTGGTATCCATGTGTAGCAAGAAGTTAGGAATCCTTTCTCGGGTGCTATCTCGAAACTGGAAACATGGTCATGTAGTGTGCCACCTCACAGCTGGCAAGACCATTTCAAACTTTTATTAACCATTTACTACTATTCTGAGGTCTCTGTCGATGCTGTGACGAATTTAAATTTGGAAATACTGCATAGAGTCTTTCAGTACCTTTAATGCATTTTAATTGAATCATTCTACCAATATATTTTTTGAATCAGTTTGTCTCTCAACATAATCAAAGTTAAATGAGGAGTCTTTACAAACAAGTGCAATTATTGAATTGTGGCACTGTTACAGATTATGGAATAACATCACTTTCCACTGTGTCACCCCCAACACAAAATTTGCAATTTAATTGGCACGTTATAGACAATTTCAACTGCACAAGGCCCAAAAATCAGAACATAATTTAAAATCACTTCATGCAATTGGAAAAACAAACATTTCACATCAGTAGCTGCATTCATTCATTCTGATTAGCAAACATCCTGAAGAAGGGTGGAAATGTTTTTTTCTGACAATACGCTCTTAACCGAAGCAGTATTTCTCATTAGATGCAATGCGTTTCTAACAAGTATGGCTTTTTGGTTCAGGTTTCTCTGTGGAAAACCCTATCGCTTGTAGAAGTGCCACTGATGTAACACCCATTGCATTTTCTGGGGCAACTTATTCTTAACACTCCATAGGCATGCTTATCACTGCCACCAGTTTACCATTCTGCCTCCAACAATTTGTTTATAACTGCCCTGTGTTGTGGCAATAAAACACGTTGTTTTCTTTATATCATTTTTATTCTCTATTGTTATGACACAGCAGATGGTGTGTGCCAGGTGAACCAAATTCAAATGGGAAACTTAGTCATTCTATTGCAACGGCTTCCCAATTTCAATTTATTTATCGATGCATGCACTGAACTCAGAATTAATAATTCTAATAAAACTTTTAGAAATTTAATTTGAAAAATAAAATATTTATTAACAAAAGAAAATATTTCAAACACATACATGAGATTACAAATTACTACTGTAATAACTGCTAACATTCCTAGATAATCTGACTCCCAATTACACAGCCTTTAAGGCCACGGTCCAAAAATAGTTTTGATTTTAAATAGGTCTAGCCAATTAACACAATACCCTGGGTAGTGAAATTTCATTTTTTTTTCCAGTTTCAGTTTGAGTAAACAGCAGGCTGAAGCACAAATGCTAGGGGCTTCATTAAGGCTATTCCACACAATTCTGTTAGATCTCACAGGGCCTTCTTCTGACACATAGCCTCAATCGCCTTGACATATGATTGTCTCTTTTAATATGTAAACTCTATATTCATATGTCTTTGAAACTGCATGTTCCTCATAATATAAACACTCCCATGTTCCTATTACTTATCGTAAGTAACCTTTGAGAAAAGACAAACACATTCTTTAGCTTTGCTTACCTGACTGGATGTAAGAACTAAAATCCCTTATAAATCCCAACCTCCCTTTGCCTAAAAATACAAATTCCCTTCACGCATTGCATGCCAAAACATCCTCCATGTTTATTCATTCGCATGTCAAACACTTAGCTTCTTTTGCTTAGTAAAAGTTTGAGTCAGCTCGACTCCAAATGTAATTAAATGGTAGACAGCCAGCCCCTCCAACTAAACCTCCATAAAACAACTTCACAATCAACCAAGACAATATTGTGAATTTGATTATGCTTTCTTGACACTATGCTATCATTTTTATTGTCTGGAACAACTGTTGCCTTCTGCCCAAATCCCAGCTCTTTTGTCGTCGCCAAGATTTTCTGCGGTCATCCATTGCCCCTTGTGGCTTTCGTGACATATCCTACCATCTGCCAGCACTGCTGCTTCTCCTGCATGATAGAGTGTGCAATCTTCCAGGTCTCAAATGGAGGCTGATGGGATGCTGTTTTAAAATTCTTCCATTATAGTTACCCCTAAGTGATTCTGAAAATTCTGCTCAAGTTTCCGCATCCGAGACCACTGGTCCCACATTTGCTTCTCCAAAGACAATTTTGCAAATTTTTTATTCGGTCTTATATTTACAGTCCAAAATTTTAACTGACAGGACATGGGGATAATTTTGTAAGCACGAAACACTGCAGTTTTAAATGACTCATAATCTGAAAATGGTCCTACCGAATGGCTAGAATGAGCATGCATATATTGCTTGGCCAAAAGACTCTGCAACATCGGAGTCTATGTGTTCTTTGGCTACGTTAAGTTTATTTCTATCATTTTAATAAGATGAAATATCTTTCACTCAGTTCTCAGCCAATTTAGGCATTAGACGAAGGTTCAATGAAGACTGAAGGAGGGCATGCCAGGAACAACACCAGGCATAACTAAAAATGAGGTGCTCACCTGGTGAAGCTATTACACAGGACAACCTTCATGCCAAGCAGTATAAGCAGAAAGCGATTGACAGAACTAAGCGATCCCACAGCCAACAGATGTGCTTTAAGTTCTGCAGTCCTGCTACATCCAGTCGTGAATGATGTTAGACAATGAAAGAACTCACTGGAGGAGGAGAAGGCTCCATGAGTATGCCCTTCCTCAATATGGAAGAACCCAGCATAGCAGTGCAAAAGATAAGCCTGAAGCATTCGTGACAATTTTTACACAAAAGTGCCGATCTTCATTGGCATTAACATTGATGGAATACTCCCCACTTGCCTGGATGAATGCAGATCACCCAAAACTGAGGAAGCTGGACACCGTCCAGGACAAAGCAGTCCACTTGTTTAGCACCCCATCCATAAACATTCACTCCATCTACCACTGAATCACAGTAGCAGGATTGTGTACCATTTACAAGGTGCAGAAATTCACCAAGGTTCCTAAGTCAGCGCCTTCCAAACCCATGACCACGACCACCTAGAAGGAGAGTGTAGCAGATAAATGGGAAAATTACCATCTCGAAGTTACCCTTCAAGTAACTTACCATCCTGACTTAGGAACATGGCGCCATTCCTTCATTGTCGTTGGTTCAAAATCCTGGATCTCCCTTCCTAACAGCACTGTAGGTCTACCTACAACAGATACACTGCAGCTGTTCAAGAAGGCAGCTTACCACAACCTTCTCAAGGGCAACTAGGGATGGACAATAAATGCTGGGCCTGCCAGCCAAGCCCACATCCCATGAATGAATAATACATTTAAAAATAGCAATGTGTCAAATCTCAAAGTTTGAAGCATCACCTCAAATATCTCTTCTTTCGCCAAGTAATATAAGCCTTTCTTTAGCCAGTTCATACTGTCTGATTCATCTCTCTCTGTCTCTCTCTCTCTTCCTCTCTATTTGAAAGTAGCCCTTTCTTTCCTTTAGCACTTTCTTCTCTTGCTGACATCTCTGTCCGAGTTCAGCTTCAAGCATTTGCATTTCTATTGCTTCTACATGTTCAAGCTTTTGTATTTTGCTAAATACCTCAGCTCGCTTCGTCTGCTATTGAACTCTAACTAAATCAACATAGTTTGTTACGAAATTAACTTCACTTTGTGTAATTTCAAATACTGCATGGCTTACTCAACTCTCTCAGTTTTATTAGCCCTTTATGCAAATGCATTTAACCTAAACTTGTTTAATTATTGCAAATCGCTCAAGGGTATACCTTCCCTTTTCTGAGAAGTCAAGCTAGCTGACAAAGCCATTCTGCCTTTTAATAAATATGGTAAAAATCACTGTGGAAATCTCATTAGGCGTCTTCCTCTTTGAGTTCGAAATCCCTATTTTTTTTAATCATCTGTTTTGGACCCAGTAGATGGTGTATTTATTGGAACATTGAAATCCCAGGCATAGAGTAAAAACATAAAGGCATGTGATTCCTCTGATTCAAGCAAACAAATTAAACTTAATCGCACATAGAATAATAAATAATTACCTTGTAACCAGTGATCTGAATGAAAATGATATACAAATGAATTAACAGGGAAACTGTCGCCGTTCACACCACAATCCAAGTGAAATATGGCAATGACCGATCACGCGGATTTCTTGCAGCCCAGGCATCAGTAAATACTATGAGTCACAAACTCTCGTTAAAACTTGATCTTCCTCATGAGATGCTTCAAATGTTCACATTGACGGTGCAGATTCTGAATTCCTTCAAAAGACTTTCTGACTTAGACGTACTGGACGGATACTCACCTTCGAATAGTTCATTTTCTTCTCTTACCACTGCACTGTTGCATCTCATTACTCGCGCACATTCAGCTTTTTAAATTACAGCTAGCTTCACTGCAGGCTCTTCCCCTGGATTTCACAGAACTTCATTCTCCACAGCTGTACCAAATACCAATGCTTCTCAGGGATTATTATGTACCCTTAGCCACTCAGCAGCATTGAGCCCGCAATTTTCTTCCGCCTTCTCGGATGTCCAATACTTCTCCTGAACCAAAACTGCACAAAGCAATAAAAGGGCTCCAGGGGTTTCTACTGACACGGAGTTGCACAAAACCGCCAACAGCAACACTTCTGCTGCCTGGAGCTATTGTTCTGCCGCCCAGCACACCCAGTCATGTGGAATTGATCTACCAGCCACCAAGGGTCTGGAGATCGGATATCCGCGTGAAAAGCACGTAACTGGCCCCTGACGAACCAGGAACACCATGCTGTGTATTTGCAACCAGTCCCACTGTGTGCATGCGGCGGAACTCCCAGGGCATGCTAGGTCTCGTTGTCCTGAGCTTTCGCCACAAAGTCTCCAGGGATTTCACGTTCCTTAACAAAGTCTACAGTGATTTTAAGAGTGCTGAACTGGACTTGCCTCATTGAAATTAGCTGCACTGAAAAATGCCTCTTCCTGCCTAAGTACAAATCTCTGAACAACATTTGGATCTGGCGTTAGTGAATTTAATCATAATGAAACGCATTGGCCACTCTGAATTTATTCATGCTGAGCTCGCCTTTCCACAGCTAGACAGGAAATTGCTGTAATGCTTGTGGTTTATGCTGAACGGAGCCATACTAATCTGAACATGTACACACAAAACCTAACTATGTTGAGATACATTAATTCGCACTGAAGTTACACATGCTGAAAAGGGCACGTCGACCCCGAATGCAACTGGACTGGGCCTGTTCACGCTGAACTGGGCCTGTCCACCATAAATATACTGGCAATGACTCGAGCAAGTCCACATTGTTTGGAATCCTGTGGACAATCTATGCAACGTTTCTTGTTTGGGCCTGGCCATAATGAGATGCAGTCAGTTGTAATAAGGTGGGTGTGCAGTCTCCTTTAGATTTGTAATAATTTTTCCACTTATTTTAGATTTCTGGGTTGGAACGATGATCAGGAGCAAGAACATCACAGTGTTTCCCGTCGGAAAAATTCCAGTTCTCAGCGTGGTCAATAATGGAAGCAAATGCTTTGGACTGACCGCAAAATACAAGCAGTTATCGTTTTTATTTCCACATAAAGAATTGTAAGCCCGAACCTTCTGTATTCTCAGGGTGTTTCGCTTTGGAACCCTGTTAGTCCTCATTTAAAAATAATAATTCCATCGAAACATAAACAACAACTGAACAACAGCTAATCTGTTTGTTACAATAAATTTAATAATTGTATATTGTCAAACCATTTAATTCCCTCTCCAGAGCCTGACATCAGGTATAAATGTGACGATTTTACAATGAATTTCAGAACGTTCTTTGAGTTTCGGACAGTAAAGCACACAATACCAAAAGGTCTGGTGTTTTCCATTTACTACCCCGCCCTTGGAACTATCGGAGATCCAGGTAAAGTATTGTAGTTAGTTAGTAAGTAGCTGCATTAACTATTGGTTGGCTACATCATATCTTCCATTTTACCAGTATCGTTTCTCCACTTTAGGGTAAACCTTCCTTTCAATTAAAATGATATGATTTCCGCGTCCACAGGATTAGTTTGTTTCCTTTAACGGGAATAGTTGCTCCTCGTGTACAGTATATTTTATTTCCACGTTAACAGTATTAATTCACCATTTTAGAATTAAGATTTCGTCCGTTTGCCTCCATAATCACGCGTTATTAATGTTATAATTTCACCTCTTTAACATTGTCATTTCATACATTTGCAGACATACTTTCTTCACTTGCCTGCACAATTGGTCGCCTTTAACAGGGTGCTATCTTCCTGTGATAGGAATCATTTCATCGTTCTAATTACATAACTTCTCCCGTTTGCCGATTACATCTCATGATGTACATGTATTTGTATTGTTTATTGGGGACTGGAACTGTCGATGAATTAGCATGCTTTTAAAAGGGTGCAAATGTAATTTCATTGTTCTGTGGTCAAAGCTATGTGCCTGAACTAATGTAAAGTTATTATGTTGTAAAGTTATTTCTATTGCGTTATTGAGATTGTTGCGGGTGAGTTCTGACACTGTTATCAGAATGTAAATGAACTTACATTGTGCTATCATCGGCGCTGTTACTTGGAGTCCATTGTCACACTGTTATCACGGTAGATATGTACAATTTTTGTGTTATTGCCTTTGTCGGCGATAGAATAATCCCCACAAATAATTCATAGATTAAGAGGAGTAATCTATTGAATAATCCAGACTGAAATTAACGAATTAAATTATTTAGGTGACATTATTATTATGCAATGAGAGGTAGACAGAAAAGTGAGCAATGCTGTAGTTTCCATTTAATGGATAGTAGGTATTTACCCTAAACTCAAAGGGAAAAGTGTTTCTGTTCTCAGTCTCCAAAAGCCACTGTTTCAGCCAATTCTCTTCCACATTCGCTGCTGCTGATAGTTCTAAACTAATAATTGCTAAGTGCGGGATTTTCTTCTACCGCTCACATCCAGCAATGTCTCGGACTCTTCCCATCTTCACTATTTACTCCATATGGAGTGTAATCCCAGAACTGGTGATAGCTCTAGCGTCTCATTTACAAAGGTACTACTTCAAATATCCACTACACAGTGAATTTGAACAGTTAGCTGACAGCGCAGTGCAAAATTGTTAGTGGGTCCTCCTTCAAATGAGACATCAACATCTGACAGGTCCAGTGGTTCAGATCAACACTAAATACAAACAGTGATGATAAAGTGAAGAGTTCGGATTTAACATTGTTTCCAACATACAATGCCTCAAGCGAATTTGGAGGAATTCTAATAGTCCTCCCGATTCCTCTGTCTGATTATTTATATATATATAGGAAGTATACTGCAGACTTCTCTGACATTGAATAATTTTACGATAATTAATTGAAGGAAAACACCTTGCATCCTATAAGCTTGCAACTCGTTGTTGGCTGTTTTTTTTATTCAGCTACATCGATATTTTCTACATTGTTTTGGTGGGGGGATATTTTCCTTTGCATTCGGTGCTTCTGTGTAGGTTAACATGTATGATCTATTTCTTCTGGTCCTCTGTTCGGTCTAATATTAATTTTCATTGTTACACTTTTGACCCATCTTATTGTTTACTCCATGTGTCTAATCCACCCGAGTATTTTGAAAAATTAACAACTTAAAATCAAGTCAGATATCTTTAAAGATCACTAAGCAATCCTCAGGAGCTAATGTTTTTGTTGACAATCAGACCAGTAACGTTTCTGTTCTCTCTCTCTCTGTCTCTCTCCGCTTCTATCTCTCTCTCTCTCTCTCTCTCTGTCCCTTTCTTCCAGCTAACGTGATAGTGATCATGATCCTGTCTAGGAGAAGATGCAGTCTCTCTGGATGTATCACTTATTACCTGGTGTCCATGGCGGTGACAGATCTCCTGGTCATGGTGACGGCTGTAATATTAAACCGCGTTGTTGGAATACGTTTCCCATCGAGTTCCCTGTCTATCGCACCAGCTTGCAGTTTTCGTGCTGCCTTAAATATTGCAGTCATTGACAGTTCAGCCTGGATAACAGTCGCTTTCACCTTTGATCAATTTGTGGCCATTTCCTGTCAGAAGCTGAAATTAAAATACTGCACCGAGAAGATAGCAGCATGGGTGATAGGAACCGTATCTACGTTGTCCTGCATTAAGATATCTTCATATATTTGCAATTTGAACCAATGTACATAATTAACAATATACCCTGGTCCTGTGTCATAAAAGCGATAATTTATACATCACCTGCATGGCTGTATATGACTTGATTCGTTTACTTTTAACCCCTTGTCTCCCATTCATTCTGATTTTATTGCTCAATGCTCTGACAGTCAGACACAATCTAATGGCCAATCGATCTCGCAGGAGACTCCGGGCCCAGAGCAAAGGAGGGAATCAGAGTGACCCAGAGATGGAGAAGCGGAGAAAGTCCATTGTTTTACCCTGTGCCAGCTCCGGCAGTTTCATCCTGTCGTAATTGTTATTTATTGTAAACATCCTCTACATCCGAATTGCGAACGTTACTTATTTCTAAGGTTCTGATGTCCATAATGCTACATTCATTCTTCAGTAAAGTGGGTATATGCTACAATTAATGAGTTCTTGCGTCAACCCGTTTATTTATGCTGGGACCTAGAGTAAAAACAGAGACATGTTAATGATAGGGGTGAAATACCCATTGAACATTTTTCTTAAAATATGTAAATATTGAAAATAGGATAACCCAAATCAGCTGTACCATGTATTGCAGCATGACCTCTTCTTGTCCACGTAACTCACAGACGCGCCTCCAGAGTGCACTCGCTTTTGAATCCTTACCCAGTATGTGAATTTAAGCTGGCATAAAGAAGTTGGATTATCACATACAACAGCCTTGTAAATTAATATCCGTTAGTTTCCAGTTCTCTTAGTCGTGATGATGCAGCACCTTTGCATTCCCGTGAGTGTAAGTGCGCTGGAGGTAAGTATAGAGTTGAAGTTAGCACGTGGTGATTATTATTAATATTATTATTAGCATTATTTTCTGGGATTTGAGCGTTACTGACAGGGTCTCCTGCCCATCCCTAATTTCCATTCTCGAGTCAGAGCCCTGGCTGCATTCGTGGCCTGATGGACTCCACCATCAACCTAAGGCGTGCATAGTCTCTTCAAGCAGCACCGGATGTTCACACAGTTCCTACTGCAGCACATGCCTGACTCTAACATTGTCATCAGCCTGAATCTGATCATCGCATGGCATTCCCACAGCCTTTTCAATGGGAGCGGAAGCAACTGCCAGCTGCTCCAGAGCTTCTGTGCTGCCCTCACTGGACTGTGACCCTGTTAATGCTCCCATGCCATCACCTTGAGTGGATCTGCGCTTGTGGATGGCGCCGCACCCGTCTCACGATTAGAAATTGCTTGTGCTGCCTCCATGCCCCACAGATCAAGAGCCTCTTCACACATACCAGTGATGATAGCCATGTTCCCGAGATTCTTTCGTTCCCAAGAGTTTCCAATCTGATTTCCTGTGAAGAGATGAATTCAATGGTTGCACGCTATCAAAGACTTTATGATGGTGGAAGACTAATTGTCGTTTATAATAACACAGGCATGGCTCTGCATGCACCCATTCAGTACTGACTGCACGAGTCACGAATACCTCATCAGTGCCATCGCAAAGACATTAAAGCGCCTGTGACAGGCAATGCTGATGCTTGGGTGTCTCCTAGGTGGGAAGCCCCTTCATAATTATTCACATTTAATGCTGCCAGCTTAATGTTCTGCGCTGCAAGACAAATCATGTCATTGATCTTCTTTCAGCACTGCAGCCAAGTGGTTCATTCAGACCAGTACAATATTTCTCCTCTCCTCTGCTATCGCCATCTATCCCTGCACACTTTGGCTAGCTAAACTCCTCAGGGCGCCCCTCTGAAAGTTTACAGCCTGTAGGAGCACATGGAATGGAGGTGGGGGGCAACAGGAAGCCTAGGCGTATCTTTTCCTCATGACTCCTGGCATGTTGTTCTCCCTCTCTGTACCCTCCCTGCTACAGCCTTCGGTAAAAATGCTGGCTGCCATTTGACTACGACAGCAGCCACGTCATCACCGATAACCCCTCTCCCCGCGACTCCTAACGAGGTAGATCCCTCATCTGTTCGCCCTTCATTGAATGGCCTTGAGAAAAGCGCGTTCCCACATCAGCCCAGCTGCCACGCCACCTAATTTACATCTTGACATCGGGACTTTACAGGCACCAGTAGGATCTGGGCCTATTTCATCAGGAACTGTGCTCTCTTTATAGTGATGGACAATTGAGAGGGTTGATTGAATTCCAACTTCCTTCAGGAATAGTTTCATGTAGTTCTCGAGGCTGCCGAACAACTCAAGGGGTGGGGGTGTGGGGGGGAACTGTTGTTCACATGAATGGAGGTCATTTGCCTGCCCGGAGTGTGTGAAGGAACCCATCTAGTGCTGAGGCACAAGCGGGTCCACGTGGATGGGATGATGGTAAGAACCATTGGTTTCCCCGTAATGTTGGCAGAAGTTATAAGAACATAAGAACTAGGAGCAGGAGTAGGTAATTCAGCCCCTCGTGTCTGCCCCGCCATTCATTACGATTATGGTTGATCTCATTTCGGCCTCAACTCCAATTTCCCGCCTTCTCCTCATAACCTTTCAACCCATTACTAATTCAAAATCTGTCCATCTCAAATTTAGTCAGCGTCCCGGCATCCACTGCACTCTGAGGCAGTGAAAATCACAAGCTTCCGACCATTTGAGAAAGTAATTACTCCTCATCTCTGATTTAAACCTATCACTCCTTAGCCTAAAACTATGGTGTCTCGTTCAATAATGCCCCACAAGGGGAAACATTTGCTCCATGTCTACTTTGCCTATCTCCTTCAGCATTTCATATACCTCAATTAAATGTCCTCTCATCCTTCCAAACTCTAGCGAGATTGGCCTAAACTGCTCAATCTCTCCTTATAAGACAAACCCGGCATCTCTGGAATCAATCTAATGAACCTCGTCGGAACTGCCTCCAATGCAACTAAATCCTTCCTCAAGTAAGGGGACCAAAACTGTGCAAAGTACACGAGTACGGACTCACCAATATCTTGTACAGTTGAAACAAAACAGTGACCCATAATCTGTGGTGGGGCAGTGAAGGGGTTCCGCTACATCGTCCCTACTAGTTTGTGAGGCACATACAACACCGAGCATTGCAATTGCACATCTTTTGAACCTGAACCTGAATAGACTCTGTCCTTGTTCCATAAGACCATAAGAAATAGGATCAGAAATTGTGGTCTCCTCTATATCGGAGAGACCAAACGTAAACTGGGCGACCACTTTGCAGAGAACCTGCGGTCTGTCCGCAAGAATGATCCAAACCTTCCTGTCGCTTGCCATTTTAACACTCCACCCTGCTCTCTTGCCCACATGTCTGTCCTTGGCTTGCTGCATTGTTGCAGTGAAGCCCAACGCAAACTGGAGGAACAACACCTCATCTTCCGACTAGGCACTTTACAGCCTACTGGACTGAATATTGAATTCAACAACTTTAGGTCGTGAGCTTCCTCCCCCATCCCCACCCCCTTTCTGTTTCCCCCTTCCTCTTTTTTCCAATAAATTATATAGATTTTTCTTTTCCCACCTATTTCCATTATTTTTAAATATCTTAAAATCTCTTATGCTCTCCCCACCCCCACTAGAGCTGTACCTTGAGTGCCCTACCATCCATTCTTCATTAGCACATTCGTTCAGATAATGTCACCAACTTTAACACCTATGTGTTCTTTTGTTCTATTGTTGTTGACATCTTTTGATGATCTGCTTCTATCACTGCTTGTTTGTCCCTACAACCACAGCCCCCCTCCACTTCGCTCTCTCTCTCTCTGTCCACAACCCCCCCACCCCCCCCCCCCCCTCCCCACGACACACACACCTTAAACCAGCTTATATTTTAACTCTTTCTTGGACTCGAACTCAAGTTCTGTTGAAGGGTCATGAGGACTCGAAACGTCAACTACTTTCTTCTCCGCCGATTCTGCCAGACCTGCTGAGTTTTTCCAGGTAATTCTGTTTTTGTTTTGGATTTTCAGCATCTGAAGTTTTTTTGTTTTTATCAGAAATTGAGCTATTCGGCCCATCGAGTCTGCCCCGCCATTCAATCATGGCTGATAGGTTTCTCAACCCCATTCTCCCGCCTTCTCCCCGTAACCTTTGATCCCCTTACCAATCAAGTACCCATCTATCGCGGTCTTAAATACACTCAATGACCTGGCCTCGACAGCCTTCTGTGGCAATGAATTCCATAGATTCACCACTCTCTGGCTAAAGAAGTTTCTCCTCATCGCGGTTCTAAAAGGTCTTTCCTTTATTCTGAGGCTGTGCCCTCCGGTCCCATTCTCTCCCACTAATGGAAATATCTTCCCCACGTCCACTCTACCCAGGCCTTTCAGGATTTGTAAGTTTGTAGCAGATACCGCTCCCGTCCTTCTCAACTCCATCGAGTATGGACCCAGAGTCCACAAACGTTCCTCATATGTTAAGCCTTTCATCCCTTGGATCATTCTTGTGAACCTCCTCTGGACCCTCTCCAGGGCTAGCACATTCTTCTTGATATACAGGGCCCAGAATTGCTCACAATATTCTAAATGTGGTCTGCCCAGAGCCTTATAAAGCCTCAGCAGCACATTCCTGCTTTTATATTCTAGTCTTCTCGAAATAAATGCCAACATTGCATTTGCCTTTCCAACTACCGACTCAACCTGCAAGTTAACCTTAAGAGAATCCTGGACTAGGACTCCCAAGTCCCTTTGCACTCCAGATTTCTGAATTCTCTCCCCATTTAGAAAATAGTCTATGCCTCTATTCTTCCTACCAAAGTGCATGAACTCACACTTCCCCACGTTGTATTCCATCTGCCACTTCTTTGCCCATTCTCCTAACCTGTCCAAATCCTTCTGCAGCCTTGCCAGCTCTTCAATACTACCTGTCCATCCATCTATATTTCTTGCCTCTGGGACATCCCGCTTCTCCATCTTTGCAATACTCTGCTTAATCAATGCAACATCTGCCTTCTTTTCAAACATTTCTAATGTTCCTTAGCTCTCTCTATTCAAGGAGATTTGACACCCAGTCCTGCCCTTCTTTGTGTCACGTCTCTGATATAGCCAAAACATCACATTTCCACAGTGCAATCTCCGGCTGTAACTCACCGATCTTATTTACCGCAATATGTGGATACATATAAATGCACAGTAACCCTGATTTAAAATCCATTACTTTCACATTTTTGCCAGACCCATTTATTAGCTTACTATTCCTTATTCTAGTGCTTACTGTATCTCAATTTGTGCTTTCTAACTTGATACTCAAGGAGTTCGCCTCCTGGATCCGACACCTCTTCCTTGTTAATTTGAAATCATCACTACTGCACTAGTAAAACTGTCAGGTGCAGCCCGTTCGGCCAACTGATCCAATCTCCCTCAGGGTCGTTCCCAATGTCCCAAGAATATAAAGCCCTCATTCATGCACCCTCTTTCGGGACACACATTCATTTGTTATATCTTTCTATTTCTGTATTCTCTCGCGCTCGGTACTGGGAATAATCTGGAGATTACTATATTAGAGGTTCTTCTTCCTAATTTTCTACATAGCTGCCTAAATTCAGCCTGCAGGACCACATCCCTTTCTCTACCTATGTCTTTGGTATGGATGTGGACCACGACATCTGATCATTCGCCTCACTCAGGGGGCTCTGCCGCTGCTCAGTGACCCTAGCACCAGGGGCGTAATACACCATCCTGGATTCACGTCCACGGGCAGAGAAACGACCATCTATTCCCCGAAATATCAACTATGCTGCAATCTCTTCTGCTGCCTTTGTCTTCATATAGCGTGATGATTTTTGCACCATTCATCCACTGTGGAACAGATCCTATCCACCAGCAGAGGAGGTGAAGGTTAATAAGGTCACAAAGATAAATTATTAAATTCATGAATTATCACTAATTCAAAAAGATCATTGAAAATTCTTATTGATTATTTTCGGCACTTTTTTAATTAAAATATATTGCAGTTCATATAATAGCATTAAAATTTATTGAGATCACATTGACCATTCTACCACTAAAGAATCGTAGCTGACCCCAGTGACCTGTGAAAAATGTTAGTAGGTCAAATGCAGGCACTGGTGTTCACTCCAGTAGCGCAATCGGTTAGCGTGTGATACTTATAGACCAGAGCCGCTGAGGTTGCAAATCCGAGCCTCACCTGGAGTACATGTTTCACGACTTGTGGAAAAACATTTGTATAGTAGATTCTGAAATTAATGGCATGGTTTTCAGCAGATAGCATTGTAATAGACCCGCAATTTCAGAGCATAAGCGCAGCCCTGCTCCTGGTGCTCGTTTATTAAAGTATGTTACACAGGGGTGTACAGGAAATCTGGAAAACCAACAGCGACACATTTGCCACCTCTCCCATGCCTGTGACTTGTTCTGTTTGACTAAAATCGTCAAGAAAACATTGTTCAAAAGAAAAGATGTTGCATCTCCACCACTGATCACACTAGAATACACCCCACTGGAAGTGGTTAGTAAATCCTGCTCCCCAGGTTCCATGGTGACAGACAGACTGCCCCTTGATGCAGTTCCTGATACACGCAAGGGGAAAACAGATATCACCTGGCTCATGAAACGTGCATGGATTATATCAAGCTGACCCTTGGGACCAAGCTGATGGTGTATTAGGTCTGTGTTCTCAGGACCTTGTTGACAGGTTGTTAAACATTGGCGACTTACAGCTATCAATAAAAGAAACACTGCAATGTCCATCTGCGCTGTGTGAGGTGGTTATTGGTATCTCCTGGCGGGACACGATCAGGAACCAGCAGCCATCTCAAAGGCAGAGCTCCAAAGTTTTCTGAACTCATCAAACAGAGGGATGTTGAATGGCTCGGTCCATCTTCAGGGTGGAAAATGGTCATTTAGCTAAGGGCCAGGTAATCAGTGAGATGCCCAATGTTCCGCTTCTATCATGCGTGCAAGCGTGACATGAAAGCCCTGAATATCGATTATTACCCCTCAATGTCACTGGCTGTCGACAGAGGAAAATGGCGACACGTCCTGTGGGCTGTTGTACATCACCATAATATCCATTGGCTACAGCGGCTTGCCACAGGCACCAACACTGGAAACAATAACCCGGGACATCACTTGTAGCTTCATGTGAGGCAACTGTGACAGAAACTGCCTCTCAAAGATTGACCACCTCAGACATCAGAAAATGTGCCGCATCTGGAGACAGCCTACAGGAGATAGATTTGATTGTTGTGTGTTGGTCATCTTTCATGAATGGAAGGATGATGATCGGTGTGAAGTTCACTTACAAACAATGTGTTCCACGCACACACAGACAGGTCACACACACACTCAGACACAGACACACATACACGGACACAGACAGGCACAGGGGCACATACACACCCACGCACACATAAACACATGCACAGACATACACCAATGCATACAGACAGACATGCACTCGCACAGACACATACATACACAGGTGCACACAGACATACATGCACACACGCTAAAAGAAACATACACAGATGCACACACGTAGACATAAACACACACACACACACACACACAGAAACGCACGTACACACACAGACACAGAGACACACAAAGACACACACATGCAGAGAAGCACACCCACAAACACGTACACACACACACCCACAGACACATACAAAGACACGCTCACACACATAAATACACATACAACCATACACAAACACAAAGGCACACACACACGAACACACACAGAAGCACACACACATAGAGACACACACATAAATACACACACACACACAAACACAAACACACATAAATACATACACAAAGACACACATGCACACACACACACACACAAACAAAGGCACACACACAGGCACATACACACACAGAAGTGCGTGTGCACACACACTCACAATCACAGGCACACACATGCCCACGCACACATATACACATACACACATACACTTGCACACATAAATAAACATACACAGCCGCGCACACACAAATACACACAGACGCATGCACACACAGACACACACATATATACACTCACAAACACATGCATACACAAACACACACAGACACACGCACACACCCCGACACACACAGATACACATACACAAACGCACAAACCGACACCCACATACAGAGGCAGATACAGACACATATACACGGACACAGAGACCCACAGACGCATACGCATACGCGCACCCACACACACACACACACACACACACACACACACATAAACACATGCACAGACACACACCGCTGCATACAGACAGGCACACACATGCACAGGCACAGACATACACAGATGCACACAGACATACATACATGTACTCACTCAATAAGGCATATACAGCGACACACGCACATACACATAAACACACACACACACACACACAGAACCGCAAGCAAACACACAGACAAACACAAAGACACACACATACACAAACGTGTGCACACACACTTAGGCACACACATACTTAAATACACACACAAACAGACACACACATAATGAAACACACACAGACATGCACACATGCACAAAAGCTCCCAGAAGCACGCGCACACACACCGACACACACACACACCGATATGGCATCTTGCTCTAAAGGCCGGAAAAACTGCATTTCAAATTAGTATTCCCTATTTGACGATCTGTGTGGCTCCATAGTACTTAAGAATCAGCGAAGTGTGTACCATCTACGAAATGCACTGCAAGAATTCACCAAGTCTCCTTCGACTGCACCTTCCAAACCCGCGATAGATGGGAACACCGTCACCTGGAGGTGCGCCTCCAAGTCACTCACCAGACTGATTTGGAAATATATCAGCCGTTCCTTCACTGTCACTGGGTTAAAATCCTAAAACTCCCCCCCTAACAGCGCTGTGGGTGCAGCTGGGTCACATGGGCTGCAGAGGTTCAAGAAGGCAGCTCATCACCACCTTACTCAAGGGCAATTAGGGATGGGCAATAAAAATGTTTGAGAAACCAGCGACCCCCACGTCTCTTGAAATAATGAAAAAAAAACATTCCAAATCATCATGGGGAACAGAAAAGCTGATTCTTGGAAACGAATTGGTCAGTTTGACATCACTTTGTATACAAGGGAACACAACCGAATAGTTATCAATAAATAATTGCAACATTAAACTATCTGCAATTAAATTACAGGAACTCTTATGGTTTTAATATATTCCCTGAAGGTGGAGATAGACTGAAAGTTATCACTGGGTTTAATATAGGGGAACTATTCTTTATTAGTTTTTTTTTTCAAAAAAGCCCTTTGAGACAATTGGAGATTTAACTGAATGAGCAATTTCTCAGAGACAGAGAGAGAGAGAGAAAGAGAGTTCAGTAAGTCTCAGTGAGTTAGACGCTGTCTCAAGTAGAGAGATGACAGATATTAAGTGAGTCTGGTTACAAACGTGCCCGTCTTAGCAAAGAAATGGTTGGTATGGCATGAATTTCTAAACAAGTGCACACAACAGATTATACTATCCATAAATATTTACGGGGTTTTACAATCTGTAGTCACAGTTTGAATAAGAGAAAATAAAAATAAAACTGAAACATTCTGGTGAAGATAAATTTTTTATCTTTGTGGAATGATGCAGCATGATTTATCTTCACACAGAGACACAGAACAGGAGATGTTGCATATGTAATGCTGTCGGCTGTAATGAAAATGAATATCAGCGGCTGCGCAGAACAAACTAGTTTTAGGCCAAAGCCAGAGGCCCCTTTCCAACTCAAACGTCCACCTTATAGAGACATAGGCTAGTGCAGTAACAGCAAAGACAGAGTTTGGTGTAATAATTACTGGTGCCTGGTGCAATTTAAGCAGAGACATTAACAGTGCAGTAATATTAGAGACCGCATCTAATGTTAGTTTAGCAAAGACGTGACCTACTGCAGCAATGTCAGGGACTGGGACAAGTGCAATATTTACATAGACAGGGCCTACTGTTTTAATAACGGAAACGAGGCTAGTGCAGTAATTACTGATACAGGACATGGATCAACAGCAAGAGAAACAGAGAATAGAGCAGTAACTACAGACACAGGGCATAAATTAATAGCTTCCTTGACAGAGTCTAGTGCCCTAATAACAGAGACTGCTACTAATGTAAGAGAGACAGATTTGTTCTCTGAAAATGTCCATTTCATTTTCCATTCCTGAGATGAATTATAGACTCATTGAATTCCTAAAGCATAGGAGGCCATTCGTCCAGTCGTCTACGTGCTGACCCTCTGAAGGAGCAATTCACCTAGTGCCAGTCTTTTCCCTGTGGTCCAGCAAATTATCCTTTTCAGATAATAATATAATTAAATCCCTTTTGAAAGTGCCATTTCAACCTGCACCCACCAAACTCTCAGACAGTGTCTTCCAAATTCTAACTACTCGCTGCATGAAAAATCTTTTCCTCATGCCACCATTGCAATGTTCTCAATTACCTTAAATCAGTGCCCCCTGGCTCTCGATCCTTCCACCAATAGAAACAGTTTCTCCCTATTTGTAATCTGGCCAGCCCCCTCATGATTTTGAATACATCTATAAAATCTCCTCTCAATCATTTATTCTCCAAGGAGAACAGTCCCGACTTCACCAGTCTTTCTATGGAGCTGAAATTCCTCATCCCTGGAACATTCTCGTGAATCTGTTCTGCACTCCCTCAAGTGCCGTCACATACTTGCTAAAGTGTGTTATCCAGAACGGGACAGGACACTCAAGTTGAGGTCAAACCAATGTTTTATACAGAGTTGCCATAGTTTCTTTGCTTCTGCACTTTCTGCCCCTATTGATAAAGGGCAGGATGCTGTTTTCCTAATGAACATGTCTCTTAACTTGTCCTGCCACGTTCAATCACTTGTGCATATATATGCTTAAGTCGTTCGGCTCCTGCACCGCCTTGGGTTGGTGCAATTCATTTTACATTGTCTCGCTGTGCACATTCAATAAAAGTAAATCACTTCACACTTCCTTGAATTAAATTGCATTTGCTCTTGTCCGCTCATTCCACCAACATGTCCGCGTTCTTTTGAAGTTCTGCACCATCCTCTTCATAGTTCACAATACTTCCATGTTCCGGATCACCTGCAAGTGTTGAAATTGTGCTCTGTACACCAATGCCTTACGGCCTTAATGTACACCAGGAAAAGCAGGGGCCCTAACACCTATCCTGGTGGAACTCCACTATAAACGCTCCTCCGATCTGAAAAATAACTGATCATCACCACTGTTTGTTTCCTGACACTAAACCAATTTCGTATTCTTTTTGCGACCATCCTTTTAATCCCATGAACTGCAACTTTGCCCCCAAGTCAAGTGTGAAACTCGTTATCAAATGTCTTTTGGAAGTTCACTACATGAGCATTACCCTCATCAACCATTTCTGCTACCTCATGAAAAACTCGAGGAAGTTGATTAAATACGATTTGTTCTTAACCAATCCTTGCTGGATTACTGTATCATGTAGCCACTTCCACCGATGTGCCAGCTCATCAATATCTGTGTGAAACCCCAAAATCCAAGGTACACCAAAGTGCAGTGGACGTGGCTGATTTGTGCACCTTCTGGTTATCATACTAACAATGTGTCTAAATTCAGGTTAACTTAATCTTGCTGATCTTGGTTAAAGGTAAACATGTAGGCCAGGGAATAATGGGGACAATAGGAGCTTTAACATTCACCTCAATAGACGTGATGTGAGGATGATTATTCGTTCAAGATACAACCTAAAATATGGGGTGTGGATGGGAGGGGGAATTTTCCCTATACTTCAGATGTTACAGAGCCTGCACGGCGGCATACTATTTTCAATAATATATTTTATTCAAACTGTAGTTACAGTTAATTTAATATCATTAAAATTTATTGAGATAACATAGCCATTCACTCACTGGGGAACAGTTCTGTCCCTTGTATTCACTTGAAAATGTGATTAAATCAGTCCGAGAATAGTAAGCAGCTGTGCACAAGTCTCTGCGCTTTATTGTTAATTCATAAGCTCAGCATTAAATAGAACCTCCTCATATATACATTGATTGTGAGATAATGTGAACAGATGATGCCAAAATGAGACTATTTACAGCAGACGTGAAGATTTTCAGGCTTAAAATCTCGGTTTATTATTTCAGTGGCTTGGAAAAGAATGAAACATTTGCTGTTTTCCAGCGAATTTCACACTATTCCCATTTCCTCATTTTCCCATCTCACCTTGTCACATTCACTCTTTCCTGCCCAATATCTTCTAATATCCTTGGGAATGAAAGTCTGCCCCTCAGCTTAGTGTCAGAGGGGTAACTGCTGCCAACAGAGCCACGGCTGATAATCACTGCTCTTTGTGAATGAAACAATAGAGCAGGAAGACTTCAATTAGTGGAAACCCAGACACTCAAGGGTAGAACATTCAACGTGGATATATTGATAAATCAGGCTTGCTCTGGGCCACTTATGTAGTCCCTCCCCCTCGCTCCACTTTCCTGTGCATTCCCGCCGGTGTTACTGACATTGACTGTGGGTATGGCCAAGAATTATGTTATTCATTCATGGGATGTATGCTTCGCTGACTGTAACAGCATTTGTTGCCCATCACCAGTTGCCCTTGGGAAGGTGGTGGTGAGCTGCGTTCTTGAACCGCTGCAGTCCATTTCTTGTAGGTACACCTACATGCTGTTAGGAAGGGAGTTCCAGGGTTTTGACTCAGCGACAGTGAAGGAACGGCAATATATTTCCAAGTCAGTTTGGTGATTGGCTTGGAGGGGAACTTCCAAGAGGTGGTGTTCCCATCTATCTGCTATCCCTGTCCTTCTAGATTTTAGATGCCATGAGTCTGGAAGGTGCTGTCCAAAGTGACTTGGCCAGTTGCTCCTGTGCATCTTGTATTTGGTACACACTGCTACCACTGTGCGGTGGTGGAGAGAGTGAATGGTTGTGAATGGGGTGCTAATCATGCGGGCTGCTTTTTTGGGATGATGCCAAGCTTCTTGAGAGTTTTTGGAGCTGCATTAATCGAGGCAAGTGGAGAGTGGACAGGCTTTGCGGAGTCAATTACTCGCCGCGGGATTCCCGGCTTCTGGCCAGCCCTTGCAGCCATCGTATTTATATGGCTAGTCCAGTTCAGTTTCCAGTCAATGGTAACCATGAAGATGTTGGTAGTGGGCGATTCAACGATGTAATGGCATTGAATGACATGGGGCAATGATTCGATTCTCTCTTGTTAGAGGTGGTCATTGCCTGGTATGCATGAGGTGTGAATGTAACTTGCCGATTTTCAGTCCAAGCCTGCCTCTTTTCCAGCTCTTGCTGCATTTGGACATGGTCTGCTTCAGTCCCCGAGGAGTCGCAAAAGGTGCTGAACATTGTGCAATCATCAGCGAACATCCCCATTTCTGACCATATGATGGAAGGAAGATCATTGATGAAGCAGTTGAATGTTGTTGTGCTTAGGACATTACGCTGGGGAGCACCTACAGTGATGTCCTGGAGCTGACATGACTTGCCTCCAACAACCACAACGATCTCCCTTTGTGCTAGGTAGGACTCCAACCAGTGGAGAGTTTCCCTCCTGATTCCCACTAACTCTAGTTCTGGGCGACCTCCTTGATGCCACACTCGGTCAAATATGTCCTTGATGTCAAGCGCAGTCACTCTCACCTCACCTCGAGAGTTCAGCTCTTTTGTCCATATTTGAACCAAGGCAGTAATGAGATCAGGAGCTGAGTGACCCTGGCAGAACACAGATCGATTCCCAATGGCCAGGGTAATGCTAATCAAGAGCCGCTTCATAGCACTGTTGATGACCTCTTCTTTAACTTTACTGATGATGGGGAGTAGGCTGATGTAGGCTAATTGGTCGGGCTGTATTTGTTTTGCTTTTGTACACAGGATATTTCTGGGGAATTTTGCACATTGCTGGGTAGACGCCAGTGCTGTAGCTATACTGGAACAGCTTGTCAAGGTGTGTGGCAAATTCTGGAGCACAAGTCAACAGTGCTATTGCCAGAATGTTGTCAGGGCCCCTAGCCTTTGCAATATACAGTGCCTTCAGCCTTTCTTGATATGAGTTGGAATGAATCTAATTGGCTGAATGCTGGCATCTCTAATGATTGGGACATCGGGAGGCTGCCGAACTTGATCACCCACTCAGCACTTCTGGCTGAAGATAGTTGCGAATGCGTCAGCCTTATCTTTTGCACTGATGTGCTGGCCTCCTCTATCAATGAGAATGGGGATAATTGGAGAGCCTCCTCCACTACTGAATTGATCTAATTGTCCACCACAAGTCGTGACTGCATGTGGCAGGACTGCAGAGCTTGTACCTGATACGTTGCTTGTGGAATAGCTTAGCTCTATCTGTTACTTGCTACTTATGCTGTTTGGCACACAAGTAGTCTTGTGTTATAGCTTCACAAGGTTGACACCTCATTTTCAGGTATGCTCTGGTGCTGCTCCTGGCATTCCCTCCTGTACTCTTCGTGGGTGCAGGGTTGATACCTTGGTTTGACGGTAATGGCCGAATGGTATATATGCTGGGCCATGAGTTTACAGATTGTGTTCGAGTATAATTCTGCTCCAGCTGATGGCCCACAGTGCCTGATGATGCCCAGTCTTGAGTTGCTGGATCTTTTTAAAATCTCCCCCATTTAGCATGATGAAAGTGCCACACAACACGATGGAGGGAATCCTCAATCTCAGGACAACGCTTCGCCTCCATGAGTACTGTGTGGTGGTTACTCCTACCGATAGTGGTCATGGGCAAATGCATCTACAGAGGGCAGTTTTGTGAGGATGAAGCCAAGCATGCTTTCCCTCTTGCTGGTTCAATGATACAATAATGTTCTGCAAGTTGTCTTCTGTTCTTATGTTCTACAGGTCCAAGGAGGACCTTAAGTCGGAATACAATGGTAAAGACTGCGAGCAAGAGGTAGCTGGGGCAAAGCTCACAGCACAAGAGATGCCTGCACTACCTATTTTCTCCAGGGGTGGCACTGCAGCCGTCCCCTCAAACAGTTCAAGTGCATATTGACTAAACTAACTTACATCACCGTTCAGGCATCAAGGCATCCAGGATACAAAACCGCTCTGCTTTTCGGCTTAGCATTTCAGAAAACAAACGCACAAGGTGGTTACATTTCTCTTTTAAAGGCCGCATCGTTATCATTCAGCATTACATGTTCAATGACTATCGTCACTCTGGAGTCAACTGGAGATTTGCCAGAGTGATTTTAATGCCAAATGGACAATCTCTGTTGCCTCTGGTGCTTGATATTTATTGTGGTACCAAACTTGACATCAATGCAGGTTAATTTCAGAATCAATTAGATTATTTTCAGTGATCAGGCAGTCAAGATCAGGAATGATTTTAAGTTGTAGCTGCGACAAAATTCCTTACAGTGCCCTTAATTTACAGCACAATAATAGCTATAAATTCCCATCAGTAAAATTTGATATCGTTTAATAAAATGTCTGCCTAAATCCATAAAAAAGAGGAGTTTGTATTTCACATTTTTTTTACTTGAGATGTTAAAACATTCCCCTTTTGCATTGCACTCTCCATTAAAGGTAAGAATGTCTCATTTTCAAGGAGAACTGTCTGGGGCATTTCCCAAACATGGAACAAGTGAAAGGCCATCTTGTGGAATGCACATGTAGGTGTTTCAGCAAGTTGAATGTGCAGCGATATCCCTTACTGCGCCCGAACAGGTCAAAGCCAGGTTCACCATTGTGTGTGCAGCATGAACACCCATGCACATGTCAGGCTGATGCATCAGCTCTCACTCGGGTATATCCTATTTCCCACGAAGAGGGAGCAGAGTTAGGCTACAAATTAGCCGTAGGTTGTACAGGAGAACGGCCGCTCCTCCGTGTGACTGTGCCAGTGGATCAGCTTGTGAGAGGTACAGTAAAAGGCATTGCTGCACTTGAGGCAGTTAAATGTCTGGCCACCCCTGTGGAAGTGTGGGTGAGTCAATATGTTGAAGACCTGAATAAACTCCTGCAAACACTGCGAGCAGACCAACGGCCATGCAATCCCTGACTTTGATGCCTCGGCACATTGGGAGGCTGAGTGATTTCCTTTATGTACACTGGGCGGGTGAATGGCCTCGCTTCGTTGTGAGCCCAACAGTTGTTCACCAGGCCGGTGAGCTATTTGAACCTATTCCGAAAGGAAAGTTGACTTAATTCAAAATTCACAATTCTCCATTGTCCTGCAGAGAGCACAGTTCGCGATGAAATTGGCTGGGATTGCACCACTGGCCACAATGTCCTGATGTTGGAACTTCAGTTAGATGGAATGGCCGGGGGTAAAGAAGTCGGGAGGTGCAATTCTCAAGGCCATTTAATTAGGGCCAATAGATGGACGAAGCAGCCAGCTTGAAGTTGTGGGCGGGACACTAAGAATATCATATTATGAATATGGATTTAACAGTGCGTGCACCTTGGAAGCAGACCTATGTGACATGTACAAGAAGGATACATAGTGCAATCTAAAGTAAAATTCATGTTCGATTATCCTGTTTGCAAAACAAAAATTGTAATAAATAGGCTCAGTGGATATTTCAGCCCATTCTTGATCTTGTCTCTGATTTTCCTCTGGGTCCAGGCATGAATAAACAGGTTGATGCAACAACTCAATAATTGAAGAATATGCCCATTCTCCTGCAGGATAAATGTTGGATTATTTGAAATTGGAACCTGATAAATAAGGAACATTCGCAATTCGAACATATAGGCCCGTTACAAGGAATAAAACATATGACAGGATGAAACTTCCCGAGATGGCAAAGAGTAAAACAGTGGACTTTCTCTGCTTCTGCATCTCTAGGTCACTGTGATTCTCTCCATTGCTCTGGGTCCAGAGTCTCCTGCTCTCCATTGCATTGGGTCCAGAGTCTCCTGCGGGCTCCATTAGCCACATGAATATGTCTGACGGTCAGAACATTGAGCAGTAAAATCAGAATGAATGGAAGACGCGGGGTTAAAATGGATTGGAGCCAGTCATATGCGGTCCACGCAGGTGATGTATAATATGTAACTTTTATGACGCAGAACCAGGGTATATCATTAATTGTGTACATAGGTTCAAAAATATAATAGAGGAATATATTCCTTAGACAGGCCAGTGCTGACACGATTCCTATCACTCCCGCTGCCAACTTCTCAAAGCAATATTTTACTTTAAGCTTCGGGCAAGAAATTGCCACAAACCAATGAAAGGTGAAAGCGACTGTTAACCAGATGGAGCTATCAATGGCTGCAATATTTAATGCAGAATGAAAACTGCAAACTAGTGTGATGGACAGAAAAGTGAATGGGAAATTTATCCCAGCAATCCGGTTTAGTATTACAGCTGTGATCATGACCAGGAGATCCGTCACCGCCATGGGCACCAGGTAAGAAGTGATACATCTGGAGAGACCACATGTTCTTCGAGACAGGATCACAATCACTGCCACATTAGCTGTAATAGAGAGAGAGGAGATCGAGTATAGGAACGTTACTGATTGAACTCCAAACAAAACCACTCGTTTTGCAGGTTTGTTGCGAATTGTAAAGATTTGAGACGTGATCTTAAGTTTGAACTTATCTTTGACGCTAGGGAAAAGTTTTTGCTGGGTTTAGACTATCCTTGGAGATTAAAGCAACGTCAGGCCAGTCAGAGGAATAATAATGTAAGATACTCCAATGAGAGACAATAGAAGACATAAAGAAATCAAAAACGTATCAAATTAAACAGGATAATTCGAATACACAAAAAGATCATATCAGCAACCATATTGAAAATATTAAAGTAGGTAAGCAACAGAACAGCTAGAAAAACTTGTGGAAACAAACAGAAGCACAGGTTATAATTCACAGAGGATCCTAGTGGCTCAATTCAATAAATTATTGTAAAAATATTCACCATTGTAAAATTCAACATTCGGCTTGTGCTCAAGCATATCATCAGGCATTGGCGGGGGGGAGCGGGGTGCGGGGGGGTGGGGGTTGTGGTGTGGGGGGGGGGGAGGTAGGGGGTAGGTGGGGGGGAGGTGTTGGGGTGGTGGTGTGTGGGAGTTAGATAGTTCTCCATTCTCTGGTTGTTTGAAGGATGTTTTGAAAATGATACATTGTTAAATCGGAGCTCTTTATCAGATAACCGATGGGACCTTCAATGTCAACCTGATCCAGTCGCAGATGATGAGTTCTCTTTCGAAGAAAGACCATCCATGTTGCAATGTTCAGTCAGAATAAATGACAAGTTATTCATGTAGTGGATATTTAATTTTTAAAAAATCTGCTTTATAACAGGCGAGAGATGCCACCAGTCATGGGGCTTCACTCTATCTGGAGAAAATACTGAGGCTTGGAACAATCGGAGACATTGCTGGATGCGAGTAGCAGAAGATAATCCCACACTCACCAATCATCAGTTTAGACCCATCAGCAGCAGCGAATGTTCTCAGGGGAACCTGACTGAAGCAGAGAGTGTTAAAGACTGAATTCAGAAACAGAGTTCTCTGAATTAAAGGCAAAAAGCAGCCATCATCAAAGGACATCTATAACAATCCTTTTATGTCTATTAACATTTCGCTGCCTAATAACATAATTTAAATAAATTGATTAATTACAATCACTCAGGATTAAGGAAATCTTTTCAACCAGTGAATTACTTGTGGGAATTATTCTGTCACTGTCGAAGTCAATAGGACAAAAATCTGGAAGTACACTGTGAAAACTTCATAATAATGAACTTCAAGTGACAGCACCAATATGTAATTCAATTTAACTTACGCTGATATCACTGTGAGAATTGACCAGCAGGGACAGTCTCAATGCGACATTAGGGAAACATTTACAGCAGAGTTATACACCATTTTTTTGTGCTTCAGCCACAATGGTGTTGTCAATAATACAATGGGTTTGCAGTGACAGCTTGATATGGTCATTCACCTGCTGTAATAGTGCTAACTGCACAATATAAACTCATTTACATCGTGTGATGTTAGTGGTAAATGGGAGAAATTATATAATTAAAGTGACGAAATTGCACCTGTCACAGGAAAATCGAATACTGTTAAAGACATCAAATTAATTAGGTAATATCAAGTAAATATTCTGGTAAATAGGTGAAATGACAATGTAAAGGAGAGAAATTATAACATGTATATTGTGATTTTATGTCAGACAGATGCACAATTCATAATGTAACAATGGAGAGTTAATACCGTTAAAGTGGAAAAAAAGTATATTTTTTATATTAATGTATTTATTCATGTATATATATATATATATATATATATATATATATATATACCAGCTAAACGAAACAGATTCTAGAGGTGAAAGAATAAGCTATCATCCATTGATTGGGAGAAAGGTAACATTTAACAAGCGCTACTGGTAAAATGGGAGAAATTATGCAGCTAAACAATGATTAGCACAGTTACTAACTAACTGGAGTACTTTAACTGGAACGCCGAAAGCTGCAAGGATTGGATAATAAATAGCAAACAGAAGACCTTTTAGTATTGCAATGCATTTCTATCAGAAGCTCCGACTGCGTTCTGAAGTTCACTGCAAAATGCTGACATTTATAGCTGGTGCCAGGCTCCAGGGAGATAACGAATTGATTTGATATTTTGCATGAATTCTATTAATTGTAACAAAAAATTCGTGCAGCTGCTGCACGACTGCTGTTTATGTTTTAATAGACTGAATTGTTTTTTATTAGATCTGACAGGACTCTGAATTGAAATACCCAGAGACTACAGAATGATCCCAATTACATTTATAACAACGGTAACTTCATGGGAATTGGGGTCAGGGCAAAGCACTGCTTGGCACTATTCACTGCACTGGAAAAAGAAAAATTACCCCAGGAAAACAGCCAGGCTTTCGCTGCTGGAAATTATTCAACCCATGTGATGTTTAAACAGGTGCAACGTGGTTGAAAACCACATGGAGACATTGGGGCATAAGGCTTAAGAGCAGGAATAGGCCGGTGCATCCTTCGAACTTGCTCCAACAATCGATAAGATCGTGACTGATCTGTTTATGGTCTTTCTCCACTTTCTCCGTTGCCCCGCCCCCCATTAAGCTTGACTCCCTTGTATGCCAGAAACCTATCAGGCTGGCCTGTTCCTCCAACCATCAGCCCTTAATTAAACGCCCTTCAATATGTTACTTTCCCAGGTATGCGCCCGCGGCTATTCCACCTCATTTGACTACAGACATTGGGACATTGTGGCCACCGGTAAACTCCCGGCCTATTTCATCACGAACTGCGCCCTGTACAGGGCGGTGGAGAAATGTGAACATTGAATTAACTCCATTTTCCTCTGCGAATAGCTTCATGTAGCTCACCGGCCTGGTGACCACTGCTGGGCTCATTTCGATGCGAAGCCACTTCTCTGCTCAGTCTGCTTAGGGGGATTCACCCATTCTCCCAACCTGCCGAGGCATCAAAGCAAGAGTTCAGGTTGCCTTTATTCTGCACGCAGTGCGTGCAGGAGTTCATTCAGGTCTTCAGCATATTGACTCACCCACACTTTCACAGCAGTGGCCAGCCCTTTATTTCCTCCAAGTGCAGCAATGCCGTTAACTGTACCTCTCACAAGCTGATCTACCGGCACAGTCACACGGAGGAGTAGCCGTTCACTTGTCCAACCCACGGCTAAGATCTCGCCTGATTCTGCTCACTGCTCGAGTGTCACAGGATCTACCCGAGTGACAGCTGATACACAAGCCAGATATGTGCCAGGGTTTTCAGCCTGCACACACAATGGTGAAACGGGCTTTGACCTGTTCGGGTGCAGTAAGGGATATACCTGCACATTCAACGTGGTGAAACAGCTGCACATGTATTCCATAGGAAGGCCTTTCACCTGTTCCATGTGCGGGATGTGCTCCAGACAGTTCTCCTTCAAAATGAAACATCACCGTTCTGACCTTTAATGCAATGCAAAAAGAGAATGGTTTACTATCTCAAGCAGAACAAATGTGAAACATAAATTCCACTTTTTTTTTTGAAGATTTAGGCATTTTATTGAACTATTTCAAATTTATCTCATGGGAGTTTTTAACTGTTATTTTTCTGTGAATTGAACTCACTGTCAGGGATTTTGCCGTAGCCACCTTTTAAAATGGTTTCAGTTCTTTATTCCTTCAACAATGAAAATAATGTAATTGATTCTGAAATTAACCTGCTCTAATGGCAAGTTTGGTTCCACAATAAATATCAAGCTCCAGAGGTTAAGAAAAATTGTCTGTTTAGCCTTGAACTTACTCCAGCAAATCTCACGTGGACTCCAGAATGGCGACAATCATTGAATGTGTAATGCTGATTTTCATCACCACAAGGCATATAAGAGACAAATGTAACCACCGTGTGTGTTTGCTTTCTGAATTGTTAAGCCGAAAAGCGGAGTGGTGTTGCATCCTGGGCGGCCTTGATGTCTGAATGGTCATGTGTACTTGTTAAGTCAATATGAACTTGAAATGTTTGAGGGAACGGCTGCAGCGCAACCACTGGAAGTAATAGGTAGTGCTGGCGTCACTGTGTTGTGAGTTTTGCCCAGCTCCCGCCTGCTCACTTCCTTTACCTTTGTATACTGTCCTAAAGTCATATTTCGACATGTAGAACATCAAATCAGAAGGCAGCTTGCAGAATATTATTACTTCGTTGAACCAAGTGGAGGAGAAAGAACATACTTGACCTCATCCTCAGCAACTTGCCTGCCGCACAAGGGCCTGTGCATGACAGTATTGGTAGGTGCAATCACCGCACAGCCCTCGTAGAGAGAAAATCCCGCCTTCACATTGAGGATGCGCCTCATCGTGTTATGTGGCATTTTCATAGTGGTAAATGGGCGAGATTTCGAAGAGATCTAGCAACTCAAGACCGGGCATCTACGAGAGGTTGAGGGACGACAGTAGCAGCAAACATATCCTCGAGCACCATCTGTAGCTCATGGCCCGCTGTATCCCCCGCTCTACCATTATCACCAAGCAAGGGGATCAATCCGAGTTCAATGAAGGGTGCAGGAGGATATGCCAAGAGTTGTGCCAGGCATGCCTAAAATGAGCTGTCAGCCTGGTGAAGCAACAACACCGGACTACTTGCGTGCCAAAAAATATCAGTAGAAAGCGATAGACAGAGCTAAGCAATTCCACAAACAAAGGATCAGAAAGGATCAGTCCTGCCGCATCCATTTGTTACTGGTGGGGGACAATTATAACAACTTACTGCAGGTGCAGGTACCACAAATACCCCCATTCTCAAGGATGGAGAAGTCCAGAACATCAGTGCAAAAGATAAAGCTGAAGCATTTGCAACAATATTCAGCCAGAGGCGCGGCATGCATGACCTATCTCGGCTTCATCCAGAGATCCTCAGCATCACAGAAACCAGTCTTCAGCCAATTCTATTCACTCCACGCAACATCAAGAAATGCCTGAACGCACTGCATACTGAAAAAACTATAGCTCCTGACAATATTTCGGCAATCGTGCTGAAGACCTGGGCTGCAGAATGTGCCATACTCTTAGCAAAGTTGTTCTAGGACAGCTACAGCTTTGGAATCTACTGGGAAATGTGGAAAGTTGACCCGGTATGCTCTCTACACACCGGGCTGGACAAATCCAACATCTCCATCAGTCTACTCTCCGTCAACAAAATATAATGGAAGTTGTCATCAACAGTGCTACCAAGTGGCACTTGCTTAGCATTAGCTGCTCACTGAGGTTCAGTTTGGGTTCCGCCAGCGCAACTCAGCTCCTGACCTCATTGCAGCCTTGGTTTAAACATGGACAAAAGAGCTAAGCTCCCGAGGTGAGGCGACGGTCACTTCCCTTGACATCAAGGCAGAATTTGACTGAGTGTGACATCAAGGAGTCCTAACACAATTAGAACCAATGGGAACCGGCGGAAAATTGTCAGCTGGCATAAAACAAGATGGTTGTGATTGCTGGAGGTCAGTCATCTCAGCTCCAGGACATCAGTGCAGGAGTTCTTCGGGGTAGTGTCCAAGGCCCAACCATCTTCAGCCGCTTCATCAATGACCTTCCTTCTGTCATATGGTCAGAAGTGCGGATGTTCACTGATGAATGTTCAGCAGCATTCTTGACTCCTCAGCTACTGAAGCAGTTCTTGTCCAGATGCAGCAAGACCTGGGCAATATCGAAGTTTGATCTGTCAAGTGGCAAGTAACATTCACGCCACACAGATGCCATGAAATGGTCATCTTTAACAAGAAAGAATCCAACTGTAACCCCTTGACATTCAATGGCATTATCATCGCTGAGCCTGCCACAACCTAGAGATTGCCATTGACGAGAAACTGAACTGGACTAGCAATATAAATACTGAAGCTACAAGAGCAGGTCAGAGGCTAGGGATCCCGCGACAAGAAACTCACTGCCTGACTCCCCGAAGCCTGTCCACCACATACAAGGCACAAGGCCGGAATGTGATGGAACATTCCCCACTTGCCTGGATTGTGTGCAGCTCCCATAACATTCAAGAAGTTGGGCATCGTACAGGAAACGTCAGCCCACTTGATTGGCACCAAATCCACAATCATTCATTTCCTCCACCACCGACTAACAATGGCAGCATTTTATCATCTACAAAGGAACTGCAGGAACTCACCAAGCCTCCTTAGACAGCACTTTCTAATCCCAGGGCACTTACCATCTTAAAGGTCAAGGGCAGCAGATAGATGGGAACACCACCTCTTGGAAGTTCCCCTACTAGCCACTCACCAACATGACTTGGGGCTATATCACCGTTGCTTCCCAGTAGCAGGGCCCAAACCTTAGAACTCCCTCCCTAACAGCACTGTGGGTATATCTACACCACATGGACTGCAGTGGTTCAAGAAGGCAGCTCATCAGTACCTTCTCAAGGGAAACTAGCGAGGAGCAATAAATGCCAGCCTAGCCAGCGACGCCCACAGCCGATAATTGAATGCAGTTTCCCCTCTGACACGAACCGAAGGGGCCGCCTGCCCTCTCAGTTGAATGTAAACGATCCCAGTGCACGACATAGAAGAAGGGAGGGGAGTAATCCCCTGTGTCTTGGCCAATCGTTATTCCTCAAGCACATTCTCCAAAATAGATAGTCTGTTAATTATGACCTTGCTGCTTGTGGGAGGGAGTTGTGTGCAAAATGGCTGCCGCATTTCCAGCATTGGGAGTGTGATCGGGAAAGATGCAGGGTTTAAAAAAAAAGTTGGTTTCGTATTTGAACTCTAAGTGCTAAAAATAACTGTTGGATTGAGCCATTAAGTCAGAGATTTCTAGAATCGCCCTAGGCTCCAAGCTGAGAAGGAGATCGGTCAGCTCCTCAACACTATTCCAACCCTTTGAATGAGCTCTCCAATCCACCCAGAGACCCCGCCCCACATATTCGCACTCCATCCGCCCACATCCTCTGCCGCCCCACCCCCCAATTCACTTCCCCCAACCGCCGCCCCCGCCATATAGGTTTACATTAAACAGTCATCCCTGGTAACAGGTACATGCATCATATGTCCCTATTTTCCTGGCATGGACCGCCCTTCCTATCTAAACTACGACCATCTGTTCTTTCCCTATCTGCTGTAAACAGGCACAATCTTAGTGTTTTTTCAACCTAAGTTTCCAGTCTGACTCTTAGGATTCCTAATCTATCTTGTTTCCATTCCTCCATGTCCAGCCTGGCTCCCAGGACCTTGCTGATGATCACAGCCCCTGATGGTGCAGAAGGTTCATGTGGTGGTTTTTAACAGTTCATGTACTCGCAGGCACTGGCTGCTTGGAGAATAAAACAGTATAATTTCCTTACAATAACTTCTTACTGTGCCCCTACATTCCCCACACCACCCCACCCCCGCACTCCCCGCCCTCCCCCCCGCACCCCCCCCCCCCCCCTCCCCCGCAACAATCAGCTTGCTGGAGTTTTTTGATGAGGCAGCAGAGTTATTTGATGAGGGTAGTGTTGTCGATGTAGTGTACATGAAGTTCTAAGAGACATTTGTTAATGAGCTGCACAACGCACTTGTGAGAAAAGCTGCAGTTCATGGGATAACAGGGATGACAGAAAACGGATACGAAATTGGTTTAGTGTCAGGAAACAAGCATTAGTGATGAACAGTTATTTTTCGGACGGGAGGAACATTTATAGTGGAGTTCTGCTGGGATTGGTGTTCGGGTCCCTGTTTTCCCCACGATATAATAAGGCCCAAGAACTTGTTGTACCGAGAACAGTTTCATCACTTATGGATGGTACGAAACTTGGAATGATTGTGAAAAGTGACGGTGATGGTGCAGAACTTCAAGCGGACACAGATAGGTTGTGGAATGAGGGGACAAGAGGCAGATGCATATTAATGCAGGGAAGTTTGAACTGATTCATTTTTGTAGAAAGTTCCCAGCGAAGCAATATAAAATTAATTGTCCCAACACAAAGTAGAGCAGGAGCCGAGCGACTTAAGTGCAAACATGCATTAGTAATTGAAGATAGCAGGACAAGTTGAGAGAGGTGTTAATAAATCATACAGCATCCTGCCCTTTAGCAACAGTGGCATAGAATGCAGAAGCAAAGTAGCTATGTTAAACTTCTATAAAACACTGGTTTGACCTCAACTGGGGTATTGAGTCCTGTTCTTGATACTTTAGGAAGGACGTGACTGCATTAGAAGTGGTGCAGAAAAGATTCACCAGGCAGTTCCAGGGATAAGGAATTTCAGTTACACAGAAATACTGGAGAAGTCGGGACTGTTGTACATGCAGAAGAGAATGCGGAGAGGAGTTTTGCTAGAGGTGTTCAAAACCATGATGGGCTGGGCAGAATAGAAATGGAGAAACTGTTCCCATTGGTGGAAGGATCGAGAACCAGCGGCCACAGATTTAAGTTAATTGACGGAAAAAAAACAATGGGGGCATGAGGAAAAACTTTTTTCACAGAGTGGGTAGTTAGGATTTGGAAGACACTGCCTAAGAGTTTGGTGGAGGGAGCTTGAACTGACACTTTCAAAAGAGAAATATATCATTACCTGAAAAGGAAATTTGCTGGACTACAGGGAAAAGAGCGGTGCTATGTGAATTGTTCCTGCAGAGGGCCAGCACGAGCACGACTGGACGAATGGCATCTAATGCTGTAAGTATTCTATGATTAATCTCAGAAACACTGAATGAAATCGGCATTTTCACCACATCTGCAATAGAAAGGTTTGACCAGTGGATGGCAGTAAAACCGTGAATGTTTACATTAAAGGAAGTAAACTCTATCCCCATTATTAGTCTATTTGCCACCATTATCCCCATTATTAGTCTATTCATATTAAACTAGACACCGATCCTGTTTCTATTACACTGGGGCATGTCTCTGATCGCATTAAAGAAACTCAGCTCTCAGTTGTTTCTGGAAAAGGCTCAACTTCAGATGTTCATATACTGGAGAAAGGCCGTATTACAGTCGGCACTATCTCAATCATGACTGCACTGAAGCAGGTCTCGGCTAAAATTATAATTGTCCATGCCCCAGTTGGCACTGCACTAGAGCTTGTCTATGGTTATGCGAAACGAAAACACGTTTTTATTTGCATTTCACAAGGCTCTGTGTCAGGCTCTGCGCCTGCCACGTGTCTACCAAACTGGAAGCTGTCTCAGTTAATGCTGCTTCAATACATGTATTCATTCATATCACACAATGCCCTGTTTCTGCTGTAGTTGCCCAATACCAAGTCTCTGTTATTGTTGTACCTGTCCATGGATCTGTTCTTATTAGCCTAGTACTTTTGACGGTATTTACTTCACCAGGCACTGTGTCAGCTTATATTATAGAGTCCTGAATTAGGTAGAGCTCCAATAGACCCTTTGTGTGTTTCTTTCTACTGGATCCTGTGCTGTTAATACACTCGACCTGTTCGTATTACACCAGACCTTGCCTCAATTATTCCTGCACTCGGCAATGCCTCACTTTATGTTCCACTAGATCGCGGACCTGCTTAAAAACACATGTAATCATATCTGCAATTGCATTCCGCTAGACCATATTTCAGAACAATTTACACTAGACTCTGCATCAGCCTATATCACACTCGAGCTTGTCTGTCTTCATTTTAATAAAATGGATCCTGACTTTGCAGAGACTTTGCCTTTGTACCTTTGTCTCTGCTTCTATTCCACTCTCCCTTTCCCTGATTTTATTCTACGAGATCATATCTGTCTCTTTTACACTTGAGGCCGTCTCTGTTATTAAGGCCCTAGAATCTGTCAAGGAAGATATTACTGTATGCCCTGTGCTGTTATTAATACCCTCTTTCACTTTATTTTGATCCACGCTCTGTATCATTAATTACTGCATTAGCCCCGTCTCCTTTATTACAGAATAGGCCCTATCTATGTTAATATTACAATCATCCCTGTCCCTGATATTAGTGTACTAGGACACGTTTTTGATGAACTAACATTAGATGCTGTCTGTATTCATCCTGCACTCGTAAAGTCCCTGGTTAAATTTCACTCGGCCCTGTCTCAGTAATTAGCACACCAGCCACTCTCGGTGTTTAGTGCACTATTCTACGTCTCTTTAAGGTGGCGTTGATCTAGAAATGGGCCTCTGACTTTGGCCTTGCAGGTGGTGGGCGGGTTCTGAGGAGTCCAGAGGTGAATTTCTCTCCACAGCATCTTAGCCACTGATCTGCTCTTGTCGCCACAGTATTTACATTGCTAGTACAGTTCAATTTCCTCTCAATGGTAACGCCCACAACGTTGATAGCTGGGTATTCAGCGATGTGAATTTCTTTAAATGTAAAGGGGAAGTGGTTGGATCCATACTTGTTGGAATTGCTGATTTCCCCGCATTTGTGTGGTGAGAACGTTGCTTGCCACTTATCAGTCCAAGCCTGATATTTGTCCAGATTGTGTTGCTTTTGGACAAGGTCCCCTTCAGTATCTGAGGAGTTGTGAATGGTTCTGAACATTATGCAATCATCAGTGAACATTCCCACTCCTGACCTTATGAATGAGGGGAGGACATTGTTGAGGCAGTTGAAGAAGGATGGGCCTAGGGCACTAACCTGAGGAACTCAGGGGTTTGAATCACATCGCCAATAACGAGAAGCTTCTTGGCAAACGATCAGCTCAACATCTGACAGAAGCTTCTGATATTTCACTCGAATGTATCATGGTTTTTTCCAGCGATGGAAAAATATTGATCTAGTAAATTTACGTGACATGAGATTGACACATGTGAAGTTATCCGACTTATTATTCCAATTGATGGAAAGGATTAAAACATTTGTTGTTCTCCAGGGGTTGTTTTGTTATTACTATTTTCTATCGTTTTTAACGGTGAGCATTACAAATTCCACCCGACCGTTCTAATCTTATTTGGACTCGTTTGCCTGTCTCTTTATTTTGTAGAATGTGTGTACACTTATCTGAAATGAGTCAGGGCCTGGCGCAGCATAAAGTGATAAACGATCTGGTGCAATACAAAAGGAGTTATGGGCTAGTGCAGCAAAAACATTGACGAGCCCTACTGTAATATAAACAGAGATGCCACCTAACACAGTCATAATAGAGACATTAACTGTGCAGTAATAACATAGACATGATCTCGTGTAATATAAATACAAATATGAGCTAGTGAAGTAATAATAGAGACAGGATGTGGTGTAATATTGAGAGAAATATGGCCTATGGCAGTCAAGGCAGTAACAGTGGCTGGTAAGTTACAAACAGAAATATGGGCTAATTCAGTGATTAGAGAGATCGGGCCTCCTGTAGCATAAACAGAGATAAGGGCTTGTGCAGTGAGAAAACTAACTGGCAATGGAATTAATATAAAAATGTGATACAGACTCGTCCAGTGATTAGGGAGGCAGGACCTGCTGTAACATAAAGAGAGACATGAGTTTGTACATTGAGAACACTAACTGGCCCTGGAGAAAATATGCAAATGAGATATGGACTAGTTTGGGGATAAGAGAGACAGGCCCTGATGATATATTCAAAGAAGCAAGCCTTTGTATCAGCAAAGTAGAAAATAAAAGCTTTGCATAATAAAACATGAAAGAGGTCATAGTGAACGACCAACAGCAGCAGCGTCAAATTCAGCATCAAAATAAGCACGTTTTCATTGGAAACTGACAGGCGCAGGGTTTCAAGTAATAATGATAGATGACTCCATTAGAAATTGAATGACAGGTGGCCTCTTAGTTCAGCCATTGCAGCGATTACACCTCAACAAACAGGAAGCGGGCCAGTGCCTATTGGCTCATGATACCAGCTGAAATATAATGAGTGTTGTTCTCTCTGATCCTAACTGTGACGGAGCCACACAGGTCGTCAAGATGGGAATATTAATTTGAAATTATTTATGCCGGCCTTTTGCGCAAGATGCCGTATTTGCGTGTTTCTGTGTGTCTGCGTGTGTGTGTAAGTTTGTGTATGTGTGTGTGTGTGTGTATGTGCGCGTGTGTGTATGTGCACGTGTGTGTATGCATGTGTGTCTGTGTGACTTTGTGTGTGTGTGCATGTATCTCTGTGTGTGCCTGTGAATGTTTTTATCCGTGTGTGTGCCTCCGTGTGTATCTGTGTGTGTGTGTGTGTGTGTGTGTGTGTGAAACACGCCATGTTTCATGCAAGTGAATTTCACAACGATCATCGTCATCCTTCCATTGAAGAAAGATGACGGACACACAACAGATGAATATATTTCAGGTGGGGTCTCTCCACATGCTGCACCTTTTCTGATGGCTGAGGAGGTCAAGTCCTGAGAGGCAGTTTCTGTCACAATTGCCTCATGTGAAGCTCCGAGTGGTGTTATGAGTTGTTCTATCCATTTTTGGCGTCTGTTGCCAAGGTGCTAAAGTCACTGGACATCATAGTGATGCGCAACAGCCCACAGGAAGTGTCGTCATCTTCCTCTTTCGTCAGCTAGTGAATTTCATGTCTGATCATCGATATTCAAGGCCATCATATCACGTTTGGAAGCGTCCTAGAAGTGGAAAATTTGGCGTCTCACTGGCCGCCTGGCCCTAAGCTATGTGACCACCTTCCATCCTGTAAACGGGCCAGAGACATCCAAGCTTCCTCCGTTTGTTGGATTCACCAGACTTAGGAGCTCTGCCTTTGAGACCACTGCCGAATTCCTGATTGTGTCCCGCCAGGAGATAACCAATAATCACGCACACAATGTAAATGGAAATTGCGGAGCTCCTTTTCTTGATAGCGGTAAGTCGTCCATGTTTCACAGCCAGACAACAAGCTACTGAGAACACAGGCCTAATAAATCATCATCTTGGCCCCAAAGGTCAGCTTGATGTTAATCCATGCACGCTTCATGAGTCAGGTAATATCTACTTTCCACATCAGGAACAGGCACACATAAACAGACACAGGAGGACCAGACTGTCTGTCACCGTGGAACCTGGGGAGCAGTATTTACTGAGCACTTCCAGCCGGTTTTCAACGAATTTGAACAGTGGCGGAAGTGCAACACCTTGCAATTTAAACATGGTGTCCTTCACCCTTTTCGTAATTTATAATAAGTTACAAACAAGGGAGAGATTGTAAAGGAGTCGCTGTTGATCTTCAAGAATTATTTTACTCGCCTGTGTAAGAGAAATTAGTAAACCAGTCTGAGGGACGGGGGTGCGATTATGCTCTGTCCTTGCAGGTCTGTTATAATGTTGTCTGCTGAAAACGGTACCAGTAATTCTAGAATCAACTATAGATGTGTGGTTCCACATGTTGTAGCGCCAGTGAAACCTGTGCGCCAGGTGAGGCTCGAACTCACAACCACAACATAGCACCCTAACTGTACTGCTTTATAAGAGCCGCGCACTAACCGATTGTGACACTGGAGGATACATTTGATCAGGTGACATTTTTCACAGATCACTGGGGTTAGACATGATACCTTGGTGGCAGATTGGTCGATGGGAACTCAATAAATTGTTATATCATATGAACTGCAATATATTTTGAATAAAATAAAATGCCGCCAATGGGGCAGGGCAACTTTGTTAATATTCACTCACTGATCTTGGACACTGCCGGAGCTCCTGCGCTTTTTTCAATATTGTTTTTCTTAACTCAGGGTTTTCAAAAAGGAATTGGACAAATATTTGAAATGGAAATGCTGCTGGGTTATGAAGAAAGAGAAAGATATTGGGACTAACTGGGCAGCTCATTGAAAAAAGCTGGCGAGGGCACGATGGGTCCGAATGAGCTGTGAACTTTTACGATTCCATTGCTCCATCAATTTCTCTACAGTATTTCTAAATATCCCACCGCAATTCTATTTCTGCAAAGCATTATCCAGAACTACCGCATGGCGACATCGTTTGAAATACAAGTCCCTCTGGCTAACTCTCTGCGCAGGGTTTCTGTAGTTTATTGGTTGTCATATTCGCCCAACAGAAGCACAAACTCCCTTTCAAAATGGGGCAGATACACCACCAAACGCACTTAATCTCCAGAAATCAGTTATTTGTATTTGTGGTTGAATATTAACTGAATACAGCATCTTACACTTTGAAAAAGAACAGACTTATACAACCCTGCAGGCTTACAGCACTGATCAGAAATTAACAACTTCGATTCCGGTGTTCTGATTATTTCTGAGATAAAATGACACCTGCAAATTGAGCAATTCATTTCTCAGGAGATGAAGATAGCACAAGTGGCATAGGATGGCTGGAGCAGTCACAGCCTAAAAGGATGAAAGAGTTTTAATTATCTAATGATCAAAAAGGAAACTTCATAATTGATAATAGGTTGATAATTTTAAACAGTTGTCAGCTCTAACGGTAGGCTTATAACTAAGACCATTGTCTGACAGTGATTATTGAGCTGATAACCTAGTTTAACATTAAATCTGCCCTGTAAGTGATACTCCGGTGTAACAATAACCTTGCAATTGATAACTATTGAATATTGGTGTCCATGGAAATGGTGCCCTGTTCTAAGAATGGCCTTGCCATTTGATGAACCGGTCCAAGTGATGTCACCGTCAAAATGTTACCATGTGATTGAAATGTGGTGTTTTACTGCCCTTGTACCCGACACTCCAGTCCAACAATGACCTTGTAACTTATATCACGATCTACAGTTGACCCTGTACCTGACAGTCCGGTCCAGCAGCCACCTTTAACTTTAATTTGAGGTCAAGAACAAATTTCTACCTGATATGCCGATCCAATATTGAACATGCACCTGACACTTTGGTCTAACAGTAACGTTGTGTTGTGTGTGCCTAATGTTCATATGTTTTAGAATGGTAGGTTTACTTTCAGAGATGGGGAGAGAATTCCAATAATTAATGAGAATTAGGGAGAGGGTCAAGTGTTTTGAATTTATGCCCTGAAAATGTTCTAGGGAATACCGGCGGCTTCCAATGTGATTGGACGGACCACAGGAAAACTGTTCCTTCTAGTATTCTGTGGGAATCAGCCGAGATCATTCTCCTGCACCAGAAACTACAGTCAAATCGGCTGCACTTGTACGTGTTTGTTCAATGGCGGTAATTAATATGAATTAGTGATGCAACCTCACTTGTTTGTTCAAAGTTAGACAAGAACATTCTAGGCTCCCTAACTGTGCCTCGGGGGGGTGGGGGGGGGTGGTGCTGTCTTGTTAAATCTCTGGTATAATAATACCTACTTCAATAGTCGAAAACAGCTTGGGTGCTTCTCGCCGCTGCTCCTCTCAGAAGATGCACTTTCCACCAAGAGGCCCGCTCTATGCCATATACTACACCGCCCTCGCCGCTGTCGCAGTCCCAGGTAAAACGTGTCTCAGATTTCTCCGCTTCTCAGTTTCTGTTGCTCTATCACAGGAGTTTGGCATCGCTGGCTAGGCCACCCATGTATTGACCATCCCTAATGAAGGTGATGGTGGACCGTCTCCTTGAACCGCCGCTGTCCGTGTGAATTGCGAGCAGCTGGGGAACTTTCCAACCGCTCTGCCTCACTCATATCAAACTCTTTCTGGTCAATTCTGCAGAGCCACCGATTATAGAGTTTTCAATACCATTATTATTGTGAGTGTTACTCGATCATAGGATTGGAGCAGAGCCAGCTGGGCCGAAATATACCACCCTTCCCTAAATGCCCTTGAGGACTGAGTGTCTTGTTGGGTCATTTCAGTGGGCAGCTGAAACAGTCAACCACATTGGCAGTGGGTCGGGAGTCACATGTTGGGCAGAATAGTTAAGTACGGCAGATTCCCTTCCCTAAAGGGATATTAGTGAACCCGATGGGTTTTTACAACAATGTCTGATAGTTTCATGGTCACCATGACGGAGGCCAGCTTCATATTCTTGGCTTGTTAATTGAATTTAAATTGTTGGAGCGAAGCTGTTTAAGGTCAATTGCCAGGGAGCACTTCCCTTTTCTTCATTCCTTCTCGGAACTGGGCATCGCTGGCAGAGCCAGCATTTGCTGCCCATCCTTATATAACCTGGAGCTGAATATCTTGCTCGGCCATTTCAGAGGGCAGTTAAGTGTTGACCATATTGTCGTCGGTCTGGAGTCACATGCAGGCCAGATCGGTAAGAAGGCAGATTTCCTTCCACAAAGGGATATGAGGGAACCAAACGCGCTCTACAGGTTAATAATGTGATTGTGCATGTTGGTAGGACTTCAAAATTACACTATCCTGCTGTAAGATTCCACACTGGTCCTTCAGTGCCAAGAATTTGATAACCGCGACAGAACACTGTACCAAAAACTTATTCCCTTGTTTCAAAACCCCATGTTTCATGACTCTTACAGACTCAAAACATTAACTCTATTTTTCTCACCACAGATGTTCTTAGACCTGCTGAGTTTTTTTCAGCATTTTCTGCTTTTGTTTCAGGTTTCCAGACTCCGTAGTGTTCTGTTTGTATTTCAAATTAAAGATTGAGGCATTGTTGACAATTTGGAACAATGGAATAAGAATATTCACGGCTTCTGCCTTATTTTGAAGCTCCTCAATTAATTCCATCTGTTCCTGCCCCTCCACATTCGCTGCCCCTGACAGATTTCAATCAAATATTCCTCAAGCCATCTTCCTTCTTTTCTCCTCCTGAATGTTTATTATTTAGATTTGAATAATTGACTATTGCAATCCATTTGAAACTCACACAGTTCCTTGAATCGTATTTCCTTTTTTTGTTTCCTGGTGGATTTCAGTTCGAAATGTTATTAATGATTAAATATTAACTTGTTTCACCCGAGCTCCCAGACTTATTCTACTATGTCTTTGGATGGTAACAAAGGTTTCATTATTTCAAACATCAACACTGCAAAATGTAAACTCTAATCAATAGAATGCTGTTTCTTCGAGTTTATCCTCTAATTTTCGTTCACATTCTTCACTGTTTCTTGCAGTTAATTTAGTGGCAATTGTGATCCTGTCCCGAGGAAGGTGTGGTCTCTCTCGATGTATCACTTGGTACTTAGTGTCCATGGCAGTGTCAGATCTCCTGGTCATCATCACCGCCGTGCTTTTGAACTGGATTCCTGGTATTTATTTTCCAGACAGCTTCCTGTCCATTACTCCCGTATGCAGTCTGAGCATTGCTTTCATTTATGCGTCCAGAGACAGTTCTGTCTGGCTGACAGTTGCTTTCACCGTCGATCGTTTTGTGGCCATTTGTTGCCTGAAGTTGAAAACAAATTACTGCACCGAGAAAACTGTTGCGGTGATAATAGGGATGGTTTGTTCCTTGGGCTGTTTAAAAAGTGTCCCATGGTACTTTATACATGAAACCGTGTACATAATTAACAATGTGCCCTGGTACTGCCGCCTGAAGGATCTCCGTTATACTTCCCTGGCATGGAGAGCATTTGACTGGTTTGACCGCATCTTGACACCGTGCCTCCCGTTCCTCCTGATCCTTCTGCTCAATGCTCTTATCGTCAGGCACATCCTAGCGGCAAGCAGAGTCCACAGGAGGCTCCGGACCCAAAGCAATGGTCAGAAGTACAGTGACCCAGAGATGGAGAGCTGGAGAAGGTCCATTGTCTTACTGTTTACTGTCTCTGGCAGCTTCATCCTGTTGTGGCTTACCTACATGGCACAGTTCCTGTACGACCGAATTACGAATGAATATCAGATCCTTGGGTTCAGTGACCCAAAATTCATTCTGCAAGAAAGTGCCAATATGCTCCAGCTCTTGAGTTCTTGCACCAACACATTCGTTTATTCTGTGACTCAGAGAAAATTCAGAGAGGAGTTGAAGAACCTTGTCCAATACCCATTCAGTCCATTGGCTCAATGAATCAAATAACGGGTTAATCCTGCCTCTCCAACATGGCCCAGTAGACTGCTTCAGAGCACCAGTCAAATGTGAGGCGAATTAAATGACTCCGGTGTAGGCAGGTGCAGATGAGATCTCCTGAATGATTGATAAAATGCTGGGTCATTTCATTTATGCAGGAAAGGAAAGTGGGTCTCCTTCAGTTACACCATCTGTTCCAGGTGCACTTGTGTGCCACAGGGCACAGCGAGCACCTCCAGCCTGCCCAACATGCAGGTGGGACCAGCCAATGTTGCATTGCCCATTGTCACCTTCCTCACATGTGCAAACGCGTCTTATAATTCATACATTACAAACAATTGCCTTGGATACTTGCATTGCCAAAACAAGAGTCAAAACCTGGGCTGAAAGGGAGAGCTGTGGTCCAGGACACTTGAGCACAAGGTTGAATGAGATTGGCAAGGTGGTCATTTCCAGCGTTTAAAAGCATCCACTCTGCCAATGTGGGACCTCTTACGGCAGTGACACTAATAATTGAATTTGGTGATAGGTGTCCATCCCGTACAGGGACACAAATGCTACATGCCTCTATCTCCCTCTCTCTATCTCCATGACTGATTTTAATTATCCCTCTCTCTTTCTCTGCTCTCTGTTCACCACACACACACACACACACACACACACACACACACACACACACATTTTCCTGTTCCCTCCCTTCTCTCTCTATATTCTGTCTTTTCTCTCTATTTTCTTTCCGACCTCCTCTCGTCTCTTGTCTCCTCATAACCCTCAACTCCCCGATATTTCAAAAATCTATCTACCTCCTCTTTAAATACTTCCAGTGATCTGGTCTACACAGCACCTTCCAAAGCCACGACCGCTACCATCTAGAAGGACGAGTGCAGCCGACACATGGGAACACCACCACTTGGAAGTTCCCCTCCAAGTCACTCACAATTCTGACTTGGAATTATATTGACCACTCCTTCACTGTCGTTGAGTCAGAACCCTAGAAATCCCTCAGTACATTGTGGGTGTACCTACACCACATGGACTACAGCGGTTCAAGAAGGCAGCTCACCACCACCTTCTTCAGAGCAATTAGAGATCGGTGATAAACACTGACCTAGCCAGTGAAGCCCGCCTCCGGTGAATGAATAAAACATATGAAAGTTGATAGGCATTGCTGCTGAACAGAGTTAGGAAGCACACACTGATCTGAGAACATGGAACCATGGGCTAAGTCAGGAATTTGTTCCAAGGGGGAAAGAGGATGCTGCAGTTTGTTTTTCCAGTAGGTGGGAGTAACATATTAGAATGCACTGATGATTAATTAATACATAGAAGACAGTCAGTAGTGAATTCCTGCAGTGCATCTTGTAGATGGTACACACTAAGCGTCGGTGATGGAGGGAGTGAATGTTTATGGATACTTATGGAGAGCTTAAAACTGACAGCCGCTCCAGGTGACAATATTTAAGTCAGCTCCCTGATACACAGATTTACATTTATTCAGGAAGTCACTTCCATCTGTTAGACCAAAGCTAGAATGATGGATGGTCCCAACATGAAAGCCGTGCATCGATGAAACACGACTGAGTACTGCACCTGTACCCTGCACACTCATTATCCACTCGTGTTTATGCTTAGACGAAGGTTGCAATGCAATTCCAAACCGTGTTGTAAGGAAGCAATTAGTCAAAATAACTTGACACCTACCACCAGCAGATTGTTTCTGAAACTGCTTCTGACAGCAATAATAACAATATGTCCCACCAGTTCGATTCTGTGACCACTGATATAAAGCTGAAGTTAAATTAATAGCCAGTTTTACACCTCATTAAACTAAAAGTGCTTCTCGATGCACTTTCTGCAAACTCAGTTTGATACAAAATAAAATCAACAAATACAATCAACCTTTTGGAAAAAGATGAGAGACTGGTTTGGAATGGGAAAACTTGTCAGTTGCAGTTGGTAGACAGTGTAATTTATTTGCAGCTGGTGTACAAGGTGCAATGTATTCATCTGAAAAATATATTTAGGGCTGAATTATTTAAGATTCTAATACGGACTTGCACTTGGCGATATGGAAATCTGCCAATTATTGGGTAAACAGCACGTTTTTGGGGGGGTGGGGGGGGAGGGGGAGTATGGAGTGGGCAAGTATTAAAAGGAATGTGTTAGAACACATTTAAGATTTCTGAAGTTTTAAATCCTAAGCGTAGCTAAATATTTTTTAAGGGACATGGCAAAATCTCCCAATATTTTTCCACAAGACGTGGGTATCACTGGCAAGGCCAGCATTTGATCCCCATCCCTAATTGCCCTCGAACCAAGTGGCCTGCCCGGCCATTCCAGAGGGCATTTAAGACCGAACCACTTGCTTTGGGTCTGGAGTCACTTGTAGGCCAGACCAGTTAAGGACGGCAGATTTCCTTCCCGAAAGGGACATTAGTGAACCTGATGGGTTTTTTTAAAGTTGTGGTTAGTTATAATTGTCGTGGTCACCATTATGCAGACTAGCTTTATTATTCCAGGCTGTATTGATCAATTGCAACATTACCATGAAGACCCTATCTCCCCCCAACTCTTCCCCCAATTCCCCGCCTCCCCCTCCCCCGCAACCACCCCCCCCCCCCCTACCCCACCCCCACCTACCAACATGCTAAATGTTAGGTACAATAAATCATCGATTTCGACATTCAGTGTCGCTCAGCCCTGGTGACTTCGACTCTAAATCAGGGTCACTCCAGCTCTTACATTAGGGTCACGCCGATCCCCAACATCAAACATGATGGCCCCTCACCAGGGAAAATGATCGTTCCTGGCTTCAGAGAGAGGCACGCGTGTTAGGCAAAGTAAGTAAAGCAGATAATCAGTTCATTTTTAAACCTTCCACACACCCTCATCTTCCCTCCTGTAGCCATCTGCAGGCCATTCAGCCCACTGTATGCCAGCTCCCACAGAGCAGTCCCTTTCATTCCCATGCAGCTGCTCTAGCCCGGAGAGCTGCCTTGCCTCATGGGACCAGTTTCATTCAGAAATCAATCATTTCCACTTGGATCACCCTGGTGAGAAGCGAGCTCCAGGTCATCACTACTTGCTGTGTCAAAGCACTCATCTCCCCACCTCACAATTCCGCTGCCATTCCTCACCCAAGCGGCAATGGCTACTGTAAAGGCTATGGGCCCTGACAATATTCCAGCAATTGTACTGAAGACCTGTGCTCCAGAACTTGCTGTGCCCCGAGCCAAGCTGTTCCAGAACAGATACAACACTGGCATTTACCCGGATATATGGCAAATTTGCCCAATACACAAAAAGCAGGACAAATCCAAGCCAGTCAGTTCCCACCCCATCAGCCTACTCTCGATCATCAGTAAAGTAACGGGAAGGGGTCATCAGTGCTATCAAGCGCCACTTGTTTAGTAATAAACTGCTCAATGATGCCCAATTCGGGTTCTGCCAGGCCCGTCAGTTCCTGACCTCATTACAGCCTTGTTTCAAACATGGACAAAAGAGGTGAACTCCCGAGGCGGGGTGAGAGAGACTGCCCTTGACACGAAGGCAGCCCCAGCAAAACTGGAGTCAATGGGAATCAGGGGGAAAACTCTCTGCTGGTTGGAGTCATATCTGGCACAAAGAAAGATGGTTGTAGTTGTTGGAGGTCAGTCATCTCAGCGCCAGGACATCATGCAGGAGTTCCTCAGAATCGTGCCCTCAGCCCAACCATCTTCAGCTGCTTCATCGATGATCTTCCTTCCATCACATGGTCAGAAGTGGGAAAGTTTGCTGATCATTGCACAATGTTCAGCAACATTCGCGTCTCCTCAGATACTGAAGGAGTCCGTGTCCAAATGCAGCAAGAATTGGTAAAAGTTCAACCTTGGGCAGAGAAGTGGAAAGTAACAATCACGCCAAAAAAGTGTCAGAAAATGACCATGTCCAACGAGAGAGAATCCAACCATCGCCCCTTGACATTCAATGGCATTATCATCACTGAATCCTCCACTAATCAACATCCTCGGGGTTGCCATTGACCAGAAACTGAACTGGACTAGCCATGTAAATACTGTCGCCACAAGAGCAGGTCAGAGGCTGTGACTCCTGTGACAAGTAACTCACCTCCTGACTCCCCAGAGCCTGCCCACCATCTACAAGGCACAAGTCAGGAGTGTGATGGCATACTCCCCACTTGCCTGGATGAGGGCAGCTCCCCAAACACTTAACAATCTTGACACAATCCAGAGAAAGCAGCCACTTGATCGACACCACATCCACAAACATTCACTACCTCCACCACTGACGCACCGTGGGAGCAGTGTGCACCATCTACATGATAAACTGCAGGCATTCACCAAGGCCCCGTCAACAGCACCTTCCAAACCCATGGCCATTGTCATCTAGTAGGACAAGAGCACCAGAGACAATGGGACACCACCACCTGGAATTTTCCCTCCAAGTCACTCAGCATCCTGAGTTGGAAATATACAGCCTTTCCTGCATTGTCGTTGGGTCAAAATCCCAGAACTACCCAACAGCACTGTGGGTGTATCGACACCACATGGATTGGTTTCATTTGCCCTTTAGGGAAAGAAAGCTGCCATTCCCATCTGGCCTACATGTGACCCCCAGACCCACAGCAAGTGTGGTTGACACATTTCTGTCTCTTGACAAGACCCTCACAATTAGGGGTGAACAGCAAATGCTGACCTTGGTTCAAGGCAGTAGCTCATCACCACCTTCAAGGGCAATTAGGGATGGGCAATAAATGCTGGCCCAGCCAGTGATGCCCACATCCTGCAAACAATTAAAACAATTACCCTGTCTCATAGTTCTGAATTCAACTGCCTCTGAATTCCACCTCGGGGAGATAGAGGATTAGAGGTAAGCTCATGGGATTAGTAATCCAGAGAGCCAGGCTAATGCTCATCGGTTCAAATCCCACTACAGCAGTTCGTAGAATTTAAATTCACCAAGTCTAGAAAATTAAGCTCGTCTCAGTAATGGAGATGATGAAAATCATCGATTGTTGTAAAAACCCATCTGGTTCACTAGTGTCCTTTCGGGAAGGAAACCTGCTGTCCTTACCCGGTCTGGCCTACATGTACTCGGACCCACCGCAAATGTGGCTGGCTCTTAAATGCCCCAGGAAATTTGCCCCAGCAGGTCACTGAGTTCAATGGGAATTAGGAGTGGACAGAAAATGCTGGCCTTGCCAGTGATGCCCACATACCATAAAGAGAAAAACAAAATAAAATGGGACACCTGCAAGAGTGCAGTGCTCAGTCCTGCACAGCCCTATTGGGCCTAGGGTGGAGCTTCAATCCGGACATCATCCTCGGTAGAATACCTCATGCTAAAGTGATCGTTTAAGGGCCTGACAGACTATTTCACACTAACATTGCACTGAGTAAAACATTTCAGGATCTAAAGACAAGACACGTGGCGGGTACATTTCAATGAAAATCTTTAATATTTAGAAAAAAATAAAACATTTAAAAGATTCCATAATCTCATGTCTCGCAAATGGCTACAGTGCCCCAGGACGAGCCCAACAGTAATGGGAAATGTGGGAACAGGTTCAGGGAGTGAGAGGGAGAGAGCATGTGAGCAATATCAGACACGATGGACATGCTCGTTCAGATCAGACCATCGCCATTCAAGTCGTTTCAACTGCTCAACTTGACCGGAAATAGAACAAAGGGACAAATAGAGGACCGAGATTTAAGAAGCTTTAAAAAATATGAACTGACCTGGTGACAAATATGAGCCATTAATGCATTAAAGAGAGAGTGTATGGTTCTTGGCAAATGCTCGGCTGTTAGCAATATTTGCCTGAGGACAGTTTATTTTGGCGGGCAGATGCCGATGGGACAGAAGACGTTCCATTCTGCATTTCATCAGCAGTCGTCCAAGAACAAGTTCAAGCACAAGTGCCTGGTGACGAATTCGAAGACCATAAGATGGCAGACACATTCGTTCAGGATAAATCGAGGCTCACTGGTCTACAGATCCTCCTCTTCGCTTGGAATTGTCCCGTCTCACTGAAAGAGGGGAACACGCGTGAGAAAGTGTTCATTCTCAAGGGGGTTGAGATCTGTCAGGCTAACCTCCCATCCCCCTCAGTCTGTTTTGGACACCACTGAGCCCCCCCATACCAGCGATACTCAGTTAACTGGAGCTGCGATCCTGATATTCATGTAGTGAGCAGGGAGTGACCAGGCTCTCAGTTTGCTGGTTAATCACACTGCAGTCCCATATCAGTGACTCGTACATGGAACAGCATTACCTTGCTAACAGGGATGCAACTGTAGTGACATTGTCAACAGTCATAAACCTGGGACAGTTGTCGATTTATTGGTACTTTGGCATGTTTAATTCATTTCCCAGGATGTAGGCATCACAGGCTGGGCCAGCATTTATTGCCCTTCCCTAGTTGCCCCTGAGAATGTGGTGGTGAGCTGCTTTCTTGAAACTCTGCAGTCCATGTGGTGTAGGTACACCCACAGTGCTGGTAGGAAGGGAGTTCAGGATTTTGACCCAGTGACATTGAAGGAACGGCGATATATTTCCAAGTCAGGATGGTGACTTACTTGGAGGGGAATTTCCAGGTGGTGGTGGCTGCTGCCCTTTTCCTTCTAGATGATAATGGTCATGGGTTTGGAAGGTGCTGTGAAAGGAACCTTGGTGAATTCCTGCAGTGCACCTTGTAGATGGTACACACTGCTGCTACTGTGCGTCGGTGGTGGAGGGAGTGAATGTTTGGGGATGGGGTGCCAATCAAGTGGGATGCTTTGATGTCAAGCTTCGTGTGTTTGCGTTTAGGAGTTGCACTCATCCAGGAAAGAGGAGAGTACTCCATCAAAATACTGACTTGTGCCTTTAGATGGTGGACAGGCTCTGGGGAGTCAGGAGGTGAGTTAATCATCGCACATTTCCCAGCCTCTCTGACCTGCTCTTGTGGCCACAGTATTTATATCGTTAGCCCAGTTTAGTTTCTAGTCAATTGTAACCCCCAGGATGCTGATGATGCATTTATGATACATGGTGCAAGTGTTTCAGCTAAAGAATTTTAGATAAATGGACTTATACAATGGCAAAGAGTACCGCATGAATGAATTAAAAGGGTCAAAGCCTCGTCTCAAACTCGTTTCACTGTCTTGTGATTAAAGTGATACAACCCCACCCTCTGCTGGCACTCGCCGCCACTACAGGCGCTGCTGTTTGCCAGCCTCAGAGCAATTCAGTTACTGCATGGCTGCATTTGAAAACATATTGATGAATTATGAATATGGAACAATACTGTGTGGGATTGAAGTTTGCAGCAGCGTTCGCTCTTTTACCACCTGCCGCTGTACATGAACTCTCTCATCATTCCCCATTGGAGGTATAGGCTGGAGCTGGTTGGAGTTATTTCAGACTGCAATGTGCACATTTGGTGCAGTTATCAGACTCTAATCTCATTCAGAAAGGGAATAGTTAAACTTTGCTGTGCTCTGTAATTCCTCTGCAATACATTGTCAATGTTCAACCCGACACATTGGATCTTGCTAAACCTTGTTCTACCACTTATGTCTCGAAGATAATGTTCTCCATTTCTCACATTCTTGGTCCTAATGGGGAAATTATACATATCAAACACAAACAATATATGGGAGAGAATTTATTTTCAAATCTTTACAGCCTGGTCAGTGAATCTAAAACACGGGGAACGATCCCAGGATAAGGGGCCGAACATTTTGGTCTGAGTTGAGGAGAAATTACTTCACTCAAAGGGTTGTGAACCTTTGGAATTCTCTACCCCAGAGAGATCTGAATTCTCCATCCACTTTAGTTCGGGATAGGCAGTTACAGTGTCTCGGGGATTTAAGGGATATGGGCAAAGGGCAGAAACAAGGAGTTGAAGCACAAGTTCTGAATGACAGAGCAGCTCGACGGCCATTCCACCTACTCCTGCTCCTATTTTGCGTTCCTGTAAGAATCAATGTTAACAGCTTCCACGCTTTCGTGAGTCTGCTCCATAGATCGAACACCCAGTGGAATATTAACTTGAACTTTCCAGGTCCATTAGAGGCAGGCTGGAAGGCGGCAAGGCTGGCACTATGCCGGGGAAGGCGTCAGGAAGCGTGGAGAGAGGGAATCGGTGTCCGTCCCAGGGCCTTGTTTGCTTTGCTCTTTGGTGAAAGATAATCAACTCTTGTCAGTCAGAACCCACAGTTTATTTTTATTTTTCCATACAGGTTATTTTTTCCATTTGTGATATTTCCTTCCTTAATTCCTTATCTCCATGTGACAAAATTTGAATTCCTCTCCGAGGAATGTTATCCATTGCCTTTCTGCCTATTTTTCAAGTATTTAAATCCGCCCATAGCTTACCCTGATCAGATGTGCTCCTGTGATCTTAATTAGGCTTTTCCCTCGCTGCAGTTTTAAGCATTGATTTTCTGGCTTCATTTATTATCATCTTAAACTAATGCGGAATGAAACAGAACAATGTGGGATCCCAGCGTTAATGTTCTTCCAGTCCGAATACAATCTCTGTATCATTACAATCTGGAATCTATCAATCAACTAATTCCGATTCCCTTGCTGTCCTCCCTCTGATTGTGGCGATATTTCTTCCAGGGTCCCATCCTTTCCAGAGGAACTGTTTAGAAAGCCTGCAGAAATCCAAATGCATCACATCCACTGTCTCTCTTGCCACATGAAGCTCGTTTTGCTCACGTTCAAAGTGATCAGTCAGCTCGATAAGCGAGTCCTTTCCTTCATGGACACTTACTGGCTGCAATGAAAGGTTCTCCTTCTCTCCACATGCTCCATAAACCTTCCTTTCTTACGGGTTTACGAGGGGTAACTCATGAGCTGTGATTTCCTGACTCACTTTTGCGAACGTTTTACCAAAGAACAATAAACGCTGCATTTTACTTTAGCTGCTCGCCAGGCGTCTTTGCAGAATTCAATCATTTTTCACAGATTTATGACTGAGAACCTGCAGATTTCTCGCTTATTTCCATAAAAATCCTTGGATGCATCTTATCTGGGCCATGGAGTGATTCAGCTGAATTTCCACAGCTCTTCATCAACCATGCTGGTGCTAACGTAATAAATGTAGCAATTTACCCCTGAAAGTCCTATGGTCTTATTTGGGGATAAAATGTATATATTAACTGTTCCCTCTTTCATAGAAGATGAAACAAAAATACATATTTACCGCAAATATAGTCCGGCTCGCATCAGTTGTGATGCCCTCACTCGATCATATTTTCGCACTCCACCTATGTTATTTTTTTGCAACAGCAACAAAAATATATTAGCGTTTTCTTCCCTTGCCATACCCTGGTTGAAAGGAGATTTGTTAAAGTTGTCTTGAATCATGACGGTCTGGACAGAGTAGGCAGGGAGAAAGTGTTCCCAATGGTTGAAGATTCGAGAACAAATGGGCACAGATTTAAGATAATCAGGGAAAGAAGCAATGGTGACATTTAAAAATAAACTTTTTTTCGCACAGTGAGTGATTAGGATTTTGAGTATGTGGTGGAGGAAGTTTCAATTGATGCTTTCAAAAATAAATTGCATCTTTTTCGGAAAAAAGGAAAAATGCTGAACGAGGGGGAAAACAGTGGAACTAGGTCAATTGCTACTTTAGAGGGTTAGCATGGATCAGACAAATGGCCTCTTACTTTTCTGTAAGAATTCTTCGATTCTATGATTGAAGTCTGAAACAGTAAATTAAATCAGCATTTTCACAGCATCTGCAATAGCAAGGTTTGTCCAGCAGATGGAACCGAAACCGTGATTGTTCAAACTGCGTGAGGCAGGCATTTCTCAATGGTTGCTGCATTGGCCCTGTCTCCACTTATATCAAACTAGACCCCGTGTCTGTTTAAATAACACTAGGTCGTGTCATTGATTATATTAGAGGAGGCTATGTCAACTTATTTCTGTATTCGGCCCAATCTGTGCTGTTAGCATACTCAACCAAGGCCCTCTTTCTGTTCTGTGAGACACTCTGAGTTATGACTGCACGGAACCATGCCTCAGCTAATATGAGAAAACGCCATGTCCCAATTGTTAATACCTTGTACAATGTCTCCCTTGGTACTAAACTGGAGCATGTGCATGTTTGCATTACACGAGACTTTCCCTCAGTTATTATTTGAGTTGACCTTGCCATGTTTATATTAAGCTAGAGGAAGTAACAGTTAATGCTGCACAAGTCGGTGTTCTGTTTATATAACACGATGCCCTGTCTCTGTTGTTAGTGCTGACAGGCTGGTTAATAAAGCATATGGTATCTGAGGCTTTATAAATTGGGGCACAGAGTTCAAAAGCTAAGAGTTTTTCGAACACTGTTAAAGTCTCAACATGAACATTTGCGTCCAATTCTGGGCACCACACTTTGGTAAATATGCGAACGTATCAGTGAGAGAGTAGGAAAGATTCACGAGAATGGTTCCAGAAATGGGGACCTTCAGTTAAACTGGTAGATTAGAGGAATTGGGAGTGCTTTCCATAGAGAAGAAAAGGTTGAGGCAGAGTTTATAGATGTCTTCGAAATCTAGATGGGTCTGGACAGAGTAGAAAGTAGAAAACGGTCCAATTGGTGGAAGGATCGAGAACTAGGGGGCACAGATGTAAGGTAATTGGGAATATAAGCATTAGCGACACGAGGAAACGCTTTTGCTCATGTAGAGAGTGATTAGCATTTTGAATGGACTGCGTGAGGATATGGTGGAGGCCGTGATAATCGAGGCATTCAAAATGCAATTGGATAATTATATGAAAATGAGGAAAACAATTGGCCTACGGGGAACAGACAGGGGGTGGCAGGAGATGACTTAATCCTTCAGAAGACAAGAACAGTAACAACGGACGGAATGAAATTTAAGTAGTGATAACACTACAAATATTATAGGGTTTTATGTTGATCTGAAATACTATTTATGTTATCTTTACTGCTCAGTTTGCGTTTCTGCTACTGAGGCAATGTAGAATTTAGGCTGGGAGCAGGATACCAGCTCTTTGTGAGGAATCGGTGTTATTGCGTTAATTACTTTAAGGTACCGAGAAGCATAGGTTCAAAGAATTATATTTATTTTATTTGAATTGAGCAGTTGAGGGATTATTTGTCAGTTTCAAAGCGATAAACAAAAAAGATGAATTCAGCAGCTTTAACTGAACATGACACCTCATCTTAAAACTAATAGATCTATGACTTGGTTCAATAGATTAACCATATCCGTAGAGCAGAAGATTTGTATTAGAAGGTAGCCTTCCTCTTGACTGTAGGAAGTGTTATTAACATTTACTATTAATGTATCGTATCTCTGGTATGGTGCTAAAACAAGTGTTGACATGGCTATATACAATAAGTTGTATTATTGATAAGAAGATGTAACATTGTTTGCAATAGCTCTGCATTTACAAGGGTGTGTTATTTGCTCACAGTTGAATATACATCCCGGGCCCAGGGAATAAAAGATGCAGATTTGTCTTCAGTGTGCATAGATTTAGGTACAGAGATGGGGTGACACCAAATGAGCCTCACCCCAAGCCAATGAAAGAGGTTAATTTTGATTCTTTCCAAATAAGAGCACATCTATAAAGAAAGAAATACGATTTGACAGCCATTGCAGACATGGCTGCAGGAGGACATGGATTGGGACTTGAATATCAAAGGGCATTTTGGAAGGACATGAGGAGAAGAAATGGTGGAGGGGTGGCTCTGCTAGTTAATGATGGCTTAGCAGAATAGAGAGGGATGACCCAAACTCATGAAACCAGGATCTGCAAACGCTTTGGTTGGAGATAAAAAATGAGAAAGCAAATAATTCACTTGTAGGAGTCGTGTGCCGACCTCCTAATAGTAACCACATGGTAGCATGAAGGAAGAAATAATGGGAACTTGTCGGAAAGGCACGACCATAAACTTGGGAGATTTCAAACTACGTATAGACGGGAAAAGTCAGATGGGCAAAGGTAGCTCAGATGTGGAGCTGATAGAATGCTTCTGGGATCGTTTCTTAGTTTTAGAGCCAACTAGAGAGCAGGCTATACCAGACAAGGTATTGTGCAACGAGATGGGATTAATTAATGACCTCATGTTGAAGGTGCCACTCGGTAGTAGTGAACATTGTATGATTGAATTTTACATTCTGTTTGAGGGAGGGAGGAGTGGGTCAGAGACTCTTTTTAAGGCTAAATGAGGCAATTATGAGGGCATAAAAGCAGAACTGACTAAAGTGAATCGGCAAATTAAGTTAAGGGATAGGATCATAGAGAATTAATGCTAAACATTTTAGGGGATATATCAAGATACACAGAATAGATACATTCCAGCGGGTAGAAAATAAGGTCCAGTGGACGACACACCATCTGTGGTTAACTAGAAAGGTGAACAAGAGTACCTAACTTAAATAAAGCAAATATATGATTGTGCAATGATAGGTGGAATGCTAAGTAGATTGAGCAGAAGAGAAGGAAGAGCAACAGATGAATAAAAGTTTAATAAGGTGGGGAATAAAATAAAATATGACAGAAAGTTAACTACAAATATAAAAACAGGTAGTAAGAGCTTCAATGATTTTTTTATATAAAGAAACGAGTTATCAAAGTGACTGTTCGCCCCAGAGAAAGTGAGCCGGAAAAATTGTTAATGGAAACCATGGAAATGGCAGATGAATCGAACAGGTACTTTGCATCAGTCTTTACTAAAGAGGATACAATTGACATTCCAGAGGCAGCTGTAAATCAGGAAATGGAAGGTAGGGAGGTACTCAGGAGAATAACAATCACCAGAGAAATGATACTGAGTAAATAGTTGGAGCTGCGGGCTGACAACTGCCCGGGTCCTGATGGACACCATCCTGGGGTCTGAAAAGAAGTGGCTAGTGAGATAGTTGATGCATTAGTTTATTGTTTTTTTAAGCTCAGTAGATTCAGGGAAGGTCCCTTTATTTTGGGATAGAAAAATGAAGGAGACAGAAAGCGAGAAACTGCAGGCCAGTTAGCTTGACAATTGTTCTAGGGAAAATGTTAGAAGCTACTGTGAAAAAAGCTGTAGCAGATAACTTTAGTAAGTTGAAGTTTGTCAGGGAGAGCCAGCATGATTTTGAGGAAGTAACAAGGGCTGTGGATAAATGGGAACCGATGTATATACTGCAGTAAGGTTGGCAGAAGACATTGGATAAATTGCCACATCAATGTTTATTGCGGAAAATAAAAGCCTATGATATATGGGGTAACATATTAGCATGGATAGATGATTGGCTGGCTAACAGGAAGCAGAGAGCAGGCATAGTGGCATTTTTCAGGTTGGCCAGGTGTAACGAATGGTGTGCCACAGGACTCAGTGTTAGGACCTCAATCGTTTACAATTTATATAAATGAATTGCATGAAGAGATGGAAGGGATGGTTGCCAAATGTGTTGATGACACATAGATAGGTAGGAAACTAAGTTGTGAAGAGGACGTAATGAGGGTACAAAAAGACATAGATAGGTAAAGTGAGTGGACAAAGGTCTGGCTAATGGAATATAATATTGGAAATTTGAAATTGGCCATTTTGGCAGAAAGAATAAAATAGAAGCATTTTATCTAAATGGTGAGAGAGTGCAGAGCTCTGAGATTCAGTGATCTGGATGTCCACATGTGTGAATCACAAAAGGCTAGTATACAGGTACAGCAAGTAATTAGTAAATAGAAAGTGATCATTTATTCAAGGGGAATTGACTTAAATAATAGGGATATTATGCTACGGTTACACAAAGCACTAGTCAGACCACATCTGGTGTACTGTGTGCCGTTTTGGTCACCTTATTTAAGGTAGGATATTAATGCATTAGAATCGGTTCAGAGAAAGTTTACCAGATTCATACCTGGAATGTGTAGATCATTTTATGAGGAAAGATTAGACAGGCTAGGCTGGAATTTAGAAGAGTTACAGGTGACTTGGTTGAAACATGTAAGATCCTTGGGGTCATTGACAGCGAGGGTGTGCAGAGGATATTTCTTCTTATGGGAGAAACTGGAACTAGTGGTCACTGTTTAAAAATAAGGGGCTACTCATTTAAACAGTAGATGAGACGATTTTTCTTGATCTCTGTGGGTTGTGAGCCTTTGGAACTCTCTTCCTGAAAATATTGCTTCATAAATTTTACTTGATCCATAAATACCACTTATTGGGAAATTTTTAGGTCAGGCACAATTGAATACTCCATTAATATAAATCAAGAATTCGGAACGTAGATATGTTAACTAAAATGTTTTTATATCTCAAAATCTCCTAAGCTTTACAGGCCTCCTTCTGTGCTGCAAGCATTCCGTGATTCAATGATTTATATCACAAGCATTAACTGAAATTAGATTTACACGGCATTGACTATAGCAGCCTTTGTCCAGCAGATGGCAATGAAGCCGAGATTGCTTTACATTAAACAGACATTGTCTCAATTATTACCGCAATGGGCTTTATCTCTGTTCACATTAAACTAGACTCCTTCTCTGATCATATCACAGGGTCATATTTCTGATGATTTTACAGCAGGTCATGTCTATTTGTTTCCTTACTCAGCTCAATCTCTGTTGTTGATATACCTGATCCGGGCCCTCTTTGTATTATATCAAACCTTCTCTCAGTTATGACTGCACTGAATCATCTCTCGGCTAACATGACATTAGGTCATGTCTCAGTTATTACTGAACTAGGCCCTGTCTCTTTCAATACTAAACCAGAACATGCTCATGTTTGCATCACACGAGGCAGTGTCTCAGTTTTTACTCTGCCACGTTTACACTAAACTTGACAATTTCACAGTTAATGCTGTGCATATCAATTTCTCTGTTTATATCACACAATGTCCTTTTTCTGTTACTATTGTACTATACCATGTCTCTCTCAATGCCGCACTTGTCCAGGTTTCTATTGCTATTAATCTAGGTACTTGGCTAAGAGTGATCGCACTAGGCCTTATTTTAATTTTTATTACACAAGATCCTTTATCAAGTAAAACTGCACTAGACTCTGTGACAGCTTCCTTACACTAGATCCTGTCTCCTTTATTACTTCGTCAGTCCATGTCTCTGTTCAAATTACACACGCTACGGTCCCATCTGTTGCTGAACCTAGCACTACCTCACTTTATAATCCACGAGATCACGTTTCTGTCCACGTCACACTAGATCGTCTCTCTGTTCAGAGTTCTATCCAGTGACATTCACTTGGAGATTATAAATAAAATGTTGAAAGATTGCTGACAATTATCAGTGCAGGCACTTTCAGACGGCAGGATTAGCCTCCAGGTAAACTCTGTCATTATCACATTTTATTTGGGCCCAATAAAAAACAGGGGTAGGCACCGAAATGATACTGCAACAAGAAGATACATAAATACAGAAAATTAAACTGTAAGAAAGCCGGAAAATGATTGAAAAAGGCCTTAAACTCATCGTGCCTGTGTCGGCTCTTTTAAAGATCTGTCCAATGAGTTACATTCCCCAATGGTCAGGGAAGTGAGATCTCAGGGGATACAGGGGAAGGTGGCAAGTTGGATCCAAATTTGTCTCACGACAGGAAACAAAGTGCAATGGTCAATGGGTGTTTCTGCGAAAGGAAAACGGTTCCCAGAGCTTTTCCACAACGCTCAGTGCTGGGCCCTTGCTGTTTATTATATGTATAAATAACTTAGACTTATACATGGGAGGCATGATTGGGAAATTTGCAGCTGACGCAAAAATTGGCCGTCTAGTTGATAGTGGAGTGTATAGCTGTCGACTCCAAAATTACATCAATGGTTTGGTTGAGTAGGCGAAGTGGCAAATGGAATTCAATCTAGAAAAGTGTGAGCTAATGCATTTGAGAGGGGGAGGGGACAATGCAAAGGAATTCTTAATTAAGAGGAAGATATTGAGTTTTTGAGGAAGTGCGAAAACTTTGGGTGGTTGTTCACAGCTGCCCAAAAGCTGGCGGGACAGGTGGACAAGGTGGTTAAGAAAACATATGCAATGTTTTCCTTTATTGGGCGAGGTATTGAACAGAAAAGCAAGGATATAATAATGGAACTGTGTAAAACGCTGGTTAAGCTACAGCTGGAGCTTTGCGTACAATCCTGGTCACCACTTTACAGGAAAACATAATCGCTCGCAGAGAGCTTAGAGGAGATTTACAAGAATGTTGCCAGGGCTTGAAAATAGCAGCTATGAGGAGAGATTATATAGGCTCGGGCTGTTTTCCTTAGAACAGAGAAGGCTAAGGAGTGACCTAATTCAGGTGTACAAAATTACGAGGGGCCTAGATAGGGCAGACAGAAAAGAGTTGTCCCTCGTCACTGAGCCGTCAGTTATCAGGGGGAACAGAGTCAAGGTGATTGGTAGAAAGATTAGAGGGGACATGAGGAAAAACATTTTCACCAAGATGGTGGTTGACATCTGGAATTCACTGCATAAGTTGGTGGTTGAAGTAGAAACGGTCAACCCATTTAAAAGGCACCTGGATCTTCAACTGAACTCCTGTAACCTGCAAGGCTATTGACCAGGTGCTGGGAAGTGGGATTAAAATGAGCGGTGAGTTTCTTTTATTTTATTATCATTTATTTCACAATGGGCTGAATGGCCTCTTTCTGCATCATAACTTTTCAAGTGTTCCATGTTTCTCTTATCCGGCAGTTTTTAAGCTCTAAAGTATGTATCCTCTTTCCAAAGTTGAATTCGCTTCTTTTATCATTTCAGGTTGTTCATTCCAGCTCATGACAACTCACCGTGTTAACAAAATCAGTTCTAATCTCACCATCCAGTTGAATTAATCTGAATCTGTCATCTCTGATCACTGATTCTTGTGCCTGTTGAAACGGGCTCTCTTTATTTACTCCATCAAACCTTTAGTGATTTTGAACATGTGTATGAAAGAGATGTAGAGATGGAGAGAGATGCCAGAACTGACACAGAGCATAAAACTGAGCGAGGTTAAAGAGAAATAAGGAAGAGGCGGCGTGAGAGGTAAATTGAGAAATAAAGCCAACAAGCAACACAGAGCAAATGTCATAAAATATAAGGGAGCAAGCGGTCATTTCCCAGCTTTAGAGAACAGGGGAAGTTCAGTGAATGATCCACAGACACATCCAGTTGTGTCCTGGAATGGCAACTCGAAATAGAAATAGATCACAGCAGCCCCATTTGTAAATCTCACCGCAATGTGATCTGTGTGATGCTGCACTGACTCTGTGGCCAGATATAGGCCGCCTTCACAGATGTTTCCACCAGATTGTGGCCCCTAGATTTATTTACTGCTCAGAAGTGAGATGTGTGGTTAGGAACCAGCAGCAGAGAAACAGGAAGTGGTGTTACCTGAGAATGAAACAGCAGCCGTCAGTTTGATGTTATCACCATGAACAGTCTTCCTGCCTGTGAGGGTGAACTCACTCTGACAGCATCAAGAAGCACAGCATAGATTGTTCCTAGTTTTTATATTGCATTCACCTCCATTCCCATATAAAAAACAAAACATATGAGTTTCTATTGGTTGTAGCATGTTTATTGAAGGTGGAGGTGGATTAAGGATTATCACTGGGAGAAAAAAATAAAAAAAAATTAAAAATCCTTCACGGATGACTCTTTGGGTAAAGAATGTTTTAAATAAATCATGTGTTGTCTGGTAAAGGGACAAGAGAGTTAAATGGCCTCTGTGTAAGAGCGGGGTTAAATAATTTATGTTGTGTCTGAGACAGTTTAAGTGATTAAGTTGCTGTTTTGGAAAGAAAAGAGGACAAGATGGGCTGAGCTGTTGAGAGAGAGAGAGAGAGACAGAGAGAGAGAGAGATAAGAGATTAAATGTGTTTCATGAAGCTTGCCTATCCATCTATCTATCTATCTATCTATCTATCTATCTGTCTATGAGATGGTGTTTAGTGTAGTCTTAAATGAGCTGTGGCCTAGTGTGTTGTAAACATAAACAGTGTTTGGATCAGTCTAACTGAGGAACATCCTTGTGTAATTTAAAAGCACTCCGGCTTGAAGGTGATAACTCAGACTAGCCTAATTTAATAGAAATAGAGATATGGACTATTTTAATATTAGATGAAATAGGTTTGGCTGTAACAGTAACGGAGACATTGTCTAAAGCAGAAAAACTGAGGCTGAATCCACTGCAGCCATTACATATAAAGTAACTGGAGGAAAATAATTTCATTCAGTGCCTAGGGGCAGTGATTGATGATACAGGGTTTGATCAATATAAACGGAGACACGGTCAAGTGCACTGGCTGATGATACAGGGTTTGATCAGTAACAACTGAGGCAGGGCCTAGTGCAGTGATTGACAATACAGGGCCTAGATTAATATCAATTGAAACAGGACCTAGTGAAGGAATTACTTATTAAGCTCCTTGATGAATATAAACTGAGACGAGGTCTAGTAGCAGTGATTAGTGTAACAGGGTCTAGAGTTAAATGAATTGAGGCATGGTAAAGTGCAGTGATTACTGATACAAGACCTAGATTGATATAAACTGGGACAGTGCCTAGTGCAGCGATGACTGTTACTGTGCAGAGATTAATGTAAACTGAGACAATGCCTAGTGAATGAATTACTGATTAAGAGCCTTGGTGAATATAAAGTGGGGCAGGGGCAAGTGCAGTGATTACTGATGTAAGGCCTAGATTTATATAAAGTGAGGGAGGGTCAAGTTCTGTGAATACTGATACTGGACTTGGGTTAAAATGAACAGAACAGAATCTAGTGCCGCCATTACCGATACATCACCTGATATAGGTGTACAACCTCATATCCCTCACTTGGGAAGGGGACTGCATGCTGAGGGAGCTCAGGAATGCTCTGATTATGAGTCTACTCAAGAAGGGAGACAAGTCTGATTGCAGTAACCTGAAAGAATCCCCTTTACTGTCTTCCAGAGGGAAGATTATTGCAAGCATCTTCCTTAGTGACACACTTACCATGACCACAGAGCTCTTTACAGAGACGCAGTGACATTTTCACCCATCGAGAGGCACCATGATGTTCACTGTGTGGCAAATCAATGAGAAATGCCACGAGCAGCAGCAACAGCTGCACAAGGCCTTGCTCCGCATCACAAATGCCCTTTCCTCTGCCGACGATTAAGACATATGGAGTATCCCCTCAAATTTGGTGCCGTCAGAAATTTTTCACCATCCTCCATCTGTTCCACAATGGATTGCAAGCCCTGATCCTCACCAGCGGAACCAGCACGGACCCTACCTCTGTGAAAACTGGGGTCAGACAGGCTTGTGTCACCGCACCAACCCTCTCCTCATTGTTTTCTCTATGTAATAGTTCACCTCACCTCCAGAAGTTTTCCCACAGGTTGGAGATAATCTAGCGAACAGACAGGAAACTGTTGATCCTACACCACATTCAATCCAAAACAAAAATCTCCCAGCATCATTCATTGAGCTTCAGTAATCTTCTGGTTCTTGTGTGCACCCTTACTGAAAACTGAGCTCCAGTTTATTGTTGACAACTTCTTTGAAGGATATGAAAAAATTGCCTTTCCATTAAACACCCAGAGAGATAAGACTCACTTCCAAACAGCCCCCAGACCACAAAACCTCCCCCATTGGCAAGATCCTGAAAATGTGGATCTTCTTCAATACCTTCGGAGACTCCTCTCTAGGAAGGCAGAAATAGGCAACAAAACTCATCATTGAGTCTAATGCAGAGGGCCAGCCTTTGGCCGACAGACGATCACAGTATTTGAGGATTAGAATTCCAAACCCAAGTCTCTGGCCATGGTATACTGGGCAGCAGTGATCTCCAAGCACCTAAATGCTTCTGAGCCTTGGACAACGTTGAGTAGGCACCTCTAAGTTCTGAAGAATTAATACCAGCAGTGCCATTAGAAGGTTCTACAAACCCAATGTGAGGAAAGGCAGTCAGACAGCAGTGTCCTCTCTCAAACCAACATGCCCAACAGAGAGACCCTCATCACTCAATAGAGACTCTGCTGGGTGGAACATATGGTTCGTATGCTGAACACAAAACTCCCAAAGTCATTAATCCACTTGGAACTCTGTCTCGGCAGGAGGCAAATAGAGTGCTTGAGGGATGTGCTCAAAGCATCCCAGAAATGTTCGAACATATCTGCCAGTTCATGGGGGTCCCTAGTTTGTGGCTGACCAAAATCAAAGAAGCTTATTCGGGAAGGCTGATGTCCACTAATATCCTTCAGGGGAGTCATGCCAGGGTCACTCAGCTCCTGATCCCATTACAGCCTTGGTCTAAACATGGACAAATGAGCTAAAATCTAAAGTTGAGGTGAAAGTAACAGCCTTTGATATGAAGGCAGCATCTGTCAGAGTGTGGCATCAAGGAGTCTTAGCAAAACTGGAGTCAATGGGAATCTGCGGGGAAACTCTCTGTTAGTCAATGTCATCTGTAACACAGACGAAGCTGGTTGTGGTTGTTGGAGATCAATCATCTCAGTTCCAGAACATCACTGCAGTTGTTAATTAGAGTAATGCCCTAGGTCCAACCATCTTTAGCAGAGTCTGCAGATGGCGCATTGGGCTTAACAGCCAAATCAGAACATATCGAAGTGGCATGGCAGCATGTCATCCTCGATCCTGAGGGAATTCCTAAGAAGAAGGAGACAGTCTCTAGATGAATTTAAACCGAGACAGAACATCGTGCAGTGATTACTGATTCAGGTTCTAGATTAATCTGTACGTCTATTACAGAAACAGGGGTGAGATTGGCATTAACTAAAATAGAGTCTAGTGCACCAATAACTTAACAGACCCTAAGTATTATAAGCGGAGTAGGGGCATTGTGCAGCAATTATAGATACAGTGCCTCGGTTACTATAAACGGAGATAGGTCCTATTACAGTGAATGCTGATACAGGACTTAGAATTAAACAACCTGAGACACAGTGATTACAGACACAGGGCCTAGATTTATATAAACTGAGACAGGGTTTGTTAGAGTAATTACTGATACAGGGCCTCGGTTAATATAAGCTGAGACAGGGCCTATTCCATTGATTACTGATACAGGGCCGAGATTAATATAAATGGAGACAGGGCCTATTACATTGATTACTAATACAGGACCGAGATTAATTTAAGCTATGACTGGATCGATTACAGAGAGTACTGATGCAAGGTAAAGATTCATATAAACTGAGGCAGGGTCTATTACAGTGATTCCTGATACAGGGTCTATATTCATATAAATTGAGACAGGGTCAATCACAATGCTTATTGATACAGGCTCTAAATAAATATTGGCTGTGGGCAGGGTTTATTACAGTAATTACCAATACAATGTCTGTATTAATATAAAAAGAGACGTGATCTATCACAGTGATTACTGATACAAGGTCTGTATTAATATAAACTGAGATAGAGTCCATTACACTGATTTTTGATACAAGGTATGGATTGATATCAGCTGAGGCTGTGTGTATCACAGTGACTACTGATACAAGTTTTGGATTAACATAAACTGAGACAGGGTCTATTCCAATAATTACCAATACAATTCCTGTATTAATATAAACTGACACAGGGTCTATTACAGAGATAACTGATACAAGCTATGAATACATATCAACTGAGGCAGGGTCTATTACAGTAAAACAAAAACAGAATTACCTGGAAAAACTCAGCAGGTCTGGCAGCATCGGCGGAGAAGAAAAGAGTTGACGTTTCGAGTCTTCATGACCCTTCGACAGAACTATTACAGTAATTCTGACACAAAGAATGGATTCATACCAACTGAGAAACCATCTATTACAGTTGTCACTGATGCATTGTCTGGGTTAATATAAGCTGAGATGGGGTCTGTCACAGTTATTAATGATCAATGGTCTAGATTAATATGAACTTAGACAAGGTATATTATAGTGATTACTGACAAATTATGTATTAATACAAACTGAGAAAGGGTCTATTACAATGATTACTGATACAAGTATGGATTCATATCAACTAATACAGGACCAATTACAGTGATTACTGGAACAGGGTCTGGATTAATATAAACAGAGACAAGATCTATTAAAGTGATTACTGATATATGGTATGGATTAGAATAACCTGACAGGGCCTGTTACAATGATTTCTAATACCGGGTCTTGATTAATATAAACAGAGACAGGGTCTATTACAGTGATTACCAATACAAGATATGGATTGATATAAACTAAGTCAGGGTCAGCTTCAGTGATTACTGATGCAAGGTATGGATTAATAGCAAATGAGACAGGATCTGTAACAGGGATTACTGTTACACTATATGGACTGATGTAAACTGAGACAGGGTCTTTTACAGTGATTACTGAGACAATGTCTGCATTAATATAATCCAAGACAGGGACAATTACAATGATTAATGATACAAGTTATGGATTAATATCAACTGAGTCAGGGTCCATTACAGTGATTACTGATACAGGGTCTAGATGAATATAAACTGATACAGGGTCTCTTCCAGTGATTACTGATGCAAGGTATGGATTAATATAAAAATCAGACAGGGTTTATTACAGCGATTATTGATGCACTGTATGAATTAAAAGAAACTGAGACAGAGTATATTATAGTAATTACCAATACAATGTCATTATTAATATAAACTTAGACAGAGTCTATTACTGTAATTAATCATACAAGGTGTGGATTAGTATCAACTGATTCAGGGCCCATTACAGTGATTACTGATATAGGGTCTAGATCAATATAAACTGAGGCAGGGATTATTACAGTGATTATCGGTGCAAGGTATGGATTAATATAAACGGAGTCATGGTATGTTACAGTGATTACTAATACAAGGAATGGATTCATATCAACTGAGACAAGGTCTATTACAGTGATCACTGATGCAATGTCTGGATTAACATAAATTTGGACAGGGTATATTCGGGTGATTACTGATACATGGTATCGATTAAAATTAACTGAGACAGGGTCTGTTACTTACACTAATGATAAATGGTCTAGATTAATATAAACTGAGACAGGGTCTCTTCCAGTGATTACTGATTCAAGGTATGGATTAACGTAAACTGAGACAGTGCCTATTACAGTGATTACCAATACAAGGCTTGGATGGATATAAACATAGTCAGGGTCTACTTTAGTGATTACTGATACAAAGTATTGATGAATAGCAATTATGACAGGGTCTATTATGGTAATTACTGATACATGGTCTAGAGTAATATAACTTGAAGCAGGGTTTATATCAGGGTCTATTACAGTGATCACTGATACAGAGTCCAGATTAATATAAATGGAGACTGGGTCAATCACAGTGATTATTGATACAGGATCTACATTAATATAGACTTAGCACTGGGTCTATTACAGTAATTGCCAATACAATGTCTATGTTAATATAACCTGAAACATGGTCTATCACAGTGATTACTGAAACAAGGTATGTACTAATATAAACTGAGACAGGGTCTGTTACAGTGATTACTGATACAAATGATAAATTAATATAAACTGAGACAGGGTCTATTACAATGATTACAGATAAAAGGTATGGATTTGTACCAACTGAGATAGGGTTTATTACAGTGATTACTGATACAGTGTCTGGATTAGCATAAACTGAGACAAGGTCTTTTACTTTGATTACTAATACGTGGTACTGATTAAAATAACTTGAAAGAGCCTGTTACAATGACTACCAACACAGGGCCTAGATTAATATAATAGACAATGTCTATTATAGTGTTTACCAATACAAGGCTTAGATTGATATAAATTCATTCAGAGTCTACTTCAGTGATTACTGATACAAGGTATTGATTAATATCAACTGAGACAGGGACTTTTATTGTGATTACTGAGACAAGGTCTGCATTAATATAAACCAAGGCATGGTCTATTACAGTGGTTACTGATACAAGGTGTTGATTAACATCAACTGAGTCAGGGTCAATGCATGGTCAGTGATGACTGATACAGGGTCTAGATGAATATAAACTATGTCAAGGTCTATTGGAGTAATTACTGTTACAAGTAATGGATTAACATAAACTGAGACAGGGCGTATTACAGTCATTCCTGATGAAGGGTATGGATTAATAAATTGATGAACAGAGTTTATTGCAGTAATTAGTGATACAAGTAATGGCTTAATATCCACTGAGAAAGGGTGTATTACATTAATTACAAAAAAACTTTGCCTATATTACTATAGACTGAGAGAGGGTATCTAACAGTTGTTATTGATACAATGTATAGATTAATATCAAGTGAGGCAGGGTCTATTACAGTGCTTATTAAACACAGTCTAGATTAGTGTAAATGGAGACAGGGTTAATCACAATGATTATTGATACAGAATCTAGGTGAATACAGACTAAGGACATGGCCTATTGCAGTAATTACCAATATAATGCCTGTCTTAATTAGCAATTACTGATATAAAGTATGGATTAACATAAACTGAGACAAGGCCTATTACAATGATTACTCATATATGGTATGGATTAAAATAAACTCAGACAGGGTCTGTCACATTGATTTCTGATACAGGGTCTAGATTAATATAAACTAAGCCACGGTCTATTAGAGTAATTATCTATACAAGATCTGAATTAATATAAACTGAGACAAGGTATATTACTGTGATTACCAATAGAAGGCCTGTATTGATATAAGCTAAGGCAGGGTCAGCATCAGTGATTACTGATTCAAGGTTTTGATTAATATCAACTGAGACAGGGCCTATTACAATGATTAGTGATACAGGATCAAGCTTAATATAAACTGAGAGAAGGCCTAAAACAGTGATTACTAATACAAGGTCTAGATTAATATAAATTGAAACAAGGTCTACTACAATGATTATTGATACAGGGTCTAGGTTAAAATAAACTGAGTCAGCATCTATTAGACTAATTACTAATTCACAGTCGGTATCAATATAAACTGAGACAGGGTCTATTACAGTGATTACTGATACAGGGTCTAGATTAATATAAGTGGAGACACTGTCAATGAGAATGATTATTGATATTGGATCTACATTAATATGGACTCTGGACAGCGTCTATTTCAGTGAGTAATGATACAAGTTATCGATTAATATAAACTGAGACAGGTTCAATTACAGTAATTGCCAATGCAATGTCCGTATTGATATGAACTGAGACAGGATCTATTACACTGATTACTGATACAAGGCCTGCATTACCATAAATGGAGATATAGTCTATTGCATTGGTTACTGATACAAGTTTTGGATTAATATAATCTGAGACAGGATCTATTACAGTGTTAACACTGATACAAGATATGGATTCATATCAACTGAGATAGAGCCTATTACAGTGATTCCTGATACAAGGTCTGTATTAATATAAACTGAGAAAAGGCCTACTACAGTGATTACTGTTATATGGTATGAATTAAAATAAACTGAGACAGGGTCTTTTACAATGCTTACCGATACAGAGTCTGGATTAATTAAAACAGAGGCAGGCTCTATTACAGTGGTTGCCAAGAGAAGGCTTTGATGGATCTAAACTGAGTCAGGGCCTACTTCAGTGATTACTGATACAAGGTATCGATTAATTTCAACTGAGACAGGGTCTGTTGCAATGATTAATGTTGCAATGCATGGATTGATTTAAACCGAGACAGGGTCTTTTACAGTGATTAATGAGACAAGGTCAGTATTAATATAAACTGAGACAGGGCCTATTACAATGATTACTGATACAGGGCCTGGAATAATGTAAACTGAGACATGGTCCATTACAGTGATACATGGTATGGATTAATAAAAAATGAGACAGGGTTTATCACAGTAATTACTGATACATGGCATGGAATAAAATAAACTGGGACAGTATCTGTTAAAGTTCTTACTGATACATGGTCTTGATTCAGGTAAATAGAGACCATGCCTCTTTCAGTGATTAATAATACAAGGTCTGGATTGATATAAATTGAGACAGGGTCTATTCCAGTCATTATCGAGATTAGGTCTGTGCTAATATAGATTTAGTCAGCATCTACTTCAGTGATTACTGATACAAGGTATTGATTAATATCAACTGAGACAGGGTCTGTTACAGTGGTTATTGGTAAAATATTTGGATTGATATAAACTGAGATAGGGTCTTTTACTGTCATTAATGATACAAGGCCCGTATTAATATAAAATGAGACATGGTCCATTACAGTGATTACTGATACAAGGTGTGGATTAAAATAAAGTGAGACAAGGTCTGTTAGATTTATTATTGATACATGGTATGGATTATAAGAAACTGAGACAGAGTCTATTGCAGTCATTACCAATAAAAGACCTGGATTGATATAAACTGAGATAGGGACTATTCCAGCCATTACCAAGACAAGGTCTGTATTAATATTAACTGAGTCGGGGTCTACTTCAGTGATCACTGATTCAAGGTATTAAGTAATAACAACACAGATAGGGTCTGTTACAGTGCAACAATGTATGGATTGAAACAAACTGAGTCAGTGTCTTTTACACTGATTACTGAGACAAGGTCTGTGTTAATGTAAAGTGAGACAAGGTTTGCTGATACAAGGTATGGATTAATTTCAACTGAGGCAGGGCCTATTACAGTGATCATTGATACAGGGTATCAATTTACATAAACTGAGACAAGGTTTATTACAGTGACTACTGATACAAGTTATGGATTCATATCAACTGAGACAGGGTCTATTGCAGTGATTGCTAATGCAGGGTATGAGGATAATATATACTGAGACAGAGTATATTCCAATGATTACTGATACATGGTATGAATTAAGATTAGCAGAGACATGATCTATTACAGTGATTACCAACACAAGGCCTGTATTGATGTAAACTGACCCATGGTCTACTTCAGTGGTCACTGATACAATGCATTGATTAATATCAACAGAGACAGGGTCTGTTATAGTGATTACTGTTACAATGTATGGATTGAAATAAACTTAAAGAGCATCTTACACAGTGACTAATGATAAAATGCCTGTATTAATATAAATGGAGATAGGGTCTCTTTTAGTGGTTAGTGATACAAGGCATGGATTAAAATCAACTGAGGCTGGGTCAGTAGTTACTAATATAGGACCTAGATTAATATAAAATGAGGGAAGGCCTATTTCAATGATTACTGTTACAATGTATGGATTACTATAGATGTACAAAGGGTCTATTTCAGTGATTACTATACATGGCCTGTATTAGTATATACTGAGGCAGGGTCTCTTTCAGTGTTTACTGATACAAGGTATGGATTAATATCAATTGAGGCAGGGTCCATTACAGTGATTACTGATACAAGGCGTGGGTTTATATAATATGAGACAGAGTCTATTACAATGAAAAAATTCAGCAGGTCTGGCAGCTTCGGCGGAGAAGAAAAGAGTTGACACTTCGAGTCCTCATGACCATTCAACAGAACTGAGTGAATCCTAGGATCATCTTTCCATGAGGACTTGAAACATCAATGTTTTTCTTCTCCGCCGATGCTGCCAGACCTGCTGAGTTTTTCCAGGTAATTCTGTTTTTGTTTTGGATTTCCAGCATCCGCAGTTTTTTGTTTTTATCTATTACAGTGCTTACTGATACAAGGTCTGGGCTGGTCTAAATTGAGACAGGGTGTATTACTGCGACTACTGATACAGGGTCTGAATTAATATAATCTGATACTGGGTGTAGTACAGTAATTTCTGATGCAGGGCCCAGGTTACTATACACTGCGACAGGGTCCATTACATTGAACATTGATACAAGGTCTGTGTTAATATAAGGTGAGGCAGAATCTCTTTCAGTGATTGCTGATACAATGTATGGATTAATATCAAGTGAGCCAATGTCTCTTTTAGTGGTTACTGATGCAACATATGGATTAATATCAACTGATGCAGGGTCTATTACAGTGGTTACTGATACAGGGTCTAGATTAATATAAACTGAGACAGATTCTGTTACAGTGTTAATGATGCAAGGTCTGGACTGGTGTAAACTGAGACAGCATGTTTCATAGTGAATACTGTCACAGGGTCTGTATTGATATAATCTGAAACTCAGTACAGGACAATGATCACTGATACAGATTCTGGATTAATATAAACTGAGACTGGGTCTAGTACCGTGATTACTGATACATGGTATGGATTAAGATAAACTGGAAAGGGTCAATTAATGTGGTTAACGACATAAGGCCTGCACTGATATAAACTGAGAATGGGTCAATTACATTAATTAATGATACAGGGCCTAGATTAATATAAATTGAGACAGGCTCGGTTACAGTGATTACTGATAAATGGTCTCAATTAATTTAAGCTTATACAGAGTCTATTACAATGATTACTGATACAGGTTGCAGGTTAATATTAGCTGAGACAAGGCCTATTATAGTGATTACCAGTACAATACCTGCATTAATATAAACAATGCCACTGTCTATTCAAGTGAATACTGATACAAGGCTTGGATTAATATAAACGGAGACAGTGTGTTCTACTGTGAATACTGATACAGGTTATGGGTTAATATATACTGAGACAGGCTTTATTACAGCATTCACCAATACAATATCGGTGAATATATAAACTGAGAAAGGGTATTTTACAGTGATTATTGATTCAAGGCATGGATTAATATAAACTGAGACTGGGTCTATTATAGTGATTACTGATACATGGTATTGATTAACATAAACTGAGACAGGGTCTATTACAGTGATAACAAATACATGGTCTGGGCTGATACTAACTGAGACAGGGTCTATTCCAATGATAAACAAGACAAGGTCTATATTGATATAAAGTGTGTCAAAGTTTTTACAGGGATTACTGATACAAGTTATTGATTACTATCAACTGAGGCAGGGTCTCTTATGGTGATTACTAATACAAGGTTTGTATTAATAAAAACTGAGATAGGGTCTCTTTCAGTGCTTACTGATACAGAACATGGATTAATATAAACTGAGACGGTGTGTATTACAGTGAATACTGAAACAGGCTATGGGTTAATATAAACTGAGACAGTGTGTATTACAGTGAATTCTGAAACAAGTTATGGATTATTATAAACTGAGACAGTGTCTATTACAGTGAATACTGAAACAGGTTATGGGTTATTATAAACTGAGACAGAATGTATTACAGTGAATACTGAAACAGGTTATGGGTTATTATAAACTGAGAGTGTGTATTAAACTGAATACTGAAACAGGTTATGGGTTTATATAAACTGAGACAGTGTGTATTACAGTGAATACTGAAGCAGGTTATGGGTTATTATAAATGGAAACAGTGTGTATTACAGTGAAAACTGAAAAAGGTTATGGGTTATTATAAACTGAGATAGTGTGTATTACAGTGAATACTGAAACAGGTTATGGGTTAATATAAACTGAGACAGTGTGTATTACAGTGAATATTGAAACAGGTTATGCGTTATTATAAACAGACAGTGTGTATTACAGTGAATACTGAAACAGGTTATGGGTTATTATAAACTGAGGCACTGTGTATTACAGTGAATACTGAAACAGGTTATGGGTTATTATAAACTGAGACAGTGTGTATTACAGTGAATACTGAAACCGGTTATGGGTTATTATAAACTGAGACAGTGTGTATTACAGTGAATGCTGAAACAGGTTATGGGTTATTATAAACTGAGACAGTGTGTATTACAGTGAATACTGAAACAGGTTATGGGTTAATATAAACTGAGACAGTGTGTATTACAGTGAATACTGAAACAGGTTATGGGTTATTATAAACTGAGACAGTGTGTATTACAGTGTATACTGAAACAGGTTCTGGGTTATTATAAATTGCGACAGTGTCTATTACAGTGAATATTGAAACAGGTTATGGGTTTATATAAACTGAGACAGTGTGTATTACAGTGAATACTGAAACAGGTTATGGGTTATTATAAACTGAGACAGTGTGTATTACAGTGAATACTGAAACAGTTTATGGGATATTATAAACTGAGATAGTGTGTATTACAGTGAATACTGAAACAGGTTATGGGTTATGATAAACTGAGACAGTGTGTATTACAGTGATTACTGAAACAGGTTATGGGTTAATATAAACGGAGACAATGTGTATTACAGTGAATACTGAAACAGGTTATGGATTATTATAAACAGAGACAGTGTGTATTACAATGAATATTGAACCAGGTTCTGGGTTATTATAAACTGAGATAGTGTCTATTACAGTGAATAGTGAAACAGGTTATGGGGTATTATAAACTGAGACAGTGTGTATTACAGTGAATACTGAAACAGGCTATGGGTTATTATAAACTGAGACAGTGTGTATTACAGTGAATACTGAAACAGGTTATGGGTTAATATAAACTGAGACAGTGTGTATTACAGTGAATACTGAAACACGTTATGGATTATCATAAACTGAGACAGTGTCTATTACAGTGAATACTGTAACAGGTTATGGATTATTATAAACTGAGACAGTGTGTGTATTAGAGTGAATACTGAAACAGGTTATGGGTTATTATAAACTGAGATAGTGTGTATTACAGTGAATACTGAAACAGGTTATGGGTTATTATAAGCTGAGACAGTGTGTATTACAGTGAATACTGAAACAGGTTATGGGTTATTATAAACTGAGACAGTGTGTATTACAGTGAATACTGAAACAGGTTATGGGTTAATATAAACTGAGACAGTGTGTATTACAGTGAATACTGAAACACGTTATGGATTATCATAAACTGAGACAGTGTCTATTACAGTGAATACTGTAACAGGTTATGGATTATTATAAACTGAGACAGTGTGTGTATTACAGTGAATACTGAAACAGGTTATGGGTTATTATAAACTGAGATAGTGTGTATTACAGTGCTTACTGATACAGAACATGGATTAATATAAACTGAGACGGTGTGTATTACAGTGAATACTGAAACAGGCTATGGGTTAATATAAACTGAGACAGTGTGTATTACAGTGAATTCTGAAACAAGTTATGGATTATTATAAACTGAGACAGTGTCTATTACAGTGAATACTGAAACAGGTTATGGGTTATTATAAACTGAGACAGAATGTATTACAGTGAATACTGAAACAGGTTATGGGTTATTATAAACTGAGAGTGTGTATTAAACTGAATACTGAAACAGGTTATGGGTTTATATAAACTGAGACAGTGTGTATTACAGTGAATACTGAAGCAGGTTATGGGTTATTATAAATGGAAACAGTGTGTATTACAGTGAAAACTGAAAAAGGTTATGGGTTATTATAAACTGAGATAGTGTGTATTACAGTGAATACTGAAACAGGTTATGGGTTAATATAAACTGAGACAGTGTGTATTACAGTGAATATTGAAACAGGTTATGCGTTATTATAAACAGACAGTGTGTATTACAGTGAATACTGAAACAGGTTATGGGTTATTATAAACTGAGGCACTGTGTATTACAGTGAATACTGAAACAGGTTATGGGTTATTATAAACTGAGACAGTGTGTATTACAGTGAATACTGAAACCGGTTATGGGTTATTATAAACTGAGACAGTGTGTATTACAGTGAATGCTGAAACAGGTTATGGGTTATTATAAACTGAGACAGTGTGTATTACAGTGAATACTGAAACAGGTTATGGGTTAATATAAACTGAGACAGTGTGTATTACAGTGAATACTGAAACAGGTTATGGGTTATTATAAACTGAGACAGTGTGTATTACAGTGTATACTGAAACAGGTTCTGGGTTATTATAAATTGCGACAGTGTCTATTACAGTGAATATTGAAACAGGTTATGGGTTTATATAAACTGAGACAGTGTGTATTACAGTGAATACTGAAACAGGTTATGGGTTATTATAAACTGAGACAGTGTGTATTACAGTGAATACTGAAACAGTTTATGGGATATTATAAACTGAGATAGTGTGTATTACAGTGAATACTGAAACAGGTTATGGGTTATGATAAACTGAGACAGTGTGTATTACAGTGATTACTGAAACAGGTTATGGGTTAATATAAACGGAGACAATGTGTATTACAGTGAATACTGAAACAGGTTATGGATTATTATAAACAGAGACAGTGTGTATTACAATGAATATTGAACCAGGTTCTGGGTTATTATAAACTGAGATAGTGTCTATTACAGTGAATAGTGAAACAGGTTATGGGGTATTATAAACTGAGACAGTGTGTATTACAGTGAATACTGAAACAGGCTATGGGTTATTATAAACTGAGACAGTGTGTATTACAGTGAATACTGAAACAGGTTATGGGTTAATATAAACTGAGACAGTGTGTATTACAGTGAATACTGAAACACGTTATGGATTATCATAAACTGAGACAGTGTCTATTACAGTGAATACTGTAACAGGTTATGGATTATTATAAACTGAGACAGTGTGTGTATTAGAGTGAATACTGAAACAGGTTATGGGTTATTATAAACTGAGATAGTGTGTATTACAGTGAATACTGAAACAGGTTATGGGTTATTATAAGCTGAGACAGTGTGTATTACAGTGAATACTGAAACAGGTTATGGGTTATTATAAACTGAGACAGTGTGTATTACAGTGAATACTGAAACAGGTTATGGGTTAATATAAACTGAGACAGTGTGTATTACAGTGAATACTGAAACACGTTATGGATTATCATAAACTGAGACAGTGTCCATTACAGTGAATACTGTAACAGGTTATGGATTATTATAAACTGAGACAGTGTGTGTATTACAGTGAATACTGAAACAGGTTATGGGTTATTATAAACTGAGATAGTGTGTATTACAGTGAATACTGAAACAGGTTATGGGTTATTATAAACTGAGACAGTGTGTATTACAGTGAATACTGAAACAGGTTATGGGTTAATTTAAAGTGAGACAGTGTGTATTACAGTGAATACTGGAACAGGTTATGGGGTATTATAAAGTGAGACAGTGTGTATTACTGTGAATACTGAAACAGTTTATGGGTTATTATAAACTGAGACAGTGGGTATTACAGTGAATACTGAAACAGGTTATGGGTTATTATAAACTGAGACAGTGTGTATTACAGTGAATACTGAAACAGGTTATGGGTTATTATAAACTGAGACAGTGGGTATTACAGTGAATACTGAAACAGGTTATGGGTTATTATAAACTGAGACAGTGTGTATTACAGTGAATACTGAAACAGGTTATGGGTTATTATAAACTGAGACAGTGTCTATTACAGTGAATACTCTGACAGGTTATGGATTATTATAAACTGAGACAGTGTGCATTACAGTGAATGCTGAAACAGGTTATGGGTTATTTTAAACTGAGACAGTGTGTATTACAGTGAATACTGAAACAGGTTATGGGTTAATATAAACTGAGACAGTGTGTATTACAGTGAATACTGAAACAGGTTATGGGTTATTATAAACTGAGACAGTGTGTATTACAGTGAATACTGAAACAGGTTATGGGTTATTATAAACTGAGACAGTGTATATTACAGTGAATATTGAAACAGGTTATGGGTTTATATAAACTGAGACAGTGTGTGTTACAGTGAATACTGAAACAGGTTATGGGTTATTGTAAACTGAGACAGTGTGTATTACAGTGAATACTGAAACAGGTTATGGGGTATTATAAACTGAGACAGTGTCTATTACAGTGAATACTGTAACAGGTTATGGATTATTATAAACTGAGACAGTGTGCATTACAGTGAATGCTGAAACAGGTTATGGGTTATTTTAAACTGAGACAGTGTGTATTACAGTGAATACTGAAACAGGTTATGGGTTAATATAAACTGAGACAGTGTGTATTACAGTGAATACTGAAACAGGTTTTGGGTTATTATAAACTGAGACAGTGTGTATTACAGTGAATACTGAAACAGGTTATGGGTTATTATAAACTGAGACAGTGTGTATTACAGTGAATACTGAAACAGGATATGGGTTATTATAAACTGAGACAGTGTGTATTACAGTGAATACTAAAGCATGTTATGTGTTATTTTAAACTGAGACAGTGTGTATTACAGTGAATACTGAAACAGGTTATGGGTTATTATAAACTGAGACAGTGTGTATTACAGTGAATACTGAAACAGGTTATGGGTTATTATAAACTGAGACAGTGTGTATTACAGTGAATACTGAAAAAGGTTATGGGTTATTATAAACTGAGATAGTGTGTATTACAGTGAATAATGAAACAGGTTATGGGTTATTATAAACTGAGACAGTGTGTATTACAGTGAATACTGAAACAGGTTATGGGTTATTATAAACTGAGACAGTGTGTATTACAGTGAATACTGAAACAGGTTCTGGGTTAATATAAACATGAGACAGTGTGTATTACAGAGAATACTGAAACAGGTTATGGGTTATTATAAACTGAGACAGTGTGTATTACAGTGAATACTGAAACAGGTTGTGGGATATTATAAACTGAGACAGTGTGTATTACAGTGAATACTGAAACATGTTATGGGTTATTATAAACTGAGACAGTGTGTATTACAGTGAATACTGAAACAGGTTATGGGTTATTATACACTGAGACAGTGTGTATTACAGTGAATACTGAAACAGTTTATGGGTTATTATAAACTGAGACAGTGTGTATTACAGTGAATGCTGAAACAGGTTATGGGTTATTATAAACAGAGACAGTGTGTATTACAGTCAATACTGAAACAGGTTATGGGTTAATATAAACTGAGACAGTGTGTATTACAGTGAATACTGAAACAGGTTATGGGTTATTATAAACTGAGACAGTGTGTATTACAGTGTATACTGAAACAGGTTCTGGGTTATTATAAATTGCGACAGTGTCTATTACAGTGAATATTGAAACAGGTTATGGGTTTATATAAACTGAGACAGTGTGTATTACAGTGAATACTGAAACAGGTTCTGGGTTAATATAAACTGAGACAGTGTGTATTACAGAGAATACTGAAACAGGTTATGGGTTATTATAAACTGAGACAGTGTGTATTACAGTGAATACTGAAACAGGTTGTGGGATATTATAAACTGAGACAGTGTGTATTACAGTGAATACTGAAACATGTTATGGGTTATTATAAACTGAGACAGTGTGTATTACAGTGAATACTGAAACAGGTTATGGGTTATTATACACTGAGACAGTGTGTATTACAGTGAATACTGAAACAGTTTATGGGTTATTATAAACTGAGATAGTGTGTATTACAGTGAATACTGAAACAGGTTATGGGTTATGATAAACTGAGACAGTGTGTATTACAGTGAATACTGAAACAGGTTATGGGTTATTATAAACTGAGACAGTGTGTATTACAGTGTATACTGAAACAGGTTCTGGGTTATTATAAATTGCGACAGTGTCTATTACAGTGAATATTGAAACAGGTTATGGGTTTATATAAACTGAGACAGTGTGTATTACAGTGAATACTGATACAGGTTATGGGTTATTATAAACTGAGACAGTGTGTATTACAGTGAATACTGAAACAGCTTATGGGATATTATAAACTGAGATAGTGTGTATTACAGTGAATACTGAAACAGGTTATGGGTTATGATAAACTGAGACAGTGTGTATTACAGTGATTACTGAAACAGGTTATGGGTTAATATAAACGGAGACAATGTGTATTACAGTGAATACTGAAACAGGTTATGGATTATTATAAACAGAGACAGTGTGTATTACAATGAATACTGAACCAGGTTCTGGGTTATTATAAACTGAGATAGTGTCTATTACAGTGAATACTGAAACAGGTTATGGGGTATTATAAACTGAGACAGTGTGTATTACAGTGAATACTGAAACAGGTTATGGGTTATTATAAACTGAGACAGTGTGTATTACAGTGAATACTGAAACAGGTTATGGGTTAATATAAACTGAGACAGTGTGTATTACAGTGAATACTGAAACACGTTATGGATTATCATAAACTGAGACAGTGTCTATTACAGTGAATACTGTAACAGGTTATGGATTATTATAAACTGAGACAGTGTGTTTATTACAGTGAATACTGAAACAGGTTATGGGTTATTATAAACTGAGATAGTGTGTATTACAGTGAATACTGAAACAGGTTATGGGTTATTATAAACTGAGACAGTGTGTATTACAGTGAATACTGAAACAGGTTATGGGTTAATTTAAAGTGAGACAGTGTGTATTACAGTGAATACTGGAACAGGTTATGGGTTATTATAAACTGAGACAGTGTGTATTACTGTGAATACTGAAACAGTTTATGGGTTATTATAAACTGAGACAGTGGGTATTACAGTGAATACTGAAACAGGTTATGGGTTATTATAAACTGAGACAGTGTGTATTACAGTGAATACTGAAACAGGTTATGGGTTATTATAAACTGAGACAGTGTGTTTATTACAGTGAATACTGAAACAGTTTATGGGTTATTATAAACTGAGATAGTGTGTATTACAGTGAATACTGAAACAGGTTATGGGTTATTATAAACTGAGACAGTGTGTATTACAGTGAATACTGAAACAGGTTATGGGTTAATTTAAAGTGAGACAGTGTCTATTACAGTGAATACTGTAACAGGTTATGGATTATTATAAACTGAGACAGTGTGCATTACAGTGAATGCTGAAACAGGTTATGGGTTATTTTAAACTGAGACAGTGTGTATTACAGTGAATACTGAAACAGGTTATGGGTTAATATAAACTGAGACAGTGTGTATTACAGTGAATACTGAAACAGGTTATGGGTTATTATAAACTGAGACAGTGTGTATTACAGTGAATACTGAAACAGGTTATGGGTTATTATAAACTGAGACAGTGTATATTACAGTGAATATTGAAACAGGTTATGTGTTTATATAAACTGAGACAGTGTGTATTACAGTGAATACTGAAACAGGTTATGGGTTATTGTAAACTGAGACAGTGTGTATTACAGTGAATACTGAAACAGGTTATGAGGTATTATAAACTGAGACAGTGTGTATTACAGTGAATACTGAAACAGGTTATGGTTATTATAAAGTGAGACAGTGTGAATTACAGTGAGTACTGAAACAGGTTCTGGGTTATTATAAACTGAGACAGCATGTATTACAGTGAATACTGAAACAGGTTATGGGTTAATATAAACTGAGACAATGTGTATTACAGTGAATACTGAAACAGGTTATGGGTTATTATAAACTGAGACAGTGTGTATTACAGTGAATACTGAAGCAGGTTTTGGGTTATTATAAACTGAGACAGTGTGTATTACAGTGAATACTGAAACAGGTTTTGGGTTAATATAAACTGAGACAGTGTGTATTACAGTGAATACTGAAACAGGTTATGGGTTATTATAAACTGAGACAGTGTGTATTACAGTGAATACTAAAGCAGGTTATGTGTTATTTTAAACTGAGACAGTGTGTATTACAGTGAATACTGAAACAGGTTATGGGTTATTATAAACTGAGACAGTGTGTATTACAGTGAATACTGAAACACGTTATGGATTATTATAAACTGAGACAGTGTCTATTACAGTGAATACTGTAACAGGTTATGGATTATTATAAACTGAGACAGTGTGTATTAAAGTGAATACTGAAAAAGGTTATGGGTTATTATAAACTGAGATAGTGTGTATTACAGTGAATAATGAAACAGGTTATAGGTTATTATAAACTGAGACAGTGTGTATTACAGTGAATACTGAAACAGGTTATGGGTTATTATAAACTGAGACAGTGTGTATTACAGTGAAATACTGAAACAGGTTCTGGGTTATTATAAACTGAGACAGTGTGTATTACTGTGAATACTGAAACAGGTTCTGGGTTAATATAAACTGAGACAGTGTGTATTACAGTGAATACTGAAACAGGTTATGGGATATTATAAACTGAGACAGTGTGTATTACAGTGAATACTGAAACATGTTATGGGTTATTATAAACTGAGACAGTGTGTATTACAGTGAATACTGAAACAGGTTATGGGTTATTATACACTGAGACAGTGTGTATTACAGTGAATACTGAAACAGTTTATGGATTATTATAAACTGAGACAGTGTGTATTACTGTGAATACTGAAACAGGTTCTGGGTTAATATAAACTGAGACAGTGTGTATTACAGAGAATACTGAAACAGGTTATGGGTTATTATAAACTGAGACAGTGTGTATTACAGTGAATACTGAAACAGGTTATGGGTGTATATAAACTGAGACAGTGTGTATTACAGTGAATACTGAAACAGGTTATGGGTTATTATAAACTGAGACAGTGTGTATTACAGTGAATACTGAAACACGTTATGGGTTATTATAAACTGAGACAGTGTGTATTACAGTGAATACTGAAACAGGTTATGGGTTAATATAAACGGAGACAGTGTGTATTACAGTGAATACTGAAACAGGTTATGGTTTAATATAAACTGAGACAGCCTCTATTACAGAAATTACCAATACAATATCTGTATTTATCTAAACTGAGAAAGGTTATTTTGCAGTGATTATTGATACAAGGCATGGATTAATATAAACTGCGACTGGGTCTATTACAGAGATTACTGATACGTGCTATTGATTAACATAAACTGAGACAGGGTCTATTACAGTGATTACCAATACAAGGTCTATATTGATATAAAGTGTGTCTGGGTTTTTACAGGGATTACTGATACAAGGTATTGATCACTATCAACTGAGACAGGGTCTCTTGCAGTGATTACTAATACAATGTTTGCACTAATATAAACTAAGACAGGGTCTCTTGCAGTGGTTACTGATACAAGGTATGGATAATATCCACATAGGCAGGGTTTATTACAGTGATTACTGATACAAAGTCTGTATTCATATAAACAGAGGCAGGGTCTAGTGTAGTGATTACTGGTAAATGGCTTAGATTAATATCAACTGCTACAGAACAGGATTACTGATACTGAACCGAAGTTAATAAAACTGAAGCGGGGCATAAAGCGATAATCTCTGACACAGCATGGAGTGTAAGTCAACCAGGGATAAATCTAGTGTGGAAACAATTGATGCAGGGCTTTGTGGCATATTGAGAGGGACAGAGAGTAATGCAGTTATAATTAATGCATAACCTAGTGTAATATACAGAGAGATCGGGTTTAGTGTTACATCATTAGAAACATCTTACTGTGCGATATAATAAGTGTATTAATTTCGAATTAACATAAGCCCCAGCATCAGTGATCCATTTGCCAGTGGAACAGCTTCTCCCTAAATATTCAAAAACATCCCTCAAACATTGGACCATTTCTGATAAACCTATCTTAAGATTCTCGTTGATGAGTAGAGCAATCCCAGTTTTTTGTTGTGCAAAGAGTGAGGGGCAGTGCAAACTTAAGTTCCAGGAAATCTTCTGTCCTTGTTACTTCGAAATTAGCATTTAACAATCGTTGACACTGCTTTATGGGGCCAATGGAAATAAAGTGCACTGTTACAACAGGGTCAGCTAAGACACCAGGCTACAAGGCAAACGGATCCCTGACAACTAAATTGATGTGTGTAAGACTGGAGCCTGCTCCTGAACTTTATATACATAGAACCAAATGCTATAATTTCAAAATAGCAATTGCAACATGTCCAGTGCCTTGCATTAGTGGCTCTCATACATGGACAGTAACCACTACTGAACTGAAAACAGAAAGTGCTGTAAAGACTCAGCAGGCCTGGCATGGTCTGAGGAGAGAGAAACAGAGTTAACGTTTCGATTTCCATGTGAGTTTATTCAGAGCCACAACTGCTAGGTTTGCAGCATGGTCAGTGGAGTGATCATTCAGATGTGGCGATGGTAATGTCATCTCAGTCTTAGGGAATAGAAGCATCGAGGTACATTAAACTGGGCTAGTAATACAGAGAAGATCAGAAATGCTCCAGAGACATGATTTAAACACCACGACGGCAGCTGGCGGGATTTCCATTCATTTAATTCACTAAAACCGAAACTGGAAATAAAATTACTCATTGCATTAATAATCGAACAACCTCATTGTCATGAAGTTGCAACTGGTTCACTAATGTCATTCGGGGAGGAAATCTTACCCTTACCAGCCTGGCCTACGTGAGGCTGGAGCCCCACAACAACGTGGTTGAATCTTAACGGCCCTTGAAATGGTCCAGAAGACCATTTAGTTGGGTCAAAGCACTTCTTGGAAAGTCAAATAAGAGGCGCACGGCACAAACTGCAGCTGTTCAAGATGTCGGCTGCCCACCACCTTCTCAAGGGTACTTATTGTCAGAGACAGTTAAGGCTGGCCTTGTTTTCGACGTTCACAACCAAAGACCAAATAAAAACAACAGTCAAAGCTTGTAAACTATTACGGATTTTCTCAATGTAAAATTATGCCACAAAATCTGGAAATACTCAGCATCATTCTTCCGCTGACACTATTTTACAGCGCAGGGGTAACCTAGACCAATACCTAATGTGCAACTAATATCACTAATAAACAGTGATCTGGGCTTTTATTACATCTCTGTTGGTGGGAGCTTCCTGTGCACAAATTGCCTCCTGTAGTTCTAACGTGACACAAGGGATTATAATTCGAAATAAGGTGCATCAATGAGGTTAATGAGATATGAGATTTGGGACCTCCTGAGATGGTGAAATGTGCCTGTATAAACACCGAGTTTTTACTAAAAGTGAACATGTCAAAACATATGTGGTGCTGTGTTAGAAAGTCTGAGAAGAATGTGATTACGGTCATTTCTCTGTTCATTATTTAAACATGTTTATGTGAAAGGGGTTCATCCTTTCACCAGTCGATATTCAGCGGAATAACAGGCTGCTCAGAAATGCTTAATTGATTTAAGCAGCAGAATTTCCAGAAACATTTTTTCTTAAATTTAATGGCTTCTTTTGTTAAAAATAAATAACATCTGTACCAATTGGTTTTCTGAAAATTGTGTTCAATTCTTAAACCATCTGTGAATATTCTTAAAATAAACTTGTTTTGTGCTGAACATAATCAATAAGTGACTGTTGATCTGATTCTGCTGCCATGAACACCACTTTGAAACTAGTGAGGCGGTTATGTAAATAAACACAGAAATAGACGCCTCAGAATAGAATATTGAGCGTCGGAAATACAATAGATGTTTCCCCACCAGCAGAGCATAGAATTCACAACAGAGAGAAATGCAAATCACACAAAGGATTCCAGTAATGATTGATAGTTGGAAGATTTCTATAAGTTATGGGATAAACAATATAAAGATGTTTTTTGTGTTCAAAACTGGCGAAGCGTCCTTTGATCCTATATACAGCAGCATTGAAAATGTGTTTGCGGTCTTTCCTGCATTCTATCCCGCTCTGTCTCCCTTTCTCCCTATCCGGGCGTGTCTGGCCTCTCATTAATCTGTCAGCATCTGTAACTCTTAACGTGAAGTCAGTATCTTATCAAAGATTAATCTCACCCCCTATTCATTGACTTTTAACGAAATAGATGGCTGTTCGCAGAAGGAACTTAACTCTAAAATGTGTCTGGTTCACTCAACAACATGGGAGTATTTAATGGGACAGTCTAAAGGGAGCCCTCCTCTGCACATTAACATTCCTATGCCTTCCTGTGAATGGTATATGGGAAATTGTAGAGGGATCTTTTTTCTGCATCTGATACTGCTGCACCATTCTTGGGAGCATTCGATCGAATCATGTAGAATTTGTCTATCCAGCGCTATAGATGTCCTGAGAATGTTTGGTGGGATAGTTTAGAGAGACCTTTACTCTGCCTCACCCAGGAATTTACCAATGTAGAGGTAGCTTTACTCTGCGTCTGAACTGTCCCGTGTCTATCCTTAGGAGTGTGTAATAGTGTTTCGGACTCAGTGCATGAAATGGTGTTCTAGACCGAATCCCTCATCACATGTCAAAATATATTTGGATGTTCACTTGAAGTACTGTAGCCCCAAGGGCCCTGGCACAAAAGCTAGGAAGTGGGATTAGACTTGATAGATCATTTCAGGTCATTATGGTTAGGGTGTGCACAATGGCCTATTTCTGTGCTGCAGAAATCTATGATTTTCAGATCCTATGAAGTGCGTTGAGGTCTCAGAAAGTGTACAGAGGAAGGTAATGAGTTTGTTAACAAGGATCAGGGTCTTTAGTAACAACAATCAATTGGACAAATTGGCAGCATTCTGCTTGTGATAAAGAAGATTAAGCAGAAACCTAAACGCTTTTTCCAAGATGATGAGAGGTTTGAAAGAGAATTAGCAGAGAACACCAGTTCCTTCTGTTCATTGTGTCAATATCCAGTGATCATAGCTTCAGAACAAATGTATATATTGGCAGATTTGTAAAAGGGCGATGAAGAGAAATATTTCGCCAGCAACTTGTTCCCTTTATATTACACCAGATCCTGCCTCAATTATTACTCTTTGAGTTCAAGTCACACTTTTAGTTTTGCTGAAACCTGTGAAATTTATGGATGCATAATCTGGTATTTGTATTTTTATTACACTAGGCTGTGACACAATTAACTCTGTGCTAATCAAGCCTCTGTTTCAGGCCGGCCCCCCAAATCTGTTATTACTACATTAGAGCATTTCGCTATTCATATTATATAACGCTCTGTTTCAGTTATTAGTGAACCATACATCGTGTCTCTATATGTCGCACTCGACCATGTCTCAGTTATTACTATACTAGAACATGTATGTGCTAATATTACCCTGGATCCTGTCTCTGTTGTTACTGCACTGGAACCTGTCTCCATTTATAATGTTTTACATAATTGTTTCTGTTAAAATTGCACTGGAAAATATATCTCTTTATATTTTACAGTGGGCCCTTTCTCAGTTATTACTGCCCTATACCATGTTTCTGTTAATCTAACATTTTACCCACGCCAGTAAACATTGAATTATATCATGGCAAACGTATTGGAAACTGGTGAGGAAGTAGTGAAGTTAACGTGCAGCACAAAACAATGGAAACAGAAACAATTTTTTTTTATTGAATTTCATTGAGAGTGGAAAGTGTTACATTCCATTCCAAGTGAGAGAGTTACAGATTTATTATGCTCACGTTAGGTATAGGTACAGTTGCATTTTCACCGCCTCTTGCACGGATCATCACACACTCCAGTGACGCACAAGTGATCACTTGTCAACAAACAGAGAAAATGGTGGGTAGATGTCCTTTATTCTCCATGTGATTTAATCCACTTTCAAACTGAATTCTGAGCGCAGCTAAACTCACTTTGGAATCTAAATAGGCATTTTCCACACAAGAACTTGAAAAAGACGTCAGCATCAAGAAACGTTAACGATAATAGATGATCTGAAATTGCTGGATGGATGGTTCGAAATATAGATAGATAGACTGACAGCCAAACAGACAGGTACGCAGCTAGATGGGTTGACAGATAGAGAGACTGAGATACACAACATCTAGCGTAATATATACAGTTTAATGCTAAATAACCTTTTCGGTGGCTCATATGATACAAACAGGGAGATGGTCTTGTATAATGTGAAGAGATGTATGCATCAGTGCAATTACTTACTCCAACAGGGCCTAGTGTAAAACATGAATTGAGACTAGGTCTTTTGCACTGCGATCTGAGACAGAGTCCTGTGTAATTTTAAGGAAGGCATAACCCTGTCATTACGTATCAGTACCTTTCATGGTCTTAAATACCTCGATCAAAGCCCCTCTTAACACCCTCTATTCTAAGGAAAACGATTCAAGATCTCCAAGGTCTAGTAACATTCGGATCAATCTCCTCTTCATCCTCTCTGCGACCTTCAAATGCTTTATAAAACAGAGTTCCTGGAATAATTATGTACAATATACATGGAAACACAATAGGGAATACTTTAACAAATATTGTTTTTAATCATTCACTAGGCTGAAGTATTTATTTATCTCTATTGATCCAGGAGATGTGAGCGTCTCTGACACGGCCAGCATTTCCCCCATGCTCCGCTGTCCTGGAACTGAATATCTGGCTAGACATTTTCAGAGTCGGAGGATAGTTAAGAGTGAACCACGTGCTGTGGGCCTGGAGTCACATTTAGGCCAGACTGGGGAAGGATGCATATTTACTTCACCGAATGTTCATTAGTGAATCAGATGCGTTTATAGCAATGAAAATTGTAACGATCCAGTTCCATTTCCATTTTTTTATTCATTCATGGGATTTGTGCGTTTCCAGCTGAACCAACATTCAATAGCCAAACACAATTGCCCTTGAGAAGGTGTTAGTGAGCAAACCTCTTGTACTGCTGCAGTCCACGTGCTGTAGGGACACCCACAGTGCTTCTAGGAAGGGAGTTGTATGATTTGGACCCAAGGATAGTGAAGAAACAGGGACTTTCCATTGTTGTTCCTGTGCTTCTGCTGCCCTTGTTGCCTGGAGAATTGGGGAATATTCCACCACACTCCTGACATGTGCCTTGTAGTTTGTGGACAGGTATTTGCAGAATTCCTAGCTTCCGAACGGCTCTTGTCTCAATCGCATTTAAATTTCACCAGCTGCTGTGGTGGGATTTGAATTCATGTCCCCAGAAGATGAGTCTGGACCTCTGGGCTAGTGATGAGCACTTGGGACGCTATAACATTCAAGGCTATGGGCCAAGTGCTGGTAAATAGGATTAGGTAGGTAGGTAGGTCAGGTGTTTCTCACGTGCCGGTGCAGACTCGATGGGCCGAAGGGCCTCTTCTGCACTGTGGTTCTGTGAATCTGTGGCAGAGCTACAGCCAGGTCGTGCCTGAGTTAGGGTCCAGTGTAATGGAACCAGAGATAGGGCCTGGTATAATTTAAATGGTAAGTTGCTCCAGTGCAGTAATAACTGAAACAGAGCCTGGTTAAAATAAACTTCAACATGGTCCAGTACATTAAAAACAGGGACAAGTTCTATGAAATATAAACATAAACAATATAGCGCATCAATAACTAAGAAACCGCCTTATGTAACACAAACAGATATTATATGAGGTCAAATTTCAACAAAGCTTTTTGGAATTTAAACTTAGTTAATTTTATACATCTGAACTATTAAAAATGCCCTCAATATCAGTAATGGGAAACGTGCATCTCCCAGACTCATCAAAACACAGCTGACATATAAAGGTACGTTTCGGAAATACATCCCCACACCCCCCCCCCCCAACCACCACAACCCCCCCTCCCCCCCACCCCCCCCCCCCCACCCCACCCCCCCCCCCCCCCCCCCCCCCCCCCCCCCCCCACCACCTTACATGTTTTTTTCCCAAAGGGACTCCAGATAAAGAGCAGGGTGGTTAACTTTGAATCTCCCTCTAAACATTCTCAGTGTGCAGTCATTTTTATTAAACGGCCACGAGAATCAGCAACCTGAGCAGAGTCAGTAAAGCCAGACGGCATCAACCGAGGCACAGGCAAAGATACAGACAGTCCAATTAACTGTATAAAATTCTCTGAACGATCTTCTGTGGACATCTACCACAGCTGAGAAACACAGAACGCAGGCTGGCGGAAACACAAAAACAAAGAACAAAGAAAAGTACAGCACAGGGACAGGCCCTTCGGCCCACCAAGCCTGTGCCGATCATATTGCCCGTCAACTAAAACATTTTGTACTTCCGGGGTCCATATCCCTCTCTTCCCATCCTCTTCATGTATTTGTCAAGCTGCCTCTTAAACATCACTATCGTACCTGCTTCCACCACCTCCTCTAGCAGCGAATTCCAGACACTCACTACACTCTGCATAAAAATCTTGCCCCGCACATCTCTGTAGTTTTCTCCTCTCACCTTAAATCTATGTCCCCTAGTAATTGAATCTCCCACCCTGGGAAAAAGATTCTGACTGTCTACTCTGTCCATGCCACTCATAACTTTGTAAATTTCTATCAAGTCGCCCCTCAATCTCAGTCCCTCCAGTCAGAACAATCAGAGTTTTTCCAACCTCTCCTCATACCTAATAACCTCCAGGTCAGGCAGCATCCTGGTAAACGTCCTTTGCACCCTCTCCAATGCCTCCATATCCTTCTGGTAATGTGGCGACCAGAATTGCAAGCAATATTCCAAGTGTAGGCTAACCAAGGTTCTATACAGCTGCAGCATGACTTCCCAGCTTTTATACTCAATACCCCTGCCAATGAAGGCAAGCTTGCCATATGCCTTCCTGACTACCTTATCCACCTGCGTTGCCACTTTCAGTGACCTGTGGACCTGTATACCCAGATCCCTCTGCCTGTCGATGCACTTAAGGGTTCTGCCATTTACTGTATAATTCCTACCTGTATTAGACCTTACAAACTAAACACCCGCCTGACATAGTCATGCTCAATGTTAATACCTTCCAACCAATATCCCCACGCCTGATTGACCCACCAGTGATGGCGGGATATTAGTCGGGAAGGAGTGCTCCTGGGGGTCCTCAATATTGACTCCAGGAGTCATGAATACTCCTGGCATCAGAACAGGCAACAGTGGAAAATCTCCTTTCTAATTCGAGTTATTTCCCTACCTCAACTAATGAATCAGCGCGTCTCCATGTTGAACACAATTCTGGTGAAACCCTGAGAGCAGAAAAGGAAATGGAACGTCAATGCACATCAGCAAGAATGGCTCGATACCAATACTGACTGAGCTAGCCGAGTCACGAAGGACATATCTACCAGACCGTGCCCCTGGAAGGTGTTGAGAGAACACAAGGAGAAAACTTACTTGAGACGGCGCTCATTACTCTACCTGGCACAGATAGATCTCTCCACATCAGTATTGATGAGAGTGTCCACCGTACTTTTCTTTTGGATACAAAGACCCATCTTCAGACTGAGAGCACCACCCGCGATGTTGTGTGGCATAATCATTGTGCTAAATGCGATAGATTTGGAGAATATTTGGCAATTAAAACCTTGCATCAGTGAGGCCATTAGCTTGAGCAACATTCTCATCCCCCCACAATATGCACGTCATGGGATGTATAACCCTCACTCTACCATTAGGATGAAGCCAGGGGATCAACGGTTGTTCAGTGATGAATTTAGAGCAGTAGATCAGATGCAGCAACAAGAAGATCTAAAAATGGGGCGTCAGCCTGATCAAGCTGTAACATGGTGGAAAATTGCTGAACAAACCCAATGCGGCCCATTGACCCTCAATCATTGTACTCTCAGCCAGCAGCAACCTGATGGAAGGTGTCATTGACAGAGCAATCAAACAGCAGCTCATCACCAACAAGCTGCTCAACAATGCCCAGTTTAGGCTTCACAAGGGCCTTTCAGTTCCCGACTACATCACGTTGTTGATCTCAACAAAGACAAACAGCTGAATCCTAATATGAGAGTGAATGCCCTTGACATCAAGGTAGTATTTGACACATTGTGGCATCAAGGAGCATTAGCAACATTGCAGTCAATGGCAATCAGGGGGAAAACTCATTGGAGTCATACCTAGCACAAATGAAAATGATTGCTGTTGCTGGAGGCCAAAAGCCCCACACCAGAGCATCGCTCTCGGAGTTCCTCAGGAAAGTGTCCTAGGCCCAGCCATCCTCAGTTGCTTCATCAATGACCTTATTTCCATAATCATGTCAGAAGTCACGATGTTCACGAATGTTGGCACAATTTTCAGCATCATTCACGATGCTTCAGATACTGAAGCAGTTCATGCCTCCATGCAGAAAAAAAAACATTTGGACAATATTAAACCTTTGGCTGATGAGTGGAAAGTGACATAACGTGTTACAAGTGCCAAGCAGTGACGATCTCCATCAGGAGAGAATCTAACCATCTCCCGTTGTCATTCATCGACATTAGCATCGCAGAATCCAACACCAGCAACACTGTGGGGGCCACAGCAGTAAATTAAGTTAACTGAACCAGCAGCATATATGAAGAATCTAGAAAAGGTCAGAGGCAGCACATTGTATGGCGAGCGATGAACCTCAAGTTTCTTCACAATCTGTCCACAATGTCCATGCAATTTTTAGGAAAGTAATTGAATATCTCAGCTTGCCTGGATCAGGGAAGTTCCAACAAAACACTTGCCGAGCAGGCCCGGGAAACCACATTATCTTCTCCTAATACTATTTCTTATATTCGGAAGAAGGAAGACACCATGTAGGAAAAATCGTCGCGCCTGATTGGCCACCCCATCCGGCGTTTATAAATCCATTCCCTCCAGCACCACTGCACAAATACAGCAGTGTGCACCATCTACGAAATACACGGTGGCAACTCGCCAACTGTTCTTTGACAGCCCGTGACTACTAACACCTAGAGGAGCAAGTGTGACAGACCTATGGAAAGACCTATAAGTTCCCCTCAAGGCCAAACACCACATTGGCTTGGAAATATGTTGTTATTTCTTCACCGTCGCTGGGTCAAAACCCTGAAACCCCTATTTTACAGCAATGAATCATAGGGTCATTGAAATCCACAATACGGAAGAGGGACATTCGTCCCAGCGAACAAGCAGTAATCAGCCTTGTCAACTTTCCAGCTCTTGGTCTGTAACCTTTTAGGTTGTTTCACTTCAAGTTTTTACAACTCTTTCACATCATGAGTTTTAGATTCCCATCATCCTTTGGGTGAAAACATTTGCCGTGACCTATTTACTCTAGAATGAAGGGGTCGACAGTACTTTAGCCAGATTTGCTGATGATACCAAGCTGGAAAAGGAACCAGGTTCTGAGGAGGACACTAAGAGGCCACAATGACATATTGGTAAGCTGAGTGATTGTGCTGAAATTTGGCACATGGAATATAAAGTTGGAAAAATATGAGTTTGACTAATTTTGCCGGATAAGTCGAAAGGCAACATGTTATTGACTGCAGAATCCTTCGGTGCAGAGAGATCTGCGTGTGTTTGTACACGGATCACACAAAGCATGCGGGCACAGCAAGGAGTTAGGGAGGCAAAGAAAATAACCTCTTTTATGCAGCATTGTGTTACCTCAGCTTCCTTTGTTCAAAAGTAAACAAACCTAACCTATCCTCCCAAATAGCAATCCTCCTGCAGTCGAGGCAATGTCGTCATAAATCTCCCCTGTAACGTTTCTTGCCCAATCAAATCTTTCATATAGTTCCTGGCCCAGGGCTGCACCGAACACTCTAACTCGGGCCTAACTATTGTTTTACACAGTTCCAGCAGGACGTCTCAACTCGTATATTCTATGCCTCGGAGAATAAAGGCAAGAATCCCATCTGTTTCTTGATCAATTTATCTACCTGTCAAGGCACCTTTACGAATATCTGCATTCGATAGTCCCACTTTACTTCTCAGTGTCGTATCATTCGTGAATCAGTGGCAGTCACTATCTCAGAATGCGCTGGATGCCGGGGTGCTGAATAAATTTAAGGAGGAGAAAGACAGATTTTTAATTAGTAATTGGTTGAAAGGTTACAGGGAGAGGATGGGAAATTGGAGTTGAGGCCGAAATGAGATCAGCCATGATCGTAATGAATAGCGGGGCAGGCTCGAGGGGCGGAATTGCCAACTCTTGCTCCTAGTTCTTATGTTTTATTTACTGTTTATTACTTTATCTTGTTAGCTTTCCTTAAATGCACTACCTCGCAAACATCTCTAAGCCATTCTTATGTCTACCTGACTGGTCGATTTCCTGCAGTATACAGCTTTTTGCTCAATTCTTAATCACACAGCCAATTTGTGTATCATCTAAAGCCTTCTTAATCATGCTCTTTTCAGTCATGTGCAAGTAATTGATATATGCAAGAAAAGGCAAGTGTCCTACTGCTAAGGCCCGGGGGATACCATTCCCGTTTACAGAAACACCCTGTGTCATTCACCGTTTGCTTCCTGGCAATGAACCAATTTTGGATTTACCTCGCCGCTTTGCCTTGGATCACATTGGCTTTTAATTTTGGAACCGCTCTGCCATGTAGAAACTGGTCATTTTAAAATCCATATACACTACATCGAATGCACTGTATCCATCGGCACTCCTTATTATCCCTTCAAAACATTTCTGCATAATAGTCAGACTCGCCCTTCGTTTAACAAATTCTTGCTGTCCAGCTTTGCTTACTCAGTGTCATTCTAAATGTCTCTTAGAATGGTCTCTTTCCAATACTATTCCCTGCTCCAAGATTATATTCAGTATCCTGTAATTACTCAGTCTTATACCTTTCTGCGTTTTGAACAAGGGTACAACGTTAGCTGTCCTGTCGCCCTGTCTCAGTGCCTGAAGTGGCAAAGGATTATAAAGTCATGGTCATTCCTATGCCGAGGGTACAATTCGGGCGAGCCTTGGCATTTATGCATTTTAAAAGGTATTAAACCGCTTGATACTTTCAAAATGGTGGCAATTCGCCATTTCTAAAGGGGAATTGGGAGTCGGTAGAGATGTTTGACTTAACAACTATTCCAAATCAGTCGATAATAAATAAGTAAAACATTAGAGACTGTCTAATGTAATATAAACCATCCATGCCCATCCCTACATTACGCTAGGCCCCTTTTCAGTCATTGCCGCCTGAGGCAGTGCTGGTTTGGTATGATTCAGGCAAACCAACTTACACTGTTACCCGGTGGCCAATCGTTGCCATTACTGCTATCGTGAAAATGTCGATGTTCGTACTGTTGTTGATAGAAACGTATCAACAAACAAATTTGCGCTTACATTCTGCTCAACACATTTTTAATGAAAGGGAATTAAATGCTGTGAAAATAACTGAAGAAGCAAATCCACATTTGTGGATGTAACTTGCAAACATTAGGAATGATGTGTTTTGTATGATCACACTCACAGACACAAATAGACGCAGATACATATGTTCAGGCTCGGTCACGCAACCAGTAGCCACGGAAAACGTGAATGTAAAGGCCCTCAGGAGAAACATTCCTTAACATTAAAACACGGTGTACAATAGCCACAGCAGAGATTTCCACTAACAGTATAAACTGCAGTGCGCTCTGGCTCACCTATCCTTCAGTCCCTCAATCCAGTTCAAATTTCCGAGATTGTCATAAGATTCGACCAGAACTTTCAACAAAACTGTGACATAACACCAGAGCAATGAGAAATTGTACACAGCTCCTGATGGCTGTGATCAAGACTAAACGTATTTTTCCAACAAAAAAATCCATCTTACCACCCAGTCAAATATATGTTCTTTAATTATTATGAAACATACCTCTCCCTTCCTCCTAATATTTATCTAAAACAGAAAACAATACAGTACCACAATTACTAACATTGGGAATAGATTAATTTAAACAGAGTGTTCAGTGCTGTCATAACAGAAAATGGGCCTTATTTAACATAAACAGCAATAAGGACTCCTGCACTCTGAGCAGTCTGGTGCATGAATAACTACGGCAGACCCCGTCGAATATGAGCAGGGAGATGGCCTCATGCAACTTAAAGGGGGGCATAACATAATGCAGAAATAAACGAGAAAGAGTCTAGTGTAATATAAATAAGGACATGGATGAGTGCAATATAACCAGACACATGCTTCAGTGCAGCAATAACTGAAGAAGGGCCTAGTGTAAAGGATGGAGTTTATTGCACTAATGTCCGTGACTGGACCCAGAATAATATGGACTAAGACATGGTCAGGTTATGACCTTGCAAAACCCTTCAGAAACTTGAACACTTCTTTCAAAACATCTCTTATCTTTCTCTGCTCTAGGATGCTATTTCTGTCGCTTTTCCACATAACGAAGCCTCTCACCCCGTTCTGGTAATACCTTCGACAGCATCTTCAGAACCCGAGAGCTCTGCGACATAGAAGGACAAGGACAGCAGGTGACTGGGAGCACAAACACCTGCTAGTGCCGCTCCAAGTCACGCAGAGTATCCTGATTTGGAAATATAGATTTTTTTCCTTCGTTGTTATTGAGTCAAAACCCCAGAGCTCCCCTCCCACCATTTGAAACATACACAAGGCGGCTCACCAACACATTCTCCAGTGCAATTAGGTATGGCTAGTAAATGTCGGCCTTGACAGAAATGTCAAAATCTGAGAACGGAGTAGAACTAGCAATAACTGAGTGAAGGTGTGCTGTGATATAAACATAGACATGCTATGGAGCAGTAATAATTGAGGCAGTGTATGTATGTTTTCAAGGAAGCAATCGCGCTAGCACTGCCATCTGATGGCGAAAGATTGTCATTGATGTTACTGTAAAATGCCTTTATCAGTTATTGTTTCTCATATTAGCGCATCTGAAAACAAGCTACAAAGATATACAAGATCATTACATTCTACAGGGGGTGGCAAAGGATAAAAAAATGCAAAGAATTCCATCTGAGTGAAGCTTTGTTGTGCAAAGAAACATTAGCAAAAGGACAAAGTGGTTCAAACCCTGTTAATTTATATTAATGTATATTTATTGGCGTTAATTGAAGGGAGGAATTTTGATCAGGGACTGTGTGTGTGTGTGCGCGCGCGTGTGTGTACGTCTGTGTTTGTCTGACTGTATCTCTGTGTGTCTGTTTGTTTACTTGTGTGCCTGTGCTTGTTTGTCTAAACACATCTATCGTAATGTTTTTATGCGAATTCTGCAAAGGTAAATTATTATGTTTTCCTGTTATGACCCAATATTCTACTCCCTTTGATTAAAAGTATAATTTTAGGTCCTGTAATAGCCTTAATGTGCATTGATTATCCATTTATTTTGTGCTCATATTTAGATCGCATTGTCCCACCGACCATTCCGTTACCAAGGCAATGTCTGTCTGTCCTCAGAAATCATTTGGAAAGATGATTAAATCGGAGCATGCATAACGTGTATGAACACATTGTTCTTTGTGACAGATTGCTAGTTGATCATCAGCGCATAACACGGGACCCTGTAATGATTTCGGCACATTGCAGTAAAAGTGAGAATCTCACTATACTTGAACTGAGATTAATAAAACAGTAATTCTCCTGACGTATTATTTCCTTCAGTCAGAAAGAAATCGAATTATATCCAAAAACAATTTGCAACAATATAGCACCTTTAAAGTCGTAAATTGCTCCAAGCTGACTCACAAGACCATGAACAGACCAGGCTTGACACCGAGTCACATAAGGAGACACAAGGGCAGATGACCATACATTAGGTCAACGATGTAACTTTTAGCGAGGAAATTAAAGGTGGAGAGAGGGAAAAGGGATTTATGAGTGAATTCCATGGCTTAGGGCCAAGGCAGTAGGCAACAAGTGATAAAATTCACGGATGCAAAAGATTTGAGAATTCGAGGAGGGAAGGGCTCTCGGAGGGCTATTAGGCTGAAGGAGCTGGTAGGGATGGGGATGTTGGTAGTGGGGGCGGAGGCAGAGGTGGTGGAGGCCATGGAGGGAGTTTAACAACTGTGATAATCTTATTACTGATGCATTCCTTAATCAAGAGCCGATTTTTATCAGGGACAACGGGGTTGACGGGCCAACGGGACTTGTGTGCATTAGGGTACGGGCAACAGCATTTGGCTTGAGCTCCTATTTATGGATGGTGGACTCTGAGAGGATGGTCAGGAAGCCATTGGAATATTCAGGTCTAGAGGTGACAAAGGGATGGATGGGAGTTTTAGTCCACTGTCTTGTTATGATGACCCAGAAACAGGGAATAATCAATTACGTTTCTGCTCCCATGTCTGTCGGTGTCTTATAGGGCCAGTAACAAGGAATCACTCCGAGGGATTGTGCTCGCTTGGCTGCTTGTGTCATATAAACACAGCAGCTGGAGATAATGCCCAGGGCTTGTGAATCAATGTGTGTCTGTGTGACTTGGGACCAGCCCCTTGGAATCATTAACAAGACTTGTGATTAACGGGCACTTCGTATGAGATAATCCCTGCACCTAGAAGAAATTCCCAGGTTTTGAGCAACTAAACGGTCATCCAGGTTCTGGGGACAATTCCCAGCGTTTATGTTCTCTGCTGAGTCTGTTAGGCCTACGTGTTTGATACTAATCCCAGGATCTATGCTCCGTGATGCTTCTAATATCCCCCAGTCTCTAGGAATCACATCCAGGGTTTGTGCACCCTAGAGCGTCAGGTGCACCACAGGCTCTCGGAATCATTCCTTTGGTTTCTGCCACAATAGCGTCATGCTCTGAGAATCATTCCTAGGATTCACACCCTGGTACTTCAGAGAGGATACAGGTTCTGGGAATCAATCTCAAGTTATTAATTCATTTGAAATGAAAGTCAATATACCCAATGGAAAAGAACCTGGACTGCTTGGGCATATTGTTGCTGGGCAGATCTTTGTATAAAAACGCTCCTTTGTGAACACCTGGGTTCTTGTTGCCTTTCTATCAGCGGGCTGGAAACTGATTGTTGAAGTTTCTGCACAGCAGCCACAGATGTTTCCTGTCAATTGCAATGTGACTTATCGCTCCTCCCTGATGATAGATTTCTGGGATCCTGCCAATTTCTGTGGAGCAGACATATGGGATGAACGTGTTATTCAACAAACTGGGAATAAATTCATCAGTTAATGAATCGTTAGGCAATGTCGATCTAAATTGTGTTTCTCATGAGATGATATTAAGGAAACTGCGTTTTGTGAATGGCATGTTCCAAACAGAAAAAATGTGAGATCAACAGTTTGGGATTTTAATTAATTAAGGCCAATTTGATTGTGATAATTGCGAAGTTCCTTTACAATCCTGTAGAAGGGAATGCCAGCTGAGCTGGTATCACACAGAAACAAAGAACACATTAACTACAATGATACCAATATTTGATTCCTTAAATAAGTTTCTACTTTACCCAATAACCTGCAGTTGGCAGAGCGACAGCCCCAGTCTGCAGACTGACTGCGAACTCAAATTATTCACTGAAATGTTAGTACAATTATAATGGCAGGCTTTATAATTTCATATGTAACCTGTTGGTACAGTTTGTGTTGGCATCTGAAAAGCTGAACTTTAATTGCACAATAAATTCAATGATTTCTCTTCCTTGGTGAAAATTTACAACTTTAAAAAAAAATCAAACTCGTGATGCCCCAAATCTCTGAATATAATTTCTGGTTCAGTGGTTACAGCCTGATCGATATTGTTTTATCTGCATTGCTAAATATCCCCATGGTTTGTGGGATGCATATGTCGCATCAATAAGAAAGCTAGGCACGGTGATTTAATTCTCAACTAAATAGGGTTCGGCTGGACTATGCAGTCTTACCACACAAACACTCCTTGGTGTAAGTCTCAACGTCTCCCATTTAGAATCGTTCAGTGTGAAATGAAAGAGCAATATTCAGACTGGTGAACTGAGATCCTGTGGAAAATTGATTCACCAGGAATTGTTTTAAAGTGAAGCTGCACATTTTACGATGGATTATATCTGAAATTAAGTGATATTACTCCGAAACATTTCATGTTAGTGGACAAATATCATCGCTTTCTCTGGACAAATATCAGTAACATTTGTATGTTCTGTCCCACAGGTAGAGAAAAATGGAAATAAGAAAGACTTGCAGTTACACTTGCATTTCACAACCACAGGATACCTTATAGCTCTTCAAAGGCAATGAAGATTTTCTATTTCTAAATATATAATCAACAACGTAGTGCATGGAAACGTGGCCGTGAATTCACGCACAGCAAGATCCAATACACTGCACTGCGATAAATCACCAGATAATCTGATTTTGGGATGTTGCCTGAGTGATAAATATTGGCCTTGGACACAGGGGAGATCTCTCCTGATCTTTGAAATAATTCCATGGGAGCGTTTACATTCATCTGAGAGGAATTGGACACTTAGCACATGTGAGGTGTTTATTGGGAATGCAAAGATTCGCGCTGAATCAATTTAAAACTGAGGCTGCTTTGGAAAGAGAGTGTCTCATCCCAAAGCATTAACAGACAATCTAAAAAGATACGTTTGTGGAACACGGAATATTAATGGTTAATCATTGTTTATACAGCTGGATCAGACAGGAAAAAGGAGGAGGAGCCAGGCTGTTAACTGGGGGAGGAGAGTGACTCCCATTCTCCAGCTTTGTCTCTCTCTCTCTCTCTCTTATTTGACTCGAGCTGGTATAAATAGCGGGACGGTTCAGCTCCTGGTTCACAATCCGCAGGTGTCACTGCGACAGAGAGTAACGCTCCTGAATCAGTTATACCTAGAGACTGAAGATGGGATTTGCGCTGTGCCTTTGCTTCTTATTGGCTTGCTTCACCTGTGAGTATTCCTGACTGTATAAGTGATACAATAAAGTCTGCTTCTTGTCTGATATCGTGTTGCTATTTAAGTTCAATGATTTGATTGTTTTTTAATGTAATTACATTTTTTCCATTCGCTAACAGATGTCCAATCCGCCATTGTGCTGACTCAGCCGGCTGCAGAGACCGCTAAGCCGGGACAATCTCGCAAACTGTCCTGTTCGGTGAGCGGGTTCAGTCTGGACAGCTACTATGTGAACTGGGTTAAACAAGTTCCTGGGAAAGGGCTGGAGTGGCTCCTTGCTTACAGAAAACCCTCGGATACCACGTATTACGCGCCTGGAGTCGAAGGTCGAATCATCCCATCAAGAACTTCGTCCACAACTTACATTGAGATCAAAAATCTGAGAACCGAAGACACCGCGAGGTATTACTGTGCAGGAGGCCACAGCGAACTGAACAAGCCCAGAACTCGTACATAAACCACAGAAGAATAATTACAGCGAATCATAGGTCAGTATTAGCTCAAAATAGGTTAAGAGATGTGTTTGAACCTCGATTGAAAAGTTACATTTTCCAAGGAAATAAAGTGGTGAATAATAAAAACCAAAAATGACTAACTCTGTATATTAAAGAGCATAGATACCGCTTAGAATGTGCACAACTGATGACTAGGAGCCAAATGGAAATATTAACAAATTATTAGGTGAATGGGGATAATTTTAGCCCAAAGTTCTGCTCCTGAGTAAAACTCTTGGATGAATTGCAATCAAAATCTACAAACCTTCTGCTGACTGAAAGGTTTTATTTATACACTGACTCACAGTCAGTGTGTGAGAGCAGTATTTGTGCCGGCTTGTGTCACTGTGTTACTACATTGGGTCACGGTGCTGTGTATAGCGAACTCCTCATACAAATACCCCAGAGAGGGAGTTTGATCAAATCTGCGATCCGTATCACAGCAGGAAAATCAAATAAAATAAATATAACCAACAATAAGGGTTTGAAGGAACACTGAATTACGAAAAATGTATAAAAGTCTCCATTTTTTACTAATTTTGATTGTCTTGCTAAATAGGGGCACAGATGTTAAAGGCATATTTCGGTCCGTTTATAAACATAATGAAAAATTCTAACTGAAATATCACAGTGATGTATTCCTCGAGTATTCAGTATCAGGTTTCTCAGGCCGCTGTGGATTTGAATCTCTGTATTTCTCATTTAACAGTCCGCCGCATTTTTTGTCATGGTGCGTCTCACAGTGATACAACTGGATGGCACAGCCGTTACTGTTAATGCAAAAACCTCATCGGGGCTAATTGATTGCATTTCGGTCGATGCATTTTGTTTTTTTACAATACAACCATTTTAACCAAAGCCCAAACTGTGCCTGGAGCTTCCCAATTGACAGGTTTCAAGAGGTGCTAGTGTGTTAATTATTAAATCATTGGCTGCTGCTTTCAATGCATGATCATCAGTTACTCTGTGAAATACAGAAAAAGTGTAATTTATAAACTTTAGAAATTCTTTAACAAATTTACTATTTTGATAAAGCAGGTCATGATTTTACTCTGCCTCTCCGCTCGGAATTTAAACTAATATTGAATTTCTCCCCTTGTGTGCAGAACTGGTTATTGTGTGACCCAGACCAGCGAATATAACACTGTGACTATGCTGGCTACTGGGGACAAGGGACCATGGTGACGGTGACTGCAGGTAAGAAACATGCCTTCATTCTGTGCTGTTGGATTTGCTTCATTGTCTCATATTTGTTTATTTTAGACATTAATGTGTTAACCGAAACTTTGCATTGGTGGATTCTGTGTTTACAATGTTTCATTTAATTCTGCCGCAAAGGGATTTAACAATTGCTTCTCGGCAAAAAAAAAAACAATGGGAGTTTTAAGGACTTGTTTGAGTGATTTGTCTTTTTTCTGCTGATGAGACTTTGTGCCTGGCTTACTTTAAATATTTGAGTTTTGTTAAAGAATTTGGTGTTTCTACTGCTGCAAGTTTTGTAATCGACTGAAAGTATTGTGTTTAAAAGTGTTGGAAATAAGATTGTAGACAGGAAACCGAGTGTTATCAAGGTCAAAATGTCTTTTTAAGCTATGGATTTTATAATAAATGTTTGTCATGTTTATTTGTGTTAACTGCGCTGAAAAATATCAATATAAGGTTGACGAACTTTCATCTTAAATAAGTGAAATGCTACGATAAGTAGGAACAACAGAGTTAACAAATTTCCTGCCAGAATCAGGCTTAAAATAATACAACTTGAAACATTGTAATGCTGTAATATTCCTCCCCATATTACTAAAGTATACCGTGAAAATCAAACAATGCATTAAACATGACCCATCGAAATACAATTCTTCTGCCATTGTTTCATATTTCTGTTTATTTTAATAAATGACTTGTTCAATGAAAGATGATTTCAGTGCGATGTATTGAGGTTTATTTGAAATGTTGCATCTGATTCTGCTGAAAGGACTTAGGTAATTAAGCAGTTGTTGGATTCAGTCCCTCGGTGTTCTGATTTGGTGCTAAGTGCTAAGGAGAGTATGTGCCTTGGGTTACTTTGAACAGTTAAAGCTCGTGGAACTGTTTGATGATTCTACAACGTGTAATGTCGATCACATCAAACATGTGTTGGTTTTGTGCTTAAACCATTGTGAAGGAGGGTTATAGTTACAAAGCAAACAGGCTTTTTAATCAATATTGAAAGATATATTGATGCATTTTTATTTCAGTGCCAATTGCAGATTGAACAATTAATATTTTGTTTCTGATACTCCTATTTAATACTTGAGGTAATAATGCAATGCTAAAGTACATAACCAGCGAAGTTCAACTGTGATGGGGAGTTAAATGAATATAACTCAAACGACTATAATGCGACAATATTTCCCAAGATTACAACAATAAAAAATAATATTGTTAGACATTTAGCAGATAATCTGTGCTATCCACAACAATGCTGCAAAACGCAGCACAATTAATAGCAGCCGGACAAATGCAAAGGTTCCAGCAATTTCCATTCCTTTTTTTTAATATAATACACACTGATCGCACTGCAGTATTTAGTTCAAACAGTGATTTTAAATTAATTGGTTCCTCCCTGGTTTATGCAGGTTGAAAGGTGCTAATTATTTATCAATATTAAATGCGTTTCAGCTGGCTAATTTAATATATCTGCCGGGTTGTTGAACCTTTGCTGTGCAGCCAAACAGTTCCTTGAATTTTAGCCCATTATCACTAAGCTAATCTTAAACGGTTTGCAGTTAATGAATTGCTCAATAATACTCAAATTCAAAGAAAGTTCAGAATGCATAAGGCTGGAGATGGACAAACATTGCTATTGAAGCAGGTTGGCTGAATTATAAATGTAACTTCTGAATTGAAGAACAGCAACTAATCTTGCAGAGCTGTGAGATATCCGGGTTGAATTAAATGGGAGCTACCTTTAATTCTCATTAAAATCGTTCTGTTTGCTCGCAGAGTTTCAGTGTCTCGGGTGATGCAAAGGAATTGTTATCTCGCAGTTCTGCATTAATGATTGTGGATCTTCATTTCAATAAGTAGCATTATATATTTAAACAGAAAATGCTGAATAAAACCTCAGCATGACTGGCAGCATCTGTCCATGGAGAAGCAGAGATCTGAAGAAGAGTCCTACCGATTCGAAATGCTAAGTCTGTTTCTCTCTCCACTGATGCTGCCAGACGTGCTGAGTTTTGCCAGCATTTTCCGTTTTTATATCAGATTTCCAACATCCGCCGCATTTTATTTTCATTATATATTTGAAACTCATTTACGTGTAGATTACGGGAATGGTATATCAAAGCTTGGCTGTATTATTATCTAGGGGAGGCTCCGATAATGGCTACAAACTGGCAGGGATACATTAATTATTAAAAATAAAACTGCTGTTGAAATGTGGGATGATATTTAAACTCCAGAGTCCTGCTTCAGTGACTTGAGGATGATGCACTCCATTTTTTATTACCGATATGAGTACCCGAATAGTGTTTGAACAATTTTAAGCTGCCTACTTATAAATCTATCATGTGAAATACACGTTTAGAACAGAAGAGCTTTTATGTCGTGCCAACATAATCACAAACATGAAAACTTTACCAGAGTGTAGGTATAGGACCACCTTCTTATAATTTTTGGTCATCTTAATTTATTAAAAGTAATATAATGTATTTGTCCGAAAGTATATGGAATTATTTATTTAATTTAAGAAGTGTCACCTTAATTTAAATAAGCCTATTATTAACAAGAGACAAATCAGAAGGAGAATAAAATTATTAACAAATTTGGCATAATGGTGTTAAATCTCACCAGTATGAAAATAGAGTCTAAGTTCAGTACGAATTCATTACAAAAAAATCTCTCAAATGTGCTGCGCTGAGTCCAGGATTAAAGTTAAAACTCATGGTGGAGAATTTTTTAAATTATTTTCAATTAACTTGGAAAGCAACATGTTTCTTAGTCAACTGCCTTCAGCTCCATTGGATGTTGCTGTACAATTTAATTAATTATCTTCGTGTTTTGCCTCAGCAGTTTCAATGATTATATATTAATCTGAAAGTATGTCAGTGAATAATAGGAGTACAGTGTAAATATCTCCCAATTTGTTAAATTCTTGCTCTGTTACAATGTCCCTGTTAGAGACATAAATTACCATGAATGTAAATTATTTTGATGAACCTGTTCTCAGCCAAACTAACTCTAAGGCTGTTGTGAAAACTGCACACAGACAGGGAGAAATTAAGGCCCATCAAAGGGAATTTTTCCATTTAGAATCAGAATAATTTCACAGAAGTGACGTGGTCATAAATTTACAAACGTTTTAATCTATTCAAACGGATTAATGGATACTGGAGAAATCTATCTTTAATAGACTGATTTTTGCATCGTTTATGTCTGTTCTGTTTCTATGTGTGTGGTCACTGTGTGGGAATCGGGAGCCTTCTGGCTGTTTGTGAACTTCCTGGTTCATTGTCCTGTAATTCAGGGAATTCATTTCGAACCATTTATTTAAGAAGTTTGTATATCCGAGAAAGGTGCAAATCTGTTCTAAAGTTTGAGAAGGTGCCTCAGAAATCAGATCAGTATTCCAGTTTGTGGAATTCAGAAGGAAAGCAAAATGTAGAAAGATATTTTTCTGTTCAGTGTTTGCTGTATCAGAGCCGGTGGTTTGTTGATGGTCCAGTCTAAGCACAAGTTTTAACTAACAATGCGGAATAGAGGGCGTTTTAGAATGCATCCCACCATTACTGTTCCTGAAATACAGCGCTTCACAGGACTGTGCAAAGAGACTTTTAGTATAATTCACTTGTTCTGTATCTGACATGAGAGTGTTGGCATTGTCAATGGTCAAGGAACTTTAACCACTATCAAACATATTAATTGCTCCGAATTAGATATGTAAAAGTAAATGCTTAAATTCCTCCAATGAAGTAGCAGATCGTTAATTTAACGTACATTTCATTCTTAAAAAAAAGCTAAGTTTGTGATGAAGGCTTGATGATTAAACATTTTCAATATGAGATAATATTTGAATCAGATTGGCCTGATCTAAAGCTCAATTTCAGGACAGTTACAGGAAGTGACGGTAACGTTACCTTCTGCGATATGATCGAATCTGAAAATAAATTGAGCAACTTAAATGGACATTATGGTGCCTTACCCCGTGTCTCATACAAACTACGGTGGGAAGGAAAGCTGGAAAAATATGAGTTTAACTTAACTCAATGCACAACCTGATTCCAACTGCCCGAAGGACATTTGATGAACTATCAGAGAGGCAGTTTTACTCTTGTTCCAAGGGCTTTACTAGGGCTGTGGGTTTTATGTGGAACTTCAATGTTCTTCTATCTTGTATCTAATCAGTACAGTCTGTGAACTGTAAACATTTGATTATGTGGTGGAGATGAAACACCTTTTTCTGGACATGTATCTATTCATGCATCCATTTTTCATCCAACGATGCAAAGATCGATATATTGAATGGTCTATCTATCTATCTATCGATCGATCTGTCTTTCTACATATCTGTCTACCTGCCTATCATGTCTATCTGTCTATCTCTCTCTCTCTCTATCTTCTATCACTCTCTATCTCTATCTCTTTCTATCTCTCTCTCTCTCTCTCTCTCTATCTATCTATCCAACCATCTGTTTATCTGCCTGTCTCTCTCTTTCTATCTCTATCGATCTATCTATCTATCTATCTATCTATCTAGCTATCTATCTATCTATCTATCTATATATCTATCTAGCTATCTATCTATCTATCTATCTATCTATCTATCTATCTATCTATATATATATTTGTCTATTTATCTATCTACCGATCTCTTTAACTCTCTATCTATCTATCTATCTGTTTATCTAACCAAGATAGCTGATAATAATTGATTATTTGTAAACATCATTGTGCATTGGCAAATTTGGAGAGTTAATTCAGAATTGTGATAGACCGAAAGCTAACTATCCATGCTATCAAATAGTCTCATTGAACAATTCTGGGTCATGCTTTATAAAAGTGCTAAAAAATTGCCTGTAAGTAATGAAACTAGTCGATCCACCCGTTGGAGTTACATAATCTTTAGAGCAAATGCTGCCAAGCATCATCCAAGTTTATCCTCTGAAAACGACAACGTGTTGATCATGAAACTCGAATAGATTTGTGTAAAAACCCCTCTGGCTCACTGATGTCCTTCCTGGAAGATAATCGGCCATCCTGGCCCAGAGATAGCTAACTGTTTCTGTATTACAATAGTCATTTGCTGGTGATAAGAGGTTGATAGTAAAATACTTTAAGCGAGAGCTCATTGGAAATAATGTGGAAGCGTGTAAAGTGAAAGTGTTTGAGGAATGATTGATGTTTTCTTCAATAGAGGAGCAAGGGCTGGAGGAAGCCCAGGTTACAATATCCCGTATTTAACTCGCAATTATGTGGCCTCATGTAAAGTATTTCCCTTTTCCGACTTGTGCAACATCTTGTGTACAAGACTGGCCATCATGGCAGCGTGTCCTGTCGGGCATATCAACTCCTAAATGCAGTTTATTACCAGGATATTTTGGAAATTAATTATATCAATATTAAACTTCGAACAATTTGCTTATTTCATAATCACGAATCACATTTTTAAGTTGTTCAATTGACTCTTAATTCGCAGTGACACCGTCTCCCCCCACCCTCTACGCTCTGCTCTCCTCCTGTGAACAAGCAAACACTGCCGGCTCCATCACCTACGGCTGTTTGGCTGCGGACTACTCCCCCGAAATCACCAGCGTTTCCTGGAAGAAAGATCAAGAGACGATCACAGCTGGATTGAAGACTTACCCATCAGTACTGAACAAGAAGGGAACCCACACCCTGAGCAGCCAGTTAACCATCACCGAATCAGAGGTGGGAAGCAGCACAATCTACTGCGAGGTTCGAAGGAGCAACTCGGTCTGGCAGAAGGAAATGCCAGGTTCGTGTTGTGGGATGCACAGGGCGGCAGTGGCGGGGCTGGGTGAAGGGTGAACGTGGTCAGCAAATGAGTTATGTTCAAATTCTGCATCACATGGGTTAGAATGGATTGAGAATATTGTGTATAGTTCAGGTGCCCATATCACACTTAGTGCATTGTGGATACCTGTATTCTCCACATCACACTTAGTGTGATATGTACAGCTGTGATTTCCGCATCACAGTTATTGTACTGTAGACAGTTTTTTCTTCCACATCAAAATGTAGTGTACTGTGTATAATTAGGGCCTCCACATCATAATAGGTGTATTGTGTGCAGTTATTCCCTCCAAATCATATCGAATATACCATATGTAGTTCTGGTTTCCATGTAAGGAAAATGCTACAGGGGCGTTGCAATCGGAGCTAAACTATTTACAAGGACATTACCAGAGCTGATAGATTACTTCTGTCATGTAACTGCGAACAGGTTGGTGGTCAATTCTCTACAAAATAAAAAATTGTGGTGTGACCAAATAAAGGTCCTCAGACTTCTGAAATAATTTGATACATTAGACAAGAATTAGAGCTCATGTTTACAACAGAATGTTAAAAAGAAACGATTGGCTATTCTGAATCTTTACACAAAGAGTGAGCAGAATGTGGGAATTCCTGTAGGTGAGATGTTACCGAAACTCTGTTCTGGGGAATCTTAATAGATACATGAGGGAGATTGTAAGGGAGGTTTTTTTTTTTCTGCTGAGAGGTGAAATAGGGCGAGAGGATGTTCCTGTGGATCCTAAACTCCAGCATTGTACTATGGGGCCGGTTGGCCTGGTTCTGTCCTGTGGATTTTATGTAATTAGTTTTACAGTTTTTAATTGTTTGGTTTGAAGCAATTTTAATTCCAAATAATATATATTTTCTTGCAGTTATTGTGGTGCATCATCCGACTGTTCTGCTCACCGTGAGCCCCAGTGAAGAAATCACAAGCAGCAGATTTGCAACCATCGTCTGTTCAATCATTGATTTCCGTCCAAATTCAATCAAGGTGAAATGGCTGAAAAATGGACAAGCCATGGCCTCCGGCTTCGTCACCTCTCCCGGCTTTGAAGTGAACAGGAACTTCTCGGCGACCAGTCGGTTGACAGTCCCCGCTGGGGACTGGTTCAGTCACACGCTCTATACCTGCCAGGTCACTCATAAAGGGGTCACCCAAAGCCGAAACATCACCAAACCTGAGGGTAAGAGACACAACCCGAGGAAGTTCAAGGCCATTCTTGGTGTCAATCTCTTCCAAGCCAAGAAATATTTTGGAATGATTAAACGTCAGAGATTGTGTCCCATTTGCCAACTTGCCCATTTGTATTTCCTTCCAAAGGAAACAAGAACACACTAAAGAAATCCTTTCATTTATAAAGCGCCCTCCCCAGCATCAGATTCTCCCAAAACACTTAGCAGCCAATGAATGACCGTGGAAATGTGCTCATTGTGGTAAAGTAGAATATTCAGCAGCGATTTGCTGCACAACAGTCACCAAGACCCTGGGACATGATGCTGACAGGATTTATTTATTTATTTTTTGATTTCATTCTGTTTGTTCAGGTACACATGTTGTCCAGGAAATAGACGCACTTTAGCTCAGCATTTCGAACGTTTTCTTTTTATTTTTATTTCAAATTTCCAGCAATATTTGGCTTCTAGAACTAAAGAACATTATTGGATTTGCTGTTGGGGAGAGTTAAACTAACTCAGGAGGAGCATGGGAACAACGAGAGAATTTCAGCATGTAATAGCATGGATTCTGGGAGAGGCAGCTAACTCTAAAAGAGGGAATAGTCAGTTAATAGGCGGAGTCAGGATAAGGGAGCAAACAATGAATTCTAAATTAGCGTTGCACTGCATGTATGTGCATGCATGGAAAATAGTTAATAAAATTTGGGAGTTACAGGCACAGATTGCCTTTTGGGATTATTATGATAGGGTGATAACGGAGACCTAATTTAAGGAAGGACAGAATTGGGTGATAATTAGTTCTAGTTACAAGATGTTCATAAAAGACAGGAAAGGACACAAACTGGAGGCGGGGTCGTGGTGGCGTTTTTGTTTAAGGAGAGTATTTCAGTACTGGCGAAAAATAATGTGTCAGGCGATTCAAGGACAGAACCAATTTGGCTGGAGCAAAGGAATAAGAATGATGCAATTACATTGCTGGGTGTAATGTATAGACCGCAATAGCTAGTGGGAAGATGGAGAGGAGCAAGTAAATAACAGAGAGTTGTAAATATCATCGAGTAGTCATAACGGAGGGGGAAGGGTACATTACCCGAATACATACTGGGATAGTAGTACTGTAAGGGGCAGTGAGGGAGCAGCATTCCTAGATCATATTCTGGAGAATTTCCGACAGCAGTGTGTGTCCAGTGCAAGGAGAAAGGAGGCACTGCTAGACCTGGTTCTTGGGAATGAGGTGGGCCAAGTAAAGAAACTGATAGGAGGGGAGCATTTAGGGGACAGTGATCATTGTATCATAAGGTTTAGGATGACGGTGGAAAATGACATTGATCAATCCAGGGTAAGAGCAGCCAACTGGCAGAGAGCAGACTTCAATGGGGCAAGAATGGGCCTGGGCCTGATAGACTGGAACCAAAGGTTGGTGGGAAAAACAGTAGCTGAACATTGGGCTAACTTCAAAGAGAAGATGGTTTTGGCACAGTCTAAGTATGTTCCCTCAAAAGAGAAGGGCAGGAGAAACAAGTCCAGAGCTCCCTGGATGGCAAAGGAGATAGAAATTAAGTTAAGGAAGAAAAAATGTCTTACAACAGGTGTCTGGTAGCAAATACATTTGAGAACCAAGCTTAATTCAGAAGTTTCAGAAAGGATGTGTAAAAGCAAATACGAGAATCAAAGAGGGATTATGAAAAAAATACTGACAGCTAACATAAAAGGAAATCCCAAGGTATTCTATAAGCATATCAATCGTAAAAAGGTTGTAAAAGGAGGAATAGACCGATCAGGGATCAAAAAGGGGATTTACACATAGCGGCAAGAGGCATGGCTGAGGTGTTAAATGAATACTTTGCAGCTGTCTTTACCTACGAGGTAGATACTGCCCAGGTTATGGTGACAGAGGAGGAAACTCAGTCACTAGAAGGGTTTGAAATTGCTAAGGATGAGGTATTGCATCAGCTGTCGGCTCTTAAAGTGGATAAGTCTCCGGGACAGGGTGATATTCGTCTAAGAGTATTGAAGGAAGTGAGAGTGGAATTGCAGAGGCACTGACAATAATCTTTCAGCGTCCCCTGCATTTGGACGAGGTGTTAAAGGACTGGAGAATTGCAAATATTACGCCCTTGTTCAAAAAAGTTTGTAAAGGTCTTCCCTGCAATTACAGACGATTCAGTTTAACTTCGGTGGTGGGGAAACTTCTAGAAACAATTATTCCGGATGGAATTAATATCATGTGGGATAATGTAGATTGATAAGGAAGAGTCATCATGGATTTATTAAAGGAAAATCCTGTATAACTAACTTGCTGGAGTTTATTCAAGAGGTAACAGAGATGGTTAATGAGGGCAAGGCCGTTGATATGGTCTATTTGGATTTCCAAAAGGCTTTCGACACAATGCCACACAACAGACCTGTGAGGAAAGTTATAGATGATGGACTTAAAGGGACAATAACTAACTGGATAAATATTTATATATATAAATGATGTAGATCTTGGTTTGCAGGGGGCAATTTAAAGGATTGTGGAGGATGCAAAACTTGGGAGAATTTGGAGAAAGGTGACGTCACACTGACAAAGCAGGCATTCCTGGGCCTTAACAGTTGATGTTGAAGTCGGAACCTCCCACAATACAATACTCACCCAGTACTACATTGCTGGTATCAACTACACTTGTGTTCAAACATCTGGAGTGGGGATTGAACCCATGTTCTTTCTGAATCAGAATCCCCCGTTGTTCAGGATTCCATTAGCTCACAAAACACGGTGACATTTTGTTCAAAAGTTAGACAGTGAGTGGGGAGTCAATGGTTTTAGTTTTATCCGAAATTGATTGTGGGTAGAATCGGTGTCTGCAGGCCTTTACTGGTAATTGCCCACGACTTCAATTCTGACAATGATGTGCACCTTATTTCTGCTGCTGTTTTCAGACTGAGCAGCGCTGACAGCAGTTTGCATAGTCTCGGCTGCATTTCTTTGAGTACAATAGCCTAATGAGTGATCGAATTGCGGTGTTTCGGTTAATTAATAAAGTGGGGAGAAAATGCTTAGTCCTCCAAATTAGAGATAGGAAAATAGTGAGGAAGCCAATTTTGGCAACATTTTCCTCACACTGTGAAATATTATCACTTTCATTTTCCCCAAGAATTTCTGAGGCTGGGAATCAATTGACATTTCAAAAAAAGAGATGAACATTTTTTTTTTTGAAAATGTTATCGCACATGACAGAACGGGGAGGATAAATGGGGTTAAGGCACACATTATTCTTACAGAGAGACATAGAGAGCTGAATGGTCTCCTCCTGTGCTGTTAGCATCTATCATTCTCTGATTCCTTGATTTCGGGACGAGTAATATTCTGACTGTAAGACCATTGTACCTGAATTTATTCACATTGTTGGACCGGCATTTGGTTTAGTCATTCCCACTGGTTCTGGCTGGAAATACACAGGGAATGTAATGGAGTCTCCCGGAATTATTGCAAGTCATTGACCTTCAAACAATGAAGGCGTTAACAGGGCAGGGGGAGATCAGGTAAATATTCCTGTCGTGAGAGTGAAAGCTGAATACCGGATTTCTGATTCTGATGATGTTTTGGTTGACATTCATTTCTGCTTCACAGTTTCCGACTGCAACGACCCCGTAATTACTCTACAGCCGCCGCCAATAGCACAGGTCTTACTGGAGGCGACAGTGACCTTAACCTGTATCGTGAGTAATGCCCCTTATGGAGTCCTCGTGTCCTGGACACAAGAACAGAAGCCTTTGAAATCAGAGATTGCTGTCCAGCCGGGAGAGGATCCTAACAGCGTGGTCAGCCACCTGAACATCTCAACACAAGCCTGGCTGAGTGGGGCTGAGTTCTACTGCGTGGTCAGCCATCAGGATATGCCGACTCCTTTAAGAAATTCCATCCACAAGGAAGAACGTGAGTGCTGAGAATGAATCAATAAGTGAGCCAGTGTGCAAATTCCCAGTGTAAGTTTAAGAACCAATAATCAATGCACAATGTACTAATGAGCAAGTCTGATTGGCAATTTCACTAACTATAACCCCTTGGTCCGTAAATGATGCATTTAAGTAGTAAATTCATATTTAGGTGAATGAACAAGAAACTGTGCTGCAGGGTTTGATTATATAATGTGGGAGGAGCTTGGTGTGGAGTTCAGACACCAGTACAGAGCTGTTCGGCTGAATGGCCTGTTACTGTTACTGATGAAACTTTCCAGTCCAATCCCGCATATTCTCAGAGCGAATGATTGCATGCACATCTGCTCCGATCTAGAAAGCCGGTCAGACCCCAAAGTGGAAAATGGAGATCTTGAAAAGTCAAAACAAAACACATTTCTCTCACATCTAACCACTGGTGTCATTGTCCCTGGAATTCTCCAGTTTTTTTTTGACATTTATTGTCAATTTTTTGCAGCTAAATATCCGCGGGAACCGTCCGTCTCTGTCCTCCTGCCCCCGGCTGAAGATGTCTCCACACAGAGATTCATCTCCCTCAGCTGCTTAGTGAGAGGTTTCTCCCCCCGAGAGATCTTCGTCAAGTGGACCGTCAATGACAAGCCGGTGAATCCGGGGAACTACAAGAACACCAAGGTGATGGCGGAGAACGGCAATAACTCCTTCTTCATGTACAGCCTGTTATCCATTGCAGCGGAGGAGTGGGCCAGCGGCGCTTCTTACTCCTGTGTGGTGGGACATGAAGCCATTCCCTTGAAATTCATCAACAGAACGGTTGATAAATCCAGCGGTAAACCGAGTTTTGTGAACATTTCCCTTGCACTGATGGACACCGTTAATTCATGTCAATGAGAATCTATCACTTACTTTTCGAACTTTAGTAGAAATAATAAAGTATATTCCTCCAATTGTGAATTAAATACACAGCCACTTAATTAATTATTTTTTTCCAGTTTTGCTAATGTTAGGCCTGTTTAGTTGATGTCGGGAATTTACAGGTCTCAGACCCGAGTCTTGTGCAATCCGTGCCCCCAGCTCAGATACACCCTGGGTTAGAGACAGAATAAAGCTCATTCATTACAGAATTCTGTAAAGTTACTTCACCAACTTGCCCCTCGCTGAGGTGAATTCTGACCATTTCCCACTAGCACACACAGTAGCAGCATTTAGATCCCATTGTTCCTGCTTCACTTTTCGTCCATCCATTCAAACTTCTACCAGCCGGATGTTGCCACATCGCACCCACTGGGAACTGAAGTGAGGGTCACAAGGGAAGGTGAAATCTATCTCGACTTAGCCAGCATAGAAATGGGGGAGGGCATTAGTTAACGCAATGCACCTGCACATCCCCAACACAGATAACCGGAGTGGAAATTGTTTAGCCAACGAGAGAGAGTGGAGAGGGGAACATTAACTCACTAACCTCCCAATCCCAGTCACAGAGGGTTTAGAAGTGAACAGCTGTCTATGATATGAGTTCAGATACAAGGCAGCTTCTAGCTTCCTGCGCTCAGATTGTAATCTTCAATCATGGCAAACATATCATGGCAAATCATGGCAACATGATGTTTTGAAATGATTTTCAATCTCTTGTTCTTGTAAATCACAAGTTGCCAATGATTTTTCATAATCCAAATCTGAACTGCTGTTTCCATCCTTCCTGTTTTTCCGGTACTGTTTCTAATGTTTCTGGGGAACCTCTGTTTAATTGTTGCATTCTATCGCTTGATGTCACATTGAACCCCAAAGAAAACACATTCATACACAGAATGGCGATTGTGTTCTCCATCGATCATACTTTCACTGTCAGGCCACGTTATTGATGTTCAGTGATACAAGAAACAACAACATAATACACACACACACTGACATAAGCTCATAAACACACACACACACACGGACTCACGTGCACACACAGAAACACACACAAGCACGCACACATACTCACACACACATTGACAGAAACAATGCAAGTGCACGAGTACATAACAATACACACATAAACACACACATGCACACATACACACAGGCAAAGACAGACAGACACACACCCTGGCACAAGATCACACGCACACACAGACACACACACACACACACGCACACACATACACACACACACATATACACATACAGACAAAGACAGGCTCACACACACCCTGGCACAAGATTACCTACACACATGCACACTCACACACACACAACAAAGACACACACACAATCTGACACCAGATCTCTCTCTTTCTCTCTCTCACAGACAAATGCACACAGCGACACAGAGATACAAACACATGCATACACAACCAGTGATAGGAAAATGCACACACAATAGTACGTAAAACATACACACATACACACACCCAAACACCCACACATACACACACACAGACAAAGACACTGTCACACACACCCTGGCAAAAGATCACAAACGGACTCACACACACACAACAAAGGCACACACCCAATCTGAAACCAGATCTCTCTCTCCGTCTCTCACAGACAAACACACACAGAGACACACACATGCACTGAAACAAAATTGCATACAAACACGTACACAAAGGCAGGCACACACACACAAACATGAACAAGCACACACATCCACATGAACACACACATACACACACACACACACACACACACACACTCCCGCGTGCACTGGATCATGCTCACATGCTCGAACAAATCAACACAGAAGACATACACACATGCAGACAAAAACACGCAGACAGACACACACACACACATACACACACACACACATACATAAACAAGCAAACACATCCACACACAAACACGCACACACAACATTGGATCATGCCCGAACACATAAACAAAGGCTGACATAAACACAGTGAGAGAAAAGCACACGGACAGGCACAGATGCACATATAAGCACACACACACATACGTAAACAAGCACACACATCCCCACACACACACTAACATCCACACACACACACAAATGCACACAGGCTTTGACACAGACATGCACACACAGACGCACTTACAGACACACAAACACATGCATATATGAACACGCATACAGTTATGCACAGATATACACACATTCAGGCACACATGCAGGCAGACAGATGCACACACACTAACATATCCACTGGATCATACACATATGCCCGAACAGATAAACACAGACTGGCATTGACACAGACAGACAAAATTACACAGACAGACACAGAGGCACACACGCATGCATGCACATACACAGACACACACACAAACATACAAACATACATAAACAAGCACACACATTGACGCACACACACACATTCACACACACACACACACACACACACACACACACACACACACACTCACAAACGCACTCTGATAGACACAGACAAACATAGGCATGCGCACACACACACTCACACATGCATAAACGAGCATACATACAGGCATACACCGACATACACACATTCGTGCACACACGCAGGCAGATAGACACACACACCCACCCACTGGATCATGCACACTTGCCCGATCACATAAACACAGACTGACATTGACACAGACAGACAAAAGCACGCACCCAGACACAGAGGCATCACACACACACAAAAACATATGTAAACAAGCACACACATCGACATACACACACACACATTCACACACACACACATTCACACACACACACATTCACGCACACACACATACACAAACACACACACGTTTGGATAGATACAAACCCACAGACATTGAAGCAGACATGCACACACACATGCACTTACAGACACACACACACACACACACACACACATGCATACATGAGATCGCATACAGGCAAAACAGAGGTACACACATTCGAGCACACAAGCAGACAGGCAGACAGAGACACACAGAAGCACACATACATCATCAAGAGAAACACACACTCACACACATCCAGACACAAGATCACACACACACATACGCAAACACACACACAATCACACAGGCATATACACAAACCCGCACACACATATTCACACAAACACACACACACACAAACACATGGACGCATACACACAAAAACAAATTGAGTCACACGATCAAAACACACAAACACACATGTAAACGCACACCCACACACTGATAAAATACACACACAAACACACACACAGGCAGAAGATCACACACACACACACACACACACATACACAAACATGCATAGGTACACAGAAACAAACACACAGGTTCGTGCATAGGCACGGGAAAAGAGGCACACGTACACAAACACGTGCAAGCATGCATGGATACATAGGCAGGCATACACGCACACACACATACACATACATACACAAGCACAAGCATACATATACACACAAACCAGCACACAGACACATATACACATAGCCACACACACAAGCACACAAGAATGCACATGCAAACACAGACCCACACAATGATAAACATGCACAGGCATACACACACAAACAAACCCACACTCACAAGTACACACACACACACACACACACACACACAAGAGTACACATATACATAGAAAATATGCAGACATGCAACTCACAGGAACACACAGCACATATGCACAGATGCAACCTCACACTCAGAAATATACACTCACTTTCGACAAACAGACACACAGACAGACACACTCACGCACAAGCAAGCACCTGAAAATGCAGATATCCTCTCACACACATGCACACACAGTCACACACATGCAAACGGTTGTGAGCAAACACACAAACACACATGCATGGATGCACTCAACACACACAATTACAGATATACACAACCCCATAAACAGGCTCAGACAGGTCCTGTAAGTTTGTACATGAACATGTTCATTACTGTGCTTCAACGAGCACAACAATATAGAATTAAGGACACACTATCATACACAATAGTGCACATGCATAGGCATTTGTACACACACATTAAAAATGGACAAACGGGTACACAGACAAATAGATGAGCAGACAGTAACATTTTCACAAACATAGTGCAAGAAACAACTATGAATACATCCACGCACTCACATTAAAACAAACATATGTAAACACACGCTTTAGTAAACATAGATACGTAAATATACATTAAGACAAAGCTAGAAACATCCAAGAACACATAACGGCACGCCTCAACATACTCACACGCTCATGGGGGCACAATCATTAACATATCAAACATAGAACATAAAAAGGCACAATATCAGATATATTAACAGGCATGGACGTAAATAAACTCCTTAACACAGACATTAATAAGTGAACATAAACATCAACGCATACAGACACATTAACACACTGATACACATTCATTTACAAATGGACAAACATACACACAAAGGCGGGCCACATATAAATAAGCATATCAACACTCATGCCACATGAACAAACACATCAACGCTCATACAACAGGGCACACAAACACAGTTAAAGGCAGAGCAAGAGATACACGTGCACATATACGCAAATATTTAAAAAACTCAAAGGCAAATGCCAGGCTAAAGACGAAAGAATATTTTAAATCTATTTTTTTTAAAGGACACATCTTCCAAAAATTTCTGGGAGCACATAAAGACCCAGGAGACAGGCTGAAGCAATGTTCTTAATCATAAACTGATTTAAGTTAATTATGTGCCAAACATTACCACCACAAATAAACAAACAAGATCAAAATTCACAAAAGATAGCTAACAGAGTTCAGAGTCTTGGAATTAATAGCTATCAGTACTTATCATTAAAATAATTGTGATCAATTAGCAAACCTCCTGCAATTTCCACCATAATATAATCCAGTGATAGGTCGTACTAAATTCATCCAAAATAAACTGGCATCGAAGGAATAAAAACACATTTTCCAGTAGGGGCAGGATGAGAAATGTAAAGTGAGAGCAGCTGTGGAGTTAGCAACAGACAGAGATTATTGAGAGTCACTTATTCATTAATAGATATGCATTGAAAACTTAATTACTGAACAGATCAAAAGCTTGAGGAAGATACAATAGAATTAATATATTAAAAAAACGGTAAGACACCCTCGATTAATAAGAATGCAATTAAAATTCCTCGGTTATATCCCTGTAGATTCCACAGACCGCATCTGGATTGAAGACAATGAGGACGATAACGGGAACATCTGGACAACCGCTTCCACATTCATTGTCCTGTTCTTCCTGAGCATTTTCTACAGCACTGCCGTCACTCTGGTGAAGGTGAGAAGATTCAATCCACTAACACTACAATCTGACAGAAGCGGTTTGAAAACTTTCTAAATATTTGAACAATTAAAGACTATAACATAAATGCACCAGATCATAAACATCTGCTTCATTATTTTCTCCCTCTTTTACAGATCAAGTGATCGGTTGAACTTGGACCCCGCAGCTTTTCCTCAGCTGTTCATTAAATCTCTGTATTTCAATTTAAAATATGTTCTCTTAATGATCCCGAATCTGTGACCGAACCTCTAACAGTATTTCTGTGATCCTGTAAGAAATGTGCGAAATGGTAATGGTTGTAATGTAATTGTAGCATCTAATTTCCCTGGAATTAGGATTTCAATTTTAATTAAATAACTTTTCTCATTCCTTATTCACTATTGCCCCCTTCCCTTTCCATTGAGCCGCTGTTTTCTTTTTCTGATCTATGTTCCAGTGGTACATACAGTTTACCAACTCAGAGCGCATATGGACTCAGAGCGCATGTGTTCTGTTCCCAACGTGACTTCAGGAATTATATTCACTTCTGTTAACTTTAAAATAAACTTTCCTGTAAAATAGTCTCTGAAATTACTAATAAATCTGGAATGAAAAGTGAACTAACTGTGACTTTGCTGAATTCCTTTCTCCAAGGCCCATCGACACTGCTCCATTTTCCCTATTGCACATTTCTCTCAGTTTTACCAGTCCTGTCTGGGATCTGTTTCCACCCATCGCCCCATCCGTGTAAGGAGACCTTTATCTCTGTTTCTGGCAATTGCCCGAGGCAGAATGAATGAACAGGGAGTGTCACCTCGGCGATTTCACTCTGGACGGTCACAGTCACATGTCTGGCAATTCCAAACTGTAGGGTTCGGCTTCATCGGAGGCTGATATAGGACAGGAAATTGGAGCATAAAACGCCCTTTACAATGCCCCATCAAACACTCCCACGGTTGGTGCAGCCAGGATCAGCAACAGGGTAAAGATCCCTCTGCATTGTTGGATTAAACACTTTGAAGGTGGGGATGCCACAGGCTAGATATATGACACAGGCAGAATAAGGAGCACAAACCAATGGGTGTATCCAGGGACTGAAGCGTATCTGGCACTGATATATTATTAAGTACAACTCCTGCAAATTATTACAGAGCTTTAGGTCTCTTGGACATACCTGGGGGGACAAAACTGCGAAAATGCTCAAAGACGGGGTTCAATGTTATGCAGCAATTAACCATAAACATGAGGCTTGTTCCCAGACCCTGGGGCCGATCGGATACTGAGACACTGGCTTCGCATTTTCTGTTAAATACACAAACAGACATAGCCCACACCTCGCCCTGCCCCACCCCTTTCTGTGAAGCATATACACGTCCCTATTCCGGTAAACACACATTGACTCTCCACTTCCACCTTTTCTGTTAAATCCATTAGCCCTGTCATTTTCCCTTATGCTTCGATAATGAATCGTATTCCTGATCAGCTCAGTCGTACTGATACCATCTCCCTGAACTCACTGAACATCACCCCAGGGATCCGTTCTCCCTGCTCCATTCCCTCTGATACCAATTTCCTGAACTCACTGAACATCACCCCAGGGGTAAACATAGAAAGTGCTGGAAAGCTCGGCAGGTCTGATAGCATCTCCAGTTATCTCCACTTGCCTGGGTGAGCGCGGTTCCAACAACACACTAGAAGTTCGACACCATCCAGCAAAGTCGCTCAATTGTTGACAGCTCATCTACCAGCTTCACCATTCACTCCCTCCACCACCGCCGCACAGTAGCAGCAGTGTGTGCCAATTACTAGATGCACTGCAGGAACTCATCAAGGCTCCTTCGATAGCACCTTTCACACCCACGACATCTACCATCTAGAAAGACAAGGGCAACAGATACATGGGAACACCACCACCTGGAATTTCCTTCAAGGGCACTCACCATTTTGACTTGGAAATGTATCGCTGCTTCTTCGCTGTCGCTGGGTCAAAATTATGGATCTCCCTTCCTAACAGCACTGTGTGTGTACCTACACTACATGGACTGTAGCGGTTCAAGAAGGCAGCTCACCATCACCTTCTCAAGGGCAATTACGGATGGGCAGAGAAATGTTGGACTCACCAACGAAGCCCACGTCCCTTGAAATAATAATAAATAATTTTCTAACTGATCATTGGGAATAGAAAAGCCGATTCTTGGAAACAAAATGGACAGCCTGATATCACTTTGTAAACAATAGAAAACAACCCAATAGTTATTAATAAATAGTTGCAGTATTAAACTATCTGCAATTAAAATGCAGGAACACTTTGGGATTTAACACATTCACTGAGGGCGGAGATGGGCTGAAGGTTATCACTGAAGTTAATGTAGGGGAATTATTCTTTATTCAGTTTTTTATTCAGAAAAGCGTTATTAGAAAATCGGAGATTTAAAGGAATGGGTAATTTCCCAGAGACAGAGAGACAGAGGGAGAGAGAGAGTTCATTAAGTTTCAGTGAGTTAGACTCTGTCTCAGGGAGAGAGATGACAGACATTAAGTAAGTGTGCTGACAAACATGCACATCTTAGCAAAGAAATGGTCAGTATCACATGAAATTCTAAACAAGAGCACAACAGAATGTACTACTAATAAATATTTACGATATTAGGCGATCTGTAGTTACAGGTTGAATAAGAGAAAATAAAAAAAGCTGAAACATTCTGGTGAAGATAAATCTTTTATCTTTGCAGAATGATATAGCATGATTTCATTTAACACAGACACACACAAAAGGTGATGTCTCATATGTAATTCTGTTGGCTGTAATGCAAATTAATATGAGGAGCTGCTTGGAACAACCAGTCAATGGGAAACCTCTAGTTTTAGGCCAAAGTGAGAGGCCCATTTCTAACTCAACATCCACTTTATAGAGACATAGACAAGTGAATTAACAACAGAGACAGAGTTTGGTGTGGTAATTACTGAGACAGGGCCTATGCAATTTAAGCAAAGACATTACAGGTGCAGAAATAATCGAGACAGCATCTAATGTTACTTAAGCAAAGATGTGACTGAGTGCAAGAATAACAGGGATGGGGACAAGAGCTATATTAACATGGACAGGGTCTACTGCTATAATAGCGGAGACGGGATTACAGGGCCTGGATCAATATCAAGTGAAATAGGGCAGTTATTACAGGCACAGGGCCTAGAGTAATTGCTTCCTAGAGAGAGTCTAAGTCGTAATAATGGAGACTGCTGCCAGTGTAAGAGAGACAGGTATGATGTCGTGGAGTAAAATCAGGGAAAGGGATAGTGGAATAGAAGCAGAGACAGAGGTACAAAGACAAAGCCTCTGCAAAGACAGGATCCATTTTAATTGAAAAGACAGACAAGGTCGTGTGTGATACAGGCTGATACAGAATCTAGTGTAACTTGTTCTGAAATGGTCTAGCGGAATATAAATGTAGACATGATTGAGTGTGTTATAAGCAGGGCCGCAATTAGTGGAACATAAGTGAGGCAGTGCAGAGTGTAGTAATAATTGAGACAGGATCTTGTGTAATACGAACCTGCCTTGTGTAGCAATAACACAGACCGGATCCAGTATAAGAAAACTGATACACGGTCTAGTGGAACTTCACATAATCCAGCACTCTTTGTAATATAATCTGACACAGTGTCTGGTGAATTAAATACCTGCAAAGGTACGAGATTAATAAAAACAGGGACATGCACTAGTACAGCAATAAGAGAGTAATGGTATAGGACAATAACAACAGAAACAGGGAATTATGTGATATGAATGGATGCATGTATTGGTGCAGCATTACCTGAGACAGGGTCCAGTTTGACAGACAGGTGGCAGGTTCTACTGGAGTAATAGCTGAGACAGAGTCTTGTTAAATGCAAGTAAAAACATGTTCCAATTTTCTATAACCAGAGACAAGCTCTAGTGCAGTGACAACTGGGGCATGGCTTATTGTAACTTCAACCGAGACCTGCTTCAGTGCAGTCATGACTGAGATAGTGCCAACTGTGTTGTGGCCCTAGTCCAGTACATAAACAAATGTGACTGAGCCAGTTACAGAAACAACTGAGAGATGACCTTCTCTAATATGATTAGAGACATGTCCTAGTGTAATAGAAATAGAAACGGCGTCTAATTTAATATGAACAGGGACAGTGGCAAATGCAGTAAAAATTGAGACAGCGCCTGCTTCATGTGATGTGAGCAATCACGGTTACACTGCCATCCACTGGTCAATCTTTGCTATTACAGGTGTTGCGAAAATGTCGATTACATCTACTGTTTCTGAGATCAATGGTTAAAATCCGAAATAATGGAAAACGTAGTCGACAGGATTTGAACCTGCGCGGGGTAACCCCAATGGATTTCAAATCCATCACCTTAACCACTCGGCCACGACTACAGACCTGGGGAGTGAAACATATATATTTCATAGATGAAATCATAGAATAGTTACAGCAGAGAAAAAGCGTCTTCTTCCCACCCTGTCACTGCAACAACCCAGCCTTTTCCCCATAACCCTGCAATTCATACTGTCCCTCCTCGTTCTCCCTCCCAAATTGAGAATGAAAGAGAGAGAATGAAAGAGGAAGAGAAGTAACGGGTTTTGTAGATCCCAGGGAGAAGAGAGTCCGGGAACAGTTCATTGTGACAGTTCACACAGCAACAAGAAAACAGCATTCCCTGAGGAAGGCCAGGAGTGGGAGCATGTTTAGTTCAAACACAGAAGACTTGTTCAGCCAATAACAGCATCGGATCTGTTAGACATATACATGAAGTGAACAGTGAGATGAAATAGTGCCACAAGCTGTGGATGTGCAACTTTCAATTTCCAAGACCCACCATCCTCATCAATGTTGCTCCTCTGAAACTTTCAAGGTAAATGTTGATCCTTTATAAGGTGCCGTTCCCAGAACGAGACACAGTCCTCCAGGTGTGATCTAACCAGGGCTTTGTATAGCCGCAGCAAACCTTTCCCTCTTTCCTATAACAGCCTCTGTAACGGGTTGTATAGACAGAGGGATTAGATTGTATCGATCCAATAAGAAAAATAAGGAGATGCTTCATCAAACTAAAATTCCTTTTGAAATTCCATTTGAAATGAACTTAATTTTTTCGAAAGCTGTGTAAGAATCCCCAGTCTAACTCTTCATGTCACTGGGTCAGGGGAACTTTGTTAATGTTCACACACTGAGCATGGACACGGCAGCAGCTCCTGCGCCTCTTCCAATATTGTTTTTCTTAACTCAGAGTTTTCGAAAGGGAATTGGATAATGACTTGAAAGGGAGAAAAACGATCAGGATGATGGAGAAAGAGAAGGAAATTGAGACTAATTGGAAAGAACATTGTAAAAAGCTGATATTGATATGATGGTTTAAATGGTCTCCTCGCACACTCTGCCATTTTGTGATGACATCACCAGATTAATTTGATGACAACATTTCTAAATTTGTCAACCGAATTCCATTTCTGTAAAACAAAGACGCAAAGTGCGGCTGCAGGACCTCACAGTTTAACATAGTGTGCAGGTGCCTCTGGCTTTGTCAGGTATTGTTCTGTAGGGGAGTGGTTATCACATGTGCATGGAATCACCAAGCCTCCTTAGACAGAACCTTCCAAGCCCACGACAATTACCATCTAGAAAAACAAGGACAGCAGATCGATGGGAACACGACCATTTGGAATTTCTCCTGCAAGGCACTCACCCTCTTGACTTGGAAATATGTCGCTGTTTCTTCACTGTTGCTGGGTCAAAATCCTGGAACTCCCTTCCTAACAGCACTCTGGGTGTACCTACACAACAGGGACTGCTGCGTTTCAAGAAGGCAGCTCAGCAGCACCTTCTGAAGGGACAATGGGATGGGCAATAAATGCTGGCCCAGCCAGCGAAGCCCACATCCCGAGAATGTATTACAAACTGTCTGCAGAATTAATCATAAATCTTCTTCTCATCCGTGTCACTCAAAATTATTTTAGTTGCAAACATTCACTAAATTTGGAGTCTGAAACGGAACAATCATTGGCCAATTTGATGACACCGTTGTTTTCTGGGTCTTTGTCTCTCCTTAGGCCTCTGTCACTCTCGGTGTACATGTCTGTGTGTGTTCCTCTCTGTGTGTCAATGTGATTCAGTCCCCTGAGGGGTTGTACACATTTTTTCCCACCACAAACGTTTTACACATTGGTTGTGCAGATTCACATTACAATGTAACAGAGAAAAGTATCAAGATGAAAGAGGAAATTGCAATGTTCTTGCATCCCATTTCTTAACCTCTGCGTTTGCTCTGTTGCACTGATGCCATTCCCAGCTGTGGTACCAAATTCCAGCTCTTGCTCCATTCATTCTGGTAGAGGTGATATGCAGGATTTCTGCATGTGCTATTACTCAGGGTCATCCCAGCACTTCGCCAAGGTTATTAAATCACTGCTCCTTCATCAGGAATTGAACCCACGCCCTGACTATGAAAGCGCAGAATCCTAGCTATTGGGCCACCAAGGAAGGTGCTCACAAGCCTCACAACCTGGGTAAGCCATGCTGTCTGTGCCTTTTATTTTCATTTCCGACCTCTTTCATTAGAGGAACGTTTCTCCCCCAAATTGACACGTTTATATAAAACACAAACAACATCCATTGTCAGACAGTTCCGGGTTGTTATTGGGTCCTTAAGCGACAAAGAGAAAATAATCCAACTCTCCTGTTGCTCAGCGGGTTCCAACAGCAGTGTTTTTTTATCTGAATATAAATGTAAAATATAATTTAACAACTGACCAACCAGGTACCTACAAATCTATGAAGTTATTGGATCAAATAGATCCGTTAATGATTCCTTCTTCCTCAGCTCCGCAGTGAGTGAGACAGGGAAAAGCAGAAAAGCAGCAACATTCCGGCCCCGCACTCTCCAATCACCCGCTGTCAGCAAACAGATACACTCACTTTCCTGAGTCTTTGTTCTGTGAAATGGTGAAGGGCGAATCTAAGACGCTTGTAATATACTGCGCTCAGTTAATATCCACCAACAAACAGGAACAAGGCGGCTTTCCTCTCACTTAAAAGGGCAAGTTTTGATAATGCTTCTGCATTAATAACTTATATTGATAAAGTGCATTTAATCTGTTGAAACGTCACAAGGCGTCCCCCGTGAATATTATATAATAAAGTGTGACACCGAGCCTCATATTCGATCAGAATACTAAAAGCTCGGTCAAAGGGGGAGGCTTTAACAACTGTCTTAAAGGAGCAAGGTATCGATTTAATGTTCCAGCTAACAGCAATAGTTCTTCTCATTGGCGAAAGAAGTCTCCCGTGTTCTAAACAGACCAATTAGTCGGAGAAAGTTCTGCCTGGTGAAAAGATCGGGAATGAAAAAAAAAATGGAAAGTAACCTCTAAATGCCAAATGTCAAACCTTTCTGGTACTTTCCCTTATGTCTCATGACTGGGGATCGGCGCTTCCATTGGCCCACAGCGAATAGGGTGGAGGGTTTGGAAATTGAAAGTTACACATGTGCAGCTTGTGGGACTATTCACCTCACTGTCGATTTCATGTTCCAGCTCACAGAAACCGTTGTTTTCATTGGCTGAAGAATTCGTTTCTGTTTAGGCTAAACAGGCAGTTTTGTGGTGAAAGAGATCTGAACTGAAAAACAATAGGCAAAAGCAGCGTAGATAAGCCAAATCGAAAAGCATTTTGATCGATTCCTTGGTTGTCTAGTGGTTAGGATTCGGCGCTTTAAGCACCACGGCCGGGGTTCGATTTCCAGTCAGGGAATGAAGGTTTGTTGAGTGTGGTCAATTTCTATTTGCGAACAGCTCCACCGAGAGTTAAAAGCTTAGCCTCACAGCAAGAAATATCACACTTCGAATAAGTCGCGAACAAACAGAAAAGAAGAAGGGCTGGTTGCAAGGCGAACTATCGGTGGGAGAAGGATGAATGTTACTGTCTCCTATTTGCACCGGCACAAATATCACTTCTGATCAATCAACTCCGCTTTGAAAGCAGCGCGACGGGCCCAATGGGCGCTTTCTATGCTGTAATTATCTATAATGTTATGTTTCCCAACACCGCCAACACTGCCTTTTTATAACCCACTCTAGATAAGTGAGCTTTCTTACCTTGTATTCGGCTCTTTTGAAACCAAAACACGGAGCAAATTCAGCGAGTTTTCTTGTCATTTCCAGCACGAGATTAGTCACGAGACTAAATGAGCGACACATTAATGGTGCCGATCCTTCACTGGAGCTCACAGTGTCCAAAGAGTACTGTTATCATCAGCCTGTTAGGCACCTTCCTGCAATACATCTGCTGAACAATATAAGCTTATCACAGCTCTGCTTTCTTCACATTGAAATCCAGTGTAAAAAATGTGAACAACTTCAAAGCTGATTAACGTAGACAAGACTGGAAGGAGAGTGTGACTGTTGACAATCGGCACTGTGCACATTCCTGTAATCCGTACCTGGGGGAATCAGGAAGATTAGATCATGGTGTCTTTTTACTCTATGGTCTGCAAACTTATCGTCTTGTGTCTTACATTCCCACGAACTGACTGTGTCTGCATCAAGCAACTAATTGACCCGGAAGCTGTACGGGCAGAGGGAGCTGGAGGCGAGACAGGGACAGAAGCAGAAAGAAACGCGACATGAAAATGTTTTGAATGTGATGTCTGTCAGTGGGTGCCAGTGGTGAATGTCTGCCTTGCCGGTGCCACTGAATGAGGTTGTGTTTTTTTTGTTTTAGAGCAGCAAAATTGAAAGTGACAACAGCCCCCAGCGTGGGGCTCCAAGAACTGACCCTGAAATTAAGCGTTCTGTTAACTGAGGTAGCTGGGAATGCGGGAAGGAATCCTTCATATCACAACACATATGGCGACAGACGTGTTTTTTTCACCTGGAGCCTCAGCTTGTTCTGAATCTGAGTGTAGAAGGGAGTCGACCTACAAAAGCCCCAAGGTTGCAATGCATTCCTCTCAATCTCAGTAACATCGTTCACATCTTCCACTTCTTAGTTAGACCTCGTTCCAAAAATTTCAAACTCTCTTTAATTTTTCATCCTCACATTTTTCTCTAACATTTTAACATGAAGTTGTGCAACTAATTTAAATAAAGTTAGTGATGGTAAAAATGTGTTCACCCCTCGGGGAACTGACTCATATTGACACACACAGAGGAACAGACACAAACATATGCACCGAGGGTGACAGAGGGCAAGGGTTTGTCTCTAAGGAGAGGCAAATATCCATAAAGCAAGCATGACACCAAGTTTTATTCCAGTTCCAAGTTTCATGAATGTTTTCGTGAACGAACAAATAGAAAAAAAACCAAGTGTTTGTATGGATTTTATTGAATTCAACCGATAATTAACTCTGTAGACACATTTTAAACCAGGAATAATGACAAGTGGGAATCTCAATGGACTTGGGCTCCATCACCTAAATCAATCGACCACGACAACTAGCCCTGTGCACAGGTTAATGTCGATGGTATAAAATCATAAATATCTACAGCAGAGGAAGACAACATTCTGCCCATCGTGACAATGCCGGCTGATGGCAAAAGGAATACAGCTAATTTGATAACCCCACATTTTCTCTACTGCAATTTAAATTGATATTGTCTCTCCTCCCTCTTCCTGTTAAAATGAAGCATGACAGGCATCTATTTTGACAGTGAGCTGGCACCTTTTACATGTTTCGCGTTTGTAGTTGCATGTTAAGTGAATGTAATATATCTCAGTCACATTACATTTCCTCTTCACCATTTCACAGGATAAATCCTCAGCAAAGTGAGAAAATCTTTCAGCTGGCAGCGGGTGATTGGAGAGTGGGGGGTCGGAATATTGCTACTTTTCTGCTTTTCTCTGTCTCGCTCACTGTGGAGCCGAGAAAGAAAGAATCATTGACGGGTTTGTTGGACTCCAATAATTTCACACGTGTCTATTGAGTTAGGTGTAATTATATAGTCGTTTATTGTTTTTTATTGTGTTTGAAATGAACATTCAAAACAAAAACATCGGTGTGGGAACACACTGGTTAAGGGTAAAGTTTGTGGAATAATTCCTTGCAGCTCAAGTAGCCAATGAGAGCCCGGAACTGTGTGACAATGAAAGCTGATAGGGAAAAATAGCTTGACACTTTTGTCTCTGGGTGGTTTTGAACCATCAACTTTTTGCTTAACAGTTGAATGCGATAAACAATTGTGCCACAGAGACAGACGTAAGGCTGACTTGCCAACTTTCCTAAACCAGGGTGTCAGTTAATTTAAGCTTCAGATTGCTGCTACCGGGATGACAATCCTAATTCTGTTGAAGGGTCATGAGGACTCGAACCGTCAACTCTTTTCTTCTCCGCCGGTGCTGCCAGACCTGCTGAGTTTTTCCAGGTAATTCTGTTTTTGTTTTGGATTTCCAGCATCCGCAGTTTTTTTGTTTTTATGACAATTGTTCTGTTCACTTTTACTCTTCCAAAATAAAGGGAGGGACGTTCACTGAGGATACATGGAAACAGTCTGATCCCACCCACTGCTGACACATCCATATCACCAGGACCGTGCTCTCTGACAACCGGTGCCGTCTTCTTTCCAGCCTTTCGGTGTCTTGTCTGTTACCAAGTATTCTCATTGTCCTGAAGCCGCTGTTAGGTTTGAGTTCCTGATGTACAGTAACGAGAATCATTTCAATCTCTCAGGTCAGTTAATTTCACTGATAACTTCAGAGTCAATGTTCCAGCGTCTTAAAGAAGGGAAAGGTACCTTGAATGTCTCTGGTCAGTTGAACAGATCACCCTTCATTCTCCTCTGATTCTGGTTCCCAAAGAGTTTCTAAAGATTCACAAAGCTGGACACTGGGTTTTCTGTTTTGGTTCCTTCTCCATTTTCCCACCTGCCAACTGACAATATTTTCCAAATATTGAGGAGACAGAAAAGCCTTGAGACACAATTAGATCAGCCGTGATCTTACTGAATGGCAGAGCGGGGTCAAAGGGCTGAATGGCCTCCTCCTGATCCTCATTCCTCTCTTTCCTGTGTCACAGCCCGGATCAACTCCTGACTTTAGCAAACTGCCTTCGGAATTAATGATCAGTTAAATGAAATAAAAACCATCCAACTATTTCCGTGTTTCTTATTTCCGTTCCTCTGCAAACATTCACTAAGTTTGCAAGCTGAAATGGAACAATAATTGGCCAAGTTGGTGACATCCTTGTTTTCTGGGTGTTTGTCACTCTTGGTGTAAAGGTCTGTGTGTGTCAATGTGCTTCAGTTCCCCGAGGGGTTGAACACATTTTCACCATCACAAGCTTTATTCATATTGGTTGCGCAGTTTCATACTAAAATGTTACAGAGACAATATCAAGATGAAAGATTGAAGAGGGGTTTGCAATGTTTGGAAGGAGGTGCAGCTAAGAAGTGGAAGATGTGAATGATGTTATTGATGATTGAGAGGAATGTATTGCAAACTTGGGGCTTTTGGTGGTCGATCACCTTTGAAATTCAGAACAAGCTGAGGCTTGAAGTCTATAACAGCAGTGATCTCCAAGGATGTAGGGATGTGCAATACTTCGCTCTTCTTATGCCTGGCGAGTTCAGTCGACAGCGTCTGAGATTCTTAAGGCCAGGTTGTTGGGTTTGCGACCTGTGCTCGACGAAATTCCCTTTTTAAACTTTGCTGCTTCCATGGGTGATCCCCAGGTCTCCATTCCTCCGGCAGTGTCACCGCTCAAACCGAATCTTTCTCCATCCCGCTTTGTTAATATCACAGCTGCTGGTTTCTGAGTGAAAACAGCTCTCTGCATCATTGAAAGTCAGAGTATTTAATTCTGAGCATTTGGTGCTTTCACCACCGCAGCCTAGGTTTAATTCCCGTACAGGGAAAACCTTTTCCTTTCCATTGTGTGAACTATCACAATGAATAGGAATTCCTTATTGAATGAAACCAGGTCTGGCAGCGTCTGTGGAGTGAGAAACAGAGATAATCTTCCAGCTGGATGATCTTTCATCAGAGCTGGAAAAGTCAGAGATGTAACAGGTGGAAAACAAGTCCAGAGGCGGTGGGAGGGGAATGAAAGGACAAAAGGGAAGGACTGTGATAGGTTACAAGGCATGAGAGAGAAACAGACTAAAGGAATGATGGTGCAAAATGTGGGTGGGAATGGGACAGATTTTTCTTCCTGCCGTTCAAACTGGGACAAATATCACTGATCAACCAATCACAACTGCTCTTTCAAAGCAGTGCGCCGGGCCGCATGGCCTCTTTCTGTGCTGTAATTTTCTATAATTATTTCATTTCTATCCTCACTGCTGTTGCCTTCACAGTCATTCCATCATCTTACAACCCATTCCAGTAAAATCCACCTTCTTCCCTTGTGTTCAGCACCTATAAGGTCATGGGACTGAGTAAATTCAGTGGGAAATTTCCTTCTCATTTAGCACGAGATTTGGAAACAGGTCTGGGAAATATTTGTGTCATTGCAAACAATACAATCTCCACTATCACCTCTACATTTTCCCATGCACCACCATTTCTATGGTCACTGCTTTTCAGCCTATCACAGCCCTTCTCTGATTCCCTACCTTCACCTCTGTCTTTGTTCCCCACCTGTTGCACAGGTGTCATTTCCGGCTCTGATGCAAAACTCCAGCTCTCACTCCACTGATTCAGGCGGAGTTGATATGCGTTTTCAGTTTTCAGTCAGGAAGTAATGCACATTTATTTTAATCATTCGCATGACATTTATAAGCGCCAAATCCTAACCACTAGACCCCAAGGCCCGGCTTATCCATGCTACCTGTGCATTTTATTTTCATTTCACAACTCTTTCACTAGAGGCACTTTTCTCCCACAAAATGACACGTTTATGTCGAACACAAATGACTTCTTCAGCCAATGACAACAGCGATTGTTGTTAGCTGGAGCAGTATTCATTGGCTCACAGTCCCACGTTGTCATTGGGTCCTTAAGCGACTAAAGAGGACAGAAATCGCCAACTCTCCTGTTACCCGGCGAGTTCCAATATTCAATTTATTGAATATTCATTTTGAATATTCCCCACTCACCGGCTGCCAGTTGAAGGATATCCTCACTTTGCTGTGTCCACTTTGTGAAAAGACGAAGAGTAAGTGCAATCCGAATGTGAGATTCTGCATTCAGCTAATATTCAACAACAAGCAGGGAACAAAGCAACTTTCCCTCTCCCCTAATTGAACAATTTGCAATAATGTTTTTGCCCGGTTTTGAACCGAGGACCTTTCGCGTGTAAGGCGAATGTGATAACCACTACACTACAGAAACGTCACGCACCAGTGTCAAGTGCACCTGACTACAATGCAGTACCGCAGCAGCACTTTGGGTCTTTGTTTTGAAGAAATGGAATTCGGCTGTTCTCAGTAGGAATGCTGGAGACAGACTGATCAACAATGTCATCATCAAATGGCACAGCGTGTTGGAGAGTTATTAGATCATCGCAGCTTCTTTTTTAAAGAGCAATCAATTAGTCTCAATATTCCTCTCTCTTTCCATAAGCCTCAATTTTTCTATTTCAACTAACTGTCTAATTCACTTTTGAAGAATGAGTTTCTGCAGAATCCATGCACAGTTTCCCTGACTCAGTGACATGGAGATTTGGACTTGGGTTCCTTCCAGTCCCTCGAGGAGTTGATCCTAATTCCAGCGCTGCCGCAGTTTAAGTCACATTCCCACTTTTGCACACTTTAGGAATTCCTTTTCGGAGAACAAGAGGGAGCTCTAGTTTAATACAGGGCGGGTTGTGGTCCTTTATTTTGTTTGGAAAAGCATGGAGAGGCAATACAAATATAAATTGTTGTGGGGGTAAAGGCAGGTGTGTGGAATGGGTAGAGCTACTCTTCCAATGAGCCAGCACAGACACGACGGGCCGATTGACTTATTTCGCAGTCACCTCTGATTTGATAAGGACACATTGGAGCTCGCAAGCAGCTGTTAGTCGAGCTGAATGTTTAAGGTGACGGATTTGAAATCCATTGGGGTCTCCCCCTGTAGGTTTGAATCCTGCTGACTACAGTTCACATTCTTCCTCATTTTAACCAGGTGCCGCCAACCTCATCCTTGCGGCTACTGTGAAACTGACAAGGTGGCACATGGCAGAAATTCATCTCTGAAAGTAACTGACACATATCAAATTCATGTCGCGTCTTTTAACTTCCTGTTCTCCATCTCAGCCATTTTCACGTCTCTCAAATGTCACCCACCTGGGACTTAGCATCTACCTCAGTCTATTGAATATGGACGCTTTCCTGTGTGGTCTTGTTAGCTGGTGGCTCCATAGCTCAGTGGTTGGGGCACTGCTCTTATACATCAGGGGCTGTAAGTTCAACCTTCACTAGAGCCTTTCATTAACCTTTAACTGAGAATATGAAGTTATGTGGAAAGCTGAAAAACCGAATATTAATATATAAGAAGAAAATGCAAAGTACTGTGGTGAAGCATTTTGCTTTTAAGTTAAAGTACTGTGGATGCTGTAAATCTGAAGTACAAACTCAGCATCCGACAGCATCTGTGGAGAGAGAAACAGAGTCAACGTCTCGAGTCTGTGTGATCTTCTTCAGAGCTAAAGAGAAGCAGAAATGTTCACTGTTTTTATACTGTTTACAAGGGCGTGGGGTGGAGCAGTTGGGGAAGTCAGGAGGAATTGGCAAAGATATTATGTGCACAAGACGAAGGGAGTGTTAATGGTAGCGGTAAGGACTAAAAATGGTGCTGATAATTGCTAAAAGGTAAGAAAGCAGAATGTGTGAATAGCAGAATAAGGATCAGCACTTTGTGAAAGAACAACATAGAGCAATGACAGATGGCCCTTTAGGGGCCTCTCTCCTCACCTTCCAAGTGCCCAAACACTCCTTTCAGGTGAAGTAGCGCTTCATGTGCACCTCCATTTTGATCCATTGCATTCACTGCTCCCAATGCGGTCTCCCCTACATTCGAGAGACCAAAAGCAGACTGGCCAACCGCTTTGTGCAACATCTTCAGTCTGTCTGCAAGCATGACCCAGACCACCCTGTCATTTGCCATTTCAACACTCCACCCTGCTGTCATGTGCACATGTCTGTCCTTGGCTTGCTGCATTGTTCCAGTGAAGCTCAGCACAAACTCGAGGAACAGCACCTCATCTTCCAACTAGGCACTTTATAGTCTTCCGGATGTAACATGAAGTTCAGCAACTTCAGATCATGAACTCTCTCCTTCATTTTCACCCTTTTTAAAATCTCCTTATAAAAATGTATTTTATTAACTTATTTTTCATTCATTTATTCATTATTTCACCCCACCCCTTTTATTATCCCCTTTTCTATCTTTTTTCCCCAACTATCTCCCCCTCCCACATCCCACCCTCAAAAGGGCCAGCTGTTACTTGTTCCATGTTGTTTTTTTCACAGAGCGCTGAACCTTGTTCTGCTATTCACATATCCTGCTTTCTTATCTTTATGTCACTATCAGCACCTTCTTCAGCCCTTACCACTACAATTAACACTCCCTTTGTCTTGTGTCCAGCGAATATTTGTCAGTCTCTCCTTAGCCCCCACTTATCAGTGACCTTCTATCCAGACTCACCTGCTCTACCCGTCCCGCTCTGCTTAAACAGGAGAATTTAAACAATTTCTACTTTTCTTCATCTCTGAAGAAGAGTTATACGGACTCGAAACGTTAACACTGTTTCCCTCTCCACCGAGTCTGTGAGACCTGTTGAGTTTTTCCAAGAATTTATGTTTTTGTAATATATAAGAAGCGACTGGACAACAAGATGGGAGATGGAGAAAAATGTTGCAAAGACTGAATTAACTCAGTCAGTCGTAGTAATTTTTAAAAAACAGCAAAGCAGAACACGTTTGAAAAGGTGAGAAAGATGTGCTGATGTTCAAAGAGACTCGGCTGCACTTGTGCAAAGAACGTGGAAAGTTACATCCCTCCCTACGGCACAACTGATCAGCGTGTTCGACTAACTGAAAGTTTGGTGGTTCTCAGGGCCGAAGGTTCCAATGTTTTTTCCTCCCATCAATATTCATTGTCCCACAGAATTGGGTTATCAAGAAATGTTTCCACAAATGTTGCCAGTTCTACTTCTCCGCAGTGAATTTTGAACCAGAGAATCTTCCCCATGTACAGCAAATGAGATAACATTGGACTACAAAAACTACACGCAACTCCTTGCAGAACGACTTAGAATATTAAACTTTGCTATCTTATTGCAGTTCCGAACCTTGTTTTGTGGAAGTACAATTCGATTGAGAACCTGAGCCATGCGGTAGAGAAATTGATCGAACATTAGAATCATGAGATGGCACAGCACATAAGCAATTCATTCAACACCTCACACATGTGCGAACAGCCTTACAGCAAATCCGTCCCCATCTTTCTCTCTTTTTGCCAAGCCATGCACTTTTCAGAATATTGTTCAAAACCTGGAGAAGTATAAATGTCACTTTGTTTTGAGATGATGCATCCAGTTACTATTTAACAACAAACGGGAACGATGCAATCTTTCCTCACATTTAATTCTGTTAATGCTTCCACCCCATTTTCGCACGGGGAAACTTCTTTGGTAAGAGACCATAATCCCTGTTACTCTACACAAACTCTGCAATGTTTCGGGAAACTTTCCGTGTGTGAGAGAGTGTGATCCCTATTACCCTACATGAACCCTGCAATTTGAAGAGCCCAATTTAACACACAGAAGACAGACAGTCGAGATTATTCAGATTGGAAAGATGTAACTGCTGGAGTGCCATAAGGATCAGTCTCAGGGAGTCAATTATTTACAATTTATACTAATGACATGGAGGAGGGGGCAGAGTGTAATGTATCCAAATTTCCTGACGATATAAAAATAGGTGGGAGGTCAGGTTGTGATAAGGACTTGAAGAATCTTCAAGGGGATATAGATAAGTTGAGTCAGTGGGCAAAAGTTGGCAGATGGAGTGTAATGTAGGAAAGTTTGAGATCATACACATTGTTAGGAGGAATTGAAAGGCAGAATATTATTTAAATGGCGGAGACTCCAAAAAAGTGCAGCACAGAGGGATCTGGGTGTTCCTATGCATGAAAAACAAAAGCTTGGCATGCAGGTGCAGCAAGTCATTAAGAAGGCAAATGGAATTTTGGCCTGTTTTGCTCGTGGTTGGAGTTTAAAAATCGGGAAGTCTTGTTACAGCTGTACAGGGTGTTGGTGAGGCTGCACCTGGAGTCCTGTGTACAGTTTTGGTCCCCATATTTAAGGAAGCATTTTTGGCATTGCAGGCAGTTCAAAAGAGATTCACTAGCCTGATTCCTGGGATGAAGGAGTTGACTAATCAAGAACTGTTAAGCAAGTGAAGACTTTATTCATTAGAGTTTAGAATACTGAGGGTTGATCTTATTAAAACGTGCAAGATTCCTAGGTGGTTGACAGGTTAGATGTTGAAAAGATGTTTCCACTAATGGGGGAACCTCCAGCGAGGGGACATAGTTACAGAATCGGAGGGCACTCATTTAAAACTGAGATGCGAAGGAATTTCTTCTCCCAGAGGGCAGTGTATGTTTGGAATTCTCTACCCAAGACAGTTGTGGAGGCTAGCTCACTGAGAGTATTTAAAGAGGAGTAGATAGATTTTCGAAATATCGGGGATTGAGGGCTATGAGGAGCTGGCAGGAAAGATGAGTTGAGACCTGGGGGAGAGTAGCCATGATCTTATTGAATAGCGGGGTAGGCTGGAGGGGCCGAATGCCCGACTCCTGTTCCAATTTCTAATGTCCTTATGTTCTTATGAAACGTGTCTCTGGTGAAAAAGGTCTGAAACAAAAATAAAAGACACTGGTAGCATAGATAAGCCGCTTGTGAAGCGTGTAAGCAGCTTTCTTGGTGATCTAGTGGTCAGGATTCAGTACTTTCACTGCTGTGGTCCAGGTTTGTTTCCTGGTCAGGGAATGGAGATTTATTGACTTCGTGCAAACTGTTAAAATGAGTCTGACTTGTTTCTTGGTTAAAAACAGAAGACTCTCATCTCTGCCAGAATCAGTGGAGTGAGAGCTGGAGTTCTGCCTCTGAGCTGGAAATGTCACCCGTGCAACAGGTCGAGAACAAATATAGAGGTGAAGATAGGGAATGTGAGAAGGTCCGTGATAGTTCGCAAAACCCTAACCAGAGAGATGCTTGTGCAAGGCAAAATATAGCGGGAATAAGGGAGGCGTTACTGTTTACACCGACACAAATATCTCTCAGATCTTGTTCCAAATCTCGTGTTAAGTGAGAAGAAAACTTTTCCCTGAATCTTCCCCCTTTTAACTGCACCTCCTCCCAAACATTGCAAACTCCTCCTGCATCTTCCATCCTGATATTTTTCTCTGTGAAATTTGAAACTAATGTCAATAAGGTTTGTGATGGTAAAAATGTGTACATGCCCTTGGGGAACTGAACCACCTTGACACACACAGAGGAACAAACACAGACACATACACCGAGAGTAACAAAAGGCATGGGATTGTCTCGAAGGAGGTACAAACACCCAAAAATCAAGCCTACACCAACCTGGTTTCGTTTTTGTTCCATTTATCGCTGCAACTTCTGTGAACGTTTACAGATGAATAGAAATTAGAGAACGCTGGAGGTTTTAGATGTTTTTTATTCAGCTTATTCCGACAATTAATTGTGCAGGTACACTGTAAAATTCAGGAATGATAAGCAGCGTAATTAACAGGATCCCAGCCTACCTGTGGAGCTCCCAATGCATTCGAAACCTCTCACCTTAACCACTCAGTCACGAATCCAAGCCCCAGATTTGCATTAATGATGTTTGTATAAAATCACAGGCGGCTACATCAGACGGTTATTCACCATGTCGTTTACATGCCGACTCTCTAGAAGAGCAACTCAACGACTGTAATTCCAGATCCCGCCTTTTCCCCACAGCAACTGATATTTATATTGCCTCTCCTCGTTCTTTCTTTCAAAATAAAACACCGCACACTCCGCTAGTGTGAGCTGGTATCTGTCGATCTGTTGGTTTGAAAGGGGCTGCTGCAGATCCCAAAAGGTGGGGAACCTGAACGCTTGGCAGCGGTAGAACTGGACCTCACAGTTCTGTAGATACGGGAGCCTTAAATCCAGCGACTTAAACCGCTCGGCCACACTATCACGTTGCATATACCTGCTCATAATTCCCTTCACTGGTACCATCATCGAAATAGAACAGAAGCAAAGTAGCAGTAATAGGTCATTGGTAAACTCGAACCAGCTCCGCCAGTTAATCAGATCATCCTGCAATTTGTAACATACAGAAATCATCTCCACTATTAACTTCATTAATTGAATGTTTCAAATAATGTGTTTTTTTCTCCTGTGGTGACTGTGCCTGTTTATTGAATGAAATTTTGGTAAAAGATATCCACTGAGGAAAATGAGGAGATGATTGGTCAGAATAGACATTTGTTTTCTGAAAATTCGATTTGAAATCAACTATTTTTAAAATTTGAATAATTGTAAAAGAATTCAGAGTCCAACCCTTCATCTCAATGAGTCAGGGAATCTTTGTTAACTTTCACACACTGTGTATGGACACTGCAGAAGCTCCTGCACCTCTTTCAATATTGTAGTTCTTAACTCAGAGTTTTCAAAAGGGAATTGGACAATGATTTGAAAGGGAGAAAAAAAAATCAGAGTTATGGAAAGAGACAAAGAAATTGAGATTAAGTCGAAAGCTCTTTGTGAAAAACTGACATCGATACTATGGGCCTCTTGTAGAGCTGTGCCTTTCGATTATGACATTATGGGATCAGTTTTCTCCAGCATTCCCAAAGAGAACTGCCGAAATCAATTTCTTCAAAATAAAGGCTCAAAGTGCTGCTGCATGACATCACCGCTTAACATTTTAGTGAGGCTCATTGAGCTTTTCTCCTGTCCCCTGTTTCTGCAGGGCAGTGGTTGTCATGTTTACCTCATATGTGAAGAGTTGCCTCGTTAGAGACTGGCCAGAACCATCATCAAAACTTGCAGATTGAAGTTTGTTGAAGACAGCAAGATGCGGTCATGTGTCCTGGTCACTGTTTATCCTTCAGCTAAGTTTATAAGATCTGCGCATTGTCAAGTCCCTGGCTTTGTGTGTTTGAGGAGCAGCGATTGGCTGCCGTGCTCCCTGCATGAAAACAATGACTCTCCTTCAGAAAGTACTTCAATAAAAGCAAAATACAGGAAATCTGAAATAAAAATATTAAATGCAGGTAAAACTCAGCAGATCAGACAGCGTCTGTGGAAAACAAAACCTGCTGAGTTTCTCAATCGTTTTCTGTTTTTATTTCAAAAAGTGCTTAATTGTCTTGAAAGTCGTTTCAGACACCGTTGGTCAGGAAAAGCGCCTTATAAATGCAAGTCTGTCTTTCCTTAACTATCTTTAAATCCCAATCCTGTGGTTACTGACCCCCGTCAGTGGAAACAGTTTCTCCCTATCTGCACCATCAAGCCGCCTGTCCCCACTGCCCCACCCACCTCATTTTGGACAGCTCAGTGAAATCTCCACTTAAACTTCTTTGCTCTAAAGAGAACAATCCCGGTCTCTATAATCTCTCCAAAAACTGAATTTCCTCAACCCTGGAAATGATGCGTCTTGCACTGAGGGATTAAGATGAGATTTTGGAAAATATTATCACTTAGCAGGTGGGAAAATGGAGAAGGAACCAAAACAGAAAACCCAGTCTCCAGCTTTGTGAATCTTTAGAAACTCTTTGGGAACCGGAATCAGAGGAGAATGAGGGTTGAACTGTCGGACTGAGCAGAGACAGTCAAGGCACCTTTCCCTTCTTTAAGACACAGGAACATTGACGCTGATGTTCTCAGTGAAATTAACTGATCAGAGACATTGAAAGGATTCTCGTTACTGCACATCAGGAATTCAAACCTAATTTCGGCTTCGGGACAATCAGAATACTTGGTATCAGTCAAGGAACGCAAAGGCTCGAAGGGAGACGTCACCGGTTGTAGGAGAGCTGGTTCCCGGTGACATGGATGTCTCTGCAGTGGGTGGAATCAGACTGTTTCCACCTATCCACAATGAATGCTCCCCTCTTTATTTTTGGAAGAGTGAAAGTGGTAGAGACAATTGTCATTCCGGTAGCAGCAATCTGAAGATTTTACTGACTGATATCTTGCTTGAAGCCCTCATCAGTCTCTGTGGCGCAATTGGTTAGCGCGTTCGGCTGTTAACCGAAAGGTTGGTGGTTCGAGACCACCCAGGGACGAAATATCCTCTATTTTTCCCCCATCAGCCTTCATTGTCACTCAGTTCCCGATTGTCATTGCCTGCTTAAGCTGAATGCCAAGACCCCGGGAATTTTGCCGGCTCCACTGTTATCCAGTGAGCTCCCTGGTAAGCGGCTTTTTTTCGAATATTAATTTCAAATATAATGAGAAAACATTAAGACCTACCATGCACTGATATCCAACACACTGGAAATTTATGAAGTTATTGGATTCAAACAAACCCATCAATGATTCTCTCTTCCTCAGCTCCACAGTGAGTGAGACAGGGAAAAGCAGAAAAGCAGCAATATTCCGGCCCCGCACTCTCCAATCACCCGCTGCCAGCAGAAAGCAGCGACTGCAGCTTCAGTCAGCGGGTTACTGCCCATCCCTGGGAAGGGAGATACTCCAACCCGGACCAAACCTCCCAACACACCGAGCACAGGCTCAGGAAAACACAGGTACATTATATCCCGGTACAATGTACGAGGTATAAAACCTCGCAACAAAATTTACAGAATTTGTGAGTCACAAATAAAAGTCACACAAACTTTCTAAATCGTTTCCCTGTCAAATTCCTTCATTTTATTGAAAAGCTGACTGTTGGGAATCTGAAAATGAGCACCATGGGATTTATGTTACCGAGTGACTTGTTTTCCACTGATTATCCTTCAGTTTCGCAATTCAAATTGTGTTGGATATTGAAGCGATTCTGATGTCAAAATGAGGTCACAAAGCAGCTAAATATGAAATCCAGAAACAAATCCTGAGGAAAATGGATCACAATGTTTGGAAGGAGGTGCAGCTGAGAAGCAGCAGCTGTGAATGGTGTTATTGATGATTGAATGGAAGGCACTGGGGCCTTGGTCAAAAATCGTGTCCCAGTGGTGAAAACGATGCTGTTAAAATCCATTGGGGTTTCCCCAGGAAAATTCCAATCTTACCGACTGTGCTTCTGATTTCAACCAGGTGTCCACAGAACTCTCGGACCAATGGAAGAAAAAACTTCCAAAAATTTCTCCTGATTTTTGGACTCTAAGGGAACGAAGAGCGATCGGGATCGGGTGGGAATTTGGTCTTGAAGCTGGAAATTCGCCATGATCTTATAAAGTGCCGGAGGAGGCTTACGACGTATTGTTGCTGCTTTGATTCTGTTCTATTTGAGTAGCAATGCTAGGCAAGGCGATGGGCAGTAATAATGAAGCTTGGTTTCAAATACCACTTCCACTGCTGCTAAAATTGCCCGATTGGTCGAAAAAGTGGCAGCTCACACTTAAAGCAGGTGTGTACGGTGTTTCACTTTAACAGTAATTCTGAGATACAATTAAATATAAATGACTGTGGAGAAAAGGCGGGGCTGTTGAATTAGCTGTGAAACTTGTGCAGGACAGATATTCGTCTCCAGCTCTTTCTGCCAGTCCATGTCAATTAGCTGCTTGGTGCAAACGCAGTCAGATGGTGCGAACGTAAAACAGAACGTAAAAAACAAAAAAACTGCAGATGCTGGAAATCCAAAACAAAAACAGAATTATCTGGAAAAACTCAGCAGGTCTGAGAACAAGTTCTGTTGAAGGGTCATGAGGACCCGAAACGTCAACTCTTTTCTTCTTCGCCGATGCGGCCAGACCTGCTGAGTTTTTCCAGGTAATTCTGTTTTTGTGAAGCAGAACGTGATCGGTTTACAGATAGCAGCGTACAGAGACACCAGGATCTTCCTGATTCGCCCAAGTACTGATTACAGGTATGTGCACAGTGCCAATTATCCACAATCACACTTCCCTTCCAATCTTGTCCTAGTTGTTCAGCTTTGAAAATGCAAATATTTTCACATTGGATTTCAATGTAAAGAAAGCAGAGCTGTGATAAGCTTGTATAGTTCAGCAGATGTACTGCAAGAAGTTACATAAAAGGCTGATGATAACAATGCTCTTGGGACAAGGTGAGCTCCAGTGAAGGATCGGCACCATTAATGTGTCGCTCATTTAGTCTCGTGACTAATCTCGTGCTGGAAATGACAAGAAAACTCGCTGAATTTACTCCGTGTTTTGTTTTCAAAAGAGCCGAATACAAGGTAAGAAAGTGCATCTCGCTTGAGTGGGTTATAAAATGGAAGAATGACCCGTGCTGTTGGGAAACATAAAATTGTACAAATTTGCAGCACAGAAAAAGGCCATTCGGCCTGGCGTGCTGCTGTCAAAGAGCAGTAGTGATTGGTTGATCCATCAGGAGTGATACTTATGTCAGTGCAAACAGTAGGCAGCAAAATTTGCCCTTCTCCCACCCATATTTTGCCTGGCGCCACCATCTGTGTGGTCAGTGCTTTGCACCCAGCCCTTCTCTTGTCCTTCTTTCACACCGCTTCTTTGTTCTCGACTTTCCAAATATGACACTTCCAACTCTGTGGCGAAACTTCAACTATCACCCACTGATTCCGGTGGAGCTGTTGAATGGTTTCCATCAATAACTAATTAATACTGATTTTAACAAGATAAAAAAATCTACATTCCCTGATTGGGAATCAAACTCAGGCTACTGCTGATAAAGTGCCGAATCCTGACCACTCGACCACCGGGGAAGCTACTGTCTTAATTTCTCTGTTCCTTTCACCCACTGTTAACTGTCTCTCTCTGAATTTGCTGCACTCCGTTCTCCCAGGTTCAGCCCTGACATTGACATCAAACCTGCTGACAAGGATGGTGCTGTTGTTTTCTGGCGCACTAATCTCTACCTCACAGAGGCTGAGCGTCAACTCGCAGACACTTCCTCCTACCTGCCCCTGGACCATGATCCCACCACTGAACATGAAGCCATTGTTTTCAGGCCTGTTACTGACCTCATCTCCTCTGGGGATCTTCCTCCCACAGCTTCCAACCTCAAAGTATCACAACCTTGGACGGCCCACTTATACCTCCTTCCCAAAATCCACAATCAGGACTGCCCCGGCAGACCGAACGCATCAGCCTGTCCTACCACACGGAATTAATTTATTGCTATCTTGACTCCATTCTCTCTCCCCTTGTCCAGTCCCTTCCCACCTACATCCATGATTCCTCTGACAGCCTATATCATATCATCAATTTCCAGTTCCCTGGCCCTAATCACCTTCTCTTCACCATGGACGTAAATCCCTCTACACCTCAATCCCCCACCGGGATGCTTTGAGGGCTCTCCCCTTCTTCCTCAATCAGAGGCTCGAACAATCCCCATCCACCACTACTATCCACTGCCAGGCTTAACTTGTTCTCACACTGAACAATTTCTCCTTAAACTCCTCTCACGTCCTCCAAATAAAAGATTTGGCTATGGGTACCTGCATGGGCCCCAGCTATGCCTGTGTATTATGGGGTATGTGGAACATTCCTTATTCCAGTCCTACTCCGGCCCCCTCCCACAACTCCGGTACATCGATGATTGCTTCGGTGCTGCTTTATGCTCTTGTCTGGACCTGGAAAAATTTATTAACTTTGCTGCCAATTTCCAACCCTCCATCATTTTCATATGCTTTATTCCTGACACTTCCCTTCCCTTCCTTGACCTCTGTATCTCAATTTCTGGTGATAGACTGTCCACCAATATTCATTACAAGGCCACCGACTCCCACAGCTACCTCGACTACAGCTCCTCACACCCTGCTTCCTGTAAGGACTCCATCCCATTCTCTCAGTTCCTTCGCCTCCGTCGCATCTGTTCTGATGTTGCCACTTTCAAAAACAGTTCCTCTGACATGTCTTCCTTCTTCCTTAACCGAGGTTTTCCACACACGGTGATTGACAGGGCCCTCAACAGCGTCCGGCCCACCTCTCATGCATCCGCCCTCATACCTTCTTCTCTCTCCCAGAAACATGATAGGGTCCCCCTTGTCCTCACTTATCACCCCACCAGCCTTCGCATTCAAAGGATCATCCTCCGCCATTTCCACCAACTCCAGCATGATGCCACCACCAAACACATCTTCCCTTCACCACAACGCGGCGGCATTCCGTAGGGATCATTCCCTCCGGGACACCCTGGTCCACTTCTCCATCACCCCCTACACCTCAACCCCCTCCCACGGCACCTTCCCATGCAACCGCAAAAAGTGCAACACCTGCCCCTTTACTTCCCCCCTCCTCAACGTCCAAGGGCCAAAGTATTACTTTCAAGTGAAGCAGCAGTTCACTTGCACTTCCCTCAATTTAGTCTACTGCATTTGATGCTCTCAATGCGGTTTCCTCTACATTGGAGAGACAAAACACAGACTGGGTGACCGCTCTGTCTGCGAGCATGACCCAGAACTCCCTGTCACTTGCTATTTCAACACACCACCCTGCCGTCATGCCCACATGTCCATTGTTGGCTTGCTGCATTGTTCCAGTGAAGCCCAACGCAAACTGGAGGAACAGCACTTCATCTGCCGACTAGGCACTTTACAGCCTTCCGGACTGAATGTTGAGTTCAAAAAACTTTAGATCATGAACTCTTTCCTCCATTCCCACCCCCTTTCCCATCCCACTTTATTTCCAACAATTTATATATTTTTTTTCTGTTCCCACCTATTTCCTTTATTTTTAAAATATTTCCATCCATTGTTTTATCTCTACCTTTTAGCCTATTTCGTTCCCTTGCCCCCACCCCAACCCACTAGAGCTATCTCTACCTTGCTCGTCCTGATTTCTACCCTTAATGTCACCCATTAGCACATTTCTTAGCTAATATCACCACCGTCAACATCTCTTTGTCCTTTTGTCTATGACATCTCTTCTTTGCCTCCGCCTATCACTGGTCCCTCTATCCAACGCAACCTGCCCCAGCCCCCAATACCAGCTTATATTTCACCGCATTTCTCTATTTCCTTCATTCCGAAGAAGAGTCACACGGACTCGAAACATCAACTGTATTCCTCTCCACAGATGCTGTCAGGCCTGCTGGGTTTTTCCAGGTATTTTTGTTTTTGTTTCAGATATCCAGCATCCGCAGTAATTTGCTTTTATCTGAGAGAGAGAGAAAAAAACAATACGTTTCAGTGAGTTAGACGCTGTCTCAGATAGAGATATCACAGACATTAAGTGAATGTGGTGACAAACGTGCCCGTCTTAGCAAAGAATTGGTTGGTATGACATGGATTTCTAAACAAGACCACACAACAGGATATGCTATCAATGAATATTTACATTATTAGACGACCTGCAGTTACAGTTTGAATAAGAGAAAATAAAATAAAATGAAACATTCTGGTGAAGATACATGTTAACTTTGTGGAATGACGCAACATGATTTCTTTTCACACACACACACAGAACAAGTGATGTCTCATATATAATACTGTTGGCTGTCATGAAACTGAGTATTAGGAGCTGCACGGAGCAAACACTCAAAACCTGTCGTTTTAGGCCAAAGTCAGAGGCCCATTTCTAACTCAACGTTCACCTTATAGATTCATAGAAAAGTGTAGTAACAACAGAGACAGAGCCTGGTGTGGAAATTACTAAGACAGGGCCTAGTGCAATTTAAGCAGAGGCATGACTAAAGAAGCCATCTAATGTTACTTAGCAAAGACCTGGCCTAATGCACGAATAACAGGGGCGGGGACGTGTGCGATATTAACATGGACAAGGTCTTCTGCTGTAATAGCGGAGATGGGTCTGGTGCAATAGTTACCGATACAGGCCTGGATCAACATCAAGTAAAATAGTTTAGTTATTACAGGCACAGGACACAGAGTAATTGCTTCCCAGAGAGAGTCTCAGGCCGTAATATCGGAGACTGCCACCAGTGTAAGAAAGACAGACATGATCTGGTGGAGTAAAAACAGGGAAAGGGAGAGTGGAATAGAAACAGAGACAGAGGTACAAAGACAAAGTCTCTGCAAAGATATGATCCATTTTAATTAACAAGACAGCAAGCTCGAGTGTAATACAGGCTGGTACAATTTCAATTGTTCTGAAATACGGTCTGGAGGAACATAAGTGCAGACATGATTGAGTGTGTTATAAGCAGCGCCACGACCTAGTGAAACATAAGTGAGACAGTGCCGAGTGCAGTAATAATCGAGACAGGATCTTGTGATAACACCTGCTGGATCCAGTTTAAGAAAACTGATACACGGTCTAGTGCAGCTTCACATAATTCAGGGGTCTTTTTAATGTCAACTGACGCAGTGACTGGTGAATTAAATACTGGCAAAGGTATGAGATCAATAAAAACAGAGACATGCACTAGTACAGCAATAAGAGAGTAATGGTTTAGGACGATAACAACAGAAACAGAGAAATGTATGATATGAATGGAGGCATGTATTGGTGCAGCATCACCTGAGACAGGGTCCAGTTTGATAGACACGTGGCAGGTTCTACTGGAGTAATAGCTGAGACAGAGTCTTGTGAAATGCAAATAAAAACGCGTTCTAGTTTTCCATAAACAGAGACAAGCTCTAGTGCAGTGCCAACTGCGGCATGGCTTATTGTAACTTTAGCCGAGACCTGATTCAGTGCAGTCATGACTGAGATAGTGCGAACTGTAATGTGGCTGAGCCAATTACAGAAACAACTGAGAGATGACCTTCTCTAATATGATCAGAGACATGTCCTAGTGTAATAGAAACAGAAACGGCATCTAAGTTGATATGAACAGAGACAGTGCCAAATGCAGTAATAATTGAGACCGCGTCTGCTTCATGTGATGTGAGCAATCACGGTTCTACTGCCATCAACTGGTCAATCGTTGCAACTGCAGGTGTTGTGAAAATGTCGATTACATTTACTGTTTCTGAGATCAGTGGTCAAAATCAGAAATAATGGAAAACGTAGCCGGCGGAATTTGAACCTGCGCGGGATAACCCCAATGGATTTCAAGTCCATCGCCTTAACCACTCGGCCACGACTACAGATGTTGGCATTAAACCTGTATTACATATATGAAGTCATAGAATTGTTACAGCAGACAAAGAGGGGCTTCTCCCCGCCCTGTCTCTGTCACAACCTAGCCGGGCATGCACGCGCGTTATTTCCTATGTGAAAACTCAAGGAGATCAATGTTGTTTCCTCCTGGAGCCTCTGCTTGTTCTGAATTTCAAACTGTGGAAGGTAATCGTCCTACAAAATCCACAAGTTTGCAATACATTCCTCTCAATCATCAATAACATCATTCACATCTTCCACTTGTTTGCTGCAACTCCTTCCAAACATTGCAAATTCCCTTGCATCGTTCATCCTATTTTTCTCTTTGACATTTGACTATAAAGTTGCACAACGAATGTTAATCAAGTTGGTGTTGGTGAATATGTGTCTATCTCCTCGGGGAACTGAACCATATTGACACACTTGGAGGAACACACACCGACACATACAACGACAGTGACAGAGGCCGAAGGAGTGTCAAACACCCAGAAAGTAAAGATGTCACCAACTTGTCCAGTTATTGTTCCATTTCAGACTCCAAATGTAATGAATATTTGCAGATGAACTGAAGTCAGAAACACGTGGGTGTTTGGGTGGTTTAGTTTCTCATTTGACTGATAATATATTCTGCAGGCAGTCTGTGTCAATCAGGAATGAGAAGAAGGGGAATTGGCAGGATGTGGACTACGTGGTAAAACGCCTGAACCACTCGGCCAGGACAACTGGGTAAAGGCTGCATGTTGTTTGTTTAAAATAATAGAATAAATACAGCGAGTTCCGGTGAAAGAAGGTCTTCCAGTCCGTGCCACTGTCCCACCTTTTCCCAGTCTCCCTGGGATTTACACTGTCTCTCCTCATTCTCCCAACTGAAATACAACACGGCACTGCTCAGCTGCTCCTTCACCACTCAGAGAATCTTTTGGAAGCGCCTCAAACAGCAAACCACCAGAAAGTTTGACAGCGGTGAGAGTGAAGCCCAAATCGTCAGAGAGATCAAAACCTGAACCAACGGCTGAGCCCGCTCGGCCTCACTACCACATTCAGATTAGACACAAACATTGTCTTCACCAACATTAACACTGAATTCGAATATTAAAAAAATGATCAGGAATTGGCCATTCGGCCCCTCGAGCATTCTCAGCTACTTAATAAGATCATGTGCAAACTTCAATCATCCTCCACTTTGTAACATCTGGACATTTAGTTTCTGAACAGTCCCTGCTCAAAGAAAAGAGAGAAATGTCTTCTTGCATCTTTTAAAACTGATGGTTTTCCTCTGTCTGCACCTTATGATATGAAGCCGCAGAACGAATATGAATAATGTTTGGGTGGTAAAAATGGGAAACTGAACCACTTTGACAACACACAGAAAATCACAAATACGCACATTGTTAAGATTTGAAAGAATGAATATTGTCACACTATCTTTCAATATGCAGAAAGTGGAGCTGTGATCAACTTGTAGCTCAGAAGACGTACAACAAGAATGTATATAACAGGCCGATGCTCACAGTGCCTGTTGGGACTCGGCGAGCTGCATCCAACGATTTAGACCATTTAATTGTCGTTCAATGAGTCCGGTTCCAAATTCTGTGCTGGAAATGATAAGAAAACTCGCTGCATTTGCTTATTGTCTTGAATTCAAAGCATCACATGGAAGATAAGAAAGTTCATCTTAACCGTGGTGTTAGGAAACATAAAATGACAGAAAGGTACAGCAAATACAGGGGCCGTTCGGCCCTGTGTTCTGCTTTCAATGAACAATGTCATTGGTTGATCTGAATAATCAAAGACATTCGTCATTTAGGAAGAATGGTCAAAAAGGAAAACGAGACAGGGTCAGGAACGAGATCGGTACATTAGTGACAGAGGATCTTAGATTGAAGGATTAAGCTGTTAAAAAGGTTTGGGTGAAGCTAAGAAACAGCAAGAGGAAACAAACATTGGTGGGAGTTGTTTATAGGCCAACAAACCCTAGTGGGAATGTTGGCGTGGGATAAATCAGGAAATTAGAGCTGCATGTGACATGGGTAATACAGGAATAATATTCTGCCTTGCACCACCAGCCCTATAGTCAGTGCTTTGTAACCTATCACAGCCCTTCTATTTTATTTTCGCCCCCTCACTCCGACTTTGGGTTTGTTCCCAAGTTTTGCCCTTGTGACATTTCCAGCTCTGATGTGAAACTCCCACTCTCACTCCACCAATTCTAGCAGAGCTAAACCGTGTTATTTTCAACCAGCAAATCAATCACATTGACTTGAACAGCTCGCCCAGGAGGAATAAGTTTCAATCCCTAACCAGGGATCAAATGCAGGCTGTACTTATAAACTTGCCGCATTCAAATCACTCACCCAGCAGTTGGACACATGGGAGCTGTTTTTGGCATTTTTATATTCCAGATCTCTTTCAGCAATGACAAGTTTCTTTGGCCAAGTGGTCTGTGTCGTTTCAACACAAGTGTCCTCTTCAGCCAATGAGAACAAACCGTTCGCTGGAACATGAAATCGATACTTTCCTCCTTTAAGACAGTTCTTAAAGCCTCCCCCTTTGACAGAGATTTTAGTCATCTGACCGAATATGTGGCTCAGTGTCACACTTTATGATAAAATGCTCCTGAGAAACGCCTTGTGACGTTTCATTCGGAAAAAGGAGCTTTCTAAATATAAGTTGTTGTTGTAGTCCATACATAGAAAGAGACAAACTCCTCTTCCCTCTTTCATCCCGATATTTTTCACTGCAAAATTGAAATGTGAAGTTGCACAACTAATGTGAATATAATTTGTGCTCTTAGAAATGTGTTCAGCTTCCCAGGGAACTGAACCGCATTGACCCACACAGAGGAACACACACAGAGATAGACACCGAGAGTGACAGAGGCCGAAGTGGAGACAAATGCCAGAATAAAATCGTGTCACCAAATTGGCTCCGTTTTGTTTTCCGTTTCCGACTGGAGATTTGCAGAAGGCTGACAAATGAACGGAAACAAGAGAACACGGATGTGTTTGGATCGCTTTTCCTCGATTCAAACGATAATCAGCTCTGTCTGTGCGCGGTTAAAATCCCAGATAATGAGAAACGTGGTCGGCAGGATTCGAACCTGCGTGGATTTCTAATCCATCGCCTTAACCACTCGGCCACGACTACAGAAGCTGCTCTCCCACTGTTATTACGTGTATGAAATCATGCAATGGTTACAGCGGAGAAAAAATTCTTTCCGCCCGTCCTGTCACTCCCATTACCTGATCTTTCCCCCGGAATCCTGCAATTTATCCTGTTTCTCCTCGTTCTTCCGACAAAACTGGGAAAGAAAGAGTGAGAATGATCCAACCCGGCCAATTACCGCCCCATCAGCCTACTCTCCATCATCACTAAAGTCATGGAAGGGGTCATCAACAGTGCTATCAAGCAGCACTGACTTAGCAATAACCTGCTCACTGATGCCCAGCTTGGGTTTCACAAGGACCACTCAGCTCCTGATCTCAATACAGCCTTGGCTCAAATATAAACAAAAGAGCTGAACTCCCGAGACGAGGCGAAATCAGCATTTGACCGAGTGTGGCATCAAGGTGCCCGAGCACAACTGGAGTCAATGGGAGTCAGGGGGAAACTCTCAGCTTGTTGGAGTCATACCTAACACAAAGGAAGATGGTTGTGGTTGTTGGAGTCAGTCATCTTAGCTCCAGCATATCACTGCAGGAGTTCCTTAGGGTAGTGTCCTCAGCCCAACCATCTTCAGCAATGAGCTTCCATCCATCATAAGGTCAGAAGTGGCGGAGTTAGCTGATGATTGCACAATGTTCAGCACCATACCCGACTCCTCAGATACTGAAGCTGTCCATGTCCAAATGCAGTAAGACCTGGACAATATCCAGGCATGAGCTGACAAATGGCAAGTAACATTCGCACCCCACAAGTGTCAGGCAATGGCCATCTCCAACACGAGAGAATCCAACCATTGCCTCTTGATGTTCAATGGCATTACCATCACTGAATCCCTCACTATCAACATCCTGGGGGTTCCCATTCACCAGGAACTGGACTGGAATAGCCATATAAACACTGTGGCTACAAGACCAGGTCAGAGGTTAGGAATCGTGCAACATGTAACTCACCTCCTGACTCCCCAAAGCCTGTCTACCATCTACAAGGCACAAGTTAGGAGTGTAATAGAATACTCCTCACTTGTTTGGATGAGTGCAGCCCCCGCAACACTGAAGAAGCTGGACACCGTCCAGGGCAAAGCAGTCCACTTGACTGGCACCACATCCACATTCACTCCCTTCACCACCAATGCATAGTAGCAGCAGTGTGTACCATCTACAAGATGTATTGGAGGTATTCACCAAGGCTGCTTAGACAGTAGCGTCCAAACCCACGACAATTCCCAGCTAGAAGGACAAGGGCAGCAGATAGATAGGAACACCATCACCTTCAATTAACTCACTATCCTGACTTGGAAATATATCACCGTCCTTTCACTGTCACTGGGTCAAAATCCTGGAACTCCCTTCCTAACAGCACTATGGGCATACCTACACATCATGGACTGCAGTGGTTCAAGAAGGTAGTCCACCTTCACAAGGGCAATTAAGGATGGGCAATAAATGCTGGTCCAGACAGCAAAGTCCACATCATGTGAATGAATAAAAAAAAAAATCCAGGTTTATTCGCAAATTATATTGCCTTGAACTTCTAACCAACGTAAAGCACTGCAAATGTCAGTGCCTGGAGCAAGGCTGACGTAATTGCTCATGTGAGGGACCACCTGAAGCTTTCAATATTGGTTTTCTTCACACCAATTTCCAAATGGGAATTGTTCAATGGCTTGAAAGCGAAAAAAAATGTTAAGGAGAAAGAGAAGGAAATTGTCATTAATTATGATGCTCTTTGTACAAAACTGACATAAACACGATGGGAGGAATGTCCTCTTACTGCGCTGTGCCATTTGATGATGACATTGTTGATCAGTCTGTCTCCAGCATTCCTAATGAGAACAGCCGAATTCCATTTCTTCAACACAAAGACCCAAAGTGCTGCTGCATGACGTCACCGTTTAACATTCCAGACAGCTCCATTGGGATCTTTACAGCGCAGGGTTTATAGAGGCGAGTGGGGTCATATTCACTTCACATATGATGGAGCTGCGGTTTGATACCTGGCAAGAGCATTTTCCAAGATTGTTTATTTGAGTGAGTGAAAGTTCGATAATTTACGTTTGTTGTAAATATGAACACGACGGTTGGAATCCTGCTGACTGAAGTTTTCACCATTTTTGATTTTAACCAAATTAATAATCAGTTAATTAGAAGGAAACCTATCCAAATACGTCCGTATTTTCTGATTTCCATTCATTTGTCAGCATTAAGGAAATTTGTTTTCGGAAATGGAACAAACACTGAGCCAAGTTGGCGAAATCCTTGCTTTCTGGTACTGTGTCTCTCCTTAGGCCTCTGTCACTCTCGGTGTATATATCTCTCTGTCTGTTCCTCTGTGATTGTCAATGTGGTTCAGTTCCCTGAGGGGGTGAAAACATTTTTGATGTTGCAAACTTGATTCACATTAGTTGTGCGAATTCATCTTAAAATGTCACAGAGAAATGTATCAGCGTCAAAGATAAAACAGGAGACTGGCCCTTTCTATATGTATCCTACAACAACAACAACTTATATTTATAAAGCACGTTTAACGTAAGAAACATCACAAGGCGTTCCCCAGGAGCATGATATAACAAAGTGTGATACCGAGCCTCATATTCGGCCAGATGACTAAAAGCTCGGTCAAAGCGGGAGGCTTTAAGAACTGTCTTAAAGGAGGAAAGTATCAATTTCATGTTCCAGCTCACAGCAATGGTTCTTCTCATTGGTGAAGAAGTCACTTGTGTTCAACCTAAACAGACCAATTGGTCGGAGAAAGTTGTCTCTGGTGAAAGAGATCGGGAATGAAAAAAAATGTCAAAAGCTGCCTCCATAATACAAAAGTCAAGCCTTATTGGTCTTTTCTCTGATGTACAGTGACTCAGGATTGGCGCTTCCATTGGACCAACAGCAAATTGGGTGGAGGGATTTGGAAATTGAAGGTTGCGCATGTGCAGCTTGTGGGGCTATTTCACCTCACTGTCAATTTCATGTTCCAGCTCACAGATACCCTTGTTTTCATTGACTGACGAAGTCATTTGCCTTGAACCTAAACAGGCAGTTTTGAGGTGAAAGAAATCTGAGCTGAAAAACAATAGGCAAAAGCAGCATAGATAAGCCAAATCGAAATACTTTGGCCCAACTTCCCTGGTGGTCTAGTGGTCAGGACTCTCACCGCCGCAGCTCGGGTTCGATTCCCGGTGAGGGAATGTCGAGTTAATGAGTTCTTTGGAACGAGTGCTGATCACTCATTGATTGGAAACGTTTAAAAGCTCCACCAGAAGCAGCGGAGTGAGAATTTAAGTTTCACCTCAAGAGCTGGAAAACATCACACTTGGTTCAATGGAGTGAGAGAATGAAGGAAGAGGAGAGGAGAGAAGGGCTGGTTGCAAAGCACTGACTATAGAAAGGTTGGTGTGAGGCAAAATATGGGTGGGAGAAGAAAGAATTTTGCTGCCTACTGTTTGCACTGACACAAATATCACTCCTGATGGATCAACCAATCACCACTGTTCTTTGAAAGCAGCATGCCCGGCTTAAAGGCCTCTTTTTCTGCTGCGAATTTCTACAATTTTATGTTTCGCAACAGCACAGGTCATTCTGCCATTTTGTAACCCACTCGAGAGAGATGTACTTTCTTACCTTGTATTTGGCTCTTTTGAAACTGAAACACGGAGCAAATTCAGTGAGTTTTCTTGTCATTTCCAGCACGAGATTTGTCACGAGACTAAATGAGCGACACATTAATGGTACCAATCCTTCACTGGAGCTCACCGTGTCCAAAGAGCACTGTTATCATCAGCCTGTTATGTAACTTCTTGCAGTTCATCTGCTGCACAAATATAAGTTTATCACAGCTCTGCTTTTTTCACTTTGAAACCCAGTGTGAAAATCAATTTCAAAGCTGAACAACTGGGAGGAGAGTGACTGTGGATAATCGGCGCTGTGCACCTTCATGTAATCAGTATCTGGGAGAATCGGGAAGATGAGATCCAGGTGTCTCCTTACTCACAAGTTTTACCCATTCCCACGAACAGACTGTGTCTGCATCAAGCAGCTAATTGACCTGGGGGCTGGACGGTCAGAGGGAGCTGGAGGCGAGGCAGGGACAGAAGCAGAAAGAGATGCGACATGAAATTACTTTCAATTTGAGGTGTCAGTTGTTTTCAGTGGTGAATTTCTGCCTTGTAAGTTTCACAGGAGCCGCAGTGATTAGTTGGTGTTTTTTTTTTAAGCAGCAAGATTTAAAAGTAAAAAGATAAAAACAAATAACTGCGAATGATGGAAATCTGAAACAAACACAGAAAATTCTGGAAAAACTCAGCAGCTGGAGGGAGAAACAAGGTCAATGCTTCCAGTCCATACGGCTCTTATTCAGATTTTTAACCAATGACAGCGCCCATGACCCTGACATTAAGAGTATCATGATCAACAGTGTGAGCTAGCCAGGCATGTGAAAAAGCTGTTTCGTCTCCTAACATACATCAATAAACCTGTTGCTTTCCACCTGATACCTCAGCTTCATCGGAATTTTAAAGTGTGGAACGTAATCGGCCGACAAAAGCCCCAATGTTGCAATTCATTCCTCTCAATCATCAATAACATCATTCACATCTTCCACTTCTTAGCTGCACCTCCTTCCAAATACTGTGATCCATTTTCCTCAGGATTTTCTCCTGCATTTAATATTTACCTGCTTTGTGCCCTCATTTTGAAATCAGATTCATTTCAATATCCAACACAATTTGAATTACAAACCTAAAGGTCAAACAATGGAAAACAAGTCACTCAGTAACACAAGTCCCATGGTGCTCATTTTCAGATTCACAACAGTCAGATTTTCAATAAAATGAAGGAATTTTACAGTGAAAAGTTCAGAAAGTTGGTGTGACTTTTATTTGTGACTCACTCACTCGGGAATTCTGTAAATGCTGCTCGGAGGTTTAGTGACCAGGATATAATCTACCTGTGTTTTCCTGAGTCTGTGCTCGGTGTATTGGGAGGTTTGGCCCGGGTTGGAGTATCTTGTGTCCCAGGTATGGGCAGTAACCTCTGACTGAAGCTGCAGTCACTGCTTTCTGCTGGCAGCGGGTGATTGGAGAGTGCGGGGCCGGAATATTGCTGCTTTTCTGCTTTTCCCTGTCTTACTCACTGTGGAAATGAGGAAGAGAGAATAATTCAAGGGTTCGTTTGATTCTAATAATTTCTTGGATTTCCAATAGGTTAGATGAAAGTACATAGTAAGTCCAAATCTTTTCTCATTGTATTTGACAGAAAACGTAATTTTAAAAAGAAGCTGTTTCTGTGGGAGCTCACTGGACAACAAAAGACCTGCCACTGTTTTTGGGGAAGATATCTTGCAGCCCAAGTACCCAATGACAATCCGGAATCGTGTGACAATGATTGGTGATGAGTGGGAAAAACATTAACCCCCCTGAGTGGCCTTGAATAACCAACTTTTCAGTTAACAGGCAAATCTGCTGACCAATAGCGCCACAGACTCTTACACAAACCTAACTGACAAGGTATCCCAACCGGGCTGTCAATGAGTCCAATCTACAGGTTACCAATACACAGATGGTTATCGTGCTCTATCAATTTTACTCTTCCAAAATAAAGGGTGGGATATTCATTGTGGATATGTTGAAACAGTCTGATCCCACCCACTGCAGACACATCCATGTCATCAGGATCCAGCTCTCCTACAACTGGAGTGCCTCCCTTCGAGTATTTCGCTGTCTTGTCTGTTACCAAGTATTCTCATTGTCCTAAAGCCGATATTAGGTTAGAATTCCTGATGTGCAGTAATGAGAATCCTTTCACCGTCTCAGGTCAGTTAATTTCATTGATAACATCAGAGTCACTGTATCAGCATCTTAAAGAAGGGAAAGGTGCCTTGACTCTCTCTGGTCAGTCGGGCAGTTCACCCTTCATTCGCATTGGATTCCATTCCTCAAAGGGGATTTTCATTTCTTTTTTGAGTTCCCTTACCACATCTGGCAACATCTTTGGATTGAAAGGCTTAATTTTCATTTCAGATGCAACACAGTTCTGATGAAAGGTTGCAGACCTGAAATGAAAACCATGTCTCTCTCTCCACAGTCACTCCCAGATCTGCTGAGAATTCCAGTATTTTCTCTTTTTGTTTCAGATAACCAGCATCTGCAGTATTTAGCTTTACTTTAACTGATCAGTGAAACATACAAGATCCTCAGTCTACTTGACAGGGTGGATTTGGAGAGGATGTTACCTCTTGTGAGAGAATCTAGAGCTCGGGATCGCTGTTTAAAAATAAGGGATCACCCATTTAAAATGGAGATGAAGCATTTTTTTTTCAGAGTGTCGTGAAACTTTGGAATTTTGTTCCTGAAAAATGTTGTGGAAGCAAAGTCTTTGAATATTTGTAAGGCCATGGTGGACATATTCTTGGTAATCAAGGGGGTGATAGGTTATCAGAGATAGGTGGGGTACAGATTTCAGGTTACTATGAGGTCAGCCATGATCTTATTAAATGGCAGAGCAGGCTTGAGGGGCCGAATGGCCTATTCCTGCTCCTTTTTCTTATGTATTTCTAAGAATGTGGAACCCATTACCAGTAGGTTTCGAGATCCATGTCTGAGCTGAAAATGTATAGGTAAACTCACTGTCAACTGATTGTTCACCAGCTAAAATTGGAAAGGGATTCACTCTCATCCCCTTACTGACACAGCAACCCAGTCTTGCTGGTGGGAGGCCATTCAGCTACTTCACGTGTGCAAAGGGCTTTATTCAGTTTGCCCACACGTTAACACTCCAACTTTAAAATTTCAAAAGATTGGATCCACAATCAGAGCAGAAATACTGGCAAGACACGGTATAAATGTTCCATGTAAAGGGGAAAAAGTTACCAGCTCAATCCATCTGCTGAGACTCCACTGAGTTAAGATCTAACTGTCAGGGTTTGTTCTGCATCCAGGAGAGAATTGTGGTGGAGCCGGGAGCAATTTGGCTGCTGCATCAATTGATTCAACAATTCTATGTCTTGCCCCTATGGCCCCCATCGTATTCTGATTACAGAGCATAGGTTTCTGTTCTACAATATGATATTTCAATGGTGGAGTGCTCACCCAGCATTCGCTGCAGGGCAGAATGTGTCCTATCCTCACGACAGCAGCGCCTCACGCATGCGCCCTTCTGAGTGTGGTGGGGCATGCGCATTGCGGTCTGCTTCATGAGCATGCGCAGTGCTGGTCTGTGACTCAAGCTGCTCAGAGAGTGAGAGAATGTCGAGTGGAGCAAACTAACAGAGTTAGTGTGTGTGTGAGGAGGAATGGAGCCAGCGGAGTGGGCAGAGAGGTTTCATTAACACACAGTGCAGGCCGCCGACCCCAAATAACAAGGTACCGGTCTTTTGTTTGCAGAGAAATGGCCAAAAAATCTGCCTTTCTCCCTTCGCCAAGCCCTGGGTAAGGGCCGCCATCTTTATCAGGGGCAATGTGCAGCAGGGCGCATGCGCGGTCATCTGGTCCAGGCAGCAGGAGGAGAGAATGTTGTGAATTTCTATCCTGGACTGACAGGGATGGATTTTGGAAACTCCTTTTACAGGGGGTTAGAAGGGGAGGATTTACACACAGCAAACTCAAAACAAAAGTTCTTCCTTTCTGAATTTCAATCCTGGATTGACTGATGGATTTTTTGAATTCCATTTACAGGATGTTAGAAGAGGAGGGGAAACTCAAGGGATACTTGAGGGAGATGAAAAACTAAAACCAAACATCATGTCAAAATTTGAAAGTCACTGGATTCACCAGGACCTGAATAACACCAGCCTTCAAATGTAAGCATTGAGTTCCAGGTCTTTTTCAGTTACTGGGTTAAAAAATCTCTGCCTCACGTTGTGGATCTTACCTAAAATCTTAAATCTCTGTCCCTTAATCCTTTCGTAATCAGCTAATGGGAACAGCTTTTGTTTAACTACCTTTCATAATCCTGTACACCTCTATCAAATCTCCCCTCAAGCTCCTTTACTCCAAGGAGAACAACCTCGGTTTCTCAAACCTAATCTTATAATTAAAACACCTCATCGAACCATTCTGGTCAATCTCCTCTGCCCCCTCTCAAGGACCCTCACATTCTTCACAATATGTGGTGATCACTGGTTTGCACAGACCCAGATGTTCTGTGTTTGTGTCTGTGACATCTTCACACATCGACAATTACACTGTGACATCATCACACATCAACAATTACACTGTGACATCATCACACATTGACAATTACACAGTGACATCATCCTCAACTGAGAGATTTTTCTCTGACTCCAGCGTTTCTGATATCTTTCCAGCTGCAGGATCCAGCAGGAGAATTTAAATTTGAAAATGGTGAAGTTGTTTCAGAGGTGAGTATTTTTCACCATCCATCTACAATTTAGAGCTTTTAGTGCTGTGCTCTGTATTCTGGAGAGGTTCCATAACTCTGGGGCTGGTGTGGCTCCTTTACTGAGGATCTGAATCCATGTCCATCCATTGATCTGTTTCACCTCTGCCCTCCCTGATCACCTCTCTGCCATTGTCTAACATCCTCTATCTCTAATAATGGATGTATTTGAGTTAAGTTTTGTATTTTATTGTTACTTCTGCCAACTGTGTCTAAATGATGTTTCCACTGCTGCCCATCTCCTGACCATGAGCTGCTGCCTTACCAGCTTTATCTTCCCACAGTATCTTTCACAATCAGGAATTGTTTGTCCTGTACTATAGTCCATTTCTCTTCCACTTCTGAAGTTATATTGATCATCAAATTCTGCAGCATTTTACTCCCTGTAATTCATTCTGCACACCCCGAAATATTAACTCTGCTTCCCTCTCCACAGATACCAGCGCCTATTGTGACCCTTAGTTACCTATGGAGAAGATGATGTTTGACCTTCTTGAACCACTGCAGTCCGTGTGGTGAAGGTGCTCCCACAATGCTGTTAAGTAAGGAGTTACAGGTTATTCACCAGGCGATGATGAAGGAACAGTGATATTTGTCCAAATCAACAACAGCAATTTGTATTTATATCGCACTTTTAATGTAAGACCATGTTCCAAGGCATTTCATGGAAACATTACAAAGCAAGGTTTGACACATGAGGCAATATTAGGGCAGGTGACCAATCGTTTGGTCAAAGAAGTGGGTTTTATGGAGTATCTTAAAGGAGGAAAATGAGGTAGAGAATGGGAGAGGTTTAGGGAGTGAATTCCAGAGCTTGGAGCCTTGGAAACTGACAGAATGGGCACGAATGTGGAACAATAGAAATCAGAAACACTCAGTAGGCCAAATTAGAGGAGAGCAGATATCTCCGAGGGCTGTGATGCTGGAGGAGATTCCAGCAACAGGGAGCAGCCATACAGGAATTTGAAAATCAGGGGTGGAGTCAAACGATGTTACTGAGATGGAAATAGGTGGTCTTGGAGATGATGTGGATATGTGGTTGGAAGCTCATCTTGGGGTGAAATATTTCACCATGACTGTGAACAGTCTGGTTCAGTCTCAGTTGTTGTCAGGGAGAGGGATGGAGTCGGTGGCTATGGAGTGGAGTTTGTAGCGGAGATTGAAGACAATGGCTTCAATCTTCCCAATATTGAAATAGAGGAAATTTCTGTTCATCCAGTACTGGATGTCAGACAAGTCAGGACGGTGTGTGACTTGGAGGTGATGGTGTTCACATACACCTGCTACCCTGGTCCTTCTTGGGGGTAGAGTTTGAAGGTTTGGGAGATTCTGTCAAAGTTCTGGTTTATTTGTAGGTCTATGAAAAGCCCTCTCCTCACCCCCTGCCTCTCCCACTCCTCTCTCTGACTTTCTCTCTCTCTCCTTTTCTCCTTCTGTCACGTAGAATTCTCCAGCCCAGCAGGTTGTGGATGCTCCATCACTGAATATATTTCAGGCTGAGATGGGGAGATTTTTGGTCTCTCAGAGAGTCGAGGGATATGGGGAGTGGGCAGGGAAGTGGAGTTGGAAGTCCAAGAGAAGCCACAATCATATTGAATGATGGAGCAGGCTCGAAGGGCCATGTGGTCTCCTGCTGCCCCTGACACTTGCTTTATTATTGACACCAGAGTCTTGTGTAGGCCCAGACCAGGTGGCAGGTTCCCTTCCCTGAAGGACATTAGTGACCCAGTTGGGTTTTTATGACAATCCAGCAGTTTTCATGGTCACTTTTTCCTCGTGCCGGCCCCACAAATTCCCAGATTCATTCAGCTCCATTTCACAACCTGCCTTTGTGTTTTTGTGGGTTCTCTCTCACTCCCTTTTTCTGTTTTAAATCAATTTCACAGGGTGTTAGAAGGGGAGGATTTGTAGTCGGGAAACTGAAACCAAACATCACGTCAGGATCTGATGGAGTTGCCCATTCTTTTGTAACCTGAATATCATTGGATTTTGAACATGGAAGGAAAAAGCACCGTTCACAGTGGGGAGAAACCGTGCACGTGTTCAGCCGATCATCTAACCTGTCAAAACATAAATGCAGAGATAACAGGGAGAAACTGTGGAAATGTGGGGACCGTGGTAAGGGATTCAATTAACCGTCTGAACTGGAAACTCCTCGGCACAGTCACACCTGAGACAGACCATTCACCTGCTCCATGTGTGGGAAAAGGTTCACTTGTTTATCCCATCTGCTGACACACCAGCGGGTTCACACTGGGGAGAAACCATTTACCTGCTCCGTGTGTGGGAAGGGATTCACTCAGCCATTCAACTTGCTGACACATGAATGACTTCACACTGTGGAGAGACCGTTCACCTGCTCCACGTGTGGGAAAGGATTCACTCAGACATCTGACCTGCTGGCACACCAGTGACTTCACACTGGGGAGAGACCATTCAAATGCTCGGACTGTGGGAAGTGCTATAAAAGCTCCGGGGAACTGATGTCCCATCGACGTGTTCACAGTGACGAGAGACCGTTCAGGTGCTCTCACTGCGGGACTGGGTTCAGATGGTCATCTCAACTCACAGTACACCAGCGGGTTCACAGCGGAGAGAGACTGTTCACCTGCCCTGCGTGTGGGAAGGGATTCACTCAGTTACCCAACCTGTTGACACACCAGCGAGTTCACACTGGAGAGAGACCGTTCACCTACTCCGAGTGTGAGAAGGGACTTACTCAGTTATCCCACCTGCTGAGACACCAGCAAATTCACAAGTGACAACAGTGATTGGATTTTGCTGTTAATTGCATCCTGGACTGAACCATGTTGATTGGGATCTGTTTCTACTAATGTTAATAAACTCCAACCCAGTTATAGCTGTTAATATTCTGAATAAAGTCAAATAAATCAGCTCTGTGTTAAACATACAAATTAGTTCCTTTTGAAGGTCTCACCCTCTCCCCTCTCTCCTCCACCCTCACCTCCAACAACAAGTGTGAGGAGCTCATGGATCTTCTTTGTCACTAAGATTGAGACAATCCGATCAGCTGCCTCTGCTGCTTCCCTCCCTTCCACTAGCCCACCTGGACAAACTATCTCTAAAGATCCCTCTTGTCCGAGCCCTGAACCCACATCTTTCTTTAGTTTCGCTCCCATCTCCTCTCATGCCCTCTCAGTGCTCATCTTGTCCATGAGACCCACCTCCTGCTCCATTGACCCTATTCCCACTAAACTGCTGGTCACCCAACTTACCCATTTTCACTGAGATTGTTAATGGTTCTTTCTCTTCAGTTACTGTCCCTCTCTCCCTCAAATCTGACATCATCAAGCCCTCGTCAATAAACAAACCTTTGGCCTTGTCCTTGCAAACTGCTGTCCCATCTCCGACCTTCCTTTCCTCTCTAAACTCCTCAAACATATTCACACCTCCCAAATCCATGCCCATGTTTCCCAGAACTCCCTGTTTGAATCCCTCCAGTCAGGTTTCTGCCCTTGCCACTGGACTGAAACAGCTCTGATCAAAGCACCAAGGACATCCTATGTGACAGTGACAAAGGGAAACTATCCCTTCTCAACCTGTGTGCAGCCTTTGACAGGGTTGACCACACCATTCTGCTCCAACACCTCTCCACTGTCATCCAGCTGGGTGGGGCTGCTCTCTACTGGTTCCATTCTTCTCTATCCAATCATAGCTAGAGAATTACTTGTAATGTCTTCCCTTCCCACTCCCACAGTTACCTCTGATGTCCCCACAGGATCCAGCCTTGGCCTCCTCATCAACATTCTCCCCACAACGACATCATCTGAAAACACGGTGTCGGTTATCACGTGTACACTGTCAGTGCCCAGCTCTACCTCACCACCACCTCTCTCCACTTCTCCACTTTTATTAAATTATCAGACTGTTTGTCTGTTATTCAATGGTGGATGTGCAGAAATTTCCTCCAATTCAATATTGGGAAGACTGAAGCCATTGTTTTCATTCCCTAGATACCCAGTCCATTCCTCCCACTGGCAACTGTCTGAGACTAAACCAGACTTTTTGCACAAGTGATGTCAGGTTTGACCCCGACATATGTTCCGACTCGGGTGTATGTGTTCTGGTGAGTTTCCAGTCAAATTATGATGTGAATCTTCCCCACAGGCAGAACAGACAAACATTTCTCCTTCCATAATCAAAGGCTGGTCATTTATGAATTCAGTGATTCTATAACATCTTGTCGAGATTTTTGGTTTGAGTTTCCCCATCTGAAATGCTCTCCCTCTAATCCCCTGTAAACAGAGTTGACAAAAGTCATCACTGTCAGTACAGGATAGAAACTCAGAACAGACTATTCTCGTTTCTATGGAACATTCTTTCTCCTTTCATTCCCCCAAATCTATAAATCCCTGTCCCACACACTCCTCCCCCTCTCTGCTCATTGTTCCAGATTCAGTGTCCGGCCTCCTACTAATTCTTTTCTCCTCTCCAGATTCTCTCTCTTCCTGTCCTTAAAGTGGTGACTCAGGCTGTGGGTCAATCCCACTCCTTCACTCAAATTCTACCAAATAATTCAGTTCAAAACAACAAATTGTCTTTAATTTCTTGATTCGTCATATAGATATTTGGAAAGAATCAGCTTTTTCCCAACTGTGGAGAACAGAAGGTGCAGTGATTAATTCAGAGCTTCCTTCTCCCCAGGTCTGTTCCAACAAGCTGTGTCTATACGAGTTACATTAATACAAACTCACTCACTCAGTAAGTGATCAGGTCTCACTGAACTAATGACACAAGCTGTGTCTATCTGAGTTACATTGATACAGACTCACTCAGTAAGCGATCAGGTCTCACTGAACTATGACACAAGCTCTGTCTATCTGAGTTACATTGATACGGACTCACTCACTCAGTAAGTGATCAGGTCTCACTGAACTATGACACAAGCTGTGTCTATGTGAGTTACATTGATACAGACTCAATAACTGATCAGGTCTGACTGAATTACATCAACAAATGCAACAACTTACATTTATATTGAGCTTCTCATTGTCCCGAGAAGTTTCACAGGGGCATAAGGACATATTAGGTCAGATGACCAAATGCTTGGTCAAGGAGGTCGGTTATAAGGAGTGTCTGAAAGGGGGAGAGTGAATTAGAAAGGTGGAGAGTTTTAGGGAGGAAATTCCAGAGCTGAGGGCCCAGGCAGCTGAAGGCCCGGCCATCTATGGTGGAGTGATTAAAATCAGGGATGAAGGTAATGGTGCTCCATGTATGTGGACCCCATAGCCCAGGCTCACGGCCCAATTCTGAACTTTGGGACATAGTTTGACTGTCCCGGGTCTCAGAGAAAAACAATTCCCCAAATAAACATCTTGTAGGATTTTGGTTTATTGATACCATAAAAAGTTTGGACCAGTTGAGTCCTCCTGTGTACTCGATGGGGATTGACTTTAACATAATTAAAATTGTCTGTATTTCAGTGTCAGAACAAGAACATGTTTTAGCAAAGTTAAAAAGTATATAAATACTGAAAAACTGAACAGAACAAACCTGGGGAAATACACAGCAGGTCAATCACCATTAGAAAGTAATTAGTTAATAGTCACTGTTTCAGGTGGGACTCCTTCAGAATGAACACTTCCCACCACCAGCACCAACCCCCCTCCCCCATCCCCCTCCCTGTGAACTGAACATTCCTCCCATTGCACATCCACCCAATGGCTCCCAGCCTGGACTGACATTCAGCATTAACCCAGTGAGATGGTGAGCTGGCCCACGGGATGTCAGAATGGACAAGAGCTGGAAGTGGTCCCAATCAATACATTTTCTGTGTCCTTGTTAAAAACAGGAAACTTAATATTTTGTCAAAGCCCCATGTGCGCACCCTTGGTGAGTTACAAATTCTCACCCAGTCCTTTCCTCTGGTTTCAACATGGTGCATCCTGTGTGGGTTCAGCAGAGGTAGAGACAGGCTGCTCAGGAGATGGGGACAGAGTGTCAGGAGATGGGGCATAGTGTCGGGAGATGGGGGCAGAGTGTCGGGAGATGGGGGCAGAGTGTCGGGAGATGGGGGCAGAGTGTCGGGAGATGGGCGCAGGGTGTCATAAGACCATAAGACATAGGAGCAGAAATTAGGCCATTCAGCCCGTTGAGTCTGCCCCGCCATTCAATTATGGCTTATAAGTTTCTCAATCCTATTTTGCCGCCTTCTGCCCGTAACCTTTGATCCCTTTACCAATCAAGAACCTATCTATCTTGGTCTTAAATACACTCAATGAGCTGGCCTCCTCCGCCTTCTGTGGCAATGAATTCCATATTGGGAGATGGGGCAGAGTGTCGGGAGATGGGACATAAAATGGACATGTTTCTCATCTTCATAATCCACAACACCATTCCTGATGTCCATGAGCTGCCTCACTTTCTTTCCCATTAATTCCATTTGCTGATCTATCAGTAATGGACTTGCTGCCATCTCGAACAAAACTGTTTTCACCACTAAGGCTCCGCTGGTATTTAATAGTCTTCATGACATCATCACACTGGGACTGGATGACATCATCGCACTACGACTGGATGACATCATCCCACTGGGACTGGATGACATCATCGCACTGGGACTGGATGACATCAGAAGAGTCCATTGTTTCTTAATGATCCACATCAATAACAAGAGGAAATATTAATAAACCTGAGCACATTATCTAGGCTGACACTCCAGGGTGACATTGAGGGACTGCTGCACTGTCAGAGACAGCATCCTTCAGATGGAACTTGTGGAGGCTCTGGTCACAATCTTCCAATCCTCCTTATACAGTAGTGGTGTCAAAGGACTGACAGATTGTAAATGTTACACCCCTGTTCAAAAACACAGCAATTCCAGGACAATCAGCTTCACATCAGTGGTGGGGAAAGGCTGGAGACAATGATCTGGGAGAAAATCAGTTGACACTTGGAAAAGTATCGGTTATTTCCAGCATTTTCTGTTTTTAATACTGATACTTCCCTGGATCCCAAGGCTCTCTGGGAGGTGTGGGGAGTTGGGACTTATCCATGAGAGTAACCAAAGGTCTGAGAACTGAAAGAATCAAGGGTTAGAAAGGAGAAAAGAACCAAAAATGGAGCAGTTGGGAAAAGGACATCGATTCGTCTCCTCTTATCCTGGAGAAATCAAGGACACGACATTCTGAGAGTTTGAAACAAAGCTGATTTATTTAACAGACATCAAGACATTAAACTTCAGCCCAGTTACAGGGATTATTAACATCAGCAGAAACAAACCACAACTATCAGAATGAACATGGTTCAGTTCTGGATGTGATTAACAGCAGCAATAACAGCAGAATCCAACCCCTGCAGACACTTGTGAACTCGCTGGTGTCTGAGCAGGTGGGATGAGCAAGTGAACCCTTCCTACATTAGGAGAAGGTGAACAGCCTCTCCTCAGTGTGAACTTGCTGGTGTCTCAACAGGTTGGATAAATGAGTGAATCCCTTTCCACATTCAGAGCAGGTGGACAGTCTCTCTCCAATGTGAATTCACTGGTGTACACTGAGGTGGAATTAAGGCTGAATCACTTTTCCACAGGAAGTGAAGCTGAACAGCCTCTCCTTGTGTGAACTCGCTGGTGTTTCAGCAGGCTGGATAACTGAGTGAATCCCTTCCCACACTCGGAGCAGGTGAACGGTCTCTCCCCAGTGTGAACTCGCTGGTGTGCCAGTAGGATTGATGACTGAGTGAATCCCTTCCCACACTTGGAGCAGGTGAACGGTATCTCCCCAGTGTGAACTCGCTGGTGTGTTCGCAGTCTGGATAAATGATTGAATCCCTTCCCACACGTGAACGGCCTTTCCCCAGTGTGACTGCGTTGATGGATTTCCAGTCTGGATGGATAATTGAATCCTTTCCCACAGTCCTCACATTTCCATGGTTTCTCCATGGTCCAGTTGTCCCTGTGTCTCTCCAAGTTTGATGATCAGTTGAAGCTTCATCCACACAGAGAACACGTGTACAGTTTCTCCCTGCTGTGAATGGTGTGATGTTATTTCAGGCTTTATAACTGGTTAAAGCTCTTTCTACAATCAGTTCACTAGAACACTCTCACTCGGGTGTGTGTGTCTCGGTACTTTTGCAGTCACACTGATGTTTGAAATCTTTTCCCACAGACAGAACAGACAAACATTTCTCCTTCCACATTCAAAATTGATGATATTCAGGTCTTGATGAATCGAGTGACTCTGTCAGATCTTGATGTGATGTTTGGTTTGAGTTTCCTGCCTGAAAATCCTCCCCTTCTAATTCTCTGTAAAAGGAGTTTACAAGAGCCATCACAGTAAGAACAGGATAGAAATTCAGAACAGACAATTCTAGTTTCTATGGAACAGTTTTTCCTCTCTTGTTCCCTGAAAGCTGCAAATCCCTGTTCCACACACTCTCCCTCCTCCCTGTGCGGAAATCCAAACAGAGTTTTGGACAGTTCTTTCTGTATCTTTTTAACAAATTTCTACAATTGGAGGTGACAATATGTCTGATCATTCACTTCAGTGATTACTCGTAACAAAACATTAATTTGAAACCCGCTGTCCGACCAGGCAGAATAGCAGATGTTAACCTTGTGTCCAAAACTTACTGTGTGGAGATTAAATGAGTGATCGTGTAGGTGGTTTCTTCAAACCTCCCAGGGTTTCCTTCCTTCTCTCCCTCTCTAACTGAGTTAAACCTGGGATCAGTCTCATGGCCCATTCTGGTTCCTGCTTCTCTTCCTGATGACTAATTAACTCCAATTAAACACTGAGAAGACTGAAAGACACAGTTTTCCGTCCCTGCTCCAATCTCCATTTCCCAGATACCAACTCCATCCCTCTCCCTGGGAACAGTCTGAGATTAAACCAGTCTGTTCACAACCTCGGTGTCACATTTGATCTCGAAATGAGTTGCTGACCTCATTGTCTGTGCCTTCACTAAGATCGTTTGTTTCTACCTCCGTAATATCACCTGACCTCACCCCTGTCTCAGCTGCTGCTGAAACCCTCAATACTGCCATTTTTACCTCCAGATTCGACCATTGCAACACACTCCTGGCTGGTCTCCTACATTCTATCCTCCGTAACCTTGAAGAAATATTTTTGCTGTCTGTGTCTTCACTCACAGCTAGGCCCATTCCCTGACCTTTCTTGGCTCCCGTTCAAGCAGCAACTTGATTTTAAAATTCTCATCCTTATTTTCAAATCCCCCCATGGCCTCCTCTCTCCCTATCTCTGCAATCTCCTGCAGACCCACAAGCCTCTGAGATATCTGTAATGCTCTAATTTTAACATTCCTTGTTTTAATTGCTCCACCATTAGTGTCCGTGCCTTCAGTTCCCTCAAGCTCTGAAATTCTCTCCCTCTGTCTACCACACTTTCCCCCTTTAAGACAATTGAGTATTAATGAAAAAAGACATTTTGGCAAAACGTTTTATCTTGTACTCATCAGGATAGAGGGAAGAATACCAAATTTCAAAAATTATCAGTCAGGCTTGTAATGTGGCTGACTTACACTTGCTAGAAGCTACGTATGTTCATCCACAGGGACCTGTCCTCTGCAGGCAGAAGGAACAAGTCCAGGCACGGGGCCTATTGTGGAATTAAACAAAAGCACAGAGGATGACAGCTCCTTGCTGTGTTCTCCATGGCAACAACCAATCAGAGCTGACGGGCCAACCAATCTGCACCCTTTTCTCATGCAGTAGAAATTGTTGTCTTTGAAATTTGGGATTCTTGTGTCTGTCCTGGTGAGTGCAAGTCGAAAAGTTTTGACAGCTTGTCTCTTTTTACAGTTATAATCAAATTCCGTACAATCAAACTACTATTTAACTATTTTTGGTCACCTGCCCTAATATCTCCTTCTGTGTCTGGGTGTCACACTTTGTTTTATAATTTCCCTGTGAAGCTCACTGGGATGATGTATGATGTTAATAGAAGTTGTTGTTGTTTCTGAATGTGACCCTGATCTCCTGTTTTACAACAACCCATTGATTTCACACCTCACTCTATCTCTGATTTATTGTCCCTCCTGCGGGTCATTCATCCGGGTCTGCAGCCTCTGTAAAGATGGCGGCCACGCATGCGCCCTGTTGGACATTGCCCCCTACAAAGACGGTGGCCGCACATGCGCTCTGCGCTGCTTGCCCCCTATAAACATGGCAGCCATTAACTCGGGCCTACTTCCGGATTAACCTGAACTGTCGTTGAAACAATGGTTCTTTATTGAGGATTTAGGACAGAGGTCGTGAATTTATAAAGCCTCCCAATTTCCCCGCCAGCCCTATCTATACTCACAAGTTTTTGTTTTTCAGCTCACAGTCCGCACTAAGTCTTTGAACGAGACGGAGAGGCTGGTCCTCCGGCCAATCGGAATGAATGAGGGGCGTGGTGGACTGAAGTGGAGCATGCGCATTGCGGGTGAGGATCGGGATGCAAGTGGTCAGGCTGAGAATCCAGCTGGTGAGAAAGGGCTGAGTGCAGGAGAGGAATGGAGCCGGAGGGTGGACTGGGAGGGTTCACAAACACCCGGTGTAGGACTCCAAACCCGGATTAGAAACTCCCGGAGCCCAGTTTACACCGAGTGTCTGGAAACTCCTTTTCCAGGGGGTTAGAAGGGGAGGATTTACACACAGTAAACTCAAACCCAGAGAAATAATTGTCTCTTCTCAATTTCTATCCTGGACTGACAGGGTTGGTTTTTTTAAATCTCCTTTTTACAGGCTTTTCACTGGGAAGGATTTACAAACGGGGAAACTCAAACCAAACATCACATCAAGATCTGACAGAGTCATTCGAGTCATCAGGATCTAAATAACTTTGACTGTGGAAGGAAAAAGGTTTGTGTGTTCCGTTTGTGGGAAAAGCACCAAATATTTCAAAATCCTGATTAGACCGCACCTAAACCACTGTCATAAAAATTGAAAATGCTGGAAGTGCTCAGCAGGTCTGGCAGCATCTGTGGAGAGAAACATAGTTAACGTTTCAGATCAACATGACCTTTCATCAGAACAGGAATACAGTGTTCAGTTCTGGGCAGCACCTTAGGAAGGATAAACTATATTGGCCTTAGTGGGAGTGGAGTGCAGATGTACCTGAATAACACCTGGATTCCAACGGTTAAATTATGAGGAGAGGTCAAACAAATGCTTCAGAGTCATTGCAGCACAGAAAGAGGCCATTCAGCCCATTGAGTCCATGCTATGTGTCTGTCGAGCAACCCAGTCTGTCTCATTGGCCCATGGTGTATCAAATCTCGGCACATTTATTTCTCTTAAATGCTGGTCCAATTTAATTTTAAATAATTGATCATGTCTGATTCCAGCCTCCTCGTAGGTAGTGAGTTCTGGGTTATTACCAATTGTTGTGTAAAATGTTCCTCCTTGCATTTGCCCTGTATCTGTTGCCCATAACCTTCAGTCTGTGTCCTTCTAATCCTTGTATCATCACCTAGTGGATACAACTTTCTCTTTGTCCATCTTATCTAAACCTGTCACAATCTTGTCCACCTCTTTAAAATCTCCTCTCAACTCCATTATTCCAAGAACAACTCCAGATTCTCCAATCTAACCTTGTAACTGAATTCCTGTTTTCCTGGAACCATTCTGGCAAATCTCCTCCGCAGCCTCTCGAGGACCCTCACATCTTTCCTAAAGTGTGGAGACCAAAACTGGATGCAGTACTCCTGTTGTGACCTAACCAGAGCTTTATAACGGGTCATCTTATTTTTCCCTGCTTTTATGCACGTTAAATCCGCTTATGAAGTCCATGATCCCAGATATTTTTCTAACTGCTCTCTCAATATGTCCTGTCACCTTCAAATGTCTGTGCAGGTCAACCCCCAGGTCCCCCTGTCCCTGCACACTCTTTGGGGTTGTACCATTAAGTATCTATTGCCTCTCCCTATTCCTTCTGCCAGTATTCATCATCTCACTGTGAGTGTTGCATTCCCTGGAATTTAGAAGATTGAGGAGGATTTTCTCGAAGGTTTCATGATATTAATTGGAAATGGTGTGGTAGATAGAGAGGAACTATTTCCATTGGTTGGGGGATCCAGGACTGAGGAACACAGTCTACAAATTAGAGCCAGACCTTTCAGGAATGAGATTAGGAAAATCTTCTCCAGGTAAAGTTGGGAGAAGTTTGGAATTCTCTTCCTGAATTAGCAGTACATGCTTGATCAATATTCAGTTTCAATCTGACATTGATAGATCTTTGCTAACCCAAGGTATAAATTAAGGCACATGAGACAAAGGGTCACAGATCAGCTGTGATCTGATTGCATGGAGGGACAGGCTCGAGGGGCTAAATGGCCACCTCCTGGAATCATAGAAACTTAGAGCACAGAAGGAGGCCATTCAACCCTTTGTGCTTGTGTTGTCTCTTTGAAAGAGCAGTTGTGTTTAGTCCCTGTTCGTAACCCTGTAAATTCCTCAATCTCAATCCCAGTCAACTCGCTTTTAAACTCCCTGATAGAATCAGTTTTCAGCACCTTTTCAGGTAGAGTGTTCCAGATCCTGACAACTCAGTGTTGGTGCAGAAACTGCTGAACTCGATGTTGAGTGCGGAAGGTTGTAAAGTGCCGAATTGAAAGATGAGCTGCTGTTCCTCGAGCCCCCATGGAGCTTCATTGGAACAGTGCAGGAGGCCGAGGACAGAGAGGTCAGAGTGGGAGTGGGGCGGAGAATTAAAATGACAAGTGACCGGAAGCTCAGGGTCAAGCTCACAGACTGAACGGAGGTTGTTCCACAAAGTCATTACCCAATCTGTGTTTGGTCTCCCCAATGTAGAGCAGACTGCATCGTGAGCAGTGAATACAGTAACTAAACTGCAAGAAGTACAAATAAATCACTGTTAGGTTACATCTTGCAAAACCTTGAAAATAGCCTGAATAAAGATACTTCACCTGAAGAGTAAAAGTTAAAAAATAATTACACCGTTTATCTTCAGGATGTAATCCAACAACAGCACCTTGTATTAACACAGAGGGTTGTGGGGCTGGAAGAGGTTGCAGAGTTGCTGAGGATCCGGTTGACATTGTCTATCTCACTGGTGTAAAATTCAATTTCCGTGGTAGCTCTGTCCAATATCCTGACACTGGGTGAGGGCCACATTCAACAGAAGATATAAAAATGCAACTAGATACAGAAACTATATCAGTATTTACAGATGCCTCGATTTTATTTACTCATCCTGCTGCTACCAATACTTGGCACCTTTTAGCTTCATCCATCACATCAACACTTGGAGCAAATGACTGAGCTGTGGTCTGTCTCTGGTAAAAACACAAGGACCACTTGTCACCACAGAATCATAGAAATTTACAGCAGGAGGGCATTCAGCCCATCATGTGTCTACCAGCCGAAAATGAGCAATCCAGTCTAATCCCGCTTCCCAGCTCTTGGTCTGTAATCCTGTAGGTTACAGCACATCCAGTGTATATCCCAGTACCTTTTAAATCTGTGTATTTCTGCCCCTATCAGCCTTTCAGTCAGTAAGTTCCAAGACCCATCACCCTCTAAGTAAAAGCATTATTGAACTCCCCTCTAATCTTCCACCAATTACTTTCAATCTCTGTCCTCTTGGTTCTGACCGCTCTGTAAATGAAATAGGTCCTTCTTATCCACTCCACCTGGGACCCTCATAATTTTATATACCTCAGTTAAATCTCCTCTCTTCCTCCCCTGTCCCAAAGAAAACAACCCCAGCTGATCCGATCTTACCTCAGAGTTAAAATTCTCCAGTCCTGGCAACATCCAGATAAATCTCTTCTCCTGTGCTCTCTCCTGTGTGATCACATCCTTCCTGTAATTTGCTGACTAGAACTGGACTCAGTACTCTAGCTGTGCTCTAACTAGTGTTTTTATAGCTCTCGAATAACTGCTCTCTCACCTTCCATTAACTTGAATGTGATGGAGTCTGACAGCTGGAACTTGTCAACATTTGAAAGATATTTACAAATGATTCGAGGGTTTCTTACAGTTGGAATCTTTCTCTGTTCTGTCCACTCGAGGTATTAGAAAACAGACTTTCTCCTGTGAACATTGAGCTGGACAATTGGTGTTACCTTGTTCATCTTGTTGACTCTAAATGTTGAATCTTGTGGTTTGTGACACCAGATAATCAATCTCACAACAAAAGATTGTCTCACACTGATTTTACTGACAGCACTGCAATAATACAGACAAGTATCGTCCCCTGATCTGGAGAACAGGGATAATATTGTGCTAAACTCATTGTTCGATTGTGTCCAAAATGTAAATGATTTAATCATTTTCTGTGGATCCTGTCCTGACTGAAGAGTTCGGTGTGGGATTGACATGAACGTCCACAGAACTGGCCTTTCATATTGTTGTTGGTGGTGCTTGGGTGAACTTCTGCATCTGTGCCACCTCTGACCTTCCTGTGGGCATGTCAGATGTTGAGTTTGATGTAGATGGTCCTCAAAACACGCTGAATAAAATTTCAGTGGTTGCCTCCACTTCTACACTCATAGGTGTTTACAGCTCAGGAGAAGACCATTCAGCCCATTGTGCCCATGCTGCTCACAAAGATCTGACTACACCAATCCCATTTTGCAGCGCTTGGCCCAAAGCCCTGGAGGCTAAAGCAATGCAAGTGAATATCTAAACGCTTCTTAAATGTTACAAGCGTTTCTGACACAACCACCCTTTCAGGCCGTGAGTTCCAGGCTCCCACCACCCTCTGGGTGAAAAAAAAATTAATTCTCCTTACCTCTCCTCTTAGCCTTCTACCTCTTACCTTAAATCTGTGCGCCCACCCCCTGCCCTCCCCCTCCTAGTTAATTGACCCCTCTACTAATGGAAAAAGTGCATTCTTATCCATCCTACTATGCCCCTCATAATCTTAAACCACATCTATCAGGTCCCTTTTGCTACTCGAAGGAAATAAAACCCAGCCTATCCAATATTTCCTCATAGCTCAGAGCCTCCAGCCCGGGCAGTATCCTGGTAAATCTCCTCTGCACCCTCTCCAGTGCTATCACATCCTTCCTATAATGTAGTGACCAGAACTCAGCCGGCCGACTGCAGTGTTTTCCGAGGAGAGACGGTCTGCAATGCAGAAGTTTGTGAGGGTCTTTTTTAGGGTGTCCTTGTATCGGTTGTACTGACCACCTTGATGTTTGCCCTGAGACAGTTCCCCATGGAAGATCAGCTTGGGAATTCTGTGATTGTCCATGTGGGAAACATGGCCTGGCCATCAGAGCTGAATTGTCTGGAGGGTGGTCTCCAAGCTGTTGAACCCAGCGTGATGGAGAATCTCGTTATTTGTGATTGTTGTCCTGCCATCTAATTCTCAGGATGGACCTCGGGTGTCTTTGGTGGAAGTGTTCCAGAGCGTTAATGTGGCTGCAAGAGCAGACCCAGGATTCTGCTCCATACAGCAGGGTGCTCAGGACAACGGCCTGGTAAAGTTTGATTTTAGTTTTAATGCCATGTTGCTTCCAGACAGAAGTAATACCGTGGATTTAGAGCTAGATTACAAAGGGGATATACAGCACAGAATCAGGTCATTCAGCCCAATCAGTCCATGCTGGTGTTTACACTCCACTCGAGCCTTCTCCCATCTTTTTTCATCTACATCTACCAATGTAACCATCTATTCCCTTCTTCCTCATAGACTTGTCTATTTTCCCCTGAAGTGTATCTATTTTATTCACTTCCTGATTCGAATTCCATGCAATTCACTCCCGCCCCTCCCCAATTCCAGATTGGAAACAGGTTGAAAGTGGTGATCCATAAGGATCAGTGCTGGGTCCACTGTTAGTCATAATGTACATTCATGATTGGGACTTGGGAACAAGTTACTCAATGTGAATTTTTAGCTGATAACAAACTGGAGGCTGTGTATCTCACACTGAGGAAGGATGTACATAATACAAAACAACATTAGAACACCTGCAGTGGTAAATAAACTTTAACATGGATAATGTTCAATGATGTACTTTGGTATGAGAAGTACAAACATCTCCTACACCTTAGAGAAAAAGAAAATGAATGGGGTAGAAAAGCAAAGCAACCTCAGGATATCATGAACAAATAATTTTAAAAATGATGGCAAATCAACAATTCAACTACAAATACTCAAAGCACTGGGATTTATTACGAGTACACAATTCAGAAATAGTAGTTATGTTCAATGTGTATAGGAGTCAGTGCGCAGCTCTGGACTCTGTATATTCACTGGCGAAAGAGCAATAAACTTTGCAGTGATGATGTACATGATGCAAGGATACATGATAGACAAGGATGATATCAGAAATGAGAGATTACTGTTATTGGGAAAGATTGAACTGGTTGGGGCTTTTCTCTTTTGAAAAGAGAAGATTTAGAGGTGATATAAAGAGGCCTTTTCAATGATGATGGAATGTATATGGTAGATGTGAAGCCAATGTTTCCACTTGTGGGAGAATCAAAACCTATGGCCATAAATACAGGATAGTTGCTACTAAATCCAACAGGGAAACAAGGGGAAGTGTCTTTACTCAGAGTAAATGTGAAATGCACTGCCACAGGAAGTGGGTGAGGTGAAACAGCTTCGATGTTTTCAAAAGGAAACGGGATGAGTGAATGAGAGAAAAGGGATAAGGAGGAGAGGCTGAAAGGCTGGGAGGAGGCAGATGTAATGGAAGGAAACGTGGGTGAAATGTAAACATCAGCACAAACTCGTTGAACAAAATGGTCTTATTCTGGACTTTCTATTCTCTGTAATTCAATGTAATCTTCAATTGGTTCCTGATCTTCATGTTCCACATCCACGTGAACCCATATCTTCCTTTAGTTTCTCTCCAATCTCCCTCCTGCCCTCTCAGGGCTGATCTTGCCCATGGGACCCAAGTCCTGTTCCATCCACCCTATTCCTACTCAATACTGAACTTTTCCATGTCCGCTGAATTTGCTAAAAGAACCATTCCCCTATCTCAGTGAAAAGTGGGGTCAAATGAGGCTGTGACATCGCACCAATCCTCTTCTCCATTTTCCTCTCTGCAATGCTGCACATCTCCCCCACTGCACATGCTCAGAGGACAACCTGGTGCTGCACATGCTCACTGGGCTCCTGTGGTCATTGACAGGGCACATTCTGTCACGTGGAAAATTATCATCATCCTTGAAAGTCCAATTGGTGAGTGGAAATTTTCATGAACACATTGAGATTGAATTGAATGGCTGTTTCTGTCATGTAATCCTTTTCAGCAGAGGTGAATTTATGCTCAGGTCCACACAACTACAGTCAAGGAAATAGATTAATGCTCCAGCTCACAAATCTCCCCATCATAAACTCTGTTTCTTTCATCACTGACTCCACCCTTCTCCCTGCCTATGGTCTGTGGCTAATCCAGACCAATTGCAGCCTTACTTTCCTATTAGACCCTAAACTGAGGGCTGAGTTACTGACTACACATTCTCTCCATCAGGGAGATCACCTCCATCCACTTCTGGAATATCAGTTCTCCCCAACACCCTTTAGTTAATTTCCTGCTGAAATCCTCATCCATGCCTCTCTTACCTCCAGAGTCGACTATTCCTATGCTCCTCTGGCTGGTCGCCCATCTTCCACCCTTCATAAACCTTCATCCAACATTCTTCTCACTGCTAGCAGTTTATTGGAAATAGGGTCAATAGAGCAGGAGTTGGGTCTCATGGACAAGGTGAGCACTGAGAAGACATGGGGTGTAATGGTGTAATGGAGAAAAACCTAAAGGAAGGTGTGAGTTCAAGATGAGAGGGCAGATCTTTAGAGACAGTTTGTCCCGGTGGGTTAGTGGAAGGGAGGGAAGCAGCAGAGAGAGCTGATCGGATTGTCTCAATCTTAGTGACAAAGAAGATCCATGAGCTCCTCACACTTGTTGTTGGAGGTGAGGATGGAGGAGACAGGGGAAAGGGAGAGCCATTCGAAGGAAACTAACTTGTATCAGGGATACTAAAAAGATTCAATATGCTGTTTAACACAAGGGTGCTTCAATAACATAAATTACCCCCTATAACTGGGCTGGGATTTATTAAGATCAACAGAAACCGACCTAATGAACATGGCTCAGTCCTGGATTTGATTAAGAAAAAAGCCCAATCACTGTAGTTGCTTGTGAACTCACTGGTGTCTCAGCACATTGGATGTCTGAGTGAATCACTTCCCACATTTGTAGCAGGTGAATGGCTTCTCCCCAGTGTGAATTCGCTGGTGTTTAGTGAGGTTGAATGACCACCTGAACCCAGACCTGCAGTAAGAGCACCTGAACAGTCTCTCATCAGTGTGAACATGTTCATGGGACATCAGGTACCTGGAACATTTAAAGCACATCCCACAATCTGGGCATCTAAAAGGTTTCTCCCCAGTGTGAACTCGCTGGTGTCTCAGCAGGGTGGATGACTGAGTGAATCCCTTCCCACACTTGGGGCAGGTGAACGGTCTTTCCCCAGTGTGAATGTGTTGGCGCGTCAGCAGGTTAGATATACTAATGAATCCCTTCCCACACTTGGGGCAGGTGAACGGTCTTTCCCCAGTGTGAATGTGTTGGTGTGTCAGCAGGTTAGATACACTAATGAATCCCTTCCCACACTTGGGGCAGGTGAACGGTCTTTCCCCAGTGTGAGTGTGTTGGTGTGTCAGCAGGTTAGATACATTAATGAATCCCTTCCCACACTTGGGGCAGGTGAACGGTCTCTCCCCAGTGTGAATGTGTTGGTGTGTCAGCAGGTTAGATACACTAATGAATCCCTTCCCACACTTGGGGCAGGTGAACGGTCTTTCCCCAGTGTGAGTGTGTTGGTGTGTCAGCAGGTTAGATACACTAATGAATCCCTTCCCACACTTGGGGCAGGTGAACGGTCTCTCCCCAGTGTGAGTGTGTTGGTGTCTCAGCAGGTTGGATAAATGAGTGAATCCCTTCCCACACTTGGGGCAGGTGAACGGTCTCTCCCCAGTGTGAATGTGTTGGTGTGTCAGCAGGTTAGATACACTAATGAATCCCTTCCCACACTCAGAGCAGTTGAATGGCCTCTCCCCAGTGTGAATTTGCTGGTGTCTCAGGAGTTGGTGAACCGTCTCCCCCCAGGATACATTTGTATTTATTTGTAGCCAGCAGTTTAGTATGTGTCAGTATTTAGTTCCATGCGGTTTCTATTCTGAGTCTCAGACAGTTTCTGTGCCAAGTGGACGAGGTGTTTAAAGTTCATTCATTCGCCCCTTTTCCACCTCCAGGTCCGGGAAAGACACAGAGAATAATGTCCCCTCATTAAGTATCTATAGACCAGACTGAGATGGACAATTCCCACTCCCCATCTTTCCGCTGGATACTGGATGTTCTGTTACATTCAGCTTTCTCTATAGTTTCATCGCTAATTTTATTGAGTTTTTTTATTTTTATCCCCGTGACCCAGACCCAGGGTAGCGGCCGCCATCTTGTTTCAGCAGGGAGTAGGACGCATGCGCGTATTACTTGTTGATGTAACAGTGAGTGGGCGGGGCTTCACGGTCCCGTTTCCCCACAGGGTCCTTGTGCCCGGGTGAAACAAATTCCGTGCAACAGGTTTTTCAGCTGCCTCACCCCTTCCCAGGCTGCAGGTGATGTTTGCGGCCTAGAGGAGTCCATGGGATATTTATATATTCAGGGTGAGAGATTGCAGCCCCTATGGAGCTGATCCGCAGCCTTTGGTGACACTTCAGTCCCATAATCCGAATCTCTGCCCAGTGTAGAAGGTGGAGGATAAGTTAGAAAATCTTCTCCTGTAACTGTTCATGGGCCTGTTTAAAACAGGAATTTGTAGATCCAGGATGGGTGACACACACGAGGGTGGTCACACTGGCTGCCGATCTCTCTTCCATGGCCTTGCCTGTGCTCGAGTGGCCCTGGAGAGGGAACATGTGGTGTCCACCGATACATTTGATACCTTCCATATCCAATGGGTACCTCAGGGTACAGAGTGTCTCATAGACACTGGAAACAACATTCTGGTTTAGTTAGGAAGGTTCTCTTTGCTTTTATTGGGACCTTGTTGCTGATTTGAACTTCTTTCTGTTTGTTTGGACCATATGTTTGGGGAAAGAATGTCCCAAAGAAACTCGAATTGTCTGCTTTGAATTTTTATCCTGTACTTACAGTGATGGTTCTTGTAAACTCCTTTTACCAGATTCAGGAGGGAGTTGATTTGCAGATAGGAAACTCACAAATATCACATCAAGCTCTGACAGTGTCTCTCGATTCACCAGGAAACATCGAAACATAGAAACATAGAAATAGGAGCAGGAGCAGGCCATTCGGCCCTTCAAGGCTGCTCCGCCAGTCATTATGATCATGGCTGATCATCCAACTCAATAGCCTGCTCCTGCTTTCTCCCCATATCCTTTGATCCCTTTCGCCCCCAAGAGCCATATCGAGCTCCTTCTTGAAAACATACACTGTTTTGGCCTCAACCACTTTCTTTGGTAACGAATTCCACAGGCTCACCACTCTCTGGGTGAAGAAATTTCTCCTCATCTCAGTCCTAAATGGTCTACCCCGTATCCTCGGACTGTGACCCCTGGTTCTGGACTCCCCCACCATCAGGAACACTTCTGCCTGTATCTACCCTGTCTAGTCCTGTTAGAATTTTATAGGTTTCCATGAGATCCCCCCTCATTCTTCTGAACTCCAGTGAATATAATCCTAAATGACTCAATCTCTCCTCATATGTCAGTCCCACCATCCCAGGAATCAGTCTGGTAAACCTTCACTGCACTCCCTCTATAGCAAGTACATCCTTCCTCAGACAAGGAGACCAAAACTGCACACAATATTCCAGGTGTGGTCTCACCAAGGCCCTGTATAATTGCAGCAAGACACCCCTTTTCCTGAACTCAAATCCTCTCACTATGAAGGCCAACATACCATTTGCTTTCCTTACCGCCTGCTGCACCCTGCATGGTTACCTTCAGCGACTGGTGTACGAGGACACCCAGGTCTCGTTGCACATTCCCCTCTCTCAATTTATAGCCATTCAGAGAATAATCTGCCTTCCTGTTTTTGCTACCAAAGTGGATAACCTTACATTTATCCACATTATACTGCATCTATCATGCATCTTCCCACTCACTCAGCTTGTCCAAATCACACTGAAGCATCTCTGCATCCTCCTCAAGGTTCATCCTCCCACCCAGCTTTGTAATCTGCAAATTTGGAGATATTACATTTAATTCCCTCACCTAAATCATTAACATATATACTGCTAAAGCTGGGGCTCCAGCACAGATCCCTGTGGTACCTCACTAGTAACTGCCTGCCATTCGGTAAAAGACCAGTTTATTCCTACTCTTTGTTTCCTGCCTGCCAATCAGTTTTCTATCCATCTCAATACACCATCCCCAATCCCATGTACTCTAATTTTACACGCTAATCTCTTATGTGGGACTTTGTTGAAAGCTATCTTAAAGAACAAATAAACCACATCCACTGGCTCCCCCTCATCAACTCTACGAGTTATATCCTCGAAAAATTCCAGTAGATTTCTCAAGCATGTTTTCCCTTTCGTAAATTCCTGTGGACTCTATCCCATTCTGCCACTGTTTTCCAAGTGCTCAGCTATTAAATCTTTTATAATGGACTCTAGAATTTTCCCTACGACCGATGTCAGACTGACTGGTCTATAATTCCCGATGTTGGACCTGAATAACATTGATCTTTGACTGTGGAAGGAGAAATATGAGAAATCTTCAGTTCTGTTGAAGGGTCATGAGGACTCGAAACGTCAACTCTTTTCATCTCCGCCGATGCTGCCAGACCTGCTGAGTTTTTCCAGGTAATTCTGTTTCTGTTAAAGAGAAATATTTGTCTGTTCTGTTTGTGGGAAAAGATTTCAAACATCAGTGTGACAGGAAAAGCACCGAAACACAGACACGCCCAAGTGAAAGTGCTCCAGTGAACTGACTGTGGAAGGAACTTTTACCTGTCACACCATCTGATAAAAAAAGCATCTCACCATTCACAGCGGGGAGAAACTGTGCATGTGTTCTGTCTGTGGACAAGCATTCAACTGATCGTCCAACATGGAGAGACATGGGGACAACGACACCATGGAGAGACCGTGGAAATGCGGGGACTGTGGGTTGGGATTCAGATCCTCATCTGAGCTGGAAACTTATCAGCGCAGTCACACTGGGGAGAGGCCGTTCACCTGCACTGACTGTGGGAGGGAATTCACTCAGATAAGTAGCCTCACTTCACATCAACTTGTTCATTCTGACAAGAGACCTTTTAAATGTTCTGACTGTGAAAAGTGCTTTAAAAGCAGAAAGATTCTGCTGACACACCAGCAAGTTCACACTGGGCAGAAACCATTCAACTGCTCCAAGTGTGGGAAGGGATTCATTCCACTAATCCAGCTCACTTCACATCAACATGTTCACTCTGAAAAGAGACCTTTTAAGAGTGCCAACTGTGTGAAATGCTATAAAAGCAAAATGGATCTGCTGACACACAGCGAGTTCACACTGGAGAAAGGCCATTCACCTGCTCCGTGTGTGGGAAGGGATTTATTCACCCATCCCTCCGGCTGAAACTCCAGCGAGTTCACACTGGAGAGAGACTGTTCACCTGCTCCGTGTGTAGGAAGGGATTCAGTCATTCATCCACCCTGTAGACACACCGGTGTATTCACAAGTGACTCCCGGGGTTGTATTCTGCTGTTATTGCTGCTGTTAATCACATCCAGGACTGAACCATGCTCTTTCCAACAATTGGGGTTTGTTTCTGCTGATGTTAATAATCCCTGTCACTGTGCTGGAGTTTAATATTCTGGATAAAGGTTAAATAAATCAGCTTGTGTCAGACATTGTCAACATATTAGTCGGGGCATTGAGTACAAGAGCAGGGACATTATGATGGAGCAGTATAAAGCATTAGGTAGGCCACATTTGGAGTACTCTGTGCAGTGCTGTTTGCCACACTATAGGAAGGATGTGATTGCACTGGAGAGGGTGCAGAGGAGATTCACTCAGGATGTTGACTGGGCTGGAGCATTTCAGCTATGAAGAGAGACTAGATAGGCTGGGGTTGTTTTCCTCAGAGCAGAGAAGGCTGAGGGGGGACCTGATAGAGGTGCACAAAATTATGAGGGGCATAGATAGGGAGGATAGGAAGACATTTTTCTCTGTAGTGGAGGGGTCAATACTCAGGGGGCATAGATTTAAGGTCAGGGGCAGGAGGTTTAGAGGGGAGTTGAGGATTTTCTTTTCACCCAGAGGGTGGGGGCTATCTGGAACCGGCCAGCGAAGCCTACATCCCGCGAATAAATTTAAAAAAAAGACAACACTTTCATCCCAGGAATGAACCGAGTGAACCTTCCCTGAAATGCTTCCAATACAACTCTATTCATCCTCAAGATTATCCAGTAACTATATTATCATGAGGTGTGAATGGTACGAGCTGGAACTTGGTATTTCTTATTTTTCAATCTATTTGCTAACAGAATCTCCCCCTCCCTTCCCCAGATTCAGACAATGATTAACTGAGACTCAGTCTGTAATGACGGCCTTAAAAGTGGATAAATCCCCAGGCCCAGGTGAAATGTTGAACTCAGTACCTGAGGGAGTGGTAGAGGCATGAACCCTCACAACATTTAAGAAGTATTTAGATGAACACTTGAAACACCACAGCGAACAGGGCTACGGGCCTAGTGGTGGAAAATGGATAAGAGGAGATGGGGTTTGATGATGGACATTGCAGGAATTCACCAAGGCTCATTCGACAGCACCATCCAAACCCATGATCACTACCATCTAGAAGGACAAGGGCAGCAGACAGATGGGAACACCACCACCTGGAAATTCCCCTTCAAGTCTCTCACCATCCTGATATGGAAATATATTGCAATTCCTTCACTGTCGTTGGGTCAAAATCCTGCAACACCCTTCCTAACAGCACTGTGGGTTTACCTACACCACATAGATTGCAGCAGTTCAAGAAGGCAGCTCATCACCACCTTCGCAAGGGCAACTAGGGATGGGCAATAATTGCTGGCCCAGCCAGTGAAGCCCACATCCCATGAATTAATTAAAAAAAAGAACATGAGTGATTATTGTGGCCAGCTGAATAAAACGTTTTACATTATCAAGTCATTAACACATATTCCACAGAAAAGTTGTCTCAAACATTCAGGAAAGAATTAAACACATTGAACATATCAAAGTGAACCAAATTAATTTGAAGAGGGGAATAGAATCTGGATTTAGAAAATATCCACAAGGTGGATGACGGTGAACAGAGAGCTAGAGAATCTTTAAAGTCTGTGCATGAACTTCTGTTTGAACCAAAGGTAATTACAATATGTCTGTGATTTAGATTGTGTGAGATGATTGGCAGATAGCAAGGATGAATATAAGTCGATAGTTATCACATTTAGTGAAAAAGTTTTGACATTTATTCTTGGTGGCAGCTCAATGGTTTGTGTTGCTGATTCTGATCATTTTAGTAGCTTTAGTACATTATCTACGGTTTGTCATCAAGAAATTAGGAAAACAAGCTCGGAGCTTAGAAATGGGGAGGTTAGTCAGAAATCAGTTGTGAGAAGTCAATAAGGATATTCTCTTCTCAAGTTGGAGAGATCTGTGAGAAATCACTAATAACCTTATAAAATCTTGAGAAATTTATTATGCATAACAGAAATAGTTCTCTCTCTCTCTCTCCCTTGTTTAGGAGGAAAGATTCCTGGCTTGATAAACATAGGACAATATATCACACTGATAACGCATTGGGATGGTCTCAGTAGTTACGGGATGGAATTTGTAGTAGTGATTGAAGACAATGGCTTTTGTCTTCAATTTTTAATTGGAGGAATTTTCTGCTCATCCAGTACTGGGTGTGGGATAAGCAGTTGGATAATTTAGTAACAGTGGAGGAATGTAGAGGGGTGGTGGTGAGGTAGAGCTGGGTGTTGTCTGTGTACGTGCGAAAACTAACACGGTGCTTTTGGATGATGTCACCGAGTGGCAGCATGGAGATGAGAAATAGGAGGGGCCTAAGAAAGATCCCATTTTTAGGATGGGATCAGGATGGTGGGTTCAAAGGTGAGAGGGACAGTACCAGATGGGAGAGAGACAAAACTGAATAATATCAGCTAACATGGAGAAGTTGGATGATCAGTAGTTCAGTGAGAGTGGGGTCAGTACAGCAGAAAGTGGGTCTCATGGACAAGATGAGCAGTGAGATGGCATGAGGGGAGGTGGGAGAGAAACTGGAGAAAGATGTGAGTTCAGGGCTCAGACAAGGGGGAATTTTAGAGACAGTTTGTCCCGGTGGGCTAGTGGAAGGGAGGGAAGCAGCAGAGGCAGCTGATCGGATTGTCTCAATCTTAGTGACAAAGAAGTTCCATGGGCAGAATTTTGCCCTTGGCGTGCGGGATCGGTGGGGGGGAGTGGGGCAGTCGGGAAGCTGACCGCTGCCTGCACTCAGGCCCGGAAGGCAATTTCATGCTGGGGACCAATTAAGGCCTGCGCTGCGTGAAACGTGAGAAGCAGTGCTCAGTGCTGCCTGTGCGGCCGGGGGGAGGAGTGCGAGCTGGGCAAGTATGACCTTTGTGCATGCACGCGAGAGCGAGCTACATAATCTCCCTGAGGCAGAGAGCTGTCTCAGGGACATGGAATGACTTGAAAAAATATATATTAAAGATTTTATACAGGTTATGAAACATGTCCCCTCATGTCACTCTGTCACATATTTTTAATTAATAAGTTAAAAGCAAAATGCTGCAGAGCAGTCCTTCTTCAAGGTCGGCATTCCTGGAAGAGAAGGGGCAGTGAATTAAATAATATAAAAGCAAAATACTGCAAAATACTTTTGCAAGGAAGCAAAACTCGGTTTGTCTCTGCAGAGATCCTGTCAGACCTAAATTTTTCCAGCATTTTCTGTTTTTCTTTCAAGATTTTAATTCAAGTGTAAAATTTGATTTGCTTCAGGTGACTTTGTCTCGCCCGTGGATGAGGTTTCCTGAGAAAGGTAAAGGCCGCTTGGCCTTTTCACCCACCCGCCAACCATTAGGTTCAGTGGGCAGCGTAAATTTGAATTTAATTAACTTCTTAGTGGCCTTACAGGCTTCTTAATTGTTGGTGAAATATGGTGGGACTGCGCGATGAAGTCGGGACGCTCGCCCACTGAGCGTAATTTTCTGCCCCATGAGCTCCTCACACTTGTTGTTGGAGGTGAGGATGGAGGAGACGGGGATGAGGAAGAGCCCCTCAAAAGGAACTAACTTGTGTCTGAGAGATTAAAAACACTTGACACACGGTGAGTTTAACACAAAGCTGATTTATCTGACTTTTATCCAGGATATTACTCCCTATAACAGACCTGGAGTTTATTAACATCAGCAGAAAGAGACTCCAATGAACATGGTTCAGTCCTGGATGTGATTTCACAACAATATCCAATCAGTGTAGTTACTTGTGAACTTGCTGGTGTCTCTGTAAATGGTACAAGCGAGTGAATCTCTTCCCATACCCAGAACAGGTGAACGGTCTCTCCCCAGTGTGAACTCGCTGGTGCGTCAGCAGGTGGGATGACTGGGTGAATCCCTTCCCACACTCGGAGCAGGTGAAAGGTCTCTCCCTAGTGTGAATTTGCTGGTGTTCAGTGAGTTGAGATGATCGCCCGAACCCAGTCTCGCACTGAGAGTACCTGAACGGTCTCTCATCAGTGTGAACATGTTGATGGGACATCAGTTCCCCCGAACTTTTATAGCATTTCCCGCAGTCTGGGCATTTAAAGGATCGCTTATGAGTGTGAACTCGCTGGTGACTCAGTAGGTTGAATAAGGTGGTGAATCCCTTCCCACACTCAGAGCAGATGAACGGCCTCTCCCCAGTGTGAATTCGCTGGTGTACAGTGAGTTGAGATGATTCCCTGAACCCAGTCCCACAGTGAGAGCACCTGAATGGTCTCTCGTCAGTGTGAATATGTTGATGGGACATCAGGTTCCCGGAACTTTTGTAGCATTTCCCGCAGTCTGGGTATTGGAAAGGGCTCTCCCCACTGTGAACTCGCTGGTGTATCAGCAGATTGGATGAGATAATGAAGCCCTTCCCACACTGGGAGCAGGAGAACGGCCTCTCCCCAGTGTGAATTCACTGGTGTACAGTGAGATGAGATGAACGTCTGAACCCAGTCCCACAGTGAGAGCACCTGAACGGTCTCTCGTCAGTGTGAACACGTTGATGATGCAACAGTTCCCTCGAATTTTTACAGCACTTCCCACAGTCTGAGCATTTAAAAGGCCTCTTATCAGTGTGAACTCGCTGGTGTGTCTTCAGGCTGGATGACTGACTGAATCCTTTCCCACACTCAGAGCAGGTGAACGGTCTCTCCCCAGTGTGACTGGGGCGATGAGTTTCCAGCTCAGATGGGCATCTGAATTCCTTCCTACACTCCCCACATTTCCACAGTTTCTCCCCACTGTGAACGGTGCCTTTTCCTTCCAAGTTCAAAATCCGATAATATTCATGTTACGGTAAATTGGGCGACTCCGTCAGATCCTGATGTGATGTTTAGTTTCAGTTTCCTGACTGCAAATCCTCCCCTTCTAAAAACTTGTGAAACTGATTTAAAACAGAAAAAGGGGGTGAGAGAGAACCCACAAAAACACAAAGGCAGGTTGGGAAATTGAGCTGAATGAATCTGGGAATTTGTGGGGCCGGCACGAGGAAAAAGTGACCATGGAAATTGCTGGATTGTCATAAAAACCCAACTGGTTCACTAATGTCCATCAGGGAAGGGAACCTGCCACCCAGTCTGGGCCTACACAAGACTCTGGCCTACCAGGAAGCAGAGGGAGAGGTGGGAGAGGCAGGGGGTGAAGGGATATCTACAACACCACAAGAACTTTGACAAAGTCTCCAGAAACCTCAACCTCCACCACCTAAAGGACCAGGGTAGCAGGTGTATGTGAACACCATCACCTCCAAGATCCCCTCCAGTCACACACCGTCCTGACTTGTCTGACATCCAGTACTGGATCAACAGAAATTTCCTCCATTTCAATATTGGGAAGACTGAAGCCATTGTCTTCAGTCCCCGCTACAAGCTCCACTCCCTGACCACTGGCTCCATCCATCTCCCTGACAACTGTCTGAGACTGAATTAGACATTCATAGGGAGATAGAAGCAGGAGTAGGTCATTCAGCCCGTCGAGCCTGCTCCAACATTCAATCTGATCAAAGTCCTTTCCCACACTATCTGCATAGCCCTGTATGTAATTGCTCAACCTGTCATCCATTCCTTTGTTCCATCTAGACTTAACTATCTGAACACACTCCTGGCCGGCCTCCCACATTCAGCCTCCCTGTAATACAAAACTCTGCTTACTTGCACCAAGTCTTGTTCACCTATCACCCCTGTACTCACCGACTTACAAAGCCTCTGGGTTAAGGAGGACCTCAATTTTAAATTTCTCATCCTCTTTTTCAAATCCCTCCATGGTCTCTCCCTCCCTACCTCTGTAATCGCCCCCAGCTTCATAACCCTCCGAGATATCTACACTTCTCTAATTCCGACCTCCTGAGCATTCCTGATTTTAACTGCTCCACCTTTGGTGTCTCCCCGAGCAGCTGCCAAGGCCACAGGCTCCGGACTTTCCTCCCTAAACTTCTCCAGCTCACTTTCCTCCTTTAAGATAATCCATAAAACCTACCTCTTTCAGTGAACTTTTGTGAATCTGCCCTGATTTCTCTTTAGGTGCCTCAGTATCAAATGTTGCTTTCTAACACTCCTGTGAGATACCTTGGTACATTCTATTACACAATAGAATTAATTAATTACCATTTTAGGGTGGGCAGAATCTGATGGTCAACACAGGCACTAAATTGGAAGAAAAATGGACAAGAGCTCAGGAAAAACAATTCCTGAAAGATACTGTGGGAAGGTAAAACTGGTGAGCCAGCAGCACATGGTCAGGGGATGGGCAGCAATGGAAGCCTCATTTAGCCACAGTTGGCAGAAGGAACATTAAAATCCTAAACAGAGTTAAAATTCACCCATTATTAGGGACAGAGGGATAGACAATGGCAGAGAGGTTATCAGGGAGGGCAGAGGTGAAACAGAGCAATAGATGGACATGGATTCAGATCCATAGTAAAGGAGTCACACCAGCCCCAGAGCCATGAAATATTTCATAGATAACAGAGAACAGCACTAAAAGCTCTAAACTGTTGATGAATAGTCAAAAATACTCAACTCTGAAACAATTACAGTTTTTAAATTTAAAATCTTCTGCTAGATCCCACAGCTGGAAAGATATCAGAAGCGCTGGAGACAGAGAAAAATCTCCCAGTTGAGGAGATACCCGGGGAGCGGATGATGTCACCGTGTAATTGTTGATGTGTGATGATGTCACCGTGTAATTGTTGATGTGTGATGATGTCACTGTGTAATTGTCAATGTGTAATGATGTCACACACATGGACACAGAACATCTGGATCCGTGCAAACTTGTGATCACCACACATTGTGAAAGACGTGAGGGTCCTTGAGAAAGTGCAGAGGAGATTTACCAGGGTCAGGGATGAGGGATTTTAGTTGTAAGGTTAGTTGGAGAAACTGGGGTTGTTCTCCTTGGAGTAAAGTGGATTGAGGGGAGCTTTGATGGAGATGTATAAGTTTATGATAGGTTGAGATAAAATAGATGAAGATGTTCACATTAGTTGATCATAAAAGGTTTATGGACACAGATTTAAGATTTGAGGCAAGATCCAAAGGGGGGATGTGAGGAAAAACCTTTACACAGTGAGTGATTGAACAATCCGGAACTCAGTGCTTACACTCAGAGGCCAATAATATTCAGGTCCTGATGAATCTAGTGACTCTGTCAGATCGTGATGTGATGTTTGGTTTGATTTTCCCGTCTGCAAATCCTTCTCATTCAAAATCCTGTAAAAGGAGATTATAACAAAAATCTGTCACTGTCAGTCCAGGATAGAAATTGTGAAGAGACAAACATTTCTCTTGGTTTGAGTTTGCTGTGTGTAAACCCTCCCCTTCTAACCCCCTGTAAAAGGAGTTTCCAAACTCCATCCCCGTCAGTCCAGGATAGAAATTCACAACATCCTCTCCTCCTGCTACCTGGACCAGGATGACCGCGCATGCGCTGTGCTGTACAGCCGTTCCTCCGCGCCGAGCAGAGGGAGACCCCCGGCCATTTCTGGTCTGTTCCCTGCAAACGCGGGGCCGGTAGTTTCATATTAAGGGTGTGCGGCCTGCACCGAGTGTTTTTGAAGCCTCCCTGCCCACTTCACTGGCTCCATTCCTCCCGCCCAGCCACTTACTCTGTTATTCTGCCGCAGTCGCCATTGTCTCACCGGTGCCGCTCACAGGACAGCACTGCGCATGCCCAGCTAGGAGACCGCAATGCGCAGGTGCCAAACGCACTCAGCTATGCGCATGTGCAATGCAATGGCGTTCTGGATAGGACACATTCTGTCCCGCTCTGAATGCTGGGTGAAAGGTCCGCCATTGGAGAGCGATATTCTTGCGTTTAAAATTATGTATAATGTTCCGATGATGATCGGACGCTTGGAGAGGAAATTTAAAATTATTATTTTGATTAATAGAACAGTCAAAGTACACGGGCTTCCACCATACTTCTGTCCTGGGCGTAATTTTCAATAGAACAATCCCCAACAGTTTGAGGTGAATTCACTGGGTTCTCAGCAGTCCGGGTGAAGAAGTGATTTTTCCTTCCATACGCCGGGCATTTAAACTCTGTCTTGTCAGTCAGAACGTGACTGTTATGACTGAAATCCTGTGAAATTTAAAAGCTGGATTGTTAACAAGTGGCCAAACTGGGAAAATCCCTTCGCAGAGTTTTCTCCATCAGATGTGACTGCAACGAATGAGGTGATCGAGGGAATCCATTTCCATATTCAACTGGTTTTCATCATGTGACTTTACCCAGGATTGTCCAGCTCAGACTTGGATCTCTAGTCCTTCAGGCAATGAGTTCTACATTCTACTCAAAGAAAAGAGAAGAGAAAGGCGATGCTATAACTTTGAAAGAAAACACAATATTTTGGAACTAAAACAGTTCTGGTAGCATGTGTGGAGAGAGAAACATAGTTTTCATGTCAGGTCTGTGACTTTTCAGCAGAACTGTACTGAATCAGTGCACAGGCCTGAAAACATAACTCTGGTTCTCATTCCATTGAAATTCCCAGATATGCTGAGTATTTCCATCATTTTCTGTTTTTCTCTCTGGTTAAAGATGTTGCCTCTGAATTGGACATTGGATTTATTGGTGACTACTTTATGTTGATTCTTGTCTATCCACAAGTGGAAAGATCTTCCAAATCCTTTTCTAAAATTAACGGCTTTGCTGAGGTCATCCCTCACCCTTTTCTCCACAGAAACCCTTTTCAACCTGTTCAATCTCTTTTGAATGAGATAAATTTCCAATTTTAGCATAATTCCAGTAAACCTTTATTGCACATTCTCCAGTGCTTCTAAATCCATCTAATTATATAAAGAGGGAGCTAATCTGAGACTTCAAACTCATCATTTCCCCCAAATGCCTGTATGTTGGAAGGATCAGTATTGCAGTGGGAGAGAGGATGCTGGTTTCAAGCTCTTATTTTCCAACCTCTCTTTCAGCCATTTTCCTATGAGCTGAACTTAGGATAAAATGAAAACATCAATGAAATGATTTAGAAAGTGGCGTGTTACTTTTATATGTGACTAATTCACTCTTGCATTCTGTCAATCCTGCTCGGAGGTTTTGTGAAAGGGATATCATCTACCTGCGATTTCCTGAGGCGGTGCTTGGTGCAATGGGAGATTTAGCCCCTGTTGCAGTATCTGCATCCCAGAGAAGGGCAGGAACCCACTGATTGAAACTGCAATTGCCAATTTTCCTTGCTGGCGGTTGGAGAGCAAATAATTGCTGCTTTCTGCTTTTCCCTGCCTTACTGCGGAGCTGAGGAAGAGCAAAGAGTTGATGGGTTTGTTTGAATACAATAGCTTTATAGGTTTCTATTGGGTTAGATGTAAGTACATGGGAGATGTAATTATTTTCTAATTACAAGCTAAATGGCAGCAGGGGGACAGATTCATAAATCAATGAAAGTAGCAACACTCCCGCAGAATCCTCACTCAGGTAAATGCATCAACGTTTAAATGGTAAGAAAATATTTAGTGATACAAGTGTTACCGAATCAATTTCATGAATATGTCTAACCAACATTAGTAACCCCAGCACTGACAGAGTTCAATCAACACAACCAATAAATACTGAAAACCCACCTCTTCACAGATGCTGCCTTGCCTGCTGAATATTAACAGAATCCTCTGGGCTTATTTTACTATTTTTTCACAGATGTAAATAGTCTCTGAAGAGACTACCAAAAATTGCTAATAGTGACTTTGTTACAAGTCACCGTAGTGGGGTATTGGGAAAAGTCTTCAATAAGCAATAATCACACCTCAGTTTTTTTTTGCAAAAATATACTTTATTCATAAATCTTCAACAACATTTCAAACCATTTCAAAATCACCATTACAAAAATACAATCAGGTTCAACTTTTACAACATGAATCACAAGGTTTATAAGTACAAAGAATGAATATTACAATCATTGGCAGACATTCATTTTGAGCTGTACATCCCGAGGGGCTCTATACAGTTCCCAGTCCCTCGGTGCACTATGGCAGAAAGACCTTAGGCAGCGACCCTTCCCCATTGTGCCTTTGTGGCAGCTGCCCCAAACTTTAGTGTGTCCCTCAGCACGTAGTCCTGGACATTGGAATGTGCCAGTCTGCAACACTCGATCGGGGACAGCTCTTTGCACTGGAAGACCAACAAGTTACGGGCAGACCAAAGAGCGTCTTTTACCGAGTTGATGATCCTCCAGCTGCAGTTGATGTTTGTCTCGGTGTGTGTCCCTGGGAACAGCCCGTAGAGCACAGAGTCCTTTGTCACAGAACTGCTCAGGACGAACCTCGACAGAAACCACTGCATCTCTCTCCAGACCTTCTTTGCAAAGGCACAATCTACAAGGAGGTGAACAACGGTTTCTTCCCCACCACAGCCACCTCGAGGGCAATGTGCCGAGGGGGTGAGACTCCTGGCGTGTAGGAAGGATCTGACAGGGAGGGCCTTTCTCACCACCAGCCAAGCTACATCTTGGTGCTTGTTGGAAAGTTCTGGTGTTGAGGCATTCTGCCAAATGACTTTGTCAGTCTGCTCAGGGAAACATCCCACCGGGTCCACCCTCAGGGCCTTTAAGACATTACGTGCCGACCACTGCCTGATGGACTTTTGGTCAAAGGTTTTTCTCTGCATAAATTTTCCCATGACGGACAGGTGGTATGGCACGGTCCAACTACTTGGAGCGTTCTGCGGCAGCATGGCCAGACCCATCCTTCGCAACACCGGTGACAGGTAGAACCTCAGCACGTAGTGACACTTGGTGTTTGCATACTGAGGGTCTACGCACCACTTGATGCAGCCGCACACAAAGGTGGCCATCTCCTGATCCAGGCTGATGAGGCAGGTGTCCACACCCCTGTCCTGTACATAGGCAATCGTATCCCTGAGCAGCACGAGGCTGTCAGAGATCTTCCTGCCCGGCACAGTGCAGGTCTGGTCAGGGTGGATCACCAATTCCAGAGCGGAATTGACCCGATTGGTGATGACCTTGGACAGAATCTTATAGTCCACATTCAACAGTGAAATGGGTCGCCAATTTCGAATTTCCTCCCTTTCCCCCTTGTGCTTGTAGATGAGGGTGAGGGTGATGATGCCTTTCCTCATGGATTCTGACATACTGCTGGCCAGGAGCATACGCTCGAATACTTCTAGCAGGTCCGGGCCGATCCAGTCCCACAGACCCGAAAACAACTCCGCCGGCAAGCCTTCACTTCCGGGAGTTTTACTCTTCTCGAAGGACTCAAGGGCCTCAGTCAGTTCGTCAGGAGTTAGCCCTTTGTCTAGACTCTCCCGTGTACTGTCGTCTAAGACCTCCGTGATAGAGGACAGGAAGGAATGGGAGACCGTGCTGTCTGTGGGCTTTACGTCATACAATCCAGCATAAAAGGATTTGCTGATCTTCAAAATGTCGGACTGTGATGACTTTACTGAGCCATCTTCTTCCTTCAGGCTGCTGATCACAGAGCTCTCTCTGTGTACCTTTTGGAAGAAGAAACGTGAGCATGTCTCAACCTGCTCCACGGAGTGGACTCTGGAACAGAAGATGATCTTGGAGGCCTCTGAGGAAAAGAACGAATCTTACTTGCTCTTCACCTCTTGGAATTGCTCCTTGACATCGCCTCCCATCGACAGCAGCCTGAGCAGATTCTGCATGTTTCTGCACACCTCAGTTAAAACTCATTGGCTACAACACCACCCCTGCACAAAGCTAATGAAGTCTCCCCGGACAAGTGGTGGTCTAGCAAACGCACACTGTTCACACTTGTGGTGAGCAAAATGAATTGATTTCAGCGCAATGCATACTCTCGCCTGGGATTGAGTTGATCAGTTATAACTTATTTTCTAAAATTATATCAGTAAATTAAAACATTATTTATCAGACAGAATGTTGAAATGAGAAGGAAAGGCTTATGGGATGGGAATATGCTAATCCTCCCTATGATACCTTGTGAAGTGAAATGATGCCCTGTCTGCAGGGAGCACGTGTCCAAGCTCCCCAGGGGGTAGTTTAAACAGTTGTGTTAACACACTCTAACATAACTAATAGTAACACTACTTTGAACACTATTTATAGATAATAATTTTAAAAAACTCTGGACACAGTAATGGCTCCTTCTGCATTGTACCCAGTTCAGACTCAGTGAGGGGGAGTAGGAGCAGGGAGGAGAGAGTTTTCTGCTTCATGTTGATACATTGTTGGGAAGTGGACAGGGCAGTTATGATGAATCACGCAGCCCCAGCTGCTGATGCTGCTGAACATTTCCACCTTTGTTTTTATACTTTTAAATTACAAGATTCATCTTCTGCAATTATCATTTTTACAGATCTGTATTTTAATTGATTCTAGCCTTGTTTTCAATTTGTGATTAGTAGTTTTTCAGTTTTGTGTATCCATGCACAGAGTGTGAGACAGCATTTATTGCCAATCCCTACTGCCCTTGAGAAGGTGGTAGTGAGCTGCCTTCTTGAACGGCTGCAGTCCTTGTGGTGTAGGTACACCCACAGTGTTGTAATTATGATACAGCCTTTCAGAGCCAATAATTAAACTTGGCCCAAATATATTAAGTGGAGAAATGAAAGCAAAATGTTACTTAAAATGTACTGAAACATGATATTTATTCATGTGCTGATATAATACACTGCTATTTAATTGATTTATTAACCTGTGTGAGCTGCTCCACCTGTGTTTTCCAACCCATCTTTTGAAGACTCCAGCTGAGCAAAGAAAGCAATCAAATTTCAATCAGCAACCTCGAACTTTATATTCACCGCCTTTCAGAGTTAGGTGATTTTTTTTGTGCTAAGCAGACTTCATACAATCCAAAGGAAGACATTTTATTAAATGGAAGTGACTTCTATCCCATCTGAAATGGGTAATCTTAATTATTGTGCAAGTGTCCTCTGAAGGCTGCGGCACATTTGTAACATTTAACTGTTAAACCGGCCTCTGAGTTGAAGATCACTGCTCTAAATGGAGAAATCTAACTGAGCTGATAGTTGTAACTGTTTGTAAATATCAGGCTCCAGGTCAGTTGCTGGAATTGTCTTTTTAAAGATTTTGTATGAGTAACACATTGTGACATTTGTTGTGTGATGTTTGATGTGTAACTTATGGACACTGGCTCATATTTGTAAAGTTAAATGCTGGTCTCTTTTATAATGACTGGTGCAATAACCACCTCGTGTTCGTTTTCTTATTTTGAATGCAAATTTGGGGCTGTTTTCAGGATGAGCTGTCTTTCTAAAGCTGAGACATCCATATGAGTAATCCAGAGGCCCAGGCTCATGCTCTGAGGTCACAGGTTCAAATCCCACCACGGCAGCTGGTGGAATTTAAATTCAATTAATAAATCTGCAATCACAAGCAATGAGACTAGCATCAGTTTTTGTAAAAACACATCTGATTACTCATGTCATTTAGGGAAGGAAATTTGCCATCCTCACCTGGTCTGGCCTACATGTGACTGATAAATATCAATAAATAAGGTAAGTAAAATAAATAAAATAAGAATAAGAAAAAAGTGCGCTAATTAAACTGATTTCCTGGTGGTAATTTAGCCTGGAATCACCATGGGTGATATTAATAATTAACACATTCCCATGACATCTCAGTTTACCAAAGTCTGTCTCAATCCATGTGAATGATAAAAGGATTCTCATAATAGCGGGAGGTTAATTTATTAGTGAATCTTCATCTACTGTACCCAATATTTCATGCTGCCATTTATCCATTGGTGCATTTTTAACATCCAAAAGTTTCAGAAATATTCCCAAACAGAAACAGACTGTCACCTCCAACAAGTCTATGTTTAGATTCCCCAACAGAATTAGTCCTAATCTCACAGACCCGCCAATCCGCCACGCTCTTTCTCCCCTTGTCATTCCATCACATTTTTAACATGTTCTTCTATGTTGCCCTGGTCTCTGCTTCAATCATTGACTCTGCTAATACATTTCATAGTCTCCATGGAGAAAACAACTCATCCAGCTCAGGAATAGAGCCCAAATGTTCAGGTATTTCTCCCTAGCTGTACTTCCACACACGAGGCAGAATGCCACTGACTGAGCTGGATCCTTTCTGTCCCCTCAGCTTCAATCCTACCGTGTGGAGCTGAACAACAACAATTTTCACTGATTGACATTTAATCCAATAAAACACCGCAAAGCACTTCACAGGAGCATTCCCAAAGACCCACCCAGAAGTAGATATTAGGATGGGTGGCCAGGAATGTGGTAAAAGTGGTAAGTATTAAAGAGCATCTTAAAGGAATGGAGAGAGAGTGGACAGAGGTGGAGAGTTTGAGGGAGTGAATTCTATCACTTGGAGCCTCGGCAGCTGAAATTGAATGAAAGATGAAAGTGAGATGAGAGCTTAATAGTGAATTGACTCTAACTTTCTGAAATGGTCTGATCTATTTTTGAGAAGTGAGTCAAATCGCGGAGTCACAGGAAAGTACAACACAGGAGGGGATGGTTGGACCCACTGTGCCTACAAAGGCAGTGCAACCAGTCCCACTTCCCCACCCTTTCCCCACACAGAAGGCGGCATGACCCACTGTGTCTGCAACAGCTGTGAAACCAGTCCCACTTCCCCACCCTTTCCCCACACAGGAGGAGATGGTTTCACCCACTGTGTCTGCAAGAGCTGTGCAACCTGTCCCACATCCACACTCTTTCCCCACACAGGAGGAGATGGTTTGACCCACTGTGTCTGCAAGAGCTGTGAAACCAGTCCCACATCCACACCCTTTTCCACAGGAAGTACAGCAGAACAGCCTCTCCTTGTGTGAATTAGCTGGTGCATCAGCAGGCTGAATGATTGAGTGAATCCCTTCCCACACTCAGAGCAGGTGAATGGTCCCGCTCCTGTGTGAACTTGCTGGTGTGTCAGCAGGTGGGATAACCGCTTGAATCCTTTCCCACACTCGGAGCAGTTGAATGGTCTCTCTCCAGTGTGAACTCGCTGGTGTGTCAGCAGGCTGGATAACTGAGTAAACCCCTTCCCACACTCGGAACAGGTGAACAGCCTTTCCCCAGTGTGACTGCGTCGATGGATTTCCAGTTTGGAAGGACAATTGAATCCTTTCCCACAGTCCTCACATTTCCACGGTTTCTCCATGGTGCAGGTGTCCCTGTGTCTCTCCAAGTTTGGTGATCAGTTGAAGCCTCGTCCACGCAACGAACATGTGTACAGTTTCTCCCCACTGTGAATGGTGTGATGTTATTTCAGGCTGTGTAACTGGCTAAAGCTCTTTCCACAGTCAGTTCACTGGAACACTCTCACTCGGGTGTGTGTGTGTCTCGGTGCTTTTCCAGTCACACTGATGTTTGAAACATTTTCCCACAGACAGAACAGACAAACGTTCCTCCCTCCACATTCAAAGGTCATGATATTCAGGTCCTGATGAATCGAGTGACTCTGTCAGATCTTGATGTGATGTTTGGTTTGAGTTTCCTGCCTGAAAATCCTCCCCTTCTAATTCTCTGTAAAAGGAGTTTACAAGAGTCATCACTGAAAGAACAGGATAGAAATTCAGAACAGACAATTCTAGTTTCTATGGAACATTTTTTCCTCTCTTGTTCCCTGAAAGCTGCAAATCCCCATCCCACACACTCTCCCTCCTCCCTGTGCGGAAATCCAAACAGAGTTTTGGACAATTCTTTCTGTATCTTTTAAACAAATTTCTACAACTGGAGGTGACAATATGTCTGATCATTCACTTCAGAGATTATTCGTGACAAAACATTAATCTGAAACCCTCTGACCGAGGGAGAATAGCAGATGTTAACCTTGTGTCCAAAACTTACTGTGTGGAGATTTAATGAGCAATTGAGTAGGTGGTTTCTCCAAACGTCCCAAGGTTTCCTACTTTCTCTCCCTCTCTAACTGAGTTAATCCTGGGATCAGTCTCATGGCCCATTCTGGTTCCTGTTTCTCTTCCTGATGAATAATTAACTCCAATTAAACACTGAGAAGACTGAAGACACAGTTTTCAGCCCCTGCTCCAATCTCCAGTTCCCAGATACCAACTCCATCCCTCTCCCTGGGAACAGTCTTGAGATTAAACCAGTCTGTTCACAACCTCGGTGTCACATTTGATCTTGAAATGAGCTGCTGACCTCATGTCTGTGCCATCACTAAGATCGCCTGTTTCCACCTCCATAATATCACCTGACCTCACCCCTGTCTCAGGAGTGTCTCATCTGCTGCTGAAACCCTCATCACTGCCATTTTTACCTCCAGACTCGACCATTCTTACACACTCTTGGCTGCTCTCCTACATTCAACTGTCTGTGTCTTCACTCACAGCTAGGCCCGTTCCCTGACCTTCCTTGGTTCCCGTTCAAGCAGTAATTTGATTTGAAAATTCTCATTCTTATTTTTAAATCCCCCAATGGCCTCCTCTCTGTGGCTGCTGCAGACCCACAACCCTCTATGATATCTGCACTGCTCTAATTCTAGTATTCCCTATTTTAATTGCTCCACCATTAGCGTCCGTGCCTTCAGTTCCCTCAACCCCAAGCTCTGAAATACTCTTCCTCTGTCCACCACACTTACCCCCTTTAAGACAATTGAGTATTAATAAAAAATGACATTCTGTCAAAACATTTTATCTTATACTCATCAGGATAGAGGGAAGAATACTAAATTTCAAAAAGTATCAGTCAGGCTTGTAATGTGTCTCACTTACACTTGCTAGAAGCTACGTATGTTCATCCACAGGGACCTGTCCTCTGCGGACAGAGAAACAAGTCCAGGTACGAGGTCTTTTGTGGAATGAAACAAAAGCGCAGAGGATGCCAGCTCCTTGCTGTGTTCTCCATGGCAACAACCAATCTGCACCCTTTTCTCGTGCAGTAGAAATTGTTGTTCTCTTTGAAATTTGGGATTCTTGCATGTGTCCTGGTGAGTGCAAGTCAAAAAACTTTGACAGCTTGTCTCTTTTTTTTGGTAATAATCAAATTCCGTATAACCAAGTAACTATTTAAGTATTTTTGGTCACCTGAACCTAATATCTCCTCCTGTGTCTGGGTGTCACACTTTGTTTTATAATTTCCCTGTGAAGCTCACTGGGATGATGTATGATGTTAATAGAAGTTGTTGTTTCTGACTGTGTCCCTGATCTCCTGTTTTACAACAACCCTATCTCCTTTCACACCAAACTCTATCTCTGGTTTATTGTCCCTCCTGCGGGTCATTCATCCGGGTCTGCAGCCTCTGTAAAGATGGTGGCCACGCATGCTTCCTGTTGGACATTGCTCCCTACAAATATGGTGATTGCACATGCGCTCTGCTGTTCCTTGCCCCCTACAAATATGGTGACCGCATATGCGCTCTGCTGCTTCTTGCCCCCTATAAATATGGCGGCCGTTAACTCGGACCTACTTCCGGACAAATGGCTGAAGCTGTCGTTGAACTGATGGTTCCTTATTGAGGGTTTAGGGCAGAGACCTTGAATTCATCAAGCCTCCCAACTTACCCGCCAGCCTTATCTTTGCTCACGGGTATTTTTTCCAGCTCTCATTCCACACTCGGTCTTTGTAAATCCCGCATTTCAAATCCGCTCGCTCGAGCTCTCCCCACGTTTAACTTCACGCTCTGCGCATGCTCCAGCTCACAATGATTGACGGCAGCTACCGACCAATAGGAAGAGGGGGCTGGCCTGAGTATAAAGCGTGAGTGGCTGGTTCTCCCACCAATCGGAGTGAATGAGGGGCATGGCCGGTCTTGCATTGAAGCATGTGCAGTATCAGTGCGGAACTAGAATGAAGGCAGTCGGGTGAGAGTCCAGCGGGTGAGAAAGGGCCGAGTGCAGGAGAGGAATGGAGCTGGAGGGTAGACTGGGAGGGTTCACAAACACCCGGATTAGAAACTCTCGGAGCCGAGTTTACACCGAGTGTCTGGAAACTCCTTTTCCAGAGGGTTAGAAGGCGAGGATTTACACACAGCAAACTCAAACCAAGAGAAATAATTGTCTCTTCTCAATTTCTACCCCTGACTGACAGGGAATTTTTTAATAATCTTTTTACAGGATTTCCAATGGGAAGGATTTGCAGATGGAGAAACTCAAACCAAACATCACATCAAGGTCAGACAGAGTCACTCGAGTCATCAGGATCTAAATGACTTTGACTGTGGAAGGAAAAAGATTTGTCTGTTCCGTTTGTGGGAAAAGCACCGCGATTTTCAAAACCCTGGTTAGACTGCTCCCAAACCACTGTAAAAAAATAAATAATGCTGGAAGTGCTCAGAAGGTCTGGCAGCATCTGTGAGAGAAACAAAGTTAATGTTTCAGGTCAACATGACCTTTCATCAGAACAGGATTTACTGTGTTCAGTTCTGGGCAGCACCTTAGGAAGGATTAACTATATTGGCCTTAGTGGGAGAGCAGTGCAGATGTACCTGAATAACACCTGGATTCCAAGGTTTAAATTATGAGGAGAGCTCAAACAAACGTGTCAGAGTCATTGCAGCATAGAAAGAGGCCATTCAGCCCATTGAGTCCATGCCAGCTCTCTGTAGAGCAATCCAGTCTGTCTTATTGCCCCGCAGTGTCTTCAACTCCCTGCATATTTATTTCTCTCAAATGCTGGTCCAATTTAATTTTAAAGCAGTGATCATGTCTGCTTCCAGCCTGCTCGTAGGCAGAGAGTTCGGGGTTATTACCACTTGTTGTGTAAAATGTTCCTCCCTGCATTTGCCCTGTATCTATTGCCCATAACCTTCAATCTGTGTCCTCCTAATCCTTGTACCATCACCAAATGGAAACAACATTTTCTTTGTCCACCTTATCTGAACTTGTCACAATCTTGTTCACCTCTAACAAATCTCCCCTCAACTCTGTAACTCCAAGAAGAACAACTTCAGTTTCTCCAATCTCACTTTGTAACCGAACTCCCTTTTTCCTGGAACCATTCTGGTAAATCTCCTCTGCATCCTCTCAAGGACCCTCACACCTTTCCTAAAGTGTGGAGACCAGAACTGGATGCAATCCTCCTGTTGTGACCTAACCAGAGCTTTATAACGGGTTAGCTTTTTTTTCCCTACGTTTATACACATTAAATCTGCTTATGAAACGCACGATCTCCTACATTTTGCAAACTGCTCTCTCAATATGTCCTGTCACCTTCAAATGTTTATGCACATTAACCCCTGGTTTCTCAAGTCCCTGCACACTCTTTAGGACTGTACCATTGAGTGCCCTATTCATTCTGCTAATATTCATCATCTCACTGTGAGGTTTGTATTCCCTGGAATTTAGAAGATCGAGGAGGATTTTCTCGAAGTTTTCATGATATTAATTGGAAATGGTGTGGTAGACAGGGTGGAACTATTTCCATTGGTTGGGGAATCCAGGACTGAGGAACATAGTGTAAAAATTAGAGCCAGACGTTTCAGGAGTGAGATTAGGAAAATCTTCTTCAGGTAAAGTTGGGAGAAGTTTGGAATTCTCTTCCTGAATTAGCAGTTCATGCTTGATCAATGTTCAGTTTCAATCTGACATTGATAGATCCTTCCGAACACAAGGTATAAATCAAGGGACATTAGACAAACGGTCACAGATCAGCTGTGATCTGATTGCATGATGGGACAGACTCGAGGGGCTAAATGGCCAACTCCTAGAATCATAGAAACTTACAGCACAGGAGGCCATTCAACCCTTTGTGCTTGTGCTGTCTCTTTGAAAGAGCAGTGGTGTTTAGTCCTACACACCCACTTTCGGTTTGTAACCCTGTAGGTTACTCAATCCCAAATCCCTGTCAACTCCCTTTTAAAATTCCTGATAGAGTCAGTTTGCAGTACCTTTTCAGGTATAATGTTCCAGATCCTGACAACTCTCTGTTGGTGCAGAAACTGCTGAACTCGATGTTGAATCCGGAAGGTTGTAAAGTACCAAATTGAAAGATGAGCTGCTGTTCCTCAAGCTCCCATTGAGCTTCATTGGAACAGTGCAGGAGGCCAAGGACTGAGAGGTCAGAGTGGGAATGGGGCGGACAATTACTCGCACCAAGTCTTATTCACCTATCACCCATGTGCTCACTGACCTACAAAGGATCTAGGATAAGAATCACCTACATTTTAAAATTCTCATCCACTTTTTGAAATTCCATGTTGGTCTCACCCCTCCCTATCACTGTAATCCAGCCTCACAACCCTCTGAGATGTTTGTGCTCCTTTAGTTCTGACCTGCTGAGCATTCTGTCAGTTTCCATGGCCCCAAGCCCTGGAATTTTCTCCCCAAACCTCTCTTCCTCTCTACTTCATTTTTCTCCTTTAAGACACTCCTTAAAACCTACCTCTTTGACCAAACGTTTGGTCACCTGCCCCAATATCTCCTTGTTTGGCTCAAACCTTGCTTTTAATCTTTCTGTGAAATGCTTGGAATATTGTCTTACATTGAAAGTGCCATATAAATACAAATTTTTGCTGTTGATTTGGACATATATCACTGTTCCTTCATCATCAGTGGGTGAATAACCTGTAACTCCTTACCTAATAGCATTGTCGGAGCATCTTCACCACACGGACTGCAGCAGTTCAAGAAGGTCAAACATCATCTTCTCCACAGGCAACTGGGGATCACAATAGATGCTGGTATCTGTGGAGAGGGACAGAGTTAACGTTTGAAGGTTTGCAGAATGATTTTCTAAATTCACGTGGGCATCACTCAGGCCAGCATTCAGAGGGCAGTTAAAAGTCAACCACTGCTGTGGTCTGGAGTCACGTGTAGGCCAAGACTAAGGACTGCACATTTCCTTCCCTAAAGGGCATTAGTGAACCAGGTGGGTTTTTACGACAATCATCATTGGTCATCATTAGACTTTTAATTCTAGATTTTTTCCATAGAATTGGAATTCCACCATCTACCATGACGGGATTTGAACCAGGGTCCCCAGGATATCGCCCTCGGTCTCTGGATTACTCGCCAAGTGACAATACCATTACACCATCGCCTCCTCTCAGGGAGTAAAAATGGTGCAGAATTTGATGGTCAAGATAAGCTCAGAAGTGGAATAGAAATGGACTATAGGTCAGGAAAAGCAATTCCTGACTATGAAAGATACTGTGGGAAGATAAAGCTGGGAAGCCAGCAGCACATGGTCGGGGGGGGGGGGGGGCGGGGGGGTGGACAGTGCTGGAAACCTCATTTAGACACAATTGACAGTAGTAACAGTAAAATACTAAACATAACTCAAATACATCCATTATTAGAGACAGGGGAATTTAAAAAATGGCAGAGAGGTGATCAGGGAGGGCACAGGTGAAACAGATCAAAGGATGAACATGGATTCAGATCCACAGTAAAGGAGCCACACCAGCCCCAGAGCCATGGAACCTCTCACAGATACCGAGCACAGACCTAAAAGCTCTAAATTGTAGGTGGATGGTGAAAAACAGTCAACTCTGAAACAGTTTCAGTTTTCAACTATAAAATCTCCTGCTGGAGCCTGCAGCTAGAAAGGTATCAGAAGCACTGGAGTCAGAGAGAAATCTCCCAGTTGAGGAAATATCCGGGGAGCCGAGTGAAGTCACCATGTAATTGTCGATGTGTGATGATGTCACAGTGTAATTGTCAATGTGTGATGATGTCACAGGCACAAACACAGAACATCTGGGTCCGTGCAACCTAGTGATCACCACACGTTGTGAAGGATGTAAGGGTACAGAGGAGATTAACCAGAATGGTTCAAGAGATGAGGGGTTTCAACTTTAAGATGAGGTTCGAGAAACTGGGGTTGTTCTCCTTGCAGTAAAAGAGGTTGAGGGAAGATTTGATAGAGAGGTACAGGATTATGAAAGGTAGTTAAATAAAAGCTGCTCCCATTAGCTGATTATGAAAGGATTAAGGGACAGAGTTTTAAGATTTTGGGCAAGTTCCACAAGGTGGATGCAAGGAAGAGTTTATTTTACCCAGTGACTGATAATGACCTGGAACTCAATGCCTACTTTCAAAGGCTGGTAATATTCAGGTCCTGGTGAAACAAGTGACTTTCAGATTTTGACGTGATGTTTGATTTTGGTTTCTCATCTCCCTTGAGTTTGCCCTCCTCTTCTAACACCCTGTAAATAGAGTTCACAAAATCCATCATTGGCAATCCCGAACATAAATTGAGAAGAGACAAACGTTTCTCTCGGTTTGAGTTTGCTGTGTGTAAACTCTCCCCTTCTAACC